>CM060948.1:59982068-60204568 GCA_030765055.1 Mantis religiosa
TCATGCATTTTATTTATTTAATACCTGCTTTTAAAATAAAATAGGATTTGGTAGCTTGAGTAACATTTTTATGTGATATTTGGACCATATCATTGGCCTTAAATGAATTTAAAGACTAATACTCACAGCTCACTGAACTTCTATATCGCATTTATGAGCCCTACATGGCGGTAAAGGTAAATTGTATATTTCCTGATAATGCTCCACACTTCTACTCATTTACCGGAATGTCTGATCCGTGTGTGCCCTCTATACTTCATTTAGTTGGCGATTATTTCTTGTTTTATTTACTTAAACTTTGGCGAATTCTTGAGATTACCTTGAATTTGTAACGTTGTTTCCAAGAAGCATTTATTTCAGCAAACATTTTTATGATGCTATTTCTGTCTGCTTATAATGACATCAAGTTTCTGAGTTTTCTTTCCTTAACAGAAATGTTTATGCTTTGAGACTGAGTTTCCAAAATACAAATAGTATGCCTAGCTTAGTGCAATTTATCTGTATTACAAAATAAAAGATTGAGATATTGCTGTGCACCACTGTTAGGATATGCATTTCTATGTATCTCCATTTCACTTCCTTATACCGGATAATCTACTAATAGCCATTAACTGTGCAGGTCAAATCTTTTCGATATCCTGAACGATCATTAAAGATGAAGTTGCGTGTCCATATGTGTTTACCTCGGAAGGCATGGGAATTGTTTTATCAATATTTGTCTGAAGTGGAACAGATGGGACTGTGAGTAGCACGTGTTTGTGGTTCCCAGCACATGAGCAAACACAGACAGGTTCCTGGTTCAAGTAAGCATCACAATCAAAACAGCCACTTGCTCATACAACATAAACACATTTTACATCCCTCTACGTGAAGGCTTTGCAGCTCCTAATGGTGGTACAGAGGACTTCCTAAGACAGCATAAGGATGTATCAGGTTGAAGAGGATTTAGCACGAAATTGTGATGCCTGATTCTGGGAAATGTATCTATATATTTTAAGTATAGAGACACTTATGAGAGACTAAATATCATATTTCACGTAATATCCTATTTTTATACTTCCGCCATCAATTTTACTAAGTTCTTATGTTCTCAAAAGATATTGAAGCAAAATGAACTACAATCTGACTGCCTGAAACTCCCGTTACCTATTTGGATATTATTTACTTTATACTGTATCGATTTTAGACACAGTAAAATGTTCTTTAGTAGTATAATACTATGTTGCCAAAAAGTGGAAATCGCAATATTTCTGTCGTATCTCAGACTGTAAAACGATTCTGTCATTAATGTGTCAAAATATGCTTGAAGGAAAATGATTCTACAATTGCTCTCTTAAGCTGATTATGTCTAACATAGAGTAGGTTATGAATTTCGTTTTTAATATTTTATGCTACTACTAAATTAATTACTGTAATGCTTTCAAATCCATTTTCACATTAGTCAGAGAAGATTTTTGAATCGGAGACCGTGCATGTTTAACCCAGCTCAAGTTATAAAAGTGCAACTGCGAGTAATACGCTGCTTCCATGTCATTAAAAACAGCCGAACTGATATGCAAGTACATTATAAAATAAATGAGTCTAAGATCTTTGCAAGATTAATTTTTGTAAATTTTTGTCTGGTTTCTTAAAAATTTTAGAAGCTCTTTTTAAACTCTCTACCATTAATCTTAGCGACTAGATCCAGCTGAATCGTGTGGTTAAGTGCAATGCAGGTTTCTCTCTCTGTGCTTTTGAGTGAGGATAGAAAGCAGAGAGACAGAGAGACAGAGAGAGATAGAATGTGAGAGAGAGAGAGTCAGAGGAGAAAAAGAGAGACTGTCGAGAATGCAACAAGAGTGAGTAGCAAACACAACCTTGTGGCTTAATCTGCCTCGCCGCTTCAAAATGTGATTACACCACAGAAAGTAAAAATTTGTGTAAATTAAAAACTTTGTAATTGGCAAAAGAATTCTAGTTGTTTGAGGTGAAGTAATTCTTGGTGGGAGGAAAAGCTGTTTGGACCCTAAGAACCGCTTTTCTGGCTCCTATTTGCACAAATTTACTGCATGAAGAACACAGACTTCTATACTCAGCGTTCTATTTATTTTACCGACTTCAATTTTCACTTGGGGCATTCTGTGCATCATAAATGAACGAGGACTTTGTATCTGTGGATTGAGAACTAGCAGAAACTTCCTTATTAAGCAAAGAAAAGGGATATTCCTAATTCTGTTTCTTTTTCGTTCCAATCATAAAAAATATTATTTTCGACTGAAGGTTTACGCTATTTAACGAAATAGGTACAGAAGTATATCTGAGTCACTTATTTCCAAACATTTTTAAGACCACTCAGAATTAAAACTGATTTGGTGTCATCTTGTTTGCATAGAAGGTGTTTGATGGAAAGTATTGTATAATAAACAGGTAACTCTAAACCCAGTACATTAATAAAGTAAGTATTATAATTTAAACGAATTCTACTAATTCGTAAAACTGATACAAAACCAATTATCAAAAATATTAATTTCCATGAAACTATTGCTCAATCCTGACGTAGAGCTGTATAGTTAACTTAATCTATAGGGATGAAAATGAAATCTGTATTATGTTAAAACGAGTAGAAGGAACCAGCCAAGAAATGCAAATGCTGGCACAAAGGCATTTAGAATTGTTTATAACGCCTTTGTAAAACCTATCCTATCGCGACCATTAACTATAATTGGCCTTTTATGTGACTGATGACGTTATGAAATCAAAATGCTTGTTTAAGAAATGCTCATGAACCATAGATCTGTTAGCGTGGAACACTCATGAATACCTAACGATGCTTTGGCGTGTACTGCAGTGGAAAACAGAACGAGAAGAAAAAAAATGAATACAGAAGTTAAATATGGGCCATTACAATGTAAATTTTGTAATTTAAAATGTTTATTGCAGTTTATGTGTACATGCATAAAAGTTACAGCTAGGCTTTAAGCTTAAGTACACAAGACTAACAAGATGTAGGTACGTTTACTGTTGTTTTAATGCTGAGTATATCCAAATATTACATTACAGGTTTGATTCAAAGCAAAACAAAGCTAGGGAACACACTATTCATACGTGTCTGTGACTTAAAAAATGGGACAAATATTTAATTCAGATTGGAAGTATGGCTTACCACTCTTAAGGAACTTAGGTCTGAAGATGGAGACGTTTACAGTGCACGTTATGCTAGCCTATCTAACCCTACCACTCTTAAACTATTATAAGGGTTTATGTCTTATATCAAAAACGTAATGCGCTTCTAATTATAAGATTTGTAAATATTAACTTTCAAAGTCAAATGACTTATAACTGTAGCGGATACCAAAAGAAACTTTTTGTATCTGCTAGACATTGAATTGTGAGTATTTCAAACCCATAAATACTTATTTCTTGTTCACTTGCAGAACCCATAACTCTACATTTTACCTTATATATGGACGGTCTTCTGCTTTCTACCATACTTCTTTCTCTTCCTCTGCCCCTTTCTCCCTCCATCGCCTTCCTTTCTCCTTTCCCACGCTACCCCTCTCCATTCTCCCTCTTGTCTCCTTCTCTCTATCACTCTCTCTTTCTTGAACCACATATATCAAATGACGTTCTTGAAACCGATAATTAACCCCCTTTGTTGAATATTAATCCGAACTAAAACATATTGATAAGTGAAAGAAAGGTACACAAACTTATGTTGCTCGTGGTTCCATCTATTTAGACATATTTATACTTTTTTATTGTGTGTTTACGTATGCATGCGAAACAGTGCTACAGCTTCTTAAAATATTCACTCAATCAAAACTTTATTAAACACAAAATGTCTCTAAAATGTTGTGATATGATGTAAGGATATTGCAAATTGTTTATTCTGCCCTCTATTAAAACTCCCTCCCCTTCTTGAGGAACATAGGATAACATGTAGTATATTTTTATAAATAAATGTGTTCAGGATAACCTTCCATTTCTCAATTTATGTTTTCCGTTACCCTTACTGCATTAACCTTTTTATTCTTCTCATCTCTGTTTTTTCTGCCTTGTCCCTCCTCTTGTTCACTTTATGTGCAATATGAATGTTAAGTGATATTTTGAAAGACAACTTTAAAGTTATTTTCAGGTGTTAATGAAATTTTAAAAATGTATGAGTATATACAAGAGTTTGAATCTGATCCTTATACGTTATATGGAGTCTTAACTGTATTGTTTAAAGTGACAGTAAAACATGCCTAATTAATGTCAACTTGCCTAGATGAATAAATATCAGAAGTGAAATTGATACTTAGAAAATATTCATTCGAAGCTCTTTCAATGTTGACATTTTGAGAAATAATTTACCCACCAACTATTTTTATGCAACCCTTCTCAAAAACTCAATAATGAGCCAGAGTGTTTAATTATTTAACTTCATGCCTCGTTGTAACTACTCCCTTGGTAAAAGTAATTAACATCCTTATAGTTTTCCTTCCAAGGAAAATACGCCCAGGTATTCTTTAGTGAAAAATCAACACCTAAATGCACATTAACGTAAGTTGCTTTTACTTTTTAACTGACTACCTCCTCTTTGTACTTATACTCACGAGCTTACCATCCAATCTTTTGATCAATACCCTGTCGAAGACCAAGAAAACTTCGGATCATGTATCCAGAATGGGTGATTAAACCAATATCTGCTAAGGTACTCAAGAAGAAGGAAGGAAACCGATATGATGATGAAATGGATGAGAAAATTCGCAGATGGAATTATCCAAAAATATTTTAGTCACATTAGTGAGCCCCAGAGTTTGAACCCGGGACTCCTGAATGTGAGTTTTGTATGTTGCCCCAGCGCTACTTGGGTCATATACGTAGTCATTTATCCAAAATGTAACATTATAACAAATATTTTGCTTACAGTTTTATGCCATGTAACTATTTTGTAAGTTACTTGCTTTTATTTAATGCTTTCGAATATAATTATTTCCTAATATATTGTTGGAAACTTGTAGGTACTACACAAGGGTTTATAAAGATTATGCAATTTATTTAAGATTAATTCCTTTATAAAATATAACAAGACCATTGTTTTAATTTACAAACTTATACTGTGTAATAATTTAACGTTATCTTAAGTATCAATTAAGGACATACGTTTAGATGCAAAAAATGACATTATTTGAAGAAAAACTGATCTTTTTGAAACTATAAACTTCTTTTTTTCTATTATAGTATTCAAAATTAAACGTATGTAAAACCAACAAACTTACAGTGGATATTTAAATTTACTACAAATCCCTTAACAGTCCTGAAGAATTTGTTTACTCTGTTAGACAACTGGCTTTACTCAATATACCCTTTGTGTCTGTTGTACTGAGGAGAAGGGGTTTAATTAGATACTGAGAAGAATTCATTACCCTAGAATATAAACTATATATCTTCATAACAACCTTAGTCATTCTTACGCATTTATTTGATAAGCATACTGAAATGTGAATCTGAAACTGCATATTTTACATCACACTATGTTTAGCAGATGCATATACCCTGAAGATAATAACTTTTATTAAAAAGAAGTCTTCCTTGTTCAGCAATACTTATTTTGCACAGTTTATGCACAAGAGGTTCGATGCTCTGTGATTAGTTACTACTTTATTCTACTACTCCTCCAGGCACTGGTTAAAAATCATAGACTCTTATCATATTAACATAAAAGTTCCTGACCTTTATTACATTTGCCCCTCAACATACGATGGTTGGTGATTCATTGGCCCTTGGGGTGGATGCCCTTTAAGGAGAGAGCCTTTTCCTTTCTGGCAAGGAACCTGTCTTTCCAAGTGCTTTGATGGTACGTCTGGTGAGACCCAAAATCGAAATGTTAGGGAGCCTAATATCTGCAACTGCCGCCATGAAATCTGGCCACCTCACCCCTTCCTCCGCGATGATTATTAGTCACAATAGTTCTATTCCAAATAGGAGTTCATTGGTGGTGCGTGCGTCTTGGGAGGCCCGAGCTCGAAACGTTAGCCGCCCCAGTACACTGCACCTGCCGCAATGAGATCTGGCCACCTCAAACTTTCCTCCCGGTGGATTAACAGTCTCAATGGCTCTTATCTTGGCCACAGTGCTGAAATGCTCCTCCACTTCTAAACCTTAACCGTAACCTCTCGGTCAGTCATCCGTTAGTAATTTTACAGAATGTCGTGTGTGTTAGCGTTTTTGGTTTCTAATTTCTGATAAAAACTTTAGGACATATAGAAGAATATAACGCCAACATCGCACTGGTATGGTTCTTTTATAAGCTTTAGAGCAAGGGTAAGACTTTATGGAAGGGCTTTTCCCCAATGGAAGTTCCCATGCATATCGTAATGCCGAGTGTAGTCAAACAGCTTTGCTGTAACATTCCACGTACATTGTCCCAAGTTCGGGACTAGGCAAAAAGGACTGTGGGGGGTAGAAAGTTTTCCCTCAGCAACCCCTTTCATTGCGGAAGTTTTGTGTCATTTTATCTCCCCCAATGGAGTTCTTTGCACGTCAGAAAAATAAGCTCTCTTCAGGTGAGGAAGTTGGCCGCACTAAACAGTCTTCTTTTATTTCTTCCTTCATTGTTATATTTTCATTCATCTGCTCACTGCCTTCCCCATTTTAAGTTCAGTAGTTTCCTTTCGCTTTCCTTGCAATTAAGGGATCGCATTATTTACTTCTACACCTTTCTCTACTTCATTTTTTTCTGCTTATTCTTCTTATGTTACATTGACCTGGATACTTAAATGTTTCCATTTCTTCGTTTATTCTCCAACACCTTTCGTGTACATTTTTTTACATTTGATCTTACAATTGGTTCTTCAGTTATTTGCTTTCTTTCACTATTCTGTTCCCTTTACTCCTTTTGCCCTTGCCAAAAATACTGTGTTGTGTGCTTGACTTCTGCGGTTTCCCCGTTATCGTTTCTTACAAGTTATTGATTCGAAGGAATGATTTCCTGGTTGTTCTACGGCTTTCCACGATTCACTCTGAATGCCTTCAATTCCTAACATGTTTTATTCACATATCCATAAGTAATGGGCATATATTTGCACATTGCTGAACGTTTTCAGAATTACTTTTCATTGACAAATAGTTACTTGATGTCAACAAGCTGTAAATATGGGTGTACAGCAGGAGCAAATAGGCCCTTAGTTCCAAACTGTAATGCATGTGAAACATTCTGACACTACCAGAACTCTAAACGTCAACTACAAAACAAAATTACTTTACAATTTCATACATATCTTGTAATACCTGAATTTTTCAATCGCAGGTTTTACGTCCTGCATGTTGGAAATATTAATTTTGTTCTGCAAAATATTGGTTACGTCACTACAACTTCAAGCTGGTTTGAAACGGATACAAAATATCAACAATTTTATTAGTGCTCACTTTACCTTTGAATTATAAAGTCAAGTTTTTAGTTAAATTCTAAAATTGAAATCAGACCTCTTGCCACATGACCAAAATGCCTCCACAATTAAGAATATAGCTCTTTTAAATAATCTTGTCATCATCCTGAACTAAAGGGCGCCGGGGTAGCGCGGTGGTTTCGTTCGCGGCTCCCGTTCTAAGGGTCCCGAGTTCGATTCCCGGCTCTGGGGTTGGCGATTTTAAGTCGGCCCTATCCACGCCTTCACCTCTGTCTAGCACACGTGAAGTATCCCCTATGCCCAACGTGGTTCGGAGTCCACGGTAAAAACTGTAGGTCCTCTCACCTCACCGCCATCTTCACTATCACCCTATCATCGGAGGTAATGGACACCGCCCTCTGGGTGCCTCCACCTGAGAAATGGGTCCGGTCATCACTTGGTGGGGTGAGGTTACCCCGAAGGCCAAGGTTGCCATGTGGGGAGTGTTAGTAACTAACTAACTAACTCATCCTGAACTAATGGCATTCTTTAGCCCATAGTTAAGGTGTTGGAATAATTTTAAATATAGTATAAAAATTAGTAATTAATATTCACATTTGATAACCTTCCTGAAGAATTCCTGTGAATGTCTCTTGATTCGTAGGTAACTTTGATTATTTAATTCAACTTCACCTAATCGTGTTTTTCCTGTAATAAAATATTGCCAGTTTTCTATTTCAGGCTGTAAATTAAAACTTACTATATTCTAATACTGTATAATTCTCTTTATGTTACTTACTTTTATATTACTTTCGACGTCATCTAGACTGAGACGAACTGTTGCGAAGGTCACATTATTACTTCACTAATGTGACCCAATTCACTGTTCACTGTCACATCACATTTTCCGTGACGTAATTTAATATACAGTAAGACGCATCCGTTTCTTTCGGAAGGTACACTCGCATTATACATTTTTAAGGCCCTGCGGTAACAGCATTCATTGCATGTTACATCAGTCATTTCTAACTTGCTCGGAGAACAACACTTACCTCACACCAGAAAGGAACTCCGCCAGACTCAGTTGCTTCGCAAGGGCGCTCACTTATAAAACCATAGCAAGTTCCAGAACTTTTGAGATGGAGAAACATCTTGAAGTTTCTAGTTATTTTGTGATGGCGCAAATCGTATTTAAGCTGCGTGAACGAGCTTGCTATCTCCTTACTGAAACAACTCCCTGACAACTTTGGACATAGGAGCCGCCTCAAGGTGTTTATGACCAGTTTCCATATAACATTAATGGAAATTATGTTAACCTTGTCCTATATATGGCTAGCGTGAACGGGCACTTAATTTCACTTAATTGACTTAATAGTTTAAATTATGAAGTCCGGAATTGTAAGTATAGAGTACAGTATGACTAGTATTAGGCTTTCATTACGGAGGGGATTCGGTACGTAGGCCACCATGCTGGGCCCATTGTGCCTACACCCCCAAGTGGGGCACCCACGGGAAAGAGGATGAAGCGAGAGGAGACAGAGGGTGGCCGTCCCAAGGAGCCACGATAGTGCAGAGGACAGGGTCTCTACAGTTTACTTAGACACCTTCCCCGACAGGCCAGAACATAGGACACGCTCCCCTAATGCGGGACGTCAATGAGTCCAGAAGCCGAGCCCCAAAGGTCCCTGGCTGGCGGTCCCGAGTTGGTCCCACGGGAATCGAACACGGGCCTCCTGAATGCGAAACACAGACGAAACCACCTGAGCCATCCCCCTCGGTTAGAGCACAGTAATCCAACATTAAGGCACGTGTCTCGTGTGCATATGAGGTCTCTTAATGGTTAACCAGGAAAAAGTGTGAGAAAATTTGGAAAGTTTAATGTCATGGTAGCTCAGTAGCAAGAGCAACCTTTCGGAGACCGGAAGAACCGTGGATCAAATCCCTGTAATGGCACTGATTTTTTCAATATCTGTACATTTCAAAATCTGTCTTACAGTTTGAGAGAACGTTTAATTTTCAACGAACAAGTAATTGGCATTATTTTTACTAAATATAATCTTATATCCAATTATAGTAATTATGAAATGGTGTTTGTGGTTGGTGATAATTGATTATAACAAGTGATTATTTTATAATATTTAGATACAAGTTAAGGTTTAAGTTCTCAACTCTGTGAGGGGTTTTAAGCGACAAATCCATATCTATAATAAATAACAACAATAAAAATGGCATTAACAATCTGTAGTTATGCTGCAAAAAATTACGAGTTTGAGGTTTCTGCACTGCATTTACGAACATTCAGCAAAGCTAGCGAACTCGGGACCTTGGCGTCTGAAATCGCCCGCAAACCATTCAGAATATAGTGAACAATATCGGCGTGATCAAGATAACACTTGGCACTTGAATGCTCGTGATAGCTTAAATCTATACTTGATGGAGGCAACCTAACTTGTGAGTATCAAAAGAGCATGGTTTTCAACTTAGTTTTTCCTCTTGAAGATGTGGAAAATGCTGCTGAGCGGAAGCCGTTGGTATGAGGGACTTCAAAGTCTGCAATACCAAGAGTTTTGTCGTTCCCATTCCTCAAAATGCTCTGTCTTGTCAATCTTCAAACATCCGTCCTATTCATTTCACTGCGCCGTTTTACCTGTTTTCTTTCCCTTTTATTTTACCCTTTTCTAATACCCTTTGCCCTGATCTTGCGTAGTGGGTATTTCTTTGTTTTTATTCTTTATACTTTCTTTGTTTCTACAAAATCTTTTCCTTAAAGCCAGAATTTTCTGGGCCGTGTATATATCCTCCATGGACCGGCTGGATAAGGATTCCGAGGATTTGTTCCACATGGTAGAATCTTCCCCCCAGACGATACTTCCGTCGAAGCCATGCTGCACATTAAGATGTTTTGCTTGACGCGCGCCTAAGTCCTATCCACCTGATGGAATGAACCAGATAAGTTCACTACCAGGTAGAGATCCCTCGGGAACACAGTCTAACTCACGTGCCGTAGCAATGCAACAAGCCACCTGTAGCGTAAATGTTCCTTTGGATTCAACGCACCAGAGAAAGAAAATCTATCCAGATGCCGATATTAACAAACAACCCAATCTGTTTTTAGGAAGAAAATATAAAATAAGAGTTTAATGTAAGAGTGATGGGAACCTTAGCATTAATTTTAGTTTCATGAAGATCAAGTTAAACGTTCTGTAGGTATTGACATATTTGGTCATTAGATTTTAACTCTAGCTGCAATATATTTAAGCCAAAGCTTTATTGCTGTAGCACTCTAAAAATGTAAAATATTATTACTTGAAATAGTGTTAGGCTAAGATTATTTTGTTCCCTTTCTTAATTCCTTTAAGTTCTGGAGATGAATGTTTCCAAGAAAGAAAGCATTTGTGCCCAAATCTTCTTTGTACCAAAGCGTTTTGTACCAAAAAGTATCATACGTCTTCTATACAAGTCTCTAAAGCATTTTAAATAAAACAAGTTTTTCTCTATAATATGAGCTATATATAAGGTATAGCATGATATAATGTGAATCCATCAGTAAATTTTTATTTATTTATATAACGTTCCCTTTATTTATTTTCCCCAAGGTTATTATTAGTTTATTAATCGATTTTTATGTTTTACAACGTAACATTTAATATTTTGAACACACAGATATTTGTGGCCAAGACAGAACTCTTTGTTTCGAAACAATAAAGCGTGCTTGGCAATGAGAAGAGCATGCTTTGATGTGTGTTGATAACTTACAGTTTTGTTAAACCTAATTTTAAAACGTTTTACTTCACCTACTCGTATTCACCAATTCCAGGTGTTTCAAAACAGAATATTACGATTGTCTGTGATCGCCCCGTGGTACATCCGAAATGCGCAGCTGCATAGAGAATTGGACATAGTCAGCATTAATGAGTACATCTCTACAACGACAAGCAGATTCTTTGCTCACCTTCCTTATGTATCAGGTGCTTTATTCTTCCAACTGGGACGTCGCCTTAATGCTGCTCCAAGACTGAAGGCACGCTTGCCACAGATATTTTATTTGTATAATGTTTATTTATTCTATAATGAAGAAGTTATTTAGTTTATACTCACGCTAATCAGACCAGTCTTCTTGAGGACTCTAATATGAGTATCCTCTGTGCCTGTATATTTTAATTTTATTAGGTATATTATGGATATAGCTCTATAATTTGTATAGCACCAAATGTGCTGAGCAATTTTAAATAAAAAAACGTTTTAGGCTTCCGGTTTTGTGCATATAACAGTATCTGATTTTAAAGTAGTCAAAGGATTCAATTTTTCGTTAGTAAGTTATAAAGTGAATTTTACGTTAAGTGGTTAGTAATTTTTCTATGGGTAGAGGATCTTGTGTTCAATTTATTTTTTCTCGCAGATGTGCTGTTTTCAAGAGAAGCTAGAGACATTTAAATAAGGTATGTTATTATCCTTAGGTAAATAAAAAACTTGAACTTCTGTAAAGTTTTTTAGGTTAGCGGGTAAAAGTACATCAGGATAAAAAAGTTTGTTAGTTGCTCCAACTTCCCTTTATATTTCAATATATCAGCGAAAAGCTTTCAGTCTGATCTTGTAACGTACGTTTGTCACAAAGAGATTCTTTCCCATTGATCGATTTCTGCACTCCGACCGTCATATTGTCATCACTGACAAATCGGCCGCGCAGTAGACTTCCTAAATGTATCGAACATATGGAGGGTAGAAGGGTAAAACTATGGGCAATATGGTGGATAGAGAACATGTTGCCAATGTCAAGTTAAGCAGCAAGTTCCTTTGGGGACCAAGTGCATGGGATTTGACTATCGTGCAACAATAACATTCCACTTTTCAGACAACCATTATGCTGTCAATAAATGGCTTTCTTAATGGTAGCTAATTTTAATCTTCTTCAAAAATCGTCCAAAATATTGAATACTTGTGTTTTTTCAAAACTTTACGTGCATGTTTGAATCGAGCGTAAACTAATAGTTTTGCAGAATGGGGCAATTTACAGTTTGGAACACTTGGGTTACATTTGAAACGACTATTTTACTCAATGCATAGTTTATTACTCAGTCGATTATTATACTTATAAGCAACGATGGGGAGAATATTATTAATCAGGTAGCAGGAATTCCAGACTATTGATTGCAATTTTAGGAATATCTTTATTTTTAATTGTTCTATTCATGTTTCTCCTTTAACTGTGGTGACCCTAATGGTGAGCTCTTACTTAGGAGCACATATGTACCTTATCGGCAGTGGTATAAATCTTTATATAGTGTTTTTTCTTCTCTTTCTGGACTGGGTTGTACATTACACCTCACAAACGCACACCACGCACACACAAACACTTCAAATTCTCATTATGTTCAACCTTTGGGGAAGATATGAAATAATCTTGGCTAGAGAAATGTTCCCTCACCAGACTCGAATCGAACAAGGCACACTTCGCACAGCTCTACCATTTTCCAAATAATTAAGCTAAGTGGTTAAATTACAATTGGGAAACAAGTTATTTATTACAAAACCAATCTTCCTATGCCCTATAATTAACATTTCATTCTAGATTCCTGTTATCCTTGTTGCACAAATCCTTTATGTGGAGTTATTTGTGTTATAACCACATTGGAGATGTACATTCAGGCTCCGCATTAAAAACGGGGGAGAGGTGATGTTTAATCCTTTGGGTCCTGCTTATACCCAGCAGCTAGACACGTTGATTTTAGCGTGTTTTATGTAAACACCCTGTACAGTAAACAGTTGGTAGTTTCTATTTCTACGAGGAGTATAAAAGAAACTAGGACTTCATTATTGACTTACAACCTGACACTATTTCAGGGCTGTACCTTCCAAGTTGTCCATACGATTTTTCCCAGAACAAGGTTTTGCACATTATGAGACTAATATATACAAGTACTAGAGTGTCATCTTGCAAAATAGGGAACAACTGGTGAACTAGCAATTAGGTTTTTATAAGGTGAAACTGATTCATTAATTACTTTTTCTCACCCTTATGTCTATAATCAAATTATTGGTCTGAATATAATAAATTTTCGCAAAAGAATGATAATGGTAACAGTAGTAATCTTATGGTGTCAATTCCATAGCAAAGTTCTTTTGTTTAGTCATCGTGATTACCGCGGTTTTTTGTGTATATCTACCTCTTTCGAATTCTCATATCAAAAGATTCTTTATCCATCCTCAGTTTCTCAGGTGGTATTTCCCGTTCATGTCTTTCTTCACTTCTTAGAAACCTCTTGGTTTTCCCTCTCTTCTTTCTGCCCAGAGGAGTCCATCCGATGAACTTTCTTGGTAGTTTTCCCTCACCCAGCTTCCTGTCATGACCATAAGTACAAGTATTTTTTCATAAATTTTGTCCGTAGCAGCGTTATGTAGCTCCATTTGTTCCGAAAGTGCTTTATTATAAATCCTTCCCACCCTAAAATATCTATTTACGCTTCGACAAAACATATTCTTGTTTCTAGGTCTTTTCTTCCTTCTTTTCGCAAAATTTCGGAGCCATATACATTTATTATTTTATTAACTATTGTGATTCAAGAATAAATTAAAACTTAGCTCTAATTTATCCATTGAATAAGTTAGAAATTATAATAAAATTAAATGTGAAGAGTTTATGCATTTATGTTATATGTTAAGGGGTTGAAGGTTTGGTAATAAATGTTGAGTACATTTTGCTACGGGATAAGATGACGTTCTTCCTCTTCTTCAACACGGTTTAGGTCATTTAGTCTGTTACAGCTCCAAAGTCTCGCTCCTTCCATCTTTTCCTTGGTCTTTCTATATTTCTTTGTCCTTGCGGTTGGTAATCGTATACTATTTTAGGAATTATATTTTCTTCTATTCTATTCAGATGATGCTTCCATTTGGCTCTATATTGTATTATTGTTTTATTGAAGTCTGCTAGTTTTAATTGTTATCGTATTTCATCTTTTTTGTCTAGCTATGCTTCTAAGAAACTTCATTTCTGCTCTTTGTATACTTCTTTTATGTTGTGCCGTAAAGATGACTTTAAGTACGGTAATTAGCGACGGCTGGTTTTCAGGGTAATTTGTAGAGGTAGTCGGATGGTTACGCTAGACTGATGTTGAGGTCGCTATCCTACGTTACCAGACTAGGTATGGCAAGCTAGCTTGTTATTTTTGGAATGTGATATGGATTTCTTAGACATTTATAGAGGGACTTTCTGTGATGAGGCGCACATTTCAGAAAAGTAAAAATCAGGTGGCAACATCATATTAGGAGCTAGTAGTAGGGTCTTAGGATCATTACCAAAAGGGGAGGTTATCGGGAGAATTTTAAAGCTTAATAGCTCATTCCAGGTATATTATTAGACACCTGGTCTGATCGCTAATGGGAAGGACATAGCTGGTAGTCGGATTATGCTATCTGTTATCACCTAGTAGAGGAATCAAATACTTTAACACCAAACAATCATATATAGTTTCCATTGGCCAGCATCTTCTCCACTAAAGGTATACTTGTTCATTAAATGTTTCGGAGTCAGAACCGGTGTAGCTCCATTATCACTTAAATATCCACAAAATGTATTGTTCAGGGTGTATCATCTCTTATCAGTGTTCCACTGGGTTAACTATTTTTACCAGAGTTTTGATTTGTTCCCTAAATTTTTATTCCTATCAAAATTTTCGGTTTTCATTTGCTGTTTTAATACATTTGGACATTCCCTTATTATTTGTTTTATTGCTTAACTTTAAGCTTTGTTTTAAAAGGTTTTATTTGTAGCCTACCATAATTTCGTTAATGGAATACTGTTGTACCATTTTTTTTCATTTGAAAATCCTAACCTATTAAATATTGCGTATGTGTATGCACAGTAAATTAACACAAGTGTAATAATGGAAGTTACCAAGCTTTCAGACCTGTGTTAACATATAGTATGTAATTATTTATGCTGTTATGATTTTCAAATGAATAATTACTCATCGTAAGGTGGATTATACATGTACAGATATACATACCTTAATTCAGTTTGGACGGAAGTGTCTCTCCTAGGTTAAAATAGCGACACTATGGTCTTCGTCGTTAGTGTTTGGAACCTGGGAAATAATTACGGAGGTGCGTCAATCATGCAGGTGTGAGGGGGTGGGCTGGGGATGGTTGTGTCTACTCTGAGGGTTCCTGTTTAATGACTTCATTTAGGCTCGCCTCACATCTTGGCTGTTTCCCATGGAAATCCTATTAAGGATATCCCACCGTAATCTTCTGTAGGAGGATTACTAACGATGGCCAGCACAAGACAAATTGAAAACACCCACACAAACTTCAACACATCTTGTTTAAACTTGTCATAAAGGCAAACAGCACTAGCTGGGAAAGCTTGATATTCTAGATTTCGAAGGAAGTATCTCTGTACACCTACCTCAGCGATCTCTACCCAAATATTCCGAGATAATCATCCTACTTCTTTACCTGGATTGCATTAACTGCTGAGGGCTTATTAATTTGTGGAAGGAAACTAAATGAAAAATATTGTCTCTGAAATATATAATTTACAAAAGTACCTGTAATTAAGATTTTAATGCGTTTTCATTCTCTTTATCTTATAAATCGGACACCTTATAGCAAGTTGTCTTTGTTTGGGGAAATTGACTTTTGGGGCACATACATTTGGTTCTGAGTACACATTCTACAGCTTCGAATATGTGAAGTTTAAGTACCCTAAGACACCTTTAACTGCCTTCAGTAAACAATGTCATTCAATGCTTGATATTTATTGATTTAGCTTCAAAGGTCGCTTTATGCTCTAGATATCCTATGGTTACATTTTCCACTAACATAAACACGATGAAAGTTAAAATATACGCTGCTTTCAGTTAGATTTTCAGCCAATGAAACACCATGATTCCAACTGTGACCATGATACTATGGATCAGCATAGCTTTGAAGACCTAATCGGTTATCAAGCATCAAGCCAATGTACGTCAATCTTAATTAACCCAAGTACCTTCCTATACTCTCAACATATTTTATATGATGTGATATCAACTGCACGAATTTTAAGACATAAATTTGAAGTAGTATTTAACTACATATTTTAAATATCGTGGTCACCATAGATTCCAGTGCTTACAATGTTCAAATCTAGATATTATATGTAATTTTTAATCCTTAACCCTGCTCTGGCTTTACAGAAATTAAATAAGTCAAAATAATGCATTTATAGGGTATATAATAAATCAAAAAGTAAAAACGTGATTACACAGATTCAGAAAATGCTATAAACGAAACGAATGAATATAATTAAATAAAACAAATGTATATGTTACCCAACAAAATGGGTTATATCATTCCTACATCGGTATAGTTCGAACCCACCCATAGGAGTGGGAATTTCTCTGCCCGTTATGAGACAGGTGCCCACTCAATATTGGCAGGGTTTTACTACCCACAGGTGGCTCATTCAGTGGACCACTACCATACTGATATTTTGTGTGGTCCGTTTTGTTCATCACATTTAAAAAGATAGGGCATTGTACGCCAATTGCTGGGCCTATAGGATGGTTACTAATCATCAATGGGGGCTGTACTATCACCAGTTTAACCCATGCATGCTATCCTGAACACTCAATGGACCTTTCCTGAACTACTGGACAATCTGTCCTTAGCAGCTCGCCGGGGCACATGGTTCATGCACGATTGGGCGACAACGTTCTACAATTTGCATATTCGCCGGAATTTGGACAACAGCTTACCCTAGTGATAGATGAGGTATGAAGGTCCAGTGTGTTCACCTGTCCATTCTCTTGTTCTTAAGCCACTGGACCTTTACTTATAGATCCATTTGAAAAGTGTGGTGTACACCGCACTATTGAATGACATGACTAACCTGGAGCAGCGTGTTTGTAATATCGGTGGATGTAGGAATCACTGAGTGGTTTTCCCTCGTTGTTAAGAATGCAGAATATTTTCATTATCTCATGTGATGCATTGTTATCAGTATATTCCTATTATAGATTTAGCTTGTAATCGGAAATATGAATTGAGTGTCGTGCATAACAAACTGCATCCATCCAGTGAATAAATACATTGATCTGCTTATATTGGATTACTTCACTATTTCTTGATGAGTGAAACGTTTCTAGTGTAATTACAGGGAATACCCTAAGGGATTTTTGCATATATTTATGCATTTATATACCTACCCGTTTGAGAACTATTCATTATTTTGTATTTATATGCTTTGAAAGCTTGGTTCAGAAAGCGGTGATGTTAACTTAATCGAGGATCTGCTAGCATCATAACGAGCTTTAGACTTCGTGTGTTTTGGTCTGTAAAAGAACAGTTCACAGCACCTGGGAGATTAAAATACTTCATGTAAACATCGTTAGGTTGTAACTAAGGTAACAAATATATTCAGTGTATCTGAAAGAAACTTCAATTTAACTACTTTTTCTAATATAACTGCTCAGTTTTAACTGTTTTTATGTTTCCATACTTCACCCAACAAACTAACTTGTGATGCAGGATTGGCCTTGTGAATCTTATTCGCTTCATGCTCAGTATTTTCTATAACATTTGAGATGGCAATGTTTTCTGTTTATTTATAATTATAAGCCTACTAGATTTTCAGAATGACTGAATTTTGGAATGACTGCTGTGTTCCTTCTGGAAATGCAGCGTAGACAGCAAAATACACTACATTACGATTTTTCTACTCTGCATTCACAGAAATCTAAAAGAAACCGTCCTAAGGCCCAAAAAACACGTTGAAGCAAGAAGAAAGCAAAACAGATCAGTGAAAATGATCATGAAAGAAAAAAGCACTCTGATGGATATATGTCATTAGTAGACAAAGGGTTAATGGTTCTGTACGGTAGGCGTGATTTATGAAAGCTTCAAATGCTTCCTTTCTTCATAGTAACAAAACTCTGTATACACTGAAATATGAGGAAAACTGCGTTACTTTTTTTCTTTCCTTCCGTCCTTCTTTCTTCCTTTATTTATTTGTATTTATTTATTTTATCTCTCTCCTCTCTTTCGTTATTTCTTTCTTTATATCTCTAGCTATCTTCCTTTTCTCCTAAATCCTTTCCTCCTTCTTTTTCTTTCATTCGTCCCATTTCCTTTCTTGTTTCTGACACCAAAATTAAGGGATGCAATGAATAAAGAATCATAATGCATGTCAAAGGAACATGGTATATTTGTTAAAACGTGAGCAGGTGCAGTTGGGGTGAGTAGTTTAACAAAGTGATGAGAGAAAGCGGGTTCCTAGCAGGCATTCTAAGTGGAAAACGCTTGACTCTGTTTGAAAAGGCATTGTTTGGACCCTTATTAATGGCATGACCGAGACTAATAATCACAATGGACAATATAGTCAAAAAAGGAATTTTGGTGTGAGTAAACACAGGCTTCGAGAGGTGAAAGTCACACGCAACTGCAGTGCCCCAGTGATGAACATACACAAAATTGGGCTGGCGGCCCATTAAGAAACACAAGTGTTTCGGTCTTCGGGAAAGGCAGACTAGAACCGAGGAGAAAAGGTATTTATCGGTTCCTCCGTAAATAACGAATTAATTGTTATCGCGTGATATGCATGTTCCATAGGTAACTCGAACAGTGATATATTGGTAATCTTTGGTCGGCGACTTCGCGATTGATGTGATGATAAAGTGAAGCAGTGATTATAGCAGTCTGAAACTTGCATTCCAGTGTCATTAGAATCTTCCTTACTCCCATATATATCCACGCATACCCTTTGATGGAGCACTTACTCTGCCCTGAGGAATAGGCCACACTGTTTCAATATTTACAACGTAAGAATAAGCTGCATCAAACTAGCGACCAATGCGTGCAGCAACCTTTTTCAGTGCGTAAGTAATTGATGTAACAAAGCGTGCATCATTTCTTTCTTTTCGTTATTTTCTTGTTTCTTCCTCTCTCTCTCTCTCTCTCTCTCTCTCTCTCTCTCTCTCTCTCTCTCTCTCTCTCTCTCTCTCTCTCTCTCTCTCTCTCTCTCTCTCTCTCTCTCTCTCTCTCTCATTAATTCTCATGGCGGTTGTTGAGTAATTTTCCTACAAATGAATTAGCTTCATTTGCAACGGGTTTTCGTATTCTTGCAGCGCCAAGGGTTTTCTCCAGCGAAAGTTATTTGATTTAGAAGAGCTGGTGAAATATTAGCTACGGGAGATAATCTACTTCCATTGTGTTGCATATTGCTAAGGTTTAAATCGATCATTACATCCGCTTGTGTGTTGTGACTGTCTTATTTTCCTGTTTCTTATTCCTATCTTTCTCCAGCGGCTTAAACGCTTCAATAAAGTTGTTTCATTTTTCCATCGAGTTAATCCTTGAAATCGAGCTTTCTCTCTCGTTCTTTGCTAAACAAGTCGATCAGTGGCCAAGTTGCCACGATGTTCATCTGGCTCTAAAAGCTCCTGATTTGTACCACGGTATATTTAGAGTCCTAAGGATTATCTTCCCTAATGAGTCTTTTTAAGCTACCCTTCCAACATGTTAAGCTCTTAAGGGATGAAATGTTGAAATAAAAATTTAAATGTACATATACGTGGTATAAGTTATTGCAGTTGTGTAATTACTTAAGAGTATGTTCATATGCAGCCGTAATTCATAGAACAGTTTTAAGTTAGTACTGGGCTTTGTTGTACGAACATAAAGATAATTGCTTAAAACGTCATTTCTTGTCAATCACGTTTATTTATTCATATAAAACTATAGCCTAATAAATTTATGATAAACGCTTTTCCTAAGAATTCATGAAATTCATATGGAAACAGGAAATTGTGACTTTCTGCTTTGGTTACTGTAATTAAATTATATCTGAAAGTCATTAAAATGTATGTTTATATTCTAAATTAAATTACAGGAAATATCTAACAAGTGTCTTCGACATTAGTATAACCACCTTAGTACTAGATAACGAATCGAGTGAGGTGGCGGATTCGTAAGGTCGTGAGTTCGTACCTCACTCTGACTTGACGTTCTCCCTTGTTACCTACTTAGACGATGGCTGGGATGCTCATCCCCATATTGCGGTTTCCATATCCATCATTCCTTGTTCTCTTGTCAGCCATTTTAGGGTTGCTCGACCAGCTGCGAGTAGCGCCTGGACGTTGGTTATGCGCTTTTAAAAGTTTTCTTCTCCGGCGTCGTCCTGGGTTGGGACTCGCCCTGCAGTGAATATTTGGACGGGGAGGGGCTTGTACCGGAAACGTTAAAGGCTTGCATCCGTCGTCATTTGGATCTGGTCGTTCTTGGGGCCTTTCTCCTCACTGGTGCTGGCGGTAGAGGCACAAAGGGCTAATGTGTAGTATATTTAAATATTACGAGGGCTGTTCAGTAACGAATGATCACTTTTTTTTTGACAACGTACCTTTACTCATCCTCATAATTTTGATGGTCCTTCTCAAAATAGTCTCCCCTGAATGCGACGCACTTGTCCCAGCGTTTCTGCCAGTCTTCAAAGACATGTTGGAAACAATTTTTGAGAGATCCTTCAAAAAGGTCTCTGCAGCCTTCACCACTGCTTCTGATGATGGATAATGCCTCCCACGAAGGCGTTTCTTCAAGTTTGTAGAATAGAAAAAGTTACATGGGGCTAAATCTGGACTATAGGGAGGGTGAGGGATGCACTTCACGTTGAATTTTGCAACATATTCAGCAACAACATTGGCAATATGTCAATAGGCCGCGCATTATCGTGGTGTAGCATCCAGCCTGCTTCACGGAAATGTGGTCTTTTGCGCCTTATATGGACTTGCAATGTTTTCAGGGCATCCCTGTAGTATTGTCCAGTTACTGATGCATTACATGAGTATCAAAGAATGAGATGACCATAACTTTCCCAGCAGAAGCAACCACTTTTGATTTTTTGGGGGTTGGTGATGAAGAAGATTTCCACACTGAGCTTTGCTGTTTGCTCTCAAGATCAAAATTATGTAGCCAAGTTTCATCAGCAGTGATTACGTTTGAAATAAACTCCGGATCTTCCTGTAACATCAACTTTATCTGCATGTTACCTCCATTGCAGCGGTAGGCGATACTGAACATGTCTGAACATGCCTGGTTCTCACAGGCGGGAACCAGGAGTACCAACAATGAAACTACTAAGGCGTGTTTGTTGCACATTAAGCTAACAGAATATAATAAGATTGAATTTTAGTGCTTAAAATTATGACAGTAAAAATTGTGATCATTCTTTATTGAACAGCCCGCGTAAATTGAGATTGCAGCTAGTGTTCACAGGAGTAAAGAGAAACCAGCACCTATCACGCAATTTACTCCACGTGAGGGTAGTATTAAATCTTTGATTGGCTTATGTTAAATATGAAACGATTCCTACTGGATGGAAGCGTGGTTGTAACGAGCTCCTCACCAGCCAATAAGGGATGGGGTCCTGCCACCATCCAATAGGAATCGACTCCTAAATGTCTAACATTAGCCAATTTGGGAATACATTCTCCATATGGAGTAAGTCACTTGATAGCAGATGTTTCTCTTTGCTGCCGCCAACGCTTTAGTTGCGATGCCACTTTAATAATGAAATGGATAATGTCTCAATAATGCGGGCCACCATGAGCTGTCTCTCCACCATTACCTTATAGTATATGGAGCAGATGAGATGTATATTTTTAGGTGTATTCCCAAGAAAAGGTTTGGAATGTATTCATGAACAAATTTCTTAATGGGTATAAATGTGGTTAGAAATTGCTAATGAGATGCTATAGTTCATTATAATATTGTCTTCTATCTATTTCTAACAGCGCTTTCTTTATTTTTGTTACAGGTGGCGGTATACTGAAACCATATCTGGTAAGTGACGCACTGAAATTCTAAAACGCATTCTAAACATTCTAGTGTGTATTTTGCCAAATACGTATTTAAAAATATCCCAAAAAATTTAATGGAAATGACCGTTAAGTGTATTAAGGTAGGCATAATACTGTGGATTTTATACATACCAAGTGTTTTCATCAGAAAGCATACTTGGCTGTGCTTCATATTTACCTCATCTGGAGTTAAGGGAAGATGAAACTATAATGTAAAGTAGAAACGTTGAAACATCTGTTCCAAAATATTTGATTTCGAGGATTTGTCGTCGAGCATAAGAACGCCAGTATACTCGAAGATAAAGAAAACTGGGGAAAAGGCAGAAGATGACTATGGGATAGTAGCTTGGAAACATATGCACGTATAGTTGAGGTACCTGATCAAGCACAAGTAAACGTAAATTAGTTACAAATGTATCCGTTTTTAATAATTGACGAAATATGGTGAGGCATCTTATTGCCAGCGCTCTTATGCTAGAAATAAAAGTAGATGGAGATTACGTCGTAGTACATTCAAACTTATTATTTAATTGAAAGAGTAGAGCCAGACTGAAAAATTCAATGTCTTAGCCGGAATTTGAACCACAGATCTTCTGGTTTCCGTCCAGCCGCTCTAACCATTTGAGCTACTATGGCCAACATGCCGACATGACATTAAATTCTCCAACTGACTCGTGCTTTCCTTTGCTTGCACGGTTAGAAATCACGTGGTTTTTGCCCGAAGATCCCGTTCAACCAAGCCTTCATTACTGAACGAAATGCCACGCAGCACATTCGACAGCGATCAGGACACGTCGAAAATAGAGGCATCAAGTCAGAAGAATACAACTGTTGTTGCAGCTCTTCCCGATCACACCTTGAATGGCTTCGTTGGCGGTATGAGCGCCATGGCTGAGTGTTTAGACCGCTCGGCTCTCACTAAGGCGGCCCGGGTTCGATCCCATGTGACTGCATGTGAGATTTGTTCTGGACAACACGGCGCTGGGGCCGGTTTCCTCCGGGATCTCCAGTTTTCCCCGCCATCTCATTCCATCGGTGACCCATTTTCAACTCATATATCATCAATGTCACCGCCTGCGGTACCGCATGTAGTAAAAGCGGGCTGAAGCGGTATGAGGGCGGTCGTTCTGTTGTAGAAGATCACCATGTTGCCCATCGGGTTGTATTTGATAGACAGCGTTGTTGAATCGTTGCATTTCTTGGACGTGAAGTTGTGCATCCACTCTTTGGTTCTAAGCAAACATTTCATGGCAAACCTTCTGTTCCCAGTCCCACTACAAACACAACACAGTTTTGTGTGGGTGCATATCTTGTTTTCCTTGCGGTGTCGTCCGTTTGTCGTTGCTAAGCCATTCTTTACCCCGCTTCATATACCCATTTTTCCTCTCCCTTAACAATTCGATAGAGGAATTACCTCTTGAGACCATGAGTTGACTGATGATGGACAATCAAACTGGTGGAGTCCGTGGCTCATTGAATTTTGTTGTTGTTCAAAATATGTGGAACACATGCGACCAACTTTTAAAGCTTTCCCATCGATTGAAGGTACGCTCTATGGCACTACTACGGCACTCCATTATTTCTGCCAATTCCCTCGTCGTTTGGTTGGATCTTCGTGAATAACCTGATTCAGTCCCTCCTAATCGAAATGAAGTGAGGGTCCAGAGCGATGCATGCCTTTGAGATCAAAATTGCCGTCTTTGAGTCGCTTAAACAAATTTTGAGCCGTCCTAGGAGGGATCGCTTCTTTGCCATACACCTCACGAACCTCTTTCGCTGGTTCTAAGGCTTTAGTACCCCGATTAAGGACAAAAATATCAATAAATATCTAAGAAAGCAAAAGGAATCTAAAGTTTGCTTTGTTTTCGACATAACACCCCATTTTAATTTAAAAGGTACTTATTAAGGAGAGGAATAACTTAAAAATTCCAAAATTATATTAATTCCCATTCATTTTAGCATATCAATGTATGTTAAAGCTGAACAGTGTTTCATAATCGACATTTTGTTAACATTTCCAAATAACATAACTAATTATTGCTTAATATGTATTTTATTTATAATCCTGGAAACCCGTTTGGAGACTTACGCACCTGTATAATATTTTACCGCAAAAAAAATTAAGATAAAAGTTTTATTTCTTCAGATCTCTATTGTAAGTGTGCTCTTCATATGTTGTTGCTTATAATAAAACATAAATGAAAGTATAGGTATATTAACGTAGCTTTATGATAGAATTCACCTTATTGGGCCAACGTGGTGATCGGAAAACATAGTGACCAAAGGTATTTAAGTGAACGAAGAGTTATTTATCAAAAGCTCTATGAATATTTGTACAGATACTTCACAATAGAAAGATGGTGAAACATTTTTTAGTTTGATTTATAAGTCACTATGTTTACACTCAACTTCACTTACTATGTTGTATAATTGAAACGTTTTCAAGATCATTCGATCTCATCCTCAGCTGTTTGGTGACTACATGAACATTCTTATTCCTCCAATACTACGGTGCTCCGATCCCTCTGCCATCTGGTGCTAGGCTCACTAAGTTTTAATACTCCATTTATTGCAGGGATTTCAAAATGTATAAATTTATCCAGGTTTTTGATTATGAATATTTTTTCCCAAATATCCAATTCTATGGGTGTACAAGATCTTAACAGTTTTATGCTATGGCCAATGTTGTGGTTTTCTGTCCAAAAGTGGTGTGGCACTGGAGATTTTTCTGTTTGTTTCAACTTTATGTTCCTCTGGTGTTCTTTTTGCCTGGTTAAAAAATTTCTCTTAGTTTTTCCTATGTAGCTTTTATCACAAGTTTCACAGTTTATCTGATAAATTCCCGATTTCAGGGTGTTGAGGATTGAATTGTTTAGTGGTTTGTTTATCAGGTTCTTCAGACTGAATTTGTTTTGGGGTGCTAGTTTTAAGTTTAGTCTTTTAAAGATTCGTTCAAATTTTCTAAAAGCCCATGGATGGTAGGTGAACTTTTTATATTGCCAGTTTGTGTTTTCAAGCGGTGGTCTTTTATGATATTATTTTGAGTTTTTCCTTTCTTTTCATCATGTTCCTTGTGATGGCTGGGTTGAGTCCATTTAATACTGTTATCTCTTTTATGTGTTGTAGTTCTTTCAAAAACTCCTCCTTACTCAAGGGGATGTTTTGTAGCCGTTTAAAGGCAGCTAGTTGATGTGAAACAGGGTTGCATTCATTTTTCATTATGTAATTATCTATGTGTGTGGGCTTCCTGTATATTCCAAAATCTACACCATGACGATTTCTAGTTATGTTGAGGTCCATAAAGGGCAGGGTGTTCTCTCTTTCTACTTCCATTGTAAACTGTATATGATTATCTTGCAGGTTTAGTAATATTAGAGAATCTTCTTTAAGTTTTTCCGGAATGATAGCAAAAACATCATCAACGTATCTCCGCCAAAATTTGTAAATCTGAGGGAAGGCCTTTACTATGTGTGTATCAAAATAGCTCATGTATAGGTCTGCTAAGATAGGCGAATGTGGGCTCCATAGCGAATCGTTTTGATTGTCTGTCGAATTTTTGGTTAAACATGAAGTAATTATTCCTTGTGCATAAATCAGTAAGATTGATAATGTCATCTATTTCTGTGGGGTCCGTTGTATTAAAACTTAGTGCGCCTAACACCAGATGGCAGAGGGATCGGTGCACCGTAGTAGTGGAGGAAGAAGAATGTTCATTTAGTCACCAAACAGCTGAGGATGAGATCGAATGATCTTGAAAATGTTAATAGTGCTTCTGCTTTTAATATTTATGACGAAACATGCTTATATTAGTTGAATATGGTCGTATCTACAAAAACTGTATTCTAACGCATATATCCGTCTAATTTCCTCTCATGTTTGTTGTGAGTTGTTAATACCAAATAAGGATATATGACATTGTTGAAGGTATTTCAGAATTTAACAGATTGTCGTGCAACAGGAACGCTTTCAAGCTGCATATGTTGTAAAAAAATGTGTGTCAGTGGAAAAGTCGGAATTGCGAACGTAATATCTGGTAATTGGCCATAGGGAGCCCTCTCTCCCCTGTAATAGTTGTCCACGTTGTGCCACGTTGTACCGTCCCCAGCCGAACAATGTTCCACTGATTGATCTGAATGGGCGTGCTGACCAAGCAGGGGGTTCCGATACAGGGCCTAAGAAAACAAGGTTAAACCGACGTGAACGGGATTCTACAGAACCCTCGTGAATAAATTCTCTTCCGCGACACGTACCTTGTGGCAATGTAAGATGAGGCTATTCATCGCTGACATTTCTTATGCTTCGAAAGTTGGCGATTTGTCTTTGGGTTTCCTGCGGTTCTGGAAAATAGTTCGCTTATAATGCGGGCTATCAGTGATTGAGTCTTAGATACTCTGAAATGAAGTAAGATCAATTTTTTTTTTGCTGTTTAGAATATATTGGTGCTGTTGTTCAACATTTCAGTTTCCTTAGAAAAATCTTTGGTTTACCTCACATGTGATGTATCGTGCATAATATTGGTTTACTATAAAATACTAGAAATAAAGCCACTTTGTTAAAATAGATACGCTGGAAGTTATAGTCGTAAGGAAATCGAGCCCTAATATTCCAATATTAACACGTTATATTCAGCTGGGCGCCGATTTGTTAGGTATACAACAAAATTTTGTTGTACTGAGTTGACGTGGAGAAATTGGAGGGAATAACGAATAGCAGTGCTTTGAATATTTCAATCCTTCTATTTATTGTATCTACAGGTTTAGACCTGCTCTCTGTATTACTTCCAGGAACTCGGGATGAAACAGCACTGAAAGTATGCACGAAGAAATAACACTAAAATAAGTATAAGAATGTTATGTATACCTTACCAGCGTTTCTCACGGCAACGCAGCACATTTATAATATACCAAGTGCCCCCAACCCCCGCCATCTTTCAAATAAGCGCATATCTCTTTTTGCGTTAAAACAGTTGCAGAAAGGTTAAACGCACGACAGTGACGTCAGCGAATTTGGTTCAGCTTCGGGCGACAAGAGGTGCTTCCCACGCTTCAAATATTCTCTGATAATACATAAGAACAACTGTTTCCTAGTGGAACGGAATAAATTGGTGCAAAAGGCGCTAGGGATGGAAGATGGTTAATTATTCTCACATTTTGTGTCGATCTTGAAGGATTCTTGTAGACGTATGCCTCAGCGCTCTGGAGCAATGTCTCCTCTCTCCCCCTCCCACCCTTTCTCTCTCTCTCTCTCTCTCTCTCTCTCTCTCTCTCTCTCTCTCTCTCTCTCTCTCTCTCTCTCTCTCTCTCTAACCGTAGTATCGGAGCGAGAATAATTTTTAAAAAATATTAACATTTCTCTTCTTTAAAAATCTTGAAATTAATTCCACAAAAGCCATAAATATATCTTGTCACAATATTAAACTCCGTATATTATGTCCTTTTATAAAATGATCAATACTACATCCCTGCAGTTTAAGATTCTGCAGACCTGCAGATCGTACCACCGAAAACATGTCTTTACACTTCGATGGTCTCATGCAGAGTGACGCCAAGACTATTTGCATATTCTCCAATCTCAGCACACGAAGTTTCCAGAAAAATCTAAATTACTTTTATCCCATTGGTTCACGTCACAACATTACGTAATCGCATTATTATAGCAACCAATAGGAACACTGTTACGTATGTTATTATACGGCCTACCCAGTTTTACAATCCTTTTTATACGAATCACATTTTCCAGAACAATCCAGGACATATTCCCAAATATGTGAAAAAATATTAAATAGCCGTTACAGTAGTTATGTAGATTTTATTTTAAAGAGTAAAATGCCTCTTTAGACTGGCAGTTCATGAGACAGTTTTATTTGACTTGTCCGTAACAACCCATAGTTATTTTAACTCTCTCTCTCTCTCTCTCTCTCTCTCTCTCTCTCTTACGTACCTGCTCTAAGTAGAGAAAGTACTGAGCAATGTCTCTTTACTTGTCTGTTAGAAAGTCATGGACACCAGCCATTTGATCACTAGGATTCTATAAAACAATAAATTAGCGGTCCTTTTGCTTAGATGGAATTTTAACCTTTAATGACACCTTGAGTTGAGGCGTCAAAGAGACACTGTTAGTTATTGGGGATATCAATGTTATTTAAGCGTATTCTCCCTGCACGTTGCTGCCAAAATGTCAAATTCCTCCTTAAGGGATACAAAAGATATGTTCGAGAAACCTAAGACGATTATGAAATAAACATTTTGTACATATGCAGCCTCTAATAAAGACCCTCAGATCGCATTGAATTGAACAAAACAGTAGGATCAGTAATGTTGCTTCCAAACAAAAGCTTAGGGATTTGAGCTGCAGATGCATTAGTTTCCTTCATGTTCTGTTTATCTTCAACTTAAGGCAGATCAGCTAACAATAATAACTATGTTAAGGTCTTTAATAATAATAATAATAATAATAATAATAATAATATTAATAATAATAATATTAATAATAACAATAATAATAATAATAATAATAATAATAATAATAATAATAATAATAATAATAATAATAATAATAATAATAATAATAATAATAATAATAATAATAATAATAATAATAATAATAATAATAATAATAATAATAATAATAATAATAATAATAATAATAATAATAATAATAATAATAATAATAATAATAATAATAATAATAATAATAATAATAATAATAATAATAATAATAATAATAATAATAATAATAATAATAATAATAATAATAATAATAATAATAATAATAATAATAATAATAATAATAATAATAATAATAATAATAATAATAATAATAATAATAATAATAATAATAATAATAATCATAATAATCATAATCATAATTGTAATCAGGGTAAACGTAGATTTAGTAAAGTAAATAATAAAGCAATAACAATAATAGAAACAAAATAAATGGCACTGATACCAAAAGCACCCCAAGGTTTCCATGGATGCTTGGCAAAGCGTATAATCGTAATGTGTAATAACATGGTAAACAGAATGACAGAAATCTGCTGTGTTCCACTCACATGACTTTCCAAACTTGTAAAACTATTCCTAAAAATGCTTATTGCTCTATGTACCTTATGTCAATCCAGATAAATGTTATCATACTGCCAATTTTCATGTAGGTGAAAGGAATACTGTAAGCTTCAAGTGACAGTCAACTCTCTAAAGAGCTTGTCGCTGTGTGATGTCTTTGAAATTTTGATATTTTTGCGTGGACAAGAACTAAAAAAAATCGACTTCCCATTTTAACAAAAGTTTACATATACAATATAAAACTAGTATCTCCTTATCATTTGCTTGTAAGGTTATTAACTCCACAAGTCAACAATTCTTATATTGTGATACAAGTAAAAATTGGGCTATTTTGCGAAAAGGCATATACGAGGCTGAAAGCTAAGTGTGGCAAATCTATGTGAAAGGTGCGTTAAGTATACTATATTTAAACAGCCCTCAATATCAAATTATAAACTATCTAGCTGAAATTGTTTGGAAGTATTCATTTTGACTAGTGCAATGATGAGATTTTGATTGTTGTGGTTGTTTAGCCTTGGTGTTTGTTTCATTTTCGTAAGCTCTAGTGCTGACCACATGATCCTTTCACAAAGATATCATTCGATGTTGTGTACCTTCTACCTTTAAAGAAGGCTTTTACTTTTTTCTCGACATCTTTGATAGCTTTGTCAACGATGTCTTCCCTACTGCATGCAAAATTTCTACTGGTACTTGCAAATCCTTTTGCGAGTCATTCAAATGCTCTTAAGTTATATGCCCACCTCGGTAGCGTAGATGGTAGTGTGTCTGTCTCACGTTCAAGAGGTTCCGTGTTCGAATCTTGGTGAGGGTGAGTTAACTGGATAATGTTTTTTCCGGGGTTTTGCGAATGTCGGTTAACTCTAAGCTTCATGGATCCCGGACTTACTTGAGCATCATTTCACCCATTTCATTCATCGTCCGATGTGACTCAACGTTGGAGGACGTAAATTACAACAACAAAAGAACGAAAAAGAAAAGATACCTCTTAAGTTATATTAATCGATTCAGTGCCTCCGCGTAATATGCATATACTTTCCATCTCGAGAAAAAAGATGGTAACAATACAATATTACAAAAGTGTTATTCCACTGAATGTTATTTTCTTTCGATTCTAGTATGAGTGGCTGGCGTTTGGAACTCAGATTTCAGTGCCAGCTGTTTAAAAAGCGTTTTTACTGTTTGTGGTTTAGGTATAAACGTTTAACAAACATTGAGCAAGGGCGGTTTGGAGCAGTTCCATGCAAGTGTTAATGCTGACATCCAGTCGCAAATGGGATATCAACACTAAATAACTACGAACCATAAATGTGTGCGTGAAAAGTTGCTTTGCTGAATCCACTATGGGGAGGCCTTAATGGCCCTCTCTGCCAGTTAATGCTATCACTCGGTTAAGTGATGTGCCAGCATTATGTGGACTCTGCGTTAACATATCCTCCTCATACTTTGTGATTGCTGATTAGACCCTCCATGCCACAATTTGTCCTGCATTATGCGTGAGTAAAAACATTGTAACCGGCTTACGGCCCCCAAAATTTCTTTGTTATGTACACAAAGAATGGTTCTCTTATGATTCTTATTATTAACTATACAACTGTATATACTAATATTGTGTGTAATTATTCTAATGCATGCTTTGGCAATGGCAGAAGCTAAATAACTATTAATACTTTCTAAGACTTTATCTGCATTTGATTTCAAGAAGTGAGTATCTTGCACAGATGCTGGCACACTTTTTGAATATGCTGTAGAATAGCCTTACAACATATTTTAAAAAAATCCTCAGATAGCAGGAAGACGTTTTACTTTTGGCATATTTTCGTACCACTGTTGTCAATAGCTTTAACAGTTACTGGTCATACCTGTCATTAAGTATAAATAAATCACATTAGAAGTGCAGCAATTCCCATTGTAAAAAACCGTGGCATTACAGCCCATATCGAACTAGGGCCTGCAAACCCGACTGCCGGCCTCACGCCCACGTACTCAAGGTGGAGGTGGGCGATCATCCAACCTATACGGGGAGGAGATTTGGTCAGCGTCTCGGCACCCCCAGCCGGAGCGTTGGTTTTCGTGACCAGGGCCACTTACCTGTCGTAAGCTCCTCAATTTCCTCACGATGCTGACTGGGCACCGGTCCTATACCCGGGACTTAAATGCACACCCCGTGTGGTGGGATCGAACCCGGGGCGAATTCTGTGGCAGGGAACCAAGACATAATGCCCTAGCACTCTACGCCACGGCTCAGGACACGTTCCATAATATCACATAAAAAGAATTTGTTGCTGCATGAACCGTCATTTTTATAAAAATAGGATACGACCAAAAAAGAAAAAAAAGGGATTACAAAACGGTGACTTTGTTCATTTGTTAATACTTAATTTTGGGAGGATTTTCAGCCAACAGCTGTAGTATACATGTACAAATGTAAGACGACCTACAAAAATTATTAGAATTGTGCATTTTTTACGCAGTTCTGACCTTTCAACGATCGGTTCTCATTATGGCGGTTCACTCTGCAAATAACATGAACACGAGACTGGCAGAAATTTTAATTACGAAATATTTCATTACGTAGGATTGTACGACGTAGTCAGCCAAGTCACCTGATCTTACATTCTGAATTGCCACTTTAGGGTGTATATCCAGAAGAGATGCTAAAGAAGTGTTTATCTCTGGAAACTCACAAATCATTCTGAAGTTAGTGTTGTGGTTATAAAGTGGAAGGTTCAAACATTTTGCAATTTTAAGTTTCCTATTTGTTCAGCTGCTATGCTTTAACACTTGTGCTGAAGAAGATAACTTAGGTTCTAGATATTACTCACTACCAAAGGTATTGCATACGCTACTTCCGGTTAATTGTTCATTATTTACATTTATTATATTTTTCAGGTGTAATGAGATGATCATTATTTTAGTATTAACTTTAATTATATTTGGTTGACACTAAAATATAAATCCTTATGGCATATTTGTGATTTCGTTAACATCTTTCATGTTAAGATCCTATAATAAAGGGAATGCAAGTTGTAAAATCTAAAGAAATGATCATGGTATTACATAGTTACATGTTTGCTAGAATCTCTCGGGTTTTCAATTCTAATCTAGCTTATACTGGATAATCTGCATAGTCTTTCTAAGCACCTGATGCTTGCATATGTCGCAATTCACGTCAAAATTTAAATAATAGTTTAACATCTTCATAACTTTGTAACTGTAAATCTATTTTAGTAATAGATTGTCTCCAATTTGTCGTGGCTTACAGTTTCTGTAATTATATGTATGTACCTATCTATATACGAGGGCTGTTCAATAAAGAGTGATCATAATTTTTTTTACGGTCATGATTTTTCGCAGTAAAATTCAGTCTTATTATATTCTGTTAGCTTAATGTGAAGCAAACACGCCGTAATAGTTTCATTGGTGGTACTCCTGGTTCCCGCCTGTAAGAACCAGGAATGTTCAGACATGTTCAGTATCGCCTACCGCTGCAATGGAGGTAACATGCAGTTAAAGTTGATGTTAGAGGAAGATCCGGAGTTTATTTCAAACGTAATCACTGCTGATAAAACTTGGCTACATCATTTTGATCCTGAGAGCAAACAGTAAAGCTCAGTGTGGAAATCTCCTTCATCACCAACCCCCAAAAGCAAAAGTGGTTGCTTCTGCGGGGAAAGTTATGGTCATCTCATTCTCTGATATTCATGGAATGGTTTATCAGCATGTTGTACCTGCACACACATAAGTAACTGGACAATGCTACAGGAATGTCCTGAAAACATTGCAAGTTCATATCAGGCGCAAAAGACCACATTTCCATGGAGCAGGCTGGATGCTGCACCACGATAATGCGCGGTCGCATATTGCCAAAGTTGTTGCTGAATATCTTACAAAAATCAACGTGAAGTGCTTCCCTCACCCTCCCTATAATACAGATTTAGCCCCATGTGACCTTTTTCTATTCCCTAACTTGAAGAAACGCTTTCGTGGGAGGCATCCATCATCAGAAGCAGTGGTGTAGGCTGCGGAGGCGATTTTGAAGGATATCTCAAAAAATGTTTACCAGCATATCTTTGAAGGCTGATAAAAACGCTGGGACAAGTGCATCGCATTCAGGGGAGACTATTTTGAGAAAGAGCATCAAAATTCTGATGTGGAGTAAAGGTACGTTGTCAAAAAGCAATTATGATCAATATTTACTGAACAGCCCTCGTTTTGTTGCAAGTCAATTAAAAATGTTAATTCCAATATGTACTGCAATAACTGTTTTTGCTACTGTAAAATAAGCTCGTGTATCAATGTGCTTTTGTAGTGATATAATTTAATTATAATAATTACCTTTGTTGTTAAGGATCAACAATTATGAATTGTGTGATATGCTACGAAGTTTTATTACGGTGGCATATCCTCTAAGTATTAGAAGAATTACTTTTCTCACTTGTTCTGGAGAAATTATATGGAACACAAAAATGTGAATGGTTTACATCTATTCATCGGCTTTATAGTCGGTGTTTATTTCAACACTACATAATCCCTACAATGTAAAAGAAGAATAAGAGAACAAAGCAAAAACAAAGAGCATTTTATGGGTAAATTCAAAGGTATGTGAAGTCTACAGATGCATGCAATATGCTATTTAGGCTCTTTTATATTGGTACGCTTGATTCAGTGAATTCATTATAATACTTTAAACTCTGAAGTAAGTTCCAGAGAAAATATTTGTGCTTTAAAGGATGCAAAGATACACCTCTTGAACTCTGGTGGAATGTTAAGAAATTCTCGAGCAGCTCTGAATGTTCGTAGACAACTCCTAGTCACCTACAGAATTCTACTTGCTCTGACGCTTAACTTTGCACTGTAAATATTGTAACAGTCGGTGAGAAAGTTCCTTTTCCCTAAACTCGTTAGTATGCATGATCCGTGGACGGTAAATGCTAACTTTTAACATTACCACTTATATGTAACTGCTGTGCGGAAGGCGGAAGTGAAATCCCGGTTTTCAGTTCACTTCTCTCTACGTAGTACTTCAATAAAACGCATAGAATCTCAAGAGCAATTCTTGTATTTAGCAACACTGTACAGTTAAAATGCTATTTCTTTGGTCTACTCGAGCGTCAGCCTCATTTATAGTTAGGTGAGAAGTAACCCTGAGCAAGGATCACACACACATACACACACACACACACACACACACACACATACACACACACCTAGGTGAATAACAATTTGCTAACACATTTAAGTGATGTTGCATTGCAAACCTTCGTGCACATATGTTAATCAGTTTGTAAATTGTCCATTTTACTTAAAAAGGTAAACAGTGTACAGTAACACAGAAACAATATTAGTCTATATTGTTATGTTCTGGCCTTATGAACTCTGAAAGGAATGCGTTCACTACAGACACACACACGTATAGACAAGGTGACGTAATGGTATACGAGTCGCGCACAGATAGAAACGCTGGGAAGATAACATGCAGGCTGCTTATTACACAAGCGGCACCTCGTTATGTTGCTTGTGACACTGGATATGAATATTGTTTCTTCAAAGCTTCTTCATCACATTTATCTATAACGCCACTTATAATTTCACGGCCTTCCGAATGCACAACCTTAAATTTCTTAACAGCTTCAGACATGGTGAGAAGACTAGTAAATCTTACTGCACTGAACTAGTTCTGCATCTTGCTACGCAAGTAGGCTACGTGACTTTCTGCAGGTGATTGCTGAATGTTTACTGTATTGCTCACTCGCTGCGTAACCAGGCAACGGTTCCCCTCTACCCCACACCTCATCTCGCAGAGGTCACGAGTCCAGAACTCATCTATAGCTAACATGAGCAAGATTTCTATTTCGTTTTCTTGGTTGTAATATTTTATAAATTTTTTCGCACCTAAAATGCTTCTGGCTATGAAGTCTTTAAGTTATCGGAGCAAACCTTTGAAAACACTTTCTCCAATATTTGCTAAAATAAACTAGCAGCTTATTAGTGTACCTAACAAGAGAACTATCACTATACTCATACCTCTACGCGCTTGAGAGTTTGATGGCGTTATCCCTGCCCTATGTGGGGCCTGTGTACCAAAAATCGGGTGTGGAGTATAGCTAGAAGTACCCGAAAATGAGTTCGGAATACATAGGAACATATAGGTATATTAACACAGCATTGTACGGAAAAGATTGTTTACCCCTGAAGGGCAGCGATCTATACATGACATACGTAAGAAGTGCCGTTCTCCACACCTTCCACAGATCTGACGAGGGATGTCCAGCAGCTACTTGGAAGTGGTTGCATGTGACAGTCTTCAGACTTCAGTCTTGGGTGTTGCGGTTCTACTGCGCAGCACATTTTTGGTACACTGCTTGTACATACAGCTGGCAATACGCCATCAAATTTTTAGGTGCGCAGCGGTGTGAGTACAGTGATAGTTCCCTTGAAAGGAAGATGGGTTACGTCAGCAAGTTGAAAACGAAACTGAAACCGAAGTTTACAATTGCCAAAAATCACTCTTTTAAACATAAATTAATTTTTGAAATTTGTTTTCCAGCTCTATAGAAACACACGTCTGATATATGGTTGACAAGTTATGAAAACTGCATCGAAAGGACCATTTGTTTATAAATAGCACTAATTTGTGTCTTTAAATGCGTAATGTGGACAAGAATTATTATATGTCTACCGAAATCTGCAACTGTATTTCCATATACATATAATTTGTGGTGAAAGGATTAAAAATCTCAGTTGAAAACATTCATAATGTCAGGTGTAAAGTATAACGGAGCCTGGGGTTACTCCCGCCTACTTGCTTAGTATATTTGCAAGGGATATCCTAGAGGTATTCGGGGCTGTGTGATTGTCCTGGAACATACAGATGGTCATTACCTGAAGCTACATCATCTTCAACGTCATCTTCACTAACATCCACATCATTCTCCCGATCTGAATCAAGCTCCATTACACCACTTTCTTCAGTTTCATTAACGAGTTAGAATCCTCATTTAAAATGTTGTACAAATCTTTTTCTAAAGCTGATTCATGTATTCTTTTCAACATTTCTTTTAGTCTTGGAGTGAACAACAAGGATCTGAGCTTGTTAACCGTAAGTATACAAGATAAATGACACCTCAATGTCTTCAATAATCATTTCCTATGAAAATAAACTGTTGGGAATATCACCAGTTACGTCCTTTGAAAATAACCCCATTTTGTGAAATTTCAAAAAGCAAAACAACAAGAAACATAATCTTGCACTGTTTTAGAGGTGGTAAATAAAACTCCTACATGAAAAATGTTCTGTAGCATAGAAACCTAAGGAGAATATGTGTTTGAAACCATATTAAGAGTTTCATTTTTTACGAAGTGACAAAACTAACTGAAGTTGCAGTAAAATTGAACCAAATCACACTAATGAAATGACAATAAAATTTCTGAACCTAATGACGTTACAGTAACGTTTGAATTAGTAATCGTGAGAACTAAATAAAAAATTGGTAAGCTTTGAATAATATTTTAATAGTGAAGTGATATTGAGACCTAAATGAATATTTTACGAAAACTAAATGAAGTGAGGTGAGAAGTTAGTGAAGTTACGGTAGTGTGAACTAGATCACATTAATGAAGTTACAGCGAGAACCGCAGAAGTGAAGTGAAGTGAAATGCAGTGTTAGTGAGGTTGTAATAGTTTGAATTTGTTATAATGAATGAATTATCAATAACCATTAATCGCAATATTCACTCGCATATTAACACAACAAATTTGGGCATACCAAGGAAATTTCTTATTTTAAGTAAATAATCCCTCTTTACTAATTAGGATACGAAAATGTCAAAATTAACGTTATGTATGTATTTTCCATATTGTTAGATATAACTCCATGAAACATAAGCACTTGTAGGCTCAGCGAACCACACCCTTAAGATGCTAGGGTTGAGGAACCATCTCGTGACTACTCAAAAAAGTTGCAAAAGCTTTCGAAGAGCAAAGGAAATTGAACATGTGTACACTGCGTAATTAATCATACTCCGCCTTCATTTACTGTTAAAATCTGATAGAAATAATGAACGTCAAAATTAACACAATTTAATATAATTGTTTTCTTTTTTTACATATAGGCTCTGTGATTATACTTTAGTTGCGTTCTATTATCTAAGTGAATTGCAGGATCAAACGGACTTTCATTTTGAATTAAGCTAAGATTAGTACAAGGTTGGAGGTAATGTTTTTGCCAATGACACTGTATGTTCGTCTTTTGTAGTACGAGTAATTAACTGTTTGTTAACTTTGTTGTAATTCTACAGAAATAACGGCATAAGATTCTGTTGAAGTAACAGCTGCACCATGACTTCACGTACAGCTGGATGGTTCCTTTGATAACGTAAGTAGAAATGGCAACTTGATCGTAACATTTATCCTTTTTGTTTTGCTTGGAGCTCCGCCTGCCATTCGGACGATGAAATGGAACTTTTGAAGAAGTTGAAGTTTGCCTGCAATAAACTGATCCTTGGAAAGGGTCGTAAACCATTGGAGTAGCGTAGCATGTTAATTACCATACCAGTAGTTTGAACTTAACTCAAGTTCCATCTTGCGCTCTTTCACGTTTAATGGGTTGATACGTGAAAGAATTCTTTTCTGTACATTCATAGCTTCTTGAGGCAGTCTGCAAGAGAAAAGTAAAAGAGAACTGACTGAGAAGATCTAAGGATAGTAAAACCAGATAAATGGGAATGGACTGTGTTTGATGTCATTATCACAGTAAAACCTGTGCTAAAGCACACTTCAAATATCAATTTGCTAGAGTATCCTCAATTTCTAGGTTCTTATTTCGTGCGTACAGTATATATGTGGATGGCATCCAGTCGTTTAGTAATTAAGACGGGAATTGAGAGCGTTAGAACAAGGTAGTGTTAGGATTAGAATTTCATTAAGGAGGGGATCGGTTTGGTGGGCAGAGATAGGAGGAATTATGGGAAAAATAGGAATGGGAGATATATTGAGATTAGAGGAAAGGAATACATGCAATGTGGGTAAATTAATAAAATGCAGAATACAAGATATAGAATGACAGGAAATATGGGGAAGTCTAGAAAATATGAAATCATTACAATTTTACAAGCAAATAAAAAGAAATTTGGGACGAGAAGCATATGTAGATTACTGCAATAGACAAGAGAGAGCAGGGTTAGCATGGATGAGAACAGGAACAATATTTCTAAGAAGGATAAGAGGTAAGGAAAAGGGAATTTGTGAACTGTGTGTGGAAAAGAAAGCATAGAACACTATGTAACAGAATGCGAGAATGTTGCATTATGGAGAAAAAAGGTTTGGGATGAAAAATGGGAGAAAGTAGAAAAGAGGATAGTAGCTCTAAAAATGTTAACGGGCAGGGAGGAAAGGAAGGTAAGAGTATTGGTGAGCTCTTGCGGAAAGTAAAAGAAAAATGGGCCAGAAAGGTAAAAAATGTAAGAAAGGAAGAGGAGGGGGAAGAAAGGCACTAATTAAGTAATCAAGGAGGTATGGAGGTTAGGAGCTACCTGGCAGAGCAAAGGACAATGATGTCATGCAAGCCAAGGTAAACGACAAATAAGTGTAGCCAAAAGTTGTAAATTGTAACATTTTGGAATATGCACAATAAATATCATATCATATCAAATATCATGCTTGGGCCACCATGCTGGGTCCATTATTCCTCTACCCCAAGTGGGGTACCCTCGAGAGCAAGTATGAGGCGAAGGAGAGAGAGGGCGGCTGACCAAAGGAGCCACGACCATACAGAGGGCAGGGTCCATACAGTTTACTTGGATAGAGACTTCTCTCGACAGGCCAGGACAACGGACACCCTCCCCTACTGCGGGAAAGCAACGAGCCTGGCAGGCGATCCGAGCCCCTAAGGTCCCTGGCTGGCGGTCCCGAAATGGTCCCAGCAGAGGAGCAGAGACTTGTGTCCGATCTACCGGAGGAGGAAGTAGTTTTTCTCAGCGCATATCATCCCGTCATGCACCGCCGAGATACCCGCCGACATTTCTACACTGAAGGAGACCACCAGATGAGAGATGATATGAAATGATAATGGAGATGAAATGGAGGGACAGGAAATTCGTAGGATGTAATTAACCTACCCAGCATTCGCCTAGTGACCCGGGAAAACTCCCGAAAAATCCCATGGGTCAGGTAGGTCGGCCACGGGAATCAAACCCGGCCCTCCCGAATGCGGGCCACAGACGAAACCGCCTGAGCCCTCCCGCTCGGTACAAGGTAATATTAAATTTTTCTTTGAATGCTAAGTATCTAAAATTACTTATCCTAAGTTTAATTTATTATACAGTATTTAGGATAATATTGTCACCTAATTATCGGAAGGCACGGCGAGCTAGCAGCTGGGTGGGCGACAGGAGGCATTTAGGTCACGCCTACCCATTTACCTTGTGGCGTTCACTGAAGGGGATGGTGAGGAAAGTGTCACCGGTCGCTGGCCGCCTCTTTCCCCTCCCCCTGACGTCTGGAACAGTCGGGATATTTCATCTAACCCGGAACCTTCTAGATAGGAGAGTTGGTCTTATATAAGCGACGCGTCGGGCTGGAGAGAGTTCAGTTCTTGGCGAACAGCCGTGAGGAGCGCCGAGTTAACGAACGGACTGGAAGACGGTGTACGTGTATCAGAGGAGTTGTACGTAATTGTGAGCGTGGAATGGACCTGTGACAGACGAACTGGTGAATTGTAAGTGTGTGCGCTAAGTAATTCTATGTAGTCGGCAAGTGTTCTAACTGTAATTCGGTGGAAATAAAGAACATTTTGAGTTTGTGCAATTGGACTTTTAATTTCAGAAACCCACAAAGTCACAATATAATGTCAATTTTGGTGTCCTAGAACAATGCTGCCGGTGATGAAAGGTACGGATCACTTATTTGAGATCAATATACTTATTATTAGCAGTGCTAACACCAAGAAATGCCATATGCAAATTGCTGTATGTAAAGCAGACTTTCAACTGTTAGCTACCACATTTACTCTCAACGATTCACAGAACATTCGTATTACAGCCCTAATTTGCCATCAGATAATAGATATTTCATTTCACATAAAAACAAATATTATATCTGTATAACATGTACGATTTATAAGTCCTACCCAATGGTATTTTGGGCAGAGAGCTCAGATTAGACCTGCCTGCTGTAATTCAATCAATGGATCGTACACTAAATAGTACCTAATTGTTCAATACCTTTCACAGACGAATGAACTCGTATGCAATCAAACTTGATGTTCATATATTGACATGTTGCTGCCATTGCTGCTCATTACGTTTGCGCAGGCGTACATGAATCCTCCTAAAGGACGAATAAAACGTCAAAACCAGAGAATCACTGAAGTTTGATAATTTTAGTATATTTGCATCATACAGATATTAAAAGGGTATATACTTAATGTAAGCTATGAATGCCTTTATTTCATATACACAATTTAATTATAGTCTCACTTGAATCAACGATAAATATCACTTGTTAGTAATGATAAGTATATTGCGCTCTTCTCCAAAAGTAGCCATGTCAAAATCTTTCTCCTCTTCTTATAAAGGCATAGATTGCCAAAGCAAGTGATACTTTAATTCAGAGCGCCTTGGTTAACAAACGACGTCATTTATCCAATTTAGATATTAACACTAGAAGAACCGCACCGGTCATTTTGACCGGTTAACGTTCTTTAAAGGAGTATATACGAGAGTTGTTCAATAAAGAATGATCATAATTTTTTACGGTCATAATTTTTGCATTAAAATTAATCTTATTATATTCTGTTAGCTTCATGTGAAACAAACACACCGTAGTAGTTTCATTGTTGGTACTCCTGGTCCTTGCCTGTGAGAACCAGGCAAGTTCAGACATGTTCAGTATTGCCTATCGCTGCAATGGAGGTAACATGGAGTTAAAGTTGATGTTAGAGGAAGATCCGGAGTTTCTTTCAAACGTAATCACTGCTGATGAAACTTGTCTACATCATTTTGATCCTGACAGCAAACAGCAAAGCTGAATGTGTAAATCTCCTTCATCCCCAACTCCCCAAAAAGTAAAAGTGGTTGCTACTACTGGGAAAGTTATGGTCATCTAATTCTTTGATATTGATGGAATGGTTTATCAGCATGTTGTACCTGCACACACATCAGTAACTGGACAGTACTACAGGGATGTCCTGAAAACATTGCAAGTCCATAGCAGGCGCAAAAGACCACATTTTCGTGAAGCAGCCTGGTTGCTGCAATACGATAATGCGCGGCCGTATATTGCCAATGTTGTTGCTGAATATCTTGCAAAATTCAACGCGAAGTTAATCCCTCATCCTCCCTATAGTTCGAATTTAGGCTCATGTGACCTTTTTCTATTCCCTATCTTGAAGAAACGCCTTTGTGGGAGGCAGTATCAATCATCAGAAGCAGTGGTGAAGGCTGCGGAGGCGATTTTGAAGGATTTCTTAAAAAATGGTTTCCAGCATGTCTTTGAAGACTGGCAGAAACGCTGGTACAAGTGCATCGCATTCAGGGGAGCCTATTTTGAGAAGGACTATCAAAATTATGAGGATGAGTAAAGGTACGTTGTCAAAAAAAAATTGTGATCATTCTTTATTGAACAGCCCTCGTACATTGAGGTAGTCTGCTTATCGCTTTAATATTTCATGACTTTTAACGATATAGTGCAAGGGCAGTTCTCTAAAATGTTTTAAGTTTTCATAGCAGGTTTTAAAAAAGTTATACACGCTTTCTGTCTTAAAGTACCGTAGCCGGTCATTTTGACCGGTGCAATTATTTCGCACGTGCCCTAACTAAATAGTGGTAACAATGTATTTGAAAGCTATCCAAGGTTTTCGGTCATTCTTTTAGCCCAGTTTAATAATGTTTAGCGCTAGTGTAAGCGTTTCGTAACTAACAATGGTAACAACGTGGTCTGAAAATAATCCGAGGTTTGTGATCATTTAGGAGGCTTAGTTTGTAAAAGTTTAGCTCCAGAGTGGACGTGTTTTAGATGTCATGTCAACATAGTGAATGGTAAAATATTTTTGTATCATTGCCATGTCACATCACATCACAATTACCACCGTATCTTGGAGAAGATGACGTATTGAATTATTTCCATAGTTTACCAGACAATGAGTCAGAAGGAGAAAATATATTTAGTGATGATGAATTATCCAATAATGATGACGATGTTAAACGTATTCCTTATCAATCGGATAAAAGCGAATCGTTGGACTCGGACGTTGGTGATAATATAACGATTGAAGAAGCTGTACAGGAACAGGCAAATGACCCTGTTGCAGTACCACATGACCCTGTCTCATGCAAGAGAATCAGATTCAATCGAGGACCTCGAGCTCCACAAGAAATAAACTTTCCAGCTGTTGGAAGTAACGAATATAAATAAATCGGAATAAGTGAATAAAAACTATTTAGTTTACAGGCTAAAGTGAGTGCTACTTTCTAGTAAATAATGTGTATTGATAGTACATGTGACCAGCAAATAATTATTTTATTATATTCTTTCCTCAGAGAAATATCAATCGGAGTAAACTTCTAAACTTAAATGTTAATCGAAGTACTAATTTTCCCCTCCCAAATGGGAGTTGTTCGGATCGGGTTGGACTCGAGGGGGCAGTGTGTTCCTGACACACGCGGGAGACCGGGTCCCAGGACTCGGCCGCCCGGAGGGGGTAGAGGGTTGCCTAAGAAGTCCCGGGTACTAGCCTGCAAAGCTAATAGAAGGTGTGCTAGATCACTTGACGACCCCACCGAGGTTATCGGTAGTCTTCCCTGCGAGGTTGGCGCGCGTAAGTGGCGCATCCACTTCCATCCCGTCTTGACGTTGTTCTCGATGGGGGGCGAGCTTTTTAAAGTAATAAGGTATTATCCTATGGAAAGAGCCCCGGAGTTTCCATTACTCCCGTGTAGAAGGAGGCCGAAGTCTTCGGACATTCGGGTAGATCCTCTGCGCATACCTGTAGCTGAATGAGACGTAAGTATTTCTTGCCTCAATGATGGAATCACGAGTTATCGGGCAGTTTAAAATCCAAGTCGTTAACCCCGGACATTTTTATATTAGTTCCCATTGGTCGGCAACTACTTTATTTATGTGAATACTTAAAAGGCTTATTAAACGTTTCAAACTTAGATTCCGGAGTCATCCTTACATACCATGAGATAGGACTCAGCTCGAGATTGAAGCAAGATCACCGCTAAAGTGTACAAAACAACACACTGCTTCAAATTAGAACAACATCTTCGGTGCAGATAAAACAATAAAACAGCTTCAGAATACATCTGAAATATTAATATATTTGTGTAAGTACAGTCCATTATCTCAATGTGTATAATACTGTTTAAATTTATCCAATGGAGTTAATAGGTACTTATTCCTAAAGCTTTAATTTAAAAAAAAAATGTGACACGATAACATATAGAACGACTGCAAGACCACCCGAAATGTCATAAAGACAGTTGTACGAGAACATAATTAAAGTTCTATAACATTGAATCATTGGCGTTTAGAAGTATACGAAGAATTGGTGTTAACTGATGCCAGAATATGCTAAGACTGCATCTGAAAGAGAAGCATTTCAGACATTCTCATTGCGTTTTGCGGCTGTTGTAGTGACTGAAACCTCCGTTATCGCGACATTGTCTTTCTCGATGACCAGTCCGGAACCACATTTCACGGATAGCTGCACTTGCTTTCCATGAGCCTTCCCCCATAACCTTGGTGCTCACTGTTTCGTGCAAATAATGGAGTGTTTTAGCTCTGCAGATATTTTATTCTCGTTCCCTAGACTACCGGACAAAATATTTCAGTTATTTTTCAGCAAAACCGCATATCTCTATTCTGCTCTGGAAACAAGATAGGAGAACTAAGAATGCGTTATTCGTTCCTTAGTTCTTTAGAAATAAGTATATGTATTTGCATCACTATAGCCGTATGAGTTATTATTTACTATGAAGGATTATTTTTAATTCAAGCCATATTCTTTGTTAATTTCTTTGCTTAAGGGATCCATAAACAGTATGTTGCACTTTATTTCAAAGTACTGAAGCACAACATGCTCTAAATGGGTAATCATCAAATGTATCTCATTAAAAATTTTATATATTATGGAGCTAACTCAGTTTATCACTTTCTAATGTTTTACAAATACAATACTTCTGTGCAACATTTTAAATCATTAAACAAACTATCAGGAAATAAACATATAAGCATGTATTTATAAATCTATATTTAACTCATCAAATAATGATAGTTTGAATACTTTCTACATTAAATTCTAATGAATCAATATTGCAGATATTTTGTTCGCTGTAGAAATTAGTATGGAGGTTTGTAATCTGATAATAATTAAAAATAAAATGTTTAGAAATTATTGAAATCAGCTTCATCGCTTATAATACACTATTTAAATAATGATGATGATAACGTTGAAGATGACGACAATGACGATGACGATGATGACGATGAAGAAGAACAAGAGGAAGAGGAAGAGGAAGAGGAAGAGGAGGAGGAGGAGGAGGAGGAGGAGGAGGAGGAGGAGGAGGAGGAGGAGAAAAAGGAAGAGCACTAATAATAGCAATACTAATAATACTAATATAAATAATATTATTAACACTAGAAATACTAATAGTACTAGTAATAATAGCCTTCAACACTGCTATACATGTATACAACAATCACGTCAATTGCTTCATACATCCCTAGAAGGACTACTTATGGACTGTATAAGCATTTTCTCTAAGCTTATCTACATTAATGTATATAAGAAGAATTACAATTGTCCATTTTATGATTGACCGCATTTCTTCATTGGTGGAGTAGAATTCGTTGTCACTCAGTTTCCATCTATTAGGAATCGATTCTAATCTAATTTTAGCCAGTCAGAGGCACTGTCATATCTTCCATTATGGAGTAAATCGCCTGATAGTTGCTGGTTTCGCTTTATCAATATGAACATCTTAGTCTATTTATAAAATGTACTGTACACACGATGAACTGTTAAAGCTTTAATACAACACACAGTAAAAGCAATGCAGCAGTACAGCGAGAAACGCCACCACCACCACCACCACCACCGCCATCGCCACCGCCACCGCCACCGCCACCGCCACCGCCACCGCCGCCGCCGCCGCCACCGCCACCGCCACCGCCACCACCACCACCACCACCACCACTGCTATCATCACCTCCGCCACTGCCTAATATCAATTTTCATCACTGTGCTAACCGATACTGTAGTATAGATACAGCCCCTGGAACTAATTATCTGGTAAATTGCATCTGCAGTTCCAGGGATGATCGTCAGTAGGAATAGCAACAAATGTCTCCCAGCTGAAGGAGTTTGAAAACCTATTTGCTGCGGTCTCATGTAATTTGGAGTACAATGAAGAGCTTTTAAGGACTTAAGTGTACTATTTATGTATATATTATACATAGCATGCGCCCCATGTCTTTTACAACTCACAAGCATTTTATAGCTATTAAAATTCACAATCAACAACTTTCAAGAAATTTTCTACGAGATTAAGAATCTGTATAGGGTTTTAGTCCATATGTATGTGATGTTATCTTATATTCCTTAGTCTGTATTAAATTAATTTTCTATTTAATTTTCTTTCTTTATAGTCTTCAAAGTGTTTCCCTCTCTTTCACACTTAATTCTTGAAATCGAAATATTTTGCAAACTGTTATATATATATATATATATATATATATATATAATAACATACTATATTATTTGAATATATACTATTTATTGAGCAACCGAATCCATAACATTGCTTGACATTAAACTGCCTAAAGGTTAAATATATGGTGAGGCATAGAAAAAATACGAGAGATGTTCTTTCAGCAAGATGAAGCAGCGCCGCGTTTCGGACTGAGAACTCGCGAATTTCTAAATGAAGTTTCACCTGAGCGTTTGTTAGGCCAAAAGTGTCCAATGGAATGGCCACCTAAGTCGCCAGATTTGACACCACTCCTCTGAGGTCATCTAAAATCTATAGTGTACGGAAACAGGCCACGAACACTGCAGAAACTGCAGGAATAGAGCAGCCTATGCAGCAATAACGGCTACTGTGTTACGTAATGTGCGTAAGAGTTAGGTGAACCGTATTCGGATATGCTGTCAACAGGATGGCAGCCGATTTGAACAATACAGCTACTGGAAATGGCAGTTCAACTCATAATAATGGTTTCAGTTTGTCCCTTGGTGAGGTTGCTATTATGATTGTCAATTTTTGTTAAATCCTAAGTGGTGTATGGATATAATATTCATTTGTTTGTGTTTGCTTTAATTGTAATTTTGATAGTCATTTATTTTGTTAACTTTGTGATACCGAGCAAATATGAATGTTGTATGTCACGTAGCAACCAATTAAGATCATGATTTAAAACAGTGTATCTACAGAAAAAATTCTCTGTATCATGTTTTCGTATATGCACAAATAACCAAGTTGTTCTATGTTGGGTGAACTTTGAGTCATCCAGATATTACAATTTAAGCTGTTGTGAAATAATACTTTTTTAAATATATATTTACTTATTTATTTTTGTAAATTTGTTTCACATCCTAATCTTTACATTTGTTTCACATTCTGATATTTACATTTTGGGCAAAAACAAATGAGAGAACAAACTTGTTTGACAGTAAAACGAGATTGCTAGAAGCTAAATAACTACAGAAATGTTTACCTTCGTTCAAAATAGAATTGATATGCCTTACAAAACTTGACAGATTTTCTATCACCAAGGACGTTTGCATGTTCTGTTTTCAGATAACTCACATAGTCAAAGGGATTCACATACTCCGAATGTTGCAGTACATAATACACTGTATGAGCTAGTAACCACACACAAAACCGATGTCTGGCAGGCGGAGTGATCACAAAGTTCGGTTCAAGAAGAATTTGTGGGGTACATCAGGCATATCAGGTCAAACAGAATTGCTGTAGATAATCCATGAGGCTTCCCTTAATCGGTGCCACAACTGGGCATTCATAAAGTCTATGGTGTAGCGTATCCTCCCCATCACATTTCAGACACTTACTTGAAGCTGAGAGCCGTATCCTATGTAATGGACTGCAGGTGGCCAGGATGTCATGTACCACTACAAACCATAGGGATCGGAATCTAGCCGACAGATGTTGGAGAACATAGCGGAACAGTCAATGTCCCCGTCCAATTCCGGGATATGCGCATAGCAGGAGCCTTACATTGAAGCATAAACAGTTCATAGATGTTCTTAGAGGTGTAGTCAGTGGCCGTCAGTAGATAACTTCAATCATGCACATAGCTGCGCATGTAGACTAAGGTTGTCGGAATCCGTCTAACATCTAGTGGGATGTGAGTCCCACGGCAGAAATCCAATATTATAACCACTTGCTGGAGACTCCTAGCATTTGGTAGAAGATCCAAATCTATCATAAGAAGTTGGTCAAATTTTAATTTTTGACATAGCCTATGCACCCGCATAAGGGTTAAAAAGAACAAGAATACAATGACATCACGTAGTGGTACAAGAGAGAAGAAAAACAAGAAGAAAAACTTCTGCATTGCATTCTCAAGCTCGTATTGCTCGTAACACAGTTTTTTTATACTGAATTAATGCTTTAAGATGTGACAACCAGCCGCTTTCCCTGAATATTCGAAATTAGAAACGGTTTATTAAGATAATCGTTTTTCTGATATATATACATTTCTTAATTTCTTTCAGTCCATGCAGACCTTCGAGAGGTCGAAGTCCTGACTGAGAAGTTTAATCAACAATTTTAAAATCAACTAAGAGCTGTTCTGCACAGATGTAGTTATAGTTAAACGACGGCGGCAAATCTGAAATTCAGGAACACAATAATATTAACGCGAAAGGGCGCCGGGGTAGCGCGGTGGTTTCGTTCGCGGCTCCCGTTCTAAGGGTCCCGAGTTCGATTCCCGGCTCTGGGGTTGGCGATTTTAAGTCGGCCCTATCCACGCCTTCACCTCTGTCTAGCACATGTGAAGTATCCCCTATGCCCAACGTGGTTCGGAGTCCACGGTAAAAACTGTAGGTCCTCTCACCTCACCGCCATCTTCACTATCACCCTATCATCGGAGGTAATGGACACCGCCCTCTGGGTGCCTCCACCTGAGAAATGGGTCCGGTCATCACTTGGTGGGGTGAGGTTACCCCGAAGGCCAAGGTTGCCACGTGGGGAGTGTTAGTAACTAACTATAATATTAACGCGATGTAAATTGAAATCACCACTTGAGTGACATTTTACAGCCAGTAATTGATTAAATACTCACGTCATTACGGGGCCACACAGGTTGCTACATTTATTTGTATACGGTAATACAATACGAATAGCAAACTGAAATCTTTTTGTTTAACAAACATAGCTGCAAATGATTCCAAACAGCTGCGCTAGCTTAAAACGTTTTGAACTAAATGCAATGCATTAAGCAGGTTTTCTATCATTGCTAACTACTGTGCAACATTTTTAATGTTTCTAAAGAGTGTGAAGCATCTCGCAATTAGTGGTAAATTGAGTGCAGAGATTTAATAAATTACTTAATTAATAGTAAGAGTACTATTCTGGCTAAGACCATCCCAAAGGAGGATTGTACGGTAAGCACCATACATTCCTGCCAAACTGTGACGTGCAGTTCGCTTCCTACCCTGGCTCCTAAATCCCTTATGCTATCGCTTTTATACATGATACGGAAATCAGCTGTGGCATAGGTGGGCTCGGACCAATGCCTATTCCGCGATTGGAAACCTAAACACAACGCTCCAAACCACTCAGCCGATAGTTGTTTACCTTAAAAATATTTAAAGCTTACTAAAATTGGTTTTATTTTGTAAAATTCAGCAAGTCATGAAATAACATGTACCATAATATCCTTTATAACTTTATTGTTCCTGGTAAATATGGAATGAGCTTCGAAAAGGGGAAATGCAAGCTCGCCCGAAAAACCTCAACAGGCCTTGTACTTCAAAGGTCAGATACTTGTTTCCAATGTGAAAATTTGTCCAACAACTGAATATCATTCATTAGCCAACCTTCCTAAAAAGCAGACACGATTTCACAAGCCCTGTAATTTAAGATTCCACTTCTTAGAATATAAAATTAATAATAATACAGGAAGATTATTAGCATATAGCCAAGCATTCTTCATCCTTAACGTTATTCTTCCTAATAGCAGTGTGGGAACACACACACACACACACACACACACACACACACACACACACACACACACACACACACACACACACACACACACACACACACACAAAGTTAGTTCGCTGTTTATAAACCCTAAACAAATAGTCACACCACAGTAATCTCACTTACAAGCACGTGGCCCTATATGAACATAGTTGCTAATGAAATATGAAGCTGTTTCTTCTGCAAACATCACACTCATCCCTTATTTTGCATAGCTCTAGGCCACTTGACTGAAGACACCACATCCCAGCAAGTGGAGAAAGGAAACACGCAAGTTGATTATCCGCAATTTAATAATCTTGATAGTAGTATTAAGGTCGGCGAAAAGCGATTTCGCATAACAAATGTCAATCCTCCTTTTTTAACGTCATTCAGCATAAGTCATATTGGACGATAAGTGAAATGGACGAAATAATGCTCAGATTTATAGAGCGTAGAGTTAAACAACATTCATTTTTGAGGATTATTGAAAACCCTTGAGGTACCGTATCCAGATAACTCACCCTGACTGAGATTCAATCTCTGGATATCTTGAATGGGAGACAGACAAGTTAGCCTCACACCACGGAGGCGAGTGCCAGTCAGTCTTCGTGGTCATGGTCGTTGGAGTATTGGAGTTTATTGAAGTGTCACGCAGAGGACCACGGATAGGAATCCCGAATCGGGTAGGGTGGCGACGGACGTTTGAAGTAAGAACCACCAGATTCAAGGAAAGCAAAAAGAGGTTCCTGTTTTACAACTGGAGTTATGTCAGTTCCGTTATTGTGCGGTGGTGACGTTAAATGATTTATAAATAATTCTTTTATGGCTTTTAAATGAATTATTATCATTACTATTATCATTATTATTATCATTAGCATTAGCATTAGCATTATCATTATATTTTTTTCCTTCCAAATTTTGTTCACCGCTCATGTTGGAATCGATCCATCCCAGTGCGTTATGTAGCATTTCTTTCCTCAGTGAAGTTGTTCCGTGGCAGCAAACATGTTCAAACTCCATTCCATTGTCCAACTCAGGAAAAGCATTTCGTGCCCTGACTGTTGTGCACTTTAACCAGATACCTTGATCTCCCTGTTCCCTAAATATAGTACTTCTATCATATTACACTGGGTTATTTACCGCTCCTTATTTTTGCCGATCTGATATTAATTCATTAACTGAGATCATTTCTAACTCTCCTTTATTTCATGTGGAGTGTAGCATTTGATCATTTATGTCTGATGTTTGCCTCAAATTAACCTTGTTATAAGCGCTGCATAGAACTCTATTGCTAGTAAATACTGAAACCTCAGGAAGAAAGATTGTCGTTAAAACTCAAGGAGAATGATTTACTTTGCACAGATTGACTGTGTACGAATGTCGGAAAAAATCGTGAGTTGCTTGCCTTGTACCATCTCATATCTGCCTTACACAGCGTAGAAAGTGCAACTTGACACCTGTGCGTATGTGAAAATGTTTTCCAAGAGTACATAGTTATTTATTAGTAAAAACGTTTGCCATCAATTAAATTTACCTGGGATTACACATGTTTTTAAGATTGTGCTACACGATTTATTTAGCATGCAAATAATACCCCTATGGAATTTCATAAATAAGTAATCCTAAAAACCGTACTGTCCATTAACAATCAAGGGACCACCACTTTTCCTAATGCAGAGAATAGTTTATATGTAAGCATTGGTAAATTTTTTTACTTTTCAGTACCTCATTTCACCTTCATTGTTTTTCAGGCTACTTGATGCATCTTCTGAAGGTTTCAGAACGATGATTTTGAAGTTTATGTCACATTTCTTCATGAAGTCGTCCTTAGAATGTCCTTGTCATGTCATATTTTGATAATATGTAATAAGCGATATACATAAAGAAAATATACTAAGAATACTTCTATCAGATTTCAGTGGAATTTCCCCATCAATTATTACCTTAATAATGAAGTCCAAAATGTATTTCTGAGTTAGCTGTAAAGCCAATCAATGTCCAAAAATTTATCGCAGTGCGAAGGAAAATCTTAGAGCAGTTATGCGAACATTGTGTGTTGCATACGTTTTTCCAATGTGCTGTACATTTACATAAAGATGTAACACGTTTACGCAACGCCATTTGATTTTAAATAGTTCCTATGAGCCATCAAGTTATTACCTTCCGCCTGATCAGCGCCCAATTGCCGCAAGAGAGGTTGGGGTGTGGGTGGAGGAAACTGTCAAGTACAGCAATGAGTTCATGATGTATTTTATAATGCGATTATCTGTTCCAGTGATAATGCGGTGGCAGGTACACATCAGCAATTTCGCGCTGCCATCTGCCGGAAAAATGTGTAAAGCTCTGCTAACAAGCGTCAGTAGTGCACACAAAGGATGCTGAAAAAAGAGGAAGCACCAATGTTCTTCTTTTGTTGAACTGCCATCGTGCCCGGTCGAATGGTTATTGTATCCCATTGTTGTACTGTAAACCCCAGAGAGGAGGCAGCCGACAAATTTCTGGCTGTAACAAGATATTACAAATAGTCCAAATTGCTCCATATGTTCTGTAACATAGCCCTTGTCTCCAAGATTCTGATTCCTAAAGATCAGTTTGGCATCTTCATGTATCAATTTCATATCACTGCCATGTGATGGTGCACTTTCTGTTGTCTTAGCACTGGGGTACATCTAACTCATGTTATACTTTAGCGAATGACTTCATTTTAATGAGGTTTATTTGTCGTATTGTACCTTGAAGCTGAGTGAAGGAGATGGCTCCTACTGATTCTTTCCTTAATTAGATAACTGTGTAACGGTAGTTTTTGTTTAAACTGAAACTGAGTTTTGTTTTCTGATCTGACTATTAGTGGGCCACGTAATGACAATATAAAAAAATTATGAACGGTTGCTAGGGGAAGGAAATTAATAATCCTCATAGATATATGTTCTGCAATCTTGTTTCATGACGATGGAAAAATGTCGCGGTGAATATAAAATTTTTGCACAGTAACGGAAAATAATCTTCAGAAAGAGATATTCTGTAATCTTGATAGTGATGAGTGGACATGCAGGAGTGAGGAATTTTATGTAATTAACGGAAAGTGTTAAGGAAGTACGGATTTATCGATATGCTGGAGGTAAACTGCAATGATTGACTAGGAAAGAAAGTTCGAGTAAAATGTTATCCAGTTTATACGAAATTGAACCTATCCAAAATTTTATTTATTTCACTCAAAACCACACCTGTAAACGAGAGACCTGATGACTCTTATTTAATCAAACACAAACAACTCAAACAACAACGAAGTAACCCTGTTATATCTGGCTTCCCGACTTGGGTCTTCGAAATAGTCAACTTGCATCCCATCTGCAACATAGAAATCTTGCTGCAACTGCATTGTTAGAAACCCCACTCTAGTGGTAGAATATAAGATAAATGGGAAATATCTTCAGTAAGGATTTTTATCTCTATAAAAAGAATATTACAACGAAATTTACGGCAAATCATAGAGGAACTTACAAAGTGCACACTACACCAAAGGTTCATGGGATATTCAACTCCTCTACAGTTTTTGTCGTATTTAGGGCGTAACTTGCAGGAGATGCTACAGTTCTCCGGTTCATATCCTGAAAATGCCTCACAGGTGTAACGTAAGTGACATCTATTTTCTATCCATGTGTTGTCTGTATAGTCTATAATTAACTCTGTGAGGGCACTCAAACAAGATTTCCCAGTGAATTCAAGGATTTCATTCACTCTAGCTTCAGATTAGGTCAGTAATAAAATAATATGCGGGGTCAGAAACGAATTAAGTGCATAAAACCACCAAAATATTATTGGAGTTTACGTACTGATATGGCCATCGCAAACAGTATCAGAGGTTCAGTAATGGACGCAATTGTCCGCAGGAGATGTGTGCCGCATCATCTGGTATGCATGCCGGCCATTCCTTATTAATAGGGATTAAATCATCGGAGCAATTCTACCTGGTGCCAAATACATTGGTTTACGTTATCGATAGCATTCTACCTTAAGTTTTGACTGAGTTACGCGCATATTATGTCATTTCTGGGCAATTATTTATACAGTCAAAGTTATATTATATGTTTAAATTAATTTTATTGCATACTCTTGTAATCTTCTTCCCAATTTTCCCTCTTTTTTAATTTTAGTTGCATACCTAGCTAATTTTGACATGTTGACTCACACAAGTGTATTTGCATCCAAACTGAAGTCATTTGTATTTCGTTTATTTTCAATTGAAAATTACTTATGATTTTACCCGGATAATGGCGTAACATCTCGTGACTGTCCCTGTTCATAACGGTTGTAGGAAATTAGTAAGTACAATTTCAAAAATAGGCTGTGAAAGAAATAACCTGTGCAGGGTTTTAGGAATCACAGTTATTAGTAAACCAGACCGAAATATGCTCTAGTTCTTCTCGAGTAGCAAGCAAGGTGAAAAGACGATTAGAAAAGATGACCATCTTGGCAAAATGCAACAGTAAATGGGAGCGGAGAGTTAAGGAGGCTTTGACCATTTCTTCCGAGAGGAGCACCCTTAATCGTGATGCTGGATTTCAGTTCAGCTCCTCTTGGAAACCGGCATTAAAAATGGAAAACCATCGACTTAAGAAGCACAGATCAATACAACTTGATAATCAAGTTAGGTAGCTACGTTTGTTTGACCCAATTCATTTTCTATACTCACGCCATCTCCTGACCTGGCATTTAATTTACTGAAAACAGTCTTTTGTTCAGAAATACGAATTTTGATAGTGTTTTGTCTTTGTTTATATTTGTGTTATATACAGTTATTCATTTGTGGTTATAACATTTAATAAATATCCTGATGAAGGGAGAGATGCACATTGCCGAAAAGTCGATTTCTAATCATCTTATCACCTGGCTTGCTGTCCGAAAAGAAAGTGAGCATATTCGTCGCCAGGAAAGCTTTAGGTTTTATTTTAGAGAGAAATATTCATTTATTGAATACTCTAGTTGTGTAGTTCAATGATATCCATGATGAAGGTATTAACAATATAAGTTTACACATATATGGTTGTTTAAATTGTGTAAGTAATTCATCGTTGTAAATGAAAAAACTTGATTAGAATCGAAATAATAATACTAGTTCTTAGAGAATATCCTTACAGTGGAAGACATGGCAACTTAGCAAAATGTGATGAGATTCAGTTGATTAGGCTGCGCCGTGGCTCAGTGGTTAGACCGCTTAGCTCTCACCAAGGTAGCCCGGGTTTGATCCCAGGCGACCGCAAAGTGAGACTTGTGGTGGACAACACGGCACTGGGGCGGGTTTTCTTCGGGATCTCCGGTTTCCCCGTCATCTCATTCCACCGGTGCTCCATCTTCATCTCATGTATCATCAGTGTCATCGCCTGTGGTGCCGTATGTAGTAAAGCGGTTTTTTTTTTTTAACGTCCTCCAACGTTAAGTCATATCGGACGGTGAATGAAATGAGTGAAACGATGCTCAAATATGTCCAGGGTCCAAGGAGCTTAGAGCTATCCGACATTCGTCTTTCAGGATAAGGGAAAACCCCGGAAAAAGCCTTATCCAGGTAAATCACCCTGACCGAGATTCGAACTCGAGATCTCTTGAACGTGAGGCACACATGCTACCATCTACGCTACCTAGGTGGGCAAAGCGGGCGTTAAACACTACTACACACATTAATTAATTCAGCAGATTAGTATCATTTATGCAAGAAATGCTTGTCTAACAGCAATTACGTAACGAATTCATCACTCTCGATGATGTTTATTCATTCCATTTATATTCCTTACTACCCAATGTTAATATCACCGTGAATAGTAGCATGAAGTAGGGAACCAAACAACAATTTTATTTGCCATTCTTCCACTTTGCAACCAAGAGCGCGTCACCGACGTCCCGGTTCGATTTCCTTTTCCAAGCAATTTAACTAGTTACTAATACCCTGTTCCACATAATTAAACCTCTATCTCAATCCATAAATTAAAAATGTGGAGTAATCGTTTAATTTATCCCACGATGTTAAGAGCTACTGGGTTCCAATTTGCTTCATCGGAGCAGTAGTTATTCAAACGAATTTAAATACCAACATGGTGGCTATGGTAGAATCTGTAGCCTTAGCTACACAAAGCCAACGTTTTACCAACTGCTCGTCTCAGCACATAAAATGTTGACAATTAGGATTAATAATATCTCTCTGTACATCTATCAAGTAAACAAGCTTCATAATATTGAAAGCTTGTATTATTGTTAATTCGTATTCTTTAGAGATTTGGAAGATGAAAAACGTCCATTACTTTCGTTAGTTACAGATTTTCTGAACATTTTAACGTGTAACTGTACTTTACTTACATGAATAAAAAGGTAATCGCCCTGAAATAAAGCTGGTCTACTAATCTTTAAGTATAAACAATTGGAGGAGACACCCTGCTGTGTTTTCCCACATAATTTAACATCTGTATTTCCAGGCACAGTAATCTCATTTAAGACATAGGTATTTCTAATATATCTGAACAAACAAGTAATTAAAGTTGTTGAAGGGAATATATCCTGTGTTGATATATTTCTTCTTTTTTCCCTCCCTCTTTCGTGAATGCTGACGTCAGGAGGCGCTTGGGTTCCCTCAGAGCAAGGGAGCAGAAGCATCATTAAATCAGGGTTGAGGGGTCGGCCCAACGCCTGATATGAATGAATGATGGAGCAATTGGTGGAATTATGGTGGGGGAAACCGGAGGGCGTGTCGGAAACCCACCCCAACGCCATGTTGTCCACCACAGATCCTACTTTGCGGTCGCCTGGGATGGAACCCGGGCCGCCTAGGTGAGAGCCAAGCGGTCTTGACACTCAGCCATGGCGCGGCCTTATGTTGATATATTTCAATTTAATAAATCGGAATTACACAACTTTTTTCCTCCATGTTTGCTAAAATAAAAATGACAAAACAGCAGACCATTTATTTCATAAACTTAATAACTGGTTGGATGAGAAAAGGGAACCGGAAGCGTAATTATGACGTAAACATGTACTTAAGTGGTGAAACATGAAGCTGTTTTCTGTTTCACAGTTATGCATATGTCGAAATAAATTCGTATTTAATCCATATAAATCTTTATATTATTTATTTTCATATAAAAGAGGTTGGTAAAAACTGTTTCTATTTCAGGCCTCTTCCTTAGTAAAAGTTTGTTGAGGTAGCCTAGTGTCATCATATATGAGCAGTCCAAAGCACTGAAACGGATAATGCATACTGGCGGAAACAAAATGCAACATCATTTAAGACTGTGTACATTGAAACATGGACATAGTATGTGGATATGAGTAGTTATATTGGTGAATGAAGTTAACACATTTGTTATCATATGATGCTATTATGATGTACTATCTGTAACTTAACTCTTCATTATGAGTCCTTGATGGTACTGAATTATTTTGCTACCAAAACAGGATAACCGATAAATCAGCTTCGCACAATTTAACTAACGTCACATCTTTGAAGTTTATGGTCAACACATATAATCGTTGCTCTTTGATGAAGTAGAGATGTGAAGATTACGGCTTCTTTACAGCATAAGAAGTCATATTTACTTTGTATATGTTTTCTCCTTCTATCGTTCTTAAATTAGGGAGGCAGAAGGGGAATGTGTGTAGTGTTTAACGCCCGCGTTTACTACATACGGCACCGCAGGTGGTGACGCTCAGGATACATGACATGAAGATGGAGTACCGGTGAAATGAGATGAGGGGAAACCGGAGATCCCGGAGAAAATTCGCCCCAGTGCCGTGTTGTCCACCACAAATCTCACTTTGCAGTCCCCTGGAATCGAACCAGGTTTAACCACTCAGTCACGGCGCGGCCGTGCAGATGGGGAAACGTATAGGAAGCAAATAATATAAAACACAAGCAAATGTGCACAAAAGTAAAATGTTTTATAGGAATAGAAAGAGAAAACATCTATGAAGCAAATAACATGAAAACTTAAACAACCGTTTTTAATTACTTAAAGTGAACTAAAAAATTCAATGCCATGGCATCTCGCATCTCGTATATGAGAAATCTAAGTGGTTTACCGGAAAAATATAATGAGTCAATTGGAGAGTTTAATGTCGCGTCGGCATGTTGGCCATGGTAGCTCAAGGAGTTAGAGCGACTGGTCGGAAACCAGAAGATCAATGGTTCAAATTCCGGCCATGACATTGAATTTTTCAGTTGACTCAAATTAATTAAAAAACCTCCATATACAGGAGTAATGTATTTAAAAGGATTCATTCTGAAAGGATTAATTTCTCAATATAAATTTAACATTATACAAACGAGTTCAAGCGTAAGATGATATCATCAAGTACAACTCTCGAAATTCCTATAATATGCCTTTCAATGAAAAGGAAAATTTGGAGTTTTATACGTGCATCTACCTTTTACCCACTTTTTCAGCATTATCAAATATGCATATCAGTTCCCCTGCTATGCCGAAGGTCTGCTGTTTTATTTATATCCAAATAAATGTGTCTTTTCTCTATGTATGCATTGTATTCATTCACTTTGATATGCATTATTTGATTTACAACTTTTACGTAAAATAGAGCTGCAAATCGTTTGTTTTATATATTTAAATAAGTCATGTAATAATGTAACTCAACACTTTAAAAAGCACAAGTAATGTTTAGTGCTCCAACTAAAGGATAGTTCAATTAGATATCATAGAAGTATCAGCAACTCATCGGCAAAATCATATCTATATTGTGGTGTTAATATTATGTAAACGCGCGTTGTTAGAAGGGAAATGGAAAAGCCAATTCTACTCGTAGTCAAACTGCGTGGCCAAATAACTTTGCTGTAAGAAATCTGAAGACGAACGCTTTTTGTTTTTAGATAAGAAACTGAAAGCTATAGAGAGGGGACGTAAAGAACGCACAACGCATTACAAACGATAGGAAGAAGACCAGTTGGAAGGCAGAGAATGTGATATACGGCCTTGGACAGAGAAAACTAGGGGAAGTGATGCAGCTTTGGAGATGGGAAATGGAACTTTCCCGTGATCGACCCTCATAATGGCGACACGAAGAACATAGGGATGGGGAAGAGAAGCTGATGGTGAAGAGCAAGATTGATACGAGCAATTCCTTTTTCCAGTGCCAATGCTTGTCTCTGATACATAGCACTTCCTTGAGGAGCGTGAGGAAATATGACCAGACCTCTATTCTTGCTGTGAAGGCGAGAATGCCTACCTTCATAACATGATGATGGATTCCAGAAATCGGTGCTAATATTTAAGGTAACATTGTATCAGTTTGTACGTATCAAGTGTAGTAAAATGATAGAAGAATAGGTGATAAAACAAAAATACCTGAAGAAAATAAATAAGTAAAGCTAATTCACTAACTCTGCTGCAGATTCCAGGTCACTAATGTTAATATTGCACACGTGTCCAGCAGCTCCTGTCTTAAAAGTTATAATTAGTATTTTAACTAACTATATAGTAATAGTAGTTTATAATAAAACACAACTTATAGTAGTAATAAAGTATTTCATTACAAAGAAAAGCTACTAAATTAAAGTTTCACGGGTGATCAGCCGTGTCAAAGTAATTAAATTTAAGCTTTCGGCCTTTCTAAGCTTCATGGTCTTCTTCAGGAACAGTAACTTTAATTAATGACGCTCGCTGTGAAATCTTTAATGCCCATTTCACCAACGACGTTAAAATCGACGTTAACCAATGTAACGTAAAAATAGTCACAGCACTAACACTACACTTTTATTTCACCAACCTGTTTTCTGAAAATGTTAATAAACATGTGTTAACGCCAACATACTTGAAAATATTACAGCTATAGGAGGCTCTGGATGAGTCGTATTATTTTCTGAACGTACTGCGATGCGCTTTTGCTTTCATTTTCGTCTGCACACAGCTGAAAAAGTGGCGGGTGAACAAAATCGTAAACAAAAGCCGTGAGACAAATTTTTCACCGATGGAGAAAGAATTGAATTGGTGACGAAGTGTAACAATAACGTGAAAAATGAGAGAAAGGATGCGGTGAATGTAAAAGAGAAAGGTGTCACATTGGGAAAATATTGGAAACGAATTTAATTCAAATGAATGTGTCACTACTACAAGCATGAAACAACGTCGTCGGTATTACGTAAATTTAAAACGAGGAGCGAAGATGGACAAGTGACTTGAACGATTCAAGACGGGAGGTGGGCTGTGTGTCATCCACATAATTCAGTGAATTATAACATCGCAAAGTTATTAATACTAGAAGCAAAGGCGAGATCGGCATATTACTGTTGATGCATGTTCTAACCTCTCTTGTACTTCCGCAGTAACCTTCATAGCAGCTTGTTTCGGTAGTCTATACCTCTGTAGAACATTTTCTTCTGATAGCTCCTCAAAATCATTTCTCCACATAGGCCGTACTCTATTACGAATGTCATTTAGACGGTCTTAAATATAGCAAAGCTACATCAACAGCTGCGTTCACGTCCGCCATCTTAACTATTTACAATTGTTAAGGACTTAACAACAGAAATTTGGTTTTTTAGTTTAGCAAGAGATTTAACAGGAATGTTAAGTCAACGCTTGTTGGGGAAATGCAATTTTTGCGTTAACTATTGCTAAACTAGAGCTAAGTATTAACATGTGTTGGTGAAATCGGGCATAAGTCTTACAAAGGCTAATAAAGTTTACCCACATTATTCGAGTAGGTATCATTTGATTAACAACCCCATAATTAGTGAAACGTATCTGCACTGTAATATATTTTGAAAACAAAGCTATGAAAAAATGTTTTGAGTAAAATGTTTACTTCACTAATTGGATATTGTCATCCCATAAATGTTCAACCAAGGAAATCTTAAGTGTAATATGCAATTAAAGAATACAAGGCAGGGATTCGATTGAATTTTCGACATTTAATAGCTTGTTTTAGAACAGAACTGGAAACATTTTAGAGCGGACGATGAAAAAAACTGAAGCATTTTTATCAAAGCAGCAGCTTCAAACAGTACTACATTGGCTCGATTGTGGTGAGCAATGACATTTATGTGACAGGCATAACATTTCAAAAGGAACTGTTTGTAAAGTGTTACTAACATTTATAAATGGTGGCCTGCTTCAAAAAGCAGCTGACCGCAATGAAGTATCACCAAATGAAGTAAACCTCAGAATATAGGTCATTATTAAAGAGCATTTCAAAGTCTGTGTGAGGACGGTACTTAGTAAGCCCATTCACTCTGCAAAAGCTATCCAAGTGTACTTTATATTACATTTCCAGCTGTTTCTTGAATATCTTTTATGCTGTAACTTTAATTAAAGCATTTTTAAATATGTTTTTTCAAACTTTTTACCATTTACCTCATTTAGAAATTTACTTAATAATAAAAGACAAAATTTGTGTATTGCCTATTAAAGCATGCTTACCATAGCTTTCCTTCAGTTACTATGAGGAGTTATGTCCATATTTTAGGAATTGTGTAAATATTTGAAGCCTAGAATTTGGTGTAGCTATGAGGCAGCCTAATAAATCAATCAATATTACCTGATGTTCTTATCGCTTTAATAAAACAGGTATACTGTATTGTATATTTCCATGGTATGCACTATGAGGTACATATAACGATAGCAGTATACTTTAATAAAATGACCAAGTTCAACTTAACCCAGCCGGAGCAATATTATTGTGGAAGTGTTTATGCTAGCGGGCCATCTGTTTATATAAATTCAGTGGCGCTGCTAGCCGCATGGTGGACGATTAGCCCAAAATTTCATCTCCTATGTAATCTTTAATGTATTAAAAAGGCTACACAAATATATTAGGCTCACTATAATTATAAAATGTGTTCAAAATAACGTTTTTCTACCTTTTGGCAAGACTTATGTCTGACTGAACTCATTAATAAGACTCGACGAAACATTTAGCCAAAACCTTGATTAGTATATCTTTAATATTCTGCCCTAATTCGCCTTTCATATAATTATTGCTCTTAATATCCTCAACATATAATAATAGTTTAAATTTTTACTATCAGCTATTTTAATCTCAAAAGCAACTGATAATAATAATTCTATACATTACGCCGGTCGCCGCTGTTCCACTCTGCACCCACAGAAAGCCAGTAGGAACAATGTTAAATTTCACCACATCTTGCAGCCTTAATAGAAAATATAAACGAGACAAGAAAATAAATACATGGCCTAAAATGACACGGGAGGTTTCAGAAATTGAGAAAGTAAGGTCTGAGCTTCCGAGTCAACAACTATGTGATTGCAGCTTAGGTGAAGTGCGCAGCAGCAGAAAAGGTTAAACCGTAGTTTAAGTGACACCTACCGACGACTTCATTTTATATTGCCATATTTTTTACTTCCAGTAATGGTATAATTGCTTTCAAAATTAGACAGTCAAAGCCTCACATTATTACCATATCGTATTTGAATTCTTTTACAGTCAATTTAATGCAGGTACGGTGTATTTACACACACTATAAAGAAATATTCAAAGTGTCAATTTATGAACACTTCGTTTTTCGTTCTTAATCCTTTATGAACCTACAAATGTTGAGGTAATGAGATAATGTAAAGTGACCTGTTTGGCAATGCAAGATATAGTAGTGTAAGTAGATATCTACTTGCAGTACTATACTACCTATAACGTGAATTGTGACACAGATAAACAAATCGTTCAAATATATCAGTGTTTAGTATGTGTATGTGTGTAGTGTTTAACGTCTGCTTTTACTACATACGGCACTGCAGGCGGTGACGCTGATGATACATGAGATGAAGATGGAGCAACAGTGGTTTGAGATCCTGGAGAAAACCCGCCCCAGCGTCATGTTGTTCACTACAAATCTCACTTTGCGGTCGCCTGGAATCGAACCCAGCCGCCTTGGTGAGAGCCGAGTGGTCTAACCACTCAGTCACGGCGTGGCTCTGTAGATAAGATGTTATGTATAAAAGAATATGTTAGACCTAATCCTGTTCTTTATGTTTGAAATATTTGATCCAGTAAGTAATATTTGATGTTTAGTTTTGGAAACATATAGAGTAAGGTGCTCAAACTATTACACCGTCTCACAGTATTACACAATTTAGCACACTCTGCGGATATTCCGCTAACTTCTCCATTCCTGATATTAGTTCAGTGGTACATCAGCCTGGGAATTGAATGGCGGTATGTACTTTTGCAGGAAGAAATATATTTGTGGGGGAAGAGATATCGTACTGGAGTTGATGCACTGTGTATCTCACTTTCAGTTGTCTCATCTGATACAATGTTATGAAATGGGGAAGGATAGAAGGGACCACAAAGATAAGGCGGTGTTAATGAATTAAGGGAACGCCTTGCTACCAAGTAGGGTGATGATACAGGACGGGCAATCTAGACTGAGACCAATTATCATTTGTAACCCTTTCTTCCACGTGGTCCATCTCTCACGCCCTGTAATCCTTCTAAAGGCCAACCTTCCTCCAGGGTCGGCTTGTAGAGCAACCAAACCTTGTTTCTTCTTTCCAGAAGCCTGGAAACAAGGAATGAATGTACTTACAGGAACTAAGCATTTCTTTATCACAGCACTTTTATCACAATTTTCACAAGTGCATTCATATATTTTCCGTTGTCAGTTTAAACAGAAGGATATACGAATGTAAACGTAGATTGTACTACAATTCCGACGATTTCATTACAACTCTTTTGCATTATTTAGTCAGACGTTTATAATTGTAGGAATTAAACCCATTAGACCACAATTTGCTCCTGTGCGTGCTGCAACTTTTGAGAGGTTTCCTGTATCAGACTTCTGTTTTTGTCGTGGATGGTTCATAACATGTTCCCTCTCATTTACCATTTAATAAAGGTTGATCTTTCACGTATTGAAGCCCTATATGTGGAACAAGGAATTATGTGGTTAAATATTTCTTCTCTAGTATTCCTGTATAAGAATGAAAAAAAGCTCTGATTATTTTTCACGTAATTTATACTACCCTCCTGGCACAAAACCTATTTATTATTTGGTGCAGTAACATCCAGTAAACACTTATAATAACTTGTGGTCTACTATACACCAATATTCTAGGAAAAATTTTATATATAAACAGTACTGTCAAAAGCTCTGTTAGTATTGTGTGTCACTTTCTGTATGTTCTATCCTCCTATAAGTAATTTTATAAACTTCAAAAAACATTTCGCTACTTTGTAATAATAACTCGGCCCTAACAGTGTAAACTCAATTCCAATTATATGTTGTATTGTCTGTTTTCATTACGACATTATTTACTTACCGCTGTGAATTTCCATTTACTCCTATCTCGGGCTTTAAAATGTCAGTTTACCACATTTTGGGACTTCCTTTACTTCTTTTCCTTGTTCTGAGGTCCCATGTTGTTGTTGTTGTTGTTGTTGTTGTTGTTGTTGTTGTTGTTGTATCGGACCATCTGTTTTCTTGCATTCTTAATACAGGGCCTCCTCCCCACCTCCATTTTAGTTGCTGTGCTATGACTTCTGTCTCCGCTATCTCACTCCTTCTGCCCATTTCTTCGTCCATTTCTCTATCTCTCATTTAATATTCTGAATGTTTCTACCCATCTTCTTTTGGCAAATCCTTAACATATGAATTTCATTTTTTCTAAGAAACCATATTTTTTATCCACACAGTATGACCAGAATATATGGCTTTCTAAAATTTGGAATTTACATGTTCTTTTAATTTGTTGGTGTTGGAAGATAAGCTTTATTGCCCAGAATTTTCTCTAGGCTAGGTCTCTCCTAATTTACAGTTCTTCATTATCATTCCTGTTTATAATAACTGTTTCGCCAACATGGGTATATTTACTCGTATAAATGTGTAATTTGATTTATTCTTCTTGTAACAGAATTTGAATCTCAGTTGAATTAGTCATGTTTTGTGTTTTTCTGAATTCATCAGTAGTCTTGCCTGCCTACTTTTCTGCTTAAGTTCTAAGAGCATTTTCTCCAGTTCCGTGATTGATCTGGCTAATTGGAGATGTTTTGGCCTACACTTGGTATGTTTGGTTTCTTTGTGTGGAATGTACTTTTATAATCTATAAAGTCTATGTATATGAATTGACACTTTATATAAATAAAAGTTCATTTTGGATAAAGGCTTCATTGTCTTTTAAATTAGTGGTTTCCTGTACGACGACATTGGAAAGCAGTTTAGAAGTTCAAGTACTGCTTTAAAAACGAGCGAAAATCAAACGATTTTGTGTTTAATTTTTTATCGAATCCAAGAACTACTAACAATGGTAAATTTGAGTGCTGCAGTATCTATCTACTGGTTTATTCAGTTTAAGTTAATTGAAATGAGTGGTCCATATTAAGTGATCAGGTCACTCATTTGTGGGGATCTTACGATACCTATCCAGCATTCCAAGCTAACAGTTTCATTTTTGCAGCATTTTCTTCTCACTTAAACAGATATTCAAAAGTTTTATCCAGGAACAGAAAGTCACCATTCTCCGGGTAGCCACCGCCCCGTGCATATCAGTGAGTGACCTAATATGGAATACTTTTGTGTATAAGTTTCTGCCCGAGAACAATTAATCCATCCGTCAGGGCGAATCTGTGTGGAAAAATTTGACTGGCGTCATATCGTCTTCGTTCGGAGTCATGAGATGATGTACACAGCACAACGCTGCCTCCAGTCGGAGAATGGGTTTTATTGCCCCACTGATCATAAGTATTGTAGCTCCTCAAATACCATACGAAGCTGAGTGGGTACTGATCCCATTCATGAGCCAAAAATTCCGTACCATATATGTGTGCCTGATCTTACGAGCATTCTATGGCTGGAAATCAGAACACCGTACTCAAACCTCCGGCCCCGAACAAATTCCGTAGTTACTCTTTATATCCATATGACATCCTTGAGTGTGTATGTGTGTGTGTGTGTGTGTGTGTGTGTGTGTGTGTGTGTGTGTGTGTGTGTGTGTGTGTGTGTGTGTGTGTGTGTGTGTTAGTGCTTCAGTTTTCAGAGATATTTTACAATTTCTGTTTTATTTCTTTCTTTCCTTCTTCATTTTAAGTAAATAAATTTCACGAAATCCTGTTATTTGTAACTGAACTTAAATATTAATATTTGGCAGTATACATATTTAAAAGGTTTTCTTAGCTGTTTGGGTATCACAATCGGACGAAACATTAATTTTCCGTAGAAATATAGCTTTAGTGTAAAATTGTAAAATGTAAAGGCTTGCCATTACTTTGGGAATTTTATATATCACCAGCTTGATATTCAACAAGCTTACTTGCACATAAAGAATTCACATAATTGAAATATGCTTAATCCGATCACTAATCTGAACTGTTCTAATTCAAAAGCGTTATCCCATTAGACTATCGTGGTGAACGAAGGGATTTTACCATTTTATCAGTTTGCAAGAGCAATTTTTTCTTATAAACATACCACAATTTTCTAAGTAAATCCTGAAATTCCCTAGCTCTCCTTTGTATTTTCATCTGAGCGACTCGAGGAAAGTCTTTTGGGAAAATAGTTATCTCTACTAACAACTATCACGAGAGTAGGAAGAAAGGCGACAATTTGCTACAGTTGGGTGTAAATCGGGTTGTCTAAATACATTCTAGTAGAAATCCCTTGCATGAATGGAGTTGATAGATGGATAATTTTACTAGCTAAAGCTAAAGTTAGTTATAATTTGGCTAAAACTTGTTTAGTCTGCTGTAGACATTCCGAACTGTAAAGTTCGACGATGTTGGTACCTGAAGAGAGAGGAGTCACTTCACACTTCTATAGCAAATATGTGCTCCAGTTCGGGCCATATTTTTGGCTTGAAACGTAAACTGATATAATCTGACCATAACACTTGTGTTAATGTATGATTTGCTTAGCTAAAGCTTAAGTTTAGTCATAGATTAATAAAAACTTGAATTCATGCGTTCATGTTAGTGTCTCTTAATATACCTGCTGAAAGGGCATCCCTGTTATTATGGACGGTTCCGGTACACCGTGACTCCACAATGGAAAACAGCAAAGGCCATTTTAATGTGCTTATGAGACTAATCCTGGTGATAAAATTCTCTGATCGAAGAAAATGTGTAATAATCAAATGAGTATAATTTCAATGCATGAATGACATAATAAAGCACACAGAGATGTTTGAGTGACACTAACAGGTGCGTTCAAATACACCTTTAAGGGGTACTGGAACTTCTTTGTGGTATCTAGTCATTTAAAATAGGCAGCAATGCAGTTTTCAACAAATTTGGTATATTAATGTTGGACCTTTCTTCTTACATAATGTGGATATTCCCAAAAATATGTGTATAACGTTTTAGACAGAAACAAGATGTGAAGTATTTTGAATACAAAACAGTTCAGCATTAAGTAAGTAATTGCAGGAGCCCTTCACGCTACTCCCTTAGATTGTTTTTTCCTTGGGCTAGGCACGTTAGCATATGGAAGGAGCTTTAGATGTATAGTGCTGTATAAAGGGGTTGTTTTTCTTCCCACTCAATTTATTTGATTGGATAATACATTTGCATACCCATCAATCGCTGCAAGCGATTTCTACCGTAGCATTCTTTGTTTCCACGTTTCCTAGTACCTTTCTTCAAGCAATGTAGTCAAAGAAAACTGTGTAAGAAAACAAGGGAGCTAAATGAGGTGCACGCAAGACAGGTTACGAAGTGGAAAACGCATCCCAGTATGATATTGATAAATATTTAACTAATTCTCCAAATAACTACAGTAATGGATTGTATACCTGAATGCACATGTGTCACTTTACCGAAACTCAGAGCAATGTACATTGCAAGTAAATAAAAGAAATCGCAGGTCAGTATATTCATAAATAATTAAATGATCATTTTATAAGGATAATACAGTTTTTACTAGCAATTGAATACTGATACCGAAATTAAGGAATGCAATGTAAAGAACCGTAATGCATTTCAAAGGAATGTATATTTGTGTGGAACGTATGCACATGCAGTTGAGTCGAATAGCAATGGGTTGAATAATGTTTCAGCAAAAGAAGCGTAAGAAAAATGTTCTTAGCGGGGTTCTAAAGCGATAGCACTTGACTATGTTTGAAAAGGTATTCTTCGGACCCTTAATAATGGCATGACCGAGACTAATAATCACAATGGAGAAAATAGTCACAAAGGGAACCTTTGTGTGAAAAGAGGGCTTCCAGAGGTGAAAGTTACACACACACACCTGCACAGCTGTACACAGTGAGGAGAAACAGTCCGCGGCTGGCGGCTGATTCAGTTGGTTTCCTCTGGTTCTGTCTTGGTCGAAGGCAGACCAGAAGCGATGAGAGAAGATATTTTTCGGTTCATATGTACGTGAAGAACGAATTAAGTGTTATCGAGTAATAAACATTCTACACACGGCCATCTAAACAGGATATTGATAACCTTGGTCGGCAACTTCGAAATTGATATGATGATAAAAAGAAGCAGTCATTAAACCAGTTTGAAACGGGCATTCCATTGTCATTAGAACCATCCTTACTCATACATATCCACGCATACCCTGACAGTAACCTTTTTTGCTCTACCCTGTGCGACCAAACTTATTTGCATCGAACTATCGCTTCAACGTGGACCTCTTTGCACTACCATAATTTTTGTACCGATACCCGTATTAAATAGAGTTGGCAGGTTAACTTTAAATTCTATGTGGAGGTTTATGGAGTCTTAGGCACTAAATGCCTTATCTGCAATTATTGAATTAGGGATTTTGGAACTGTTTTATTACGATATTAATATAGCATGATTTGACATGCTGATCAAACTAACATCTCGCGAAAAGCTTCCAAAACTGGCATAGGCATTTTTCTGCAACAAAGCAATGCTCGATTGTTTCTTCCAAATATTGTATTAACGGTCTCCTCATTTTATGGGATATAGGTTTTGTAGGCCGTAAATGGATATTAATTAACGCTGTAGAGTTTGCTTTCGAAATGCCACTAATGTCTTATCGAATGCTGACTAACATCTCATTCCCGCATTGAAGGTGTACCAGTGTACAGTGAACTCTTTTCTCTGCGATATCATTGTGAGAGAACTAGATACGTTCGTTCTGATTTTTTTCTCGTATCTGGCATTTTTCCATGTATTTCAGTGTTATGTAGCAGAGTATGTACAATAGCTCTTTTAGGTGGATATTCTTAGGAAAACGTTCTTGAAATTCACTGCGGTCAGTGAGTAATTTAATTACTCTTTGTTCCATAATTCGAACAACAGATACCATTCAGAATTTGTTCAGAGTCTCGAACAACATTACACAAAAGCAACCTGTTTTCTCAGCGATTATGCAAGGCACTGATGGTGGCACGCACGTACATTATCGATCGACTCATGTCCCATACACAAGTGTACAATGATACAAACTCTTGTTAATTATAAATGAAATCGATGAGCGCAAATGCTTCAAATGATTTATAATCTATGCTGAAAAATACAACCTTCGACTACACAGATCAGTTAACGTTTGTAGCTAAGCTGTGATTATCAGAGATGCGTATTTTCAGATGATCTTTTCGGAAAGATAAAATGATTGATTAATAGCTTATTTGTTAAGAACAGTGAATGAAATTATCTATATGGTGTTCCCGTAATCTCTGTCTTCTTCGAGAAGCTCCATGTAATAGTTGTGAACAACGCATTCATTCTGTAGATTTTATGTTCCAGCGGTATCAGATATGTTACAAATATTAATTACGAAGTGTGGCTCTTGCATACCTGTATGCGTTAAGTAAAATGTGTATAATGTATATCAAACTCAGAAGTTTGTAGTGTCATTCGAGCTCAGAATCCATTAATTACATCGCCACCCTAACCCCTCATACACAAAGTTCACCTGTGAATATGAAGGTCAGATCCGCTGCCTAATAGGGTATTTTTATATGTCTAAATCAAAATCTAAGTGATCTATCACTATTGTATTATTATTGTTGTTATACTAAATGTATTATGGGAATTTAAATTACTATTCAGATGATTAAAACAGTAATACTATATGGGATATAGGTGTAATTAGCAATATGCAAAGAGTATGTCGATGGGATGCACATAACAATAAAGCCGAAAGTGTATATAAAATACAGTTGCCCCGTACAGCGCGTCAGTCTTAGCAATAGGAGGAATCTCTTAAATAAAATATCCGAAACAGAAGCAAGTAGTTTTGCATAACGCAATAATAAAACCGTAGAGATGTTCCGCCACCTCTGGTGCTGTCACTTGGGTTGCCTAGTGGACGGGAGACAGGGCGATTTCTGTTTAAAAGTCTTAGCTTTGGGATTTCCCCTTACCCTACCATGTCCCGTACATAGGTGACAGCCTACTGACGCTGAAGTGGCGTATGACGCCGGATGAATAATGTATTTCCGTCTTCGTGGCCCCTAGGTTACACACAAAACGACAATATGAAGTCCATTAGAAATTGAGCTTCTGAAAAAAGAAGCATATCTATTTTACGCCCAGTCTCCCTTTTTTGTCTAGTTTTATTCCCCTGCCCTTGATTATATTTATTTATTTTTGTGACATTTTCATTGGCTCTTATATTTTAGAATGTTACAAGCAGATACCGTGTACTATTGTCATATTATTTCGCCCGAGTTATTTTATTTTTGCTTGAATGATTAAATAGGTCTAGAATTTCCCTGGTATTGTCTCAATTTCCTTTCCCTTAATGTTCTACTCGCTCTGACTTCTTTTGTTATATCATCACCTGAGTTCACTTGCACCTGGCAAAATCTTCCGTTCAGGACCTATTCTATTTCCTGACAAATATTGTTTCCTGTATTCCTTTATCTCCTCATTCTTATAATATTAAGTACTCTTTCGCTTTATTTTACTTCTCATTCTCATGCTTAATTGGTGAATGTTTCTATCCCATACTGAACTTCATAGAGTTAAAGTACTGTTCATCTTTGGAACATACATCTCCATATTTTTATAAAGTTGTACCGTTACGAAGATATACGCTTTTGTGTCCTTTTCAGTACAAATAATATGATTAGCTAAACGAAATAAAATAAAGTATAACACTACTGAACTTTAGGCAGGAACGTGGCAAGTGGCAAACCACAATCCCCGTATCATTTGTGCAGTCCCGTAGTGTTTTCAGTCACCATTTTCCCCGATCGAAATTTCCATCAATGAGTAACCTCTGCCACTTTTGTTCACGTTCCTTTCACTGATCCCTATTTTGGGAATAAATAACTTGAAGCCAACTGCTCAAAAACTTCGATGTCTGATAATTAGTTTTTATAATTTTTTCAAATAAGTGCTGTATTACAATTCCGATTACTTCTGCAGTCTTAATAATGCCAGTTCTTATTGTATAAAGCACAATATGGAGTGGATACTAAGGATACATACAGCCAACTTGGGTATATGGGCGTGAGGCCGGCAGTCGGTTTGCGAGGCCTTGGCCCAGTTGGGGCTCTTGCGCCATAGGTTAACGTTTCAACGTTTTATTATGTATTATATATCACAACTCCTAAACTTTCACATAAAAGCAGAATAAAGAAAAGGGAAGAAAAAATCGAGAGAAAAACAAGCAGTAAAATAACCTACAGACATGTACAAGGTGTTTCCGAATATAGTCAGTTTGTTAGATTGTTGCACATGGCAAGGTCTATGAAACGGAAAATTTCTGTATGCATGAATTATGCTGCACGTTTTACCACCGCAAATGTTCACTGTTCCACATACAATGCTACCCTTCTAATTATGCTCTTTGTCACTGTTAGCATTGTCTGTGTGATAGTTGCTGTTATACGAAAATTATACACAAGGTTGGCCCTGTTTACTGTAAATATCATACATATTTAATAATACAGATAACGCCATACACTAAAATCATAAGAGCTAAATCAAGGTATCTTGGGTGCCACTCGTGTCGAGTGTCAAGCACAAGAATTCATCTCTCGATGAGTCAATAAGGAACAGCGTACTTAGTGGTCGTCATGCAGAAAAAACCATAGCCTGACACATAATCAGCGTACCTATCTGGCAGACATTTGAACTCGTTGCTCAAAATTACGAATAATATTGATAATTGAGATTACCTTTGACAATAGATAGGGAAATATCACCATTCTCTAAAAAGTTTTCTTGATTGTGCACTTCCTTATGTAACGAAGATTTTCATCAAACCTTAGTCCAAGTTACGGGGACTACTGCATCCATCGTACCTCAATGTGCCAGGGAATTGTGCACCTCATCAAGTTTAATGTGCAAATAAAATTAAAATGGACACTGCATAGGTAAATTTGCAACATCTAAATAATAGCTTAACGAATACTGAAATACCTTACTCACTCGTTCAGCAACCCAGCCGCAAAAAGCATCAAGATAGGCTTGGTCGTTAGGTTTAAGACGGCGAGAGTTTACCCTGTTGTTTGAATGGATGCCACTGCAGGATGTGTTTAATTATTCTATTCGCTTTATGATGCTTTAGTCCCAATGTGTGTTCCACAGCTTTAGTGTCTGTATGAGGTTCTCTGGGAACAGCTTCTCGCAACGTATTCACTTCCTCCATGACCCTTTGCAGTATTCTCAGTGGACGATTTGCCACATGAACAGTACCATGCTTGTGTAATCTCTCCTCTACATTCCCGAACATACTGCGACCACGATACTGTTGTACATAAGGTCCAGCCACTTGTCGGACATTGCGATGGCATTCTCCGAAAGCAGCATATCCACAAGTGGCCGTCCCATTGCTGTGCACTTGCTGGAATAAATGCTTATACGCTGAAGCTGTTGCATTGTGCGCGATGCATAGGGTCCTCATTTGGGCTTATAGCAAATTGTGATTCCGGTCAGTCAAGAGCCCCTTCAACATTAGGCAGTTTCTTAGACTTAATGTTATTGCGCGTAGCCGTTTTATGCATAATATGGAAGTCCTTACAGTGGGCTAGAGTTGTTCAATCCATTGTAGATTGTTAATTGCCCCCAACTTCTGTAATCCTCGCCAGATAAGCCGAGTGTCTATCAACAGTTCAATATTTTAATTAATACATTTATAATACATGGGTTTACAGTTTAAAAACTAAATTATACTTCCGCTTTCTACTAAGTTATATATTGCAAGCAGTTGCACATACATTAGGAGGAGATTTTGTTACTTCTGCCATATCACGCTGTTCCCATAAAACGAGCTATATATATTAAGGAAAATATTGTTTCCGTTTACCTTGAGTTAACAATATAAACTGGCTAGCAATTACGTTTACCCTCTCTCATTTAAAAGATTTAACTTGAATTAAAACGAAAATATGCCGTTTAAGACAGTTTAAGCTACTTAGAACACACTTCGCTAAGTACTTTAATAAGACAAAATTTTATTCATGGTTAACTTCCAGGCAACACTATTGCCTTAAAAAGAGAATTAGCTTCTACTGTCTCTGATTTAAAATTTAATAGTGCTTTAAATGTTTCAAAAGTGTGTATGAGACATATGGTTAGAAAGCAATTTCATTTTTCATTACTTTAGAAATGCTTGATGAGGCTGTGGTTCACATTTACCTCTACATCCCACATAAAATTCCAAGTCGGAATGCATGTGCCTACTTTACCTCAACCATATGTCTAAACTCACACATTTCATATTCACATTTAATTATAAGGCATGGAGATCCGTGGTTCTTCACGGTATGAAAATTCCCATTAAGTGCCGACCTCTCTGGAGCGAGACAGGGCAAAATAGAGAGCCTGAGTCCGAAACTTTTGGAGTAAGTTGTTAAGTTAGGATTTTTTTCGATATTTTCTCTTGTTTTGTTAATGCTGTAGCAAGTGCGCCGCTAAGTGGCACGCATTTATTGGGCAGCTGTGTGTTTATAATACTTTGTCTTAAGCAAATACAGTGTTGCGTGTCCGACCTGCTAGTCCCTTCTTCAATGCTTTTCATCATCTTCTATCTAGACATTCTCAATATCCTAATAAACTCAGATACATTTATCTCGGGTGAGATATAAAAAAGTTCACGTTTGCTATTGAAAGTGGGTTTATTTCGCCAGGTCTCCCAAAATCAGCAATAGTGGAAAGTATCGTTGGAACATGTTCCTCTTTTATAGTTAACGCAATGTCCCTTTTTCGTAGCAGCATTTATGCTCACATTCTTAATATTTATTTTCCTAAAATGTTCATAATGTAACTCATTTTCTCTTGAAAAGCCAAGCTTCACAAATCACGAATTTCTTAAGTAACTCTGCCTCTGCTTAGCATTGCTCCTCTCGCTCTCACAAACTATCTGGTTTGGAGATCTCCTATGCTTTTCGATTAACTCCTGACTAATTCTCTTATGGAACCTTCATAGACTGAATTTTAGTTAATGCAGTCCTATAGCTCGCATTTCTCGACAAGCAGTTCTTACAGTGTTTGTTTTTTTAACATAGGTATATATACTATTAAATAATTATTTACATTATTTATGGTTATTTATATTAGTTTTCCCGTCACTACTATTTAGTAGTTCTCTTTGTGCGAGATAAATGTTGTGTAACTTGGAGCCGAAGGATCATTGACATTCATTCCAAAAATTCCACTCTAAACTCTGTAGACTCCATTTATTAAAAAAGGAACATTAGTCGTTCATGAAATAGAAAAAGGAAGTTTTCATTCTGTTTTTAAGAAAAATTTTAAGAGATATAAGCACATCTATCTTAATATCCTGAACTTAATGAAGCATCTACACAGTTGTTGCTATAAACTCCATTTATTCATATAGCTTAAGAAAGTCTATTCTAATGGGTTAAATTAACCCCTAAAAATTTGGAAGTTTGACTTAAAGTGATGCCTTGTCTATATTCAAATTAGACAGCTGAAATCTTCCATTTTGTCAATAACATGAGTAAAAATGGAAAGTTTTTAGTGTTACGATTTTCACTTCTCATTATAGGGTTTTTAATATTTGCCCTAAACGTGACTAATACAAGACAATATATGTATTTATGGAAGCTAGGAATATTAGCCCATATGTTCCTTTTTTCATCTGGAATATTACAATTGCTTTACATACAGGCAATTACATTACAGAAAGGAACAATCAGTTCAGTAATACCTACACAACCTTTCCAATTCATTGTCTATTAACACCTGTCCGGTTTATTTAATATTCTTCATACAAAGTGATTCACTGTTCGCTTTACGTCAGGAATACCAACGTTTTCCTTGGCATGTAGTTACACATAGTGCAATACACTATGGTATCATGAAACCATTAGCATCAATAGGAAATTTTTGCTAGAAATGTTAGAAAAGGAGCATTGTAGAATTTCAAACAAATCACTTAGCGTATAAAAATAAACTGACAAGGAAAATCGAAGCATAAAGGGTTTCTGCTACCAGGCAGAATGCTTGTTTTCAGAATTTTAATTAGATTAAAAGTGAAGAAGTAAGAATAGAGATAATTTCTATTAACAGAAAATTATGTAAATTATGCGTATTTTAAAAGATATCAAACATTTGATGTTTTGCTCCATTTCTGTAATAAAATAAACTTGCTGATCTATTTTGCTTAGTTGTTTGGGACAGGAGATATCATTCAGACCGTAGTTTGCACTGTTAAAAGATGGCAATTAGGTTCTAAAAGTTGACATTTATCTGACATATTTTAACGTTAAACCATCCTCCTTTATCTCTCCCTCATACACGCACGTACACACTAACACACACAATGTGTATTTCCAGTGAAATGCGATATTCAGTTTGATTCGAGTGCATCACTTCCTGAACCTAGCTGCACTGCTGATAGAGAATGTAAACGGGTGGAATAAATAATTTGACTAAGAACCACACGTTTTTGGATTATATTGGAAAAAATGAGATAACAGGCTCTTGATTTTCCTTGAACGAGCATCCAATTAACACGCACTGTCACCAAGCACTTTGACAGATTATTGTTGTGGTAGCTTGATAGCTCCATGCCTTGACTAGTGGAATTCCCGCAAAGCAGAACGTTAATGAAATAATTAAAACCTTGTATAGGTCCATTTACGCTAATGTAATGAAAATGGGAATAAAATGCATAACATGCATACCAACATGAAAATCCCACCCTCTTGCGCTTGTGTTTTGTTTCGCAAGCGATGTCATCCAAAGGATAGCTTTCACTTTTATGAACGGAAAATTCAATTGCGCTAAATTTCTAATTAGTGTTGTGTGCCAAAAAAACTGAACAAAGAATGCAGGTAGTTTAATTTAAAAGTCATATCCTTAATTAATTTTGTTGGCTTATTAATATTTATTCAACGTCACGCAGACAGAAATGAAAAGGGTTGCGAGTGTCTTTTATGGCATAGGTAAATACTGCAAGCGTAATATTGAAATGCCAGAATTAGCATAACAGAACAATTACTCTGGTTTTACGGCAGCCATTGAAAGGGAGTTGTCTCTGTAAAACTGTCACATTTTTTCTATAGAATCCTAAAAGTGAATTTTTGAATATTTCTGCAAAGGTACTCAAATCAATAAAATTCCACCCTATCTTACAGAGATGTTTCAGAGTGGAATGAAGTTATAAGCTTATTCATTTTCAGATATAAATTTTGTACGTTATGCAGACCAGAATTTTTTAATGTTCAGTGTAAGGGGCAGTGTGTTTTAATATCCAAATTCATGTCCTTAACGCAACTTTGTATCAAATTCAATATTTTATTAGAAAACACATCAAAATTGAATCATGTGAAGGTAAACAAGGAAGAAGAACTCTCAAAACGTAATATTAATTGTGTGGAGCTTATCAGGGGATGTTAAGTTGACACTTCTAACTCCATAACTCATGCATGTAATGTAATAGTCGCAAGTAATACAAATATATAATATCGTAACTTTGTCACAAATTCTCTGTAGTGGTACAAGTGTATCTTGTTTTTGTTATAAAATGTATTACTTTGTAAACCGTATTGAATATTAATTTGAAAATGAGTATCATATTTGTAAAGTGCCTATTGCTCTAGTATTTTCAAATTAAATTGCCGTAATTCTTAGGATTGGCTGATTTAATGAAGTTTACAAGTTACTTTATAAAGCTATTTAATATAGCTGATAAACAATAAAGATTCAAAAGAGAATTTTAAACCGTATAGAACTTTGTGTACCAGTATATCAATATAAATGTGGTAAAATTGTATTTCATTTTCCAAGTAGGGTTTAGAGTACAAAACGTGCGAGCAACTGGTATTTGAAGATCTAAATTATGAATTTCTATACAAAAATGAAAACCATAATGAGCTATTAAAGCGTTTTGTGGATGGTTAGGAAACAATTTGTAAGTAAGCCCCTTAAATTTGTTATTATGATGCTTGAAGTGCAAATAAAGTTGTATATTTAAATTCAAGTGTGGGTTCTTCAAGGTTATTGCCATGTGATGGGACATAATTCAATTAGTTAAAATTCTTATGTGCCAGTGACGTTGCTTTACAGGAAATAGTTATTATGCCTCTACCTTTTAAAACGAACTTTGTGATATTCACCAGTTGAAGAAGAGAACCGGTTTTTCAGCTGGATGAATAATCTAAAAATTCAAACCATAAAAGATCTTTACCGTGCGATCAAGCAGTAGTTATCTGTTATCTCATTTGGATGAATGTGGTTTAAATGTGGACCAGAGTTGTGGGGAATGATGGTAAAGATACTCAGAGTCTATAATTTACATAGAAAATCAATTCATTGTAATCCTGTTAATAGTATCACAAAAGCTGAGGCATAACCCATTACACTTGAAAAAGAAATACTCCCAGTAACTAGAGGCAATTTGAAGGTAAATGGGATATTTATTATTGATAGGCTGTGGGAACTGAAGTGTCATAGACAGCATATGCTTTGTAAAAAAATATAATGGGGATCATGTCAGGACACGCACTTGTATGAAGTGCCTGAAAAGCATTTAAGACGTACTGTACATTCACTGGTGTTTTAAACAAGAAAAGCAGTGAGGCTTGTCCGAGCTAAGGTAACTGAAGCTCCGGCATATCGAAACAGAAAACCATAGTGTACACAAGGAACCTGTTTTGCTCCTCAGATGGATGCGGCAGGCATTACACAATTGCGGGACTAGTTAAACATCAGTGAATAATATTAAATACATGACATTGCCAAGAGGAAATTTAATACTTAATGTAACTGTCAGACAAATTTTATATTTTATATAACAGTGTACGAAATGACTGTTGCTATGTGTAGAGGGATTTGTAAAATTAAGATAAAAAATGGAGAAGATGGAAACACAGCTAATTTAACGGGAAAATTATGGTTCCAAAAGTTTAATTGTTCAATCTTTATTAGGATGGGATTTTGTAGGTTATAAACTTCACTTAACGTTTTTTAATCGCTTTGACAAATGTACATAGTTTTATTCACAACTCTGGTATTCCGGTTTAATAGCCCTAAATTTATTGAATTATTGACCTAACGATGTGGAATTTAATTAATTTTCCTGTCGGATTCTGATGCACTGGACTATAGACTCGCAGAGACAATGTGAAGCTCAGCAGGGTAGCGTGCAAACATGGCGCTATGTAAGGCGAGCTAAAGCGCTGAATACCATAACTCCGGGTTGCAGACTTTATGTACATAAGTCTCAGTAACATACGGGCTCCGTAATCCTTGTTTATCCTGACAAAGTGGTTCTGTGGCTATCACAGCCTGGATCTTTAAGTGGAGTCTTTGCTAAGCTTCTCTGGACTTTCCTGCTAAAAAATTAACTCCATGATTAGTTCATCTTCATCCTCTGCTATCTTATACTGTGCCAACCGCTGAGGCCTTTAGGTTCCATACGCTTTTCGAGTATATCACAACACGTGACGTTCTATTAAGGATGAATCAATACTTTAACTTCTAACAGCAGGTAAAGTGGTTACCATATCGTTCTAATGAAAACTTATACCAAGGTAAGCATGGCTTTTATTCTAAACATTAGCATATAGAAATTACAATAAAACATGCCATACAGCGTCCTGGCACTTAGTTCCCTATGGTAGCATGTGTGATGTAAAATTTATATTACACTATTATTATTGTTGTTATACAGCCTGCACTAACAATTGAAATGACGGAAAATTAACAGTAAACGAATAAAATAAATGAAATTAAAGAAAAATTACAATAACATCTAACGTTAAAATTTTCACAAAAATCTGCACTGCTAGCCCGAACAGAATTATTTTATATATAATTGTTTTTAAAACTAGCAATTCGTGATGATAAATAGTTCCCTAATTAATTACTCTAAAATTCCTCAAAAATTTTGTTCATAATAGCAATTATATGTACATTATAAACAATTAAATTGGTTTATTATATGAATTATAATAATACTTAACTTCTTACTCCAAACATATACCTGAAAATGTGATTCCTCTTCTCAAAATTTTAACTGACTGTTTTAAACTATCAAATGATTTCCTTAATTCTGTGTTTATACATTTTAGCTTTAATTGCACAATTCATTTCATTCTTATTCTCTTTACAAAAACTGCATTTATTCCACTGTCCGGAGAGCGAATAGCGCTCTCAGTGTGGATATAGCGGCACTTACAACAAGCTTTTAAGATGCAGCGGAATCTTTTCCGAAAATACTTCGAGATGCCCCTGAAAATATCCACCGCAGTTGTGGACGAAACCGCTGAAACATCTATTTCCAACTTACTAGGTATAAATACCCGGATATGACTTCTAGTTATGTCTCCTGGTATCTTATATTACACGTTCACTGTTGAGTTTTAATACGTGTGACTATTTCCAGTGTTTGAGTCTATCTGCCAAAACTCATTAGCATCTGGTGGCGCTGATAAGGCAATTTTTATATTCAAATTCTTTGCTCAGAGTTTAGAATCCAATATTATAAAAACTTATTGCAATCATTAGCTTTATATTTTTAGTTTCTAATAATCTGACCAAGTAAGTCCTTCCGAAAATGTACTTGTATATCATATTCCATTAAATATAATGAACTGGTTGTGGCAAATAGCAAATCTGCTAGACAGGCAGTCAAGATAGAGAGAGGGAGGGAGGGAGACAGACAGACAAAGAAAAGAATAAAGGGAGAGAAAGGGGAAAGAACGAAGGAAGGAAATATAAAATGCATATATTTTGTCGAAACCAAATTAGCCAGAGCGTTCAGAGAGTGCAATATAGGAACTTAGATTACGCAAACGTACCTACTTTCTTCCACCTTTCTCAGACCTTTTCTCATAACCTTAACAGTTCTGCTTTTGTTCTGCTGATATACTTGTTTTCAATACAATTTATTTGTAATAAATTTAAATATGTACAACGTATGTTTAATAAAATTCCCTGAGTACACCAAAGATATGACAATATTATATTTCACATAAAAATACTGAATTTCCTGCTTCTTTGGCCGTATGCTGGTATTTCCTCTAAAAAACAAAAACAGCGCAGCCCATCAAGAAATATGGAAGTTTGTATGTGCAAATTACATAAGTCCCTTCCATTTTATCTAATAAATCGACTACTCTTGTAACATTAACTTTGCAAAGCTGTTAAACGCAGTAAATCCCTCGGCCGTCTGATATACAATTCTAAATAATAGTGAATATGAATTTACTTCTTTCTTTGATAAGTTCATTCTACTTATCAACAGATGGACTACTCCAAAGGAAGACTTCAGTTCAGATATTCCCATCTTGTTTGTCTCAATTTGGTAATAGAAAATCCTGGTAAACCATGCTACGTATTCAAGCCTATTTAATGTTAAAGCACTACGGTAATTGACTATAATGAAGATAATCAGTCTCATTTTTTACGAGGGCTTTTATAGTTAAGTCTATTAAAGCTTCCCTTATTGATATCACAACGAACATCCCAAATCCTACATTTACAGAGAAGTGAAGGAATTGCATTTTCATAATATGTAAAGTTAGCCACTGGCGCGACAGCCCTAAGAGGGCCAAAGTCTACCAACCCGACTGCCGGCCTCACGCCTACTTACGCATGGCAGAGGTGGGCGATCATCCAACTGATACGGGGAAGAGATGTAGTCAGCACCCTGGCATCCCCCAGCCGGAACGTTGGTTTTCGTGACCAGGGCCGCTTACCTAGCGTAAGCTCCTCACTTTCTTCACGATGATGAGTGGATACTGATCCTATCCTCGGGATCGAAACCGGGCCGCTTTCCGTGGCCAGGGACCAAGGCATGCTGCCTTAGCCCGCTACACCACGGTGCAGGACTTTCGTAATTTGTACTCTACCTTAATAGTCCATTACAGCGATGTTGAAAGTCCTTGTACATTATCTCAGTTCTCTTATTCGTACTGTAAGACTGTGAGATATATTGTGCTTTTCTAACTGCAGTGGCAACAATTGGCATCCATAGCTAATTTATCAAATTAACAAATGACATAGCTAGGAAAAATAAAACAAGTGTACAAGTGATGCAACTTTGGTGCAAAATAACAGAGCTCTATCTCATTTTAACTGCATACTATTATTTGTAGTTCCATCTTTCTGTAGCTTCAAAGTTGTTTCGAAATGAATTCGGTTATTTTAGATTTGTGATGGTATTGCCAACTCTAAGTGAGAAATTCTCCTTTATTCAAAGTACACGTTTTTGTTCTTTATTACCTTGAGACGGCATATCATTTGTCACGTTCTTATTTTTGTATTGTATACTATCTCTGTGACTGTTGATATAAGTTATGCTATGTATGATCTGCCTCCCTTATACTCATTGAGGGAGCCAATAGGATAAATGTGAACATTAGCAGCCTTATTGTTGAACGTGTGGTTGCGAACCCAGAATACGACTACATGCCGACACAAACTGTCCTCCACGTTCTGGTTCTGTTCTATATTTGCACTTCTAAGGCTTGATTATGCTAATGTTTTGGAATCCCCTTTGCTAGAGCCATAAAGGTGATTTTCTTTATTGTTTCTCTTACTCGGTCACTTATTTTATGGATTGTCACAGAAATAAAGAGTACAAATAGCGCTAATTTCTAAGAGTTGAGTTAATTCCACAAATTTGGTCGGGTAGAACCAGCTTTGCAATTCTAGTGCATATGAAAGCATGATGTTACTGTAATTTTAATTCTTGCGTAGTAATCGACATCTCTGACGTAGCATGACATGCAACGTAACATTATTGTGGAGAACCGAGGGTAAGGGGTGAAGCTGAGCGAAATGAAGGCCAGGCTGACTACGCCTATTGATTCACCAAGTACAACTTAAATTTCCTTTGAGTCCGTAACACATTTCTTCGCATCACGTGCTCTTTACTTCAGACTTCGTATCTCTCTGTAGCCAGTCACAGAGGTTGACACTGACGTCACTGATGATTCTAATAGTTAACGCTGGAGTGAAAAGAGCGTTCTCTCATGTATATACTTAATTAACAATTAATATGTTATATATTAAATGCTCACATTAATTTCGGTCTTTCCCAATGAATTCGCTATCTGTTTGATGCTTTGCCCGTTAAAGCCTCTATTCCACGAAGAAAAAAATTAGAAAGGATATATCATATAAACTGTAATTTACATCGATTCTTATTCCCGCCGAGATGGCTTCTTTGGCCTATATTTCCAGTATTTGTGGTACAGCCGCAAACTTTGCCATCCCTGTTTTCAGGAACTGGGATTATACTCCTTGGCCCAATTCGTGCTGACCACTGCGTCAAGAGGATGATCGCACTTGTCTCTTTCAAAGTGAATCAGCAGGTCTTCACTTCTGCACGTGCTTATCTAGCATCAAATAAAATCCAAGCATCCATATACATATCAGGCTTCAGACTGTTACTGTGTATTTACCTGCCTGTTATATGCTATAGAACTACACAGAAATGTCAGTAAAGCGTGTTGAAAATTAAATTAGAGAAAAATAATGCTCTACTGAATAGTTTGAAACAGGTATCTTGTGAACTGTGAAGTTAACTTAAGGACACATGCACACCAAGTCCAATCAATACATGTTACATATTTTATTAGCTTTTTGTCATTTTACATTTTCACATAACAAAGCATACTATTAACCCATAAACCATCCACACTATTAGAAACAATCCAACATTACGATGTTGTAATATAAAGATATCAAAACCAGGTTCATTCATCCATCTTGAATTTTATCTTCTGTTGCGGGAGACTTGTTTGTAGTAAAGATGAAAAAGGAAACCTAGTTTCATGACCTAAGTAACGTAAAAATGTTGAAAGTTGGAACGTAGTGTAGCGGACCTCATTACAAGCATTCGTCGTGCTGCCTGTACGGTGAACACAATGTACGAACACGTTGTGAGTGATGGGTGTAATTGTTGCTCGAGGATCTCTTGCCACCATGCTACATACATCTCGAATGGTATGAACGGGTGTGTCATTGATACATAGCATGTTCTATCATATGTCAAGGTAAACAGAGCAATGAGAGATTCTCTTGATGATGAGAGAGGTAAATGGGTTCACACTCCTGCGCGTGTTTAAGCTCATATCTCCTGAAGCTGGCTTCAATGACACAAGTTCCCTGTTTCAAAACGTTTCTGTCGAGAATCCCTTTCCTGTTGAGTTTTCCACACATTTACCGAAAATCCTAGTACCTTATAAACATAAAGAACTAACATTGTTGAAAACAATTTCAAAATAAACAGGGTAGAAAACGCTTTTGCAGGTACATATGTGCCTATTTAATTAATATGTGGACTTGCAAAAATCCTTAATGTTATAACTGACTTTAATAGTACTGTAACACTAAGAAAACTTGCATAGTATTACAGAAGCTTAAATAAATGATGTACCGAGGAATTTGTAACTATTAAAATCGGTTGCTGCGAGTCTCTCCCTGACATGTGTCCTTCCCTGCTTCCCTTTACTCCTTTTATTGACCGATGTAGGTATCATAGGCTAGTTGGGAGCTGCAGTAAAAATAATAATTGTCAGGCTTATAAATAAAAGCGTTTAAATAAGACAATACATGTGTAAAGCTGTAAAAGCAGAAGTTTATTATGGAATTCAGCTAACTCATTCAGTAGATTCCGGTAAACGAATAATCCCTTTTATCTCAAAACGTAGTTCTACGGTATGGGATTTGCTGTCAGTCTATCACATACTCCTACATCGACGAGTGCTCTGAAGCACCCACTTGAACACTTATACAAGGCTGTTAGACCTTCCTCGTTGCCCATGACAGATTCTCTGTTAGTGCATTTAACACGTGCATTTTCGCGGCTTCGTATAGTTTTGCCTTTTAGGAAAAACCCAGCGGCAGATTTTGCTTTGTACAGTAATTACATGCCCAACAAAAATCACTAATTAACTCTCGCATTCAACACAGTACAATATTGAATGGCACTGTATGACAAAGAAGCGCTGTGCAGTGCAAGGTCAGGGGACGAAAGCTATTAAATATTCAGTTATTTTAGGTGCACGCGCTTTCGTCATCCTGACAGACAGGTTTAAAACGACAAGTTCTCCTTTAGTATTTGTCGATAATAATTTATGTGCCTTCCAGATGCACTAACTTAGAGATTTCATTTATCCAGCTATGAAAATTTGAATTTGAGAATTCTTACATTAAGAATCATCTTACATATGGAATTGCTTGGTATTGCACAACAAATTATTACATTACTGCGCTCAAAGGGAAGCAGCTAATGTGTTCGCCAGTTAAGAGATACGGATAGAGTTATAGAGGAAATGATTTACACTCGTAGTTTTGTCATTTTTGAGTTGCGTAAATATTGAAATTCAGAGTTACTCTTAAAAGAGTATCAAATCTTTCTACCTCGAATTCCAGTTTCAGAGATCTTTGTGCACAACACACTATATGTCAAAAATGAGAATTATAACCTTATTGCTAAAGAATGGACTGTCTTAACTTCCATTTTATCTATGAATACCAATATCTGTATTTGAAACATTTTTCAGTAATTCAAAGTTTTTCTTTGTGACAAAGGCATCTGCAGTAATGTAAAGTAGTTGATACAATATGATATTGTTTATTTATTACTAAAACAAATACATCTTGGGCTACCCCTGATCTGGGCCCTTTGCTACTTCAACACAGTTACATACGTTACACACGCTTGTCCCTTTTAATGGCCATTGCTTTTCATTTAATTTCTGTGCTGCGCTAGATTTTTTCATTTTTGCCAAATTTTTGTGTATATCTGTAAATTATTAAACTTATATCTAGTTCATACTATTATTGCTTCACTGTCTGTATTCACTTAACCTAATTTTCCAATGCCTCTCACTTACGTCACTTCATTTGCGCTCTCTTTCCTTATTACTATAATTTAACTTCACTAGCGGTTTTCCGCACTTTGTACAGCCGTATCACATCTGTTGAACTTGTTTCACTGTGATTTTCCCTGATCCTTTGCACCTCCACACTTGTTTCACTCTGCTTTGTAAAATAGTTTTATAATATCTAAACATGCCTAAAAACTTGTAGTAGTTCCAACGCAATAGCATAATGGCGATACTTTAGTGCCTAAGTTAGTGCCTAACTGTTTTTCATCGCTCTTTCATTTTGTGTTTATGGAAACAAAATTGAATGCGATAATAAACAAGTTATTCTCTAACTTAATTATCTGTGTATTTCAGTTACTAATTTCATTATATGTGCAATTTCGATGTATCTCATAGATGTTTGCAATTGCACTATTTCCAGTGGTACAAACGAGTCACTATATTTAACTATGTACTGGTACAGGAAGTTAAATATTCAATGTTTAAATTTACTATAGAATAGCCGATGGATGATGAATATCCTCAGTTCATGGAATGTTGTATCTGGAGAATCACCTTGACCACCTGGTATCCAAGTGGGAAAGTGCTTCTTCATATTGTCGCGAACATTGTTGAGGCCGGGCGCACAAAGGGTGCCGCGCGGAGAGATAATGAACAGATAAGTGCAGCACGGAGATAAAGAGCTTGCCGAAACACATAAGTATAGCGCGGAGATAAAGGGCTTGCCGAAACAAATAGATAACTAGAAAATTCTAGTGTCATCGTGACTGACAGAGAACATTCTACAGAAGTCTGGAATCACGAGTGAGCTATAAAAAAAGGAGCCGCGATCGCTAGTTAGAGTCAAGAGTCCAAATGAAACTTGATTCGTGAGCGTACAGCTGTGTTTCGAAAGTGAACTCTTTTGTTTGGGGGTGTGGCGGAGGACCTTGGAGGCTGTATTTGCGTATGTTTACCTAACTCTGCTACTGTAAGGGTTGACCAAAGTGTATTTCCACGGAAATAAAGAACATTTTGAATTTCTGCAAATTGGACTTTTAATTCTACGAACCCACAAAGTCACAGTTTGAAGGAAGAAATAATGGTTCAGTGAACTTAAACATAGGTGGTAAAATAGCGTTTCGGAATGTACATCATTTATTTCAATGAATACATAAAAAGAAATTCAATTCCAAAGAAGAGCCAGGAACCCTCATAACAGTCTGTTTTCATTATTTTCCTATACTACACGAAACTAATACCAAAACTGCATAATAACAAGTATATTTTTGGGGAGCTTTGCTTCAATTCATATATCGGAATATGTATGATCTTTCAGGTCATACAGATAAGTATATATATACATATATCAAGCATACTAAATTCTAAATGCAGCATATCTAAAAAGTTATAAACATTGCTTATTTTTATATTTACATCCATAGAGGTTAATAAAATAAAATAACTGCCTATAATAACAATTGAATTAATTATAAAAATAAAATTAACCCTAATGTACCCTGAGGGGGTGTTGACGACCATTATAATACTTCAAGCATATTTAGAAGCCATTCCTAGGTTGCTAAATAGTAACTCTGTTGCTAATCTGTTTTCTTCTTTGCCATTTATTACACTCACAAACAGCGTGGGCATGTCAAGATAATGATAATTTAGTTTTCGCGTTCGCTAGATTTCTTTGCAAGAAATGCTAACAGTTGGAAAGAGCTTCTGGCTTACTACTACCAAAGCCAAATGATATTATATTTACGGTTCATACCTATATTTTGTTGAACAATCTGATAACCATGTTGGCCACTTCCAGTGCTAGGACCCAAAATCAGAACTCATTTTATATGGCAAATTCTTTCAAAGACTTGTGTATACCAAATAAAACATAAATTTGGTGCCATTCCAATTTCAGAAACGTTGGCACAGTTACGTTCATTATACAAGTAGCGATCTAATGTGTTCATGGTGGTCTGCTGGAGGAGAAACACTTTTGTGTCAAACAATTTCCCTTTATAAAAATAACTCAGCACAGTAACTGTAGTTTTAATCTCACAGCAACCAGGTTGGCAACGAAAGTTTTCAGAACTTCTGATAAGCTAAATATCGTATGCCTTACATAAAGATCTTGAAACTTCCATAATTCTTTTCTTTAAATTATGTGTTTCCTTTGCTCCATTACAAAGTAATTTAACTGGTGGTTTCCTATAGTACTGATACTATAGGAAACCACCAGTTAAATTACTTTGCTATTGCAAATAGCTTGCATGATTTACGTATAACCTTTTCACCAATAACTGACTACATGTTTCACTACGAGAGAGGTATTTCCGAATTACACTCACTCACTCACTCACTCACTCACTCACTCACTCACTCACTCCCTAATGACGAGCATAACGGTTAAGCAAGATTGCGGGGCCACGTGATACTTTCCTGCTGCCTCCGTTATTTCATAAATACACGCGCACACACACATATACATATATATATATATATATATACATTTTTATGATTCACTAAGAAGCTAGGCAATATTTTATCATGTGTGGCAATTAAGACAGTGTCTTCTGTCAGATTTCTTCTTTGGCTGCTTTGTTACTTTGGCTGTCAGTCTGTGAAAGCAGTTAATCCATTTCCTAGTAATAATATCATTACCCTTTTTCTCACACAAATCGTGTCATTTTCATTAAGTAATCCACTGTATGTTACTATTATATAAATAAATATATGTGACATTTCTGGATCTGAACAAACTGTACCGTACTGATGGAGGTTTCGAAGAAAATCAATGTAATCCAGAGAGGGAGAAACCAAGTGCGACTTTTTACATGAAACAGTCATTCGAACGGATAATAGTATGGCGTACGATGTGCTATACATTAAAATTTTGCATTTTCCATAACTAAGGTAAGTTGGTAGATATTCTCTTTGAATACAGTAAGCTAGGGTTCAATATAACAATAAGTTAACGTGTAAAAATTTGCTAATTGTGTAGTATTGCTTATATGAAATAAAATAAAATATGTGATTAATAAACTGAATTAATACATTGCTAGCGTTGAGAATAGTTCATCTACGGATTTCGGGTTAGTTCAATAAAATCCGAAAATAGTGGATTATTTTTCGCGAAGGCATAAGTACACTTTTTAGTACGCATTAAATTAAATGATATTACAGAGACATTGTTAAGGGGAAAAGGAGCAATATGTAAATACAAAAACTGCTTCAAACTACGAAGAACGAAACAGAAATATCACAAAATATTTCGTCAGTGATATTAGAACAGTGCTTTATCGGAAAGTGTCTATACGAACGGTAAAGCTGGTCCACGTAGATCGGGAGAACGTTAAATATATGCAATGGCCAGATAGGCCCATGACTTTGGGCCGAAAAGACACCACCTTTGGCTGAATATCGTAGTCTGACGGTTCCATGTTAGCGAAGGCCACAGCAGTATTGTGCGAGAGCGGTTACGCAATAGTGCCAAAAGGTTTCGAGAACTTAAATTATGTACGCGGTTATTGCTTCAATGATAATCAGAAACAAGACGTGATGGAAGTGTGTGGCGACTATATCGACATGGTGCACAATGGCCCAACCTTTCATGAACGGATCGTTAAGGGCGATGATTGTGTTGCCTGAAGTACGACCCAGAATCGAGGACACAAAGAATGGGAGAGTGGACCAGGTTCCTCTGAATTCCGAAAAGATAAGCGAGATGTCACGTATCAAGATAGTGCTGATTACCATTTTTTATACTGCAAGGATCATTCATAAAGAATATCTCACAGAGGGAATGGCATTCAGTGCAGCCATCTACGTAAACATCTTGGATCGCCTTCTGAAGAGGAAAAACGGTGCACCCTAGTTCCCTGGAAAGGGGTCTACAGTACGAAACCGTACTCCCTCATATCGCCATAACTGTGCAGTGTTCTTAATTCTAAAGGGGAAGATGTGCTTCACCAACTTCCTTAATGATCAAATCTAGCACTTATATATTATTTCATGTTTCCTTATGTAAAACACATTACCGGACAACAGCTTTGTTCACTACTGATATATTCAACTCGACATGAACACTGAGCTCCACCGCAGCCTTCCCCACGTACGCGACACGTATACACGTGTTGCCAAATGCGTATAAATTATGGCGGTGATTATTTGGAAGGCAATAAACTTATTTCTACATACGTGTATTGCCTTTTCTGCAATTAAATCGTGAAGCCATTCGTTCGTCTTATGTATTGATTACAGGTTGTAGAATCCTAAACACAAACCGATGTAGTTTTTTTATTTAATTTTACGTCTTCCAAAGTTAAGTCATATCGGACGGTGAATGAGATGGTTTAAATGATGCTCAAATGTGTCCAGGGTCCAATGAGCTTAGAGCTACTCGACATTCGTCTTTAAGGGTAAGGGAAAACCCCGGAACGTGAGGCAGACACGCTACAATCTACGCCACCGAGGCGGGCACCGATGTAGTTGATGCAACTTATTTCCACATTAATTACTTATACACTTGGAAAGGTTGCTCCACGCATTGGTCGCCAGTTTGATACAACTTATTAGTCGTTGTAAGTTTTGAAGCAGTGTGGCCTATCCTCAGGGTAGTGCAAGAGTTCCGTCTAAAGGTATGCGTGGATATGTATGGGCGTAAAGAAGATTCTAATGACACTGGAATGCAAGCTTCAGACTGGTTTAATGACTGCTTCTTTTTGTCATCACATCAACCGACCAAGGGTTACCAATATATATATATATATATATATATATATATATATGTTTAAAGTTACTGTATGTAAAATACATATTATACGATAAAACTTAATTCGTTATTTACGTAGGAACCGATAGATACCTTTTTCTCCTCGGTTCTCGTCTGCCTTCTCCGAAGACAGAACCACTTGTGTGTCTTAATGGCCCGCCAGCCCAGTTGTGTGTCTTCCTCACTGGGGCTGTGTGTGACTTTCACCACTCGAAGCCTGTCGTTATTCACACCAAAATTCCTTTTGTGGCTATTTTGTCCTTTGTGATTATTATTCTCGGTCATGCCATTATTTAGGGTCCGAACACTGCCTTTTCAAATAGAGTCAAGTGTTATCCACTTAGAATGCCTGCTAAGAACCCGCTTTGTCAAATCACTTTGTTAAACTACTCACCCTAACTGCACCTGCTCACGTTTTAACAAATATCCCATGTTCCTTTGAAATCCATTACTATTCTTTATTCATTGCATTCCTTAATTTCGGTAGCATAGTTATGTGGCCATGTTGTGGTATACGACTGAAGGTAAATGCAAAAATGGCTAAAGCTATATTTGCTCCAGAAAAGCAAAGAAGATATAGTTGTAAATTGTTAGATTCCAGCTCAGGAATGCTTGAATCCTTGCTCTCGTAAAATAAAAGTTTTTTTTTTCTCTTTGTTTATTCCGTCATCTTTTCTTTATCATTGGAGCTTCACACACGCGCATTGTAACTGCAGTTCATTTAACTCTGCTCGCACCTCACTACCAGAGTGTTCGTCGACTTCTTATCCACTTCTTGTTTATCGCGAGATTGGTGCTTCATTTCTCATTGGTGAATTCATACGTTCAGCCATCTGTCTACGTGTCTAAGAACATTGGACTGTGTCACATTCTCCTACAGTAACTAAAATGCATTGACTTTAGCTGAGGCTACCGGCCAACTTTTCTGGCTAGAAGTTTTGTTCGTCGCTCCGTCAAGCTTCGAGAGCAACAACGCTTGCGTTATCTTGCGTTCATTCTAATATTCGTGTGTTAACGAACGATGTCTAGTTTTGCCATCATTACCCTTCTTATCTGGAGTACTATAATGTTGATTGATAAAGAGAAGCCCGCCTCGGTAGCGTAGATGGTAGGTGTCTGCCTCACGTTCAAGAGGTCCCAAGTTCAAATCTCGGTCAAGGTTTTTCCGGGATTTTCCCTTATCCTTAAAGATGAATGCCGGGTATCTCTAAGCTCAATGGACCCAGGACACATTTGAGCATCATTTCATCCACTTCATTTACGTCCGATATGACAACGTTGGAGGATGTAAAATTAAAAATAATCGGGTGAGTGGACTACTTCATCTTGTATAGTGCAAGAACGTTTATTTTTCGTCGAAAAAGAGAAAAGATAACTTACATATTTGTAATCAGCAGGCATCGGATCCCATACACATTTAAATGGGTATGAAGTTTACGAGTCTCGCAGTATATAACTGCTGATGTCAGTCACGGGGAAAACCGGCAGGGATAGTTCGGTTCGCAACGCGTAGCTTTCAATTCATTACATCTACTGCTAGCCAAAAGATAGATCTGTCTTCCAGAGAGTGCAAGGTGTTTGACATATTGCCTTAATAGCATTACCTTCACAACAATTATTGGGCAATCTGCGTTTTATAAATCAAAAGTTTTGAATATTATCAATAGCCATTTAACGGCTTGAAGAATATAATTTTGGTCTGTCTAAAAGCAGTCGAGAAGCTGTCTACAAAAATTAATATATAGAATGTACAACCTACCAAACGAGTATAATAATAATAATAATAATAATAATAATAATAATAATAATAATAATAATAATAATAATAATAATAATAATAATAATAATAATAATAATAATAATAATAATAATAATAATAATAATAATAATAATAATAATAATAATAATAATAATAATAATAATAATAATAATAATAATAATAATAATAATAATAATAATAATAATAATAATAATAATAATAATAATAATAATAATAATAATAATAATAATAATAATAATAATAATAATAATAATAATAATAATAATAATAATAATAATAATAATAATAATAATAATAATAATAATAATAATAATAATAATAATAATAATAATAATAATAATAATAATAATAATAATAATAATAATAATAATAATAATAATAATAATAATAATAATAATAATAATAATAATAATAATAATAATAATAATAATAATAATAATAATAATAATAATAATAATAATAATAATAATAATAATAATAATAATAATAATAATAATAATAATAATAATAATAATAATAATAATAATAATAATAATAATAATAATAATAATAATAATAATAATAATAATAATAATAAATAAAAAATAATAATAATAAATAAATAATAATAAATAAATAATAAATAATAATAAATAAATAATAAATAATAATAATAATAATAATGATAATAATGATGATGATGATAATAATGATAATAATAATGATAATAATAATGATAATAATAATGATAATAATGATGATAATGATGATAATGATGATAATGATGGTAATGATGGTAATGATGATAATGATGATAATGATGGTAATGATGGTAATGATGGTAATGATGATAATGATGGTAATGATGATAATAATAATAATGATGATAATAATGATAATATGATGGATTAACTTACCTTATCAACGTCTCCTCTCGCAAATTTCTATAATATTGGAAAGATGTATGAATATTAGCTTCGGCATCAAACATTCTTTGCTTTACCCTACTATTGTTAACCATCCATTTGGTGTTCATCCTGTTCTATAGTTTAAAATAAAATCCAGTATGGAATCCAAAACCACCAGCAGATAGTGCTCTGCTATTGGTACACATACAAAATTAATTCAGTTCGGACCATTGTACAAATAAAAGTGTAATGTTAAATAAACCAAAAGTGGCCTGCCAATCAGTGACAACCAAACTAACCAAAATATTCAGAAGCGCAGGGAGCTATTTTAGAACTTTTGACCCCACTAATTCCTTGTTTTTATTTCTTATCAGCCGGCAAAGAGCTCTTGTTGCACGGAGCATTTTTAAAGCCGTCGAAGTGTCTCATGAAGAATTATATGACGCGAATTTCATTGCAATCTCATTGTTTTGGGCTGAAATTTCAAACAGAATTGAAAAAACTTTGTGATGGAAAATCAACATATGCCAGTGGAATTTATATAAGGTACGTGATACAGATGAGCTACAAACGTGGTGAGGCGTATTGCCTCGACTCCATGAACTTTGGCCGGGCCGTGGTTAGACCGCTTGGCCCTCACCAAGGTGGACCGGTTCGATCCCAGGCGAAAGTAAAGTGAGATTTGTAATGGATAACACGGCGCTGGGGTGGGTTTTCTCCGGTATCTTGGGTTTCCCGGCCATTTCACTCCACATGTAGTAAAAGTGGGTGTTAAGCACTACACATTTCATTTCCATGAACTCGATTACGAGTGTCTGGAAGGTTTTGAACACGGTGCGAATGTACAGTGATGATATGTCCATCGACACATCTGACTATAGAGTAGATTCCAGAACTGTGCTACAATTGCGTTTCTCCCACGCTCTCCCCCTTCATAAATCAGTAGTATGTGACTCACTCTACGAGAATATCTTTTTGCAGTCTTCCTTTGACTCTATGTCAGCCCACCGGTATATTTATTGGTGCGCCAGAATATACAGAACCGCTTATAATTCGTGCAATGAAGAGTTTCTGCTTTCTTTATTAGTTTTCTTTGTACTATGTACATTGGTTTCGTTCCTTCCATCTTTTCCTTTCTTTCTTTCTTTCTTTCTTTCTTTCTTTCTTTCTTTCTTTCTTTCTTTCTTTCTTTCTTTCATTCATTCCTTCTTTCCTTCTTCCCTCCTTTCCTTCTTTCCTTCCTTGTTTCCTTCTTTTTTAAACGTCGTAGATTTCGCTTACGAGTCCAATAACGCACGTCAGTTTATAAATCTAATGTAAAAATAATGGTAAGACCTTAAAGGAACCTACCTTTAAAATTGTATACATCACAAACACAGTTTACATATAGAAACCTGGTCTTTATAAATTTAGGAAGTATGCACCGGTTTAAGCGCTAGACGATTTAATGTCAAAGCAAATGTTGGAACGCACGCCTTTCAGATTAACACAGAGTGCATCGGCGTGCTATATTCTGCCTTACTCTCGCAAAGAAATCAGCCATTCCTCCTTGGATAGACGAGCAGAAGGTCAAGGACGGCCATATTCTGTACGGACTCCTGAAAAAGAGTAAGATGTGTTGAAGTGCATTGGGAATAATTCTGCAGCTAGTACTCGCGCCATCACTCGACAACTACAGCTAAGTCCTAGTACTGTAGGAAGAGCTCTACAGGAAATGTCATTGCACACTTTCCACTTTGGTACATGGACAAAATTGAAAACGACGTATAGTTTGCATCATGTCATGTTCATAGATGAAGCAATTTTCACACATGAGCAGTTATTTAACCGTCGGAATTCACTTTTAGGGCCTTCGAAAATCCACATACTACATTTCAGAGGTCACATCCACTGAGTTTTGGTGTTAGTGTGTGTGTGGCATTGTGGATAACTTCTTAGTAGAACCGTACATTTTGCCGGCCCGACTCAATGCTTAAAATTTCCTGTTATTTCTGAAAGGAGTTTTGCCTGATCTAATGGAAACAGTTCGCGTTATTATTTACTTTCTCATTCGTCAAATCTACATATGTCAGTTTTGTCTCATTGAATTTAATGTACCATACCTTTGTTCAAGCAAGTTTCCTCTAGTTTTCTAGTCCAAGTTTCCTCTATTTCCCAAATTTCATATTTCAGTTAAGTGGAGTACTGTATGAGCAGATAAGTTTTTATTTGCTCTAAATTAAAATTTCGGCCTTATTTAATTACTATTATTTCTTCAATATTCATCCGTGCCCACCTCGGTAGCGTAGATGGTAGCATGTCTGCCTCACGTTAAAGAGGTCGAGTTCGAATCTCCGCCAGGGCGAGTAACCTGGAAAATGTTTTTTTCCGGAGTTTTCCCTTATCCTTCAGGACAAATGTCGGGTAACTAAGCTCAATGGACCCTGGATTCATTTGGGCATCATTTCACCCAATTCATTCACCGTCTGATATAACTTAACGTTGGGGCGGACGTAAATTTAAAAAAAAAAATATATTCATTTGTACAATGCAGCACAATGCAGTTCTTTACTCATTTCCTTTAAAACATTTATAATAGCTGACTACAACAAGTGACATTAGACTTTGAAAATGACAAATTTTCAGAAAACAAATGAATGATTTAAAAGCTAAACTGCTTTTTAAATGGACGCCGATAAATATTTTATAAAATATTACAGTTTAAAAAAATGTTGAATATGGTGAATCTCTTAAAATCTAGTCGGTGAGTGTTTGACCAAAATATGTTCAAATCTGCATTGTGCCTAGTATATTTTATCAAGGAACACGTTTACTTGACAAATATATCAATGACTATGCAAACTATAACGTCTAATTTTAATAAAACACTATTATTATTGGGTGTAACTAAAAGAAACCCCAGTCAGATGTCACGTCAATAATAGGCTTTTCAAATTTGTTAGAGGTAATAAATAAGTGGGACGACCTTAATCCCCTAAAAGAACTAAAAATGTGCATCAATCTAATATGTTTCTTTAGGTTAACCAAGTAACTAAACCAGATGAGAGATGATGTGAAATGATAATGATAATGGAGGGATAGGAAATTTGGGGGATATAATTATATACCCAGCATTCACCTAGCGACCGGAAAACCCCCGAAAAAAAACCATGGTCTGGTAGTTCATCCACAGGAGTCCAGCCCAGATCTACCGAATGAGTGCCACAGACGAAACCGCCGTAGCCATCCCGCTCGGTAGGCTAGGTTTAAGTTATATAACGTTTTGAAAATGTAACAAAGCGTCTTTTTTGGAATGCTATAAATATTATAACATGAGTACAAAATTGATAATGGTAACAAAATTAATGGCATTTATTAAACAAAAGTTTGTAAAAATCAAACCTTTGGGAACTATGGATTATGCATAAACATATTTATTGTATCCTTTTTTGAGAATTTCGGGATAAAAGTAGCATTAGAATTTCTAAGATCTTGTCCCATATAAAACGCCCAACATTTAGAAAAGTAAAATCCGCATTGAATATTCTCTAAATGATGCATAACATAAATTACATAACCAATTTCGAAAGAATTAATTTAGGTATTCCTTAATGAATGCCTTAACACAAACACACACAGATACATTTTAAAAATGGCATTTGTAGCAGTAAAATAAATCAGTTTTTTGTCTATTGTTGCTCTATTTAGCCTCCCCGTATGAACACGTTATACGCCCCAGGCCTTACAAGTAAACGCCTGATATCAGTTGACCTTCGTAGAGCAGAGTATCTTCTGATCAGGGTATCCACGATTGGTGATATATCGTTACTTGGTATGAAAGTGAAGAGGGCGAATGGAGTACGAAGTGAAGAAACGAGGGAAATCCCACCCAGATGCCGCTCTGTCCACTACAAGTCTCACATGCCCTCTCCTGATATAGAACCCAGAAGGCATTGATGCGAGACGAGCGTCTAACTTCTCGGTCACGCTATCACTCCAGTTATTTGTCTCAAATAAAAAGTAACCAGTAAATTTTAGCGGCGTTGGAAATTAATTGTTCTTTCACACTGGCCGTGTGTAGGCTAAATTGTGGAAACGTAGAGACAGAATGAAAAATTCAATGCCATAGCCGGGATTTGAACCACGGATATTCTGGTTTCCGTCCAGCCGCTCTACCATTGAGCTAGTATGGCCAACGTGCCGATATGACATTAAATTCTCCAACTGACTCGTATTTTCCCAGTAAACCACTTAGGAGTTCTCATAAACACAGGAAACAATTACCTTAATGGTGACTTACAACATATAAGTACTTTAAGGCCCGGAATTTATAGTTAACCACTATTAGGTCAATTAATGGAAATTAATTGTTCTTTCACACTGGCTGAGTGTAGGCTAAATTGTGGAAACGTAGAGTCAGAATGAAAAATTCAATGCCATCCCGGCTATGGCATTGAATTTTTCATTATGACTCTATGTTTCCACAATTTAACCGTGTTGTTATTATAATACCTGTACACAAAGGGCCACTTCCTTTTTCGTTCACCAAGAAAACTTGATGGAATTATCATATGAGCTGCACTCTGTCTTCGTTTTGGTAGTCATAACTGATTAAAATCTGTTAGGTATTGTAGAACACCAATGAATGACAATGAAAGTATGACCGACTGTGTTACTTACACCTCAGAGTTTAGTTGCTTTCTGTGTGTCTGTTGGTCGCGTTTAAACATACGAATGGAAACCCATCAGTTTTTAAGTTTACAACTTAAATATTCTAGTTACTCTATTGTAATGTTTGTGGAAACTCTCCACTTACAGTTTCACGTAAAGATTCATGTTCGGCGTTGGGAGGATTGGGAATCTTTTATTTTTTCCCCTAAACGTACCCTAAGAACCTTATTTTCATTTTAAAAAAATCACGGTTTAAAACCTGTAAATCGCAAATAACTTTATCTTTCCCTCCATTCTTTGTTATGTTTAACTAGTATTAAACGACTGCTGGGGATTGACTATACTGTAATTCACTTATACTTGGAAGGAAACGTTTCAGGCCTAGAATTAGAGTATCTCTCTAGCGGACGCCACTTATGAAGACAGGAGAAAGATGACCGCAGACACTGAGGACAGTTCTGGTGGGCTTTGAACCGCCAACCTCCCGTTCGCGAGTCTCTGCTTGATGATCCAGGCCATCCGTATCGACTTCTCTAATTCTGTGTTTAAATGGATAACGTTAAAGAAACAGTATGTTCTGCTAAAGATGGTCCTATATCATGGTTCTACTATGCTTGAAAAGTTGTGTAAATTGTGATTAAAGAAAATTCTTCTAAAACAGCCCTGCAGATAACAACTCATCAAGCATTTTTTCAAGGTGTAAATGTTTATCTTTTGACATAAGCTCTTGAATCATATAGCATTCGTATAAAAGAAATAACAAATATTGTAGTTGTGCTTGACTGGAAACTACGTAACTTATTTCTGCAAACTGTACTATTTCTTTAGATTTGTGTGTAGGTATTGGTTAGCAAAGAATTGTACTCCAGGCAATTTAACACGCGGACAAATCCGGTATATCTAACTCGAACCCAACAGAGAATATCAAAATATATTCCCCACGTGGAGTAAATCGCGTCATAAGAACTGGTTTCTATTTACAGGCGTGAACACCGTACTTACGGTGTCAGTCTAATTGTAGAATGGACTTTACCGGAAGAGATGTGATTAGGGAGAGCTGTGTTCCTTTTTGGGAGGATGGAGTACGTATTTTGCTGGCGGGCAAGGTGAAGCACGGTATTCCTCGCGTACGGCCAGCACTAAACTGTATCGGAGCAACTCGTGGAAGGTCGGTGTGTCAGGGCGCAGGTTTGCGGGTGCGTGCGCGTCGGCGGCGCCCTCTAACCCGTTTGCGCACATTATTGAGGGTAAAAGCAGGAAGCGACGCCTTGCCGACCGTTGTCGACGCCGAGAGAGCACCGCGGAGAAGCGCGATATCGCCGTCTCCGTCTACTCTTCTCTGGCCTGCTCGCACCAGTTGCCTAGCCTCAGGTGAGTTCCTCACGTGAATTCGAGTGACGCTACCTGCAACCAACGCTGAATCAACCTGTGGAGCGCCTTCTCTACCTTTAAAGTTTTCAGTATTAATTTATTTCCGCTAAATATTTCGATAATCAGTGGTGCCACAAACTTTGTTGAAAGTTTAAAACTACAGGTATTTTGTCTGTGTGATCATTTACCGGAGCAAAATCGTAGTATATTAACTAGTTTCAATTATGTATGCACATAATGATTGAAAAAGCGACCTATACTCTTTGGTATTTAGAAATAAACATAAATGTGCAAAACTTTCTTTTACAGCAATATGAATATTGTATAAATTTGACCTTCATCAAAAGAGCGAAAAAGTTTTACAGGACTTTTCATTGTGTCTGGTGCTTTATTTAGTGGACTTTACAGTTAATTTCAGCAAATCGACTGGGAAAAAGTTTAACAAAATGCCTTTATCGTTTTTGTTAGAAAAAATAATTCCCGTTACATTTTCGACATTCTGGCGTAAAAATAGTCTTTTAGGAGTGAAGGAAGAAGAAGAATCAAACACTAAGATCGCACTCGCTGTGTTTTGTGTACATCGTAAATGCGTGTGCTCGCTCCAGACGCGTTTGACAAGGAGTCGCAGACACGTGTTTCCAACAAGTGAATAGCTGATGAACAACACGTGAGCATAAAGATATCGAAATTGTGTTAGGAAGGAATTGGAAAAACCTATCCATGGATTGTCTGATCTGATTTCAACAGAATATGTGACAGGTTTGAAGAGAGGCGTTTTATACTTCTGCACACGTACGACTTCAGGCAGGCGTGTTCAAAATAAAGATACAAAATCGGAAGTGACGTGTTTACATAGGCTTGTAAAATATGTAGTATTTATTTCGTGGGTTCTCGTTTGCTTTATCGGAAATTTTTAGTGGTAAAATGTGTGGGCTCCATTTGAGTACCATTTGATTTAGAACTCAAACGAGTCCTTGCGTTCTTCAGAAGCCGTGAAAAATAAATTATTTAAACAGAGGAGGCATGCATTCTTTTCATACTAAAAAGTACTTGTGTAAATCGAAATTCGGTTGTGGAAAGAACATTCCTTCCACAAAATTAAACAAGGTAAACTACTTCACCTTTCTTATTTCACCCTTAATTTAGTTTAAAGATTATGGAAGGGCAATCTTAACTCTACATAGTTTTAAGGCTACTACGCGTGTCTTTACGGTGATTCTTCATATCCACAGTTCACTATATTGTCCTTAAACGTTTTGCTTATCGAAAAATAATAAACAATCGTATTGCTTCTGGTAGTTGAATATTTTGTCTTGCGTGCTTAAACTATTAGGAACATAATCCTTTACATGGGATATAACACAAATTCCATGCAAATTTGCTACATTGTTAAAAGAGAAAAGCACGATATACACTAAATATGAGAACATAGGTATTATTACGTTTGTTGAATATTCGTAAAACTGTCCTGAGCTTAAGTGTTATTTCCTTGTCTGCTGCATTACTCGAGCACCGAAAACTACAAAACCAAATGTCTAATAAATGCCATACTTCATGCTCATGTTTAGCGTCTACAAAGAATGTCACACGACGATTTTAATAAAGACTTATAACTTTAAAATGACATTAATACGACTATCATCGCACTTTTATTAGTTTTAATTTCCACCAAAGTGTCGCGCAACGGTTCCGATTAAAGTGCTGCAGTTAAGATATCGACACTACAGATAAAACGTTTATCCTTTGAAGTTTTCTTCATTTGGAAATAATGTCGTAAATTAACGTATACCTTGTATTCCAACACAGATAGCCAAAAACTTACTGCTTACAAATTTAGAGCTCCTTAAAATATACAATAAATTTCAAACAAATTTTATGTGACATCAGCTATTTGTTATTGCTTTAAATTTTTCCAATATTTTATTTTAATTTATGGTTGAGTTATTCTATTTTACCCAAAAAAATCCAATGTAGATATCTCACCGGAAGTATATTAAGTTGAGGACCGTGAATTAATGTATTTTAGAATAACTTCCACGAGTGTTTGTGTGTGAGAGGGAGAGAGTGAGAGCTTAGCATAACCCAGAAATGAAAACTCAGTTAAATCCTAAACTTGATATTTAAGTTTAGTACATTCCAAACATGTTCTAAGTCCCTTCGTTCCAAATACTTTTTACATGGAAAGATCTACAACACTCTAGCGTCTCAAATAGGTTTTAATGTTTTGTCTAAAACAACGCGCATTTAAGATATTTGAGTACATGGAAAATAAAGTTATCATTCTAAATATTCTGTGAATATCTGTGAAGACTTCTTCATTGGAAAAGAATTTTTTATGATGAACAAACCGCAAGATATAAGCAAAACTTAATACACAAAAATGTCAATCTTTTTTCAAAAGATGTACTTTCCTTTCTTGCGATATCAGTCATTTCTCAAATGATGGTTTCTTGTACAAATATCTCAATTATTTGTCAATTGTACTGTCTATAAACCATAATAGAGGAAATATTTGTATTCCACCGAAAACTCTATGTCAATATTTCAACAAAATCCTTATTCTTAAGCCCTGAAGCAAAAATAAAATTTTAGAATATGGTCCGCATGTGTGTTTGTGTCTGAGCAGCCTAACTCAAAAGACGAAAATTCCGATATAAGCGAAACCTTGATTTGAAGTTCAGTATGTAGCGAAGATGCGAAACGAAGATTTTGTTTAAATCCGTCCGCTTCAAACTACGATTTGTATGACATTTGCTTCGTCAGTTATGATTTTATAAAATTAGCTTTAATATTGTCAATTAGCTCGAGAACCGGAGCTCATTACTGAAATTTCCGGGAATAATTTCTGAAGTCCGCTTCATTTGGAAGGAGTTTTGTGTAATTTTTATAACCGGTAGAAAAAGATAGACAGAATGCGCTACAAATATATAGACGTTTTAAAAGCATCTAATTTGTTTAAAATAACTTTTCTAACTGGTAACTGCCATTTCCAAATATCCCTTACTACTGGCTTAAAGGTTTGAAAACTATCATTTTCTTAAAGCACTGTTGTAATTCAGTTTTTATCTCAGCGTTATGGAAAAAGTATGGAATTATAAGGTTAGTAATGTCAACTAGTTTATAAACATTTCCCTGTTGATTCGGTATTCCCTTATCCCCTTTAATAAAATGTGTGAAGAAACTATTGGTGAAAAGCTTTATTTCAACAAGTACGAATTCAAAAGCAGAGTAAGCGCTATTTAGAATATTGTTCATGTCCTAAATGAAGCAAACGATAGCGGGTAAAGAAAGTCATATGAAAATAACAAAGTGTTACCGCGATGTCATGCACGGAGTATGAATGCTTAAGGGTAAGATATAACAATCCGACTTTAAATCTCCGAATATCGGTTCGGTTTCTTGTCTGCGGTTTATACGTACAATGAAATGTGCAGTGGAAGTATTTATCTTGCTTAGCATAAACTAGACAAAAAACTAAGCTACCGTAAGTATAACAATATTAACTTGGGTAGAGGGAATCGTGAATATAACGTCAGATGTTTTACGTGATTCTTTATTAAGTTGTTTCGTGCAGTGCCGTGGGGGAGGATGGAGTTTCAAGGCAAATACACAGCGATCCGCTTTAAAACTTTTGACTCCCTTCGATGCAGGAAAGTGAAGAAAGAGTATTCGCTTGTAAATACGTAATTAGTGCTACATATAGGGTAAGAAACAATTAAATATTTTTCGCAACTGCAGTAACAACTAAGTTGCCTGTATTGCAATTGAATAACAAAAACTGTCTATAACGTTTCCTTTTGTTTCTTTACATTACATTCTCTAGAAACATTAGCTCATTTCTGCTCCCCCTCGTGGTGAAGGATAATGGCATTCACGGCCCTAACTTGTTATCATCTAAACTGTAATATACGTCTTTCTTCTTTCTTTATTCAGTGCATTTTATGCATTTGCATATTAGTATAGGTATAGCACATATTTTTAGAAATATAACGATTTCAATCACCTCCATAAGACTTCAGTAAAAAGTGTCAGCCAGATTGGTGAACCTGCTTTTGAACATTGATGGTAGTGTGAAAATATGAAGTTCTAAATGTCTATCGCGAAGGGTATGAACTTTGTTTTTCAAATCCATGGATAATAGAACCTTTATTTATTAGAAACTGTCGTTGTTTTTGTTATGTATCCACAGTAATGTCTCTAATTCAATTGATATTGCATCAAAGTATTTGAGAGAGTGATTTAAAGAGCATTTCAAATCACCTGTAAGTTATTTTACTACTATTTTTTGAAACGCATGGACACATTTATTCCGATCAACTGTTCCGAATGCCCGCCTCGATGACGTAGATGCTAGCGTGTCTGCCTCACATTCAAGAGCTCCCGAGCTCGAATCTCCGTTAGTGTGAGTTACCTGGATACGGTTTTTTCCCCTTATCCTGTAGGACACATTTCGGATAACTGTAAGCTCTGTGGACCTTGGGCTCATTTGAGCATCATTTCACCCATTCCATTTATCGTCCGAACCCGGTAATGCCGTTTTGCGTGCCGACGTTCTAAAGCTTCCCTCCGAAAGCATATTAAACTTGTTTCATCTGACTCATTTATCTCAACTAAGTTCGGAAAAAGTCTTAGATACTCAGTAGTAAACAAAATACATTAAAAAAGTAAGCAAATGTTTCACAAAGAAGTACCACGGAATGATGATGATTTTTTTTTTTTTTTTTTTTTTTTTTTTTGTAATTTACGTCCAATTTCAAGAGGTCCCGAGTTCGAATCTCGGTCAGAGTGAGTCACCTGGATAAGGCTTTATCCGGTGTTTTCCCTTATCCTGAAGCATGAATGAACATGCTTAGAGAGTACGTAAAGTCACGTTTGAAAAGTCAATGCCATTGCCGGGATTAGAATACAACTCGATAGCGTAGATGGTAGCGTGTCTGCCTCACTGTCCCGACTAATTCCGAAACAGGCATCTTAGACCTTCTAAACATATTCATGGATCTTTGACGCTGATCATATATTTTTCACTTAGCATTATGAAATTTACATGTCCCAGCTATAATGAGAGGGTTAACGTAAATACAGACTTTGATAAAAAGAGTAACATTTTACTTCTATAGTAAGTATTTAGATTTCACAGGAGTTTAACGAATAGTAAAAAAAATGAATGTTTTTTTTTTTTAATTTTCATCTTCTGTATAAACTTTAAAAGCTATATAAATGTTATAAAATTTGAAAAATTGGTTAATGTGTATAGCCACGAATTCCAAAAATAAGTATATTAATCAACTAGGAAATTATAAATTATTAAGATTTGCGTCTATATATTAAACCGAATTAAGGGGTTTTAATGATGTTTATTTGTTTCCTGATTAAGTTTAGAAAGAAAATACGAGGGTCAGTTTTAAAGCAGTCAGTTACAACATTTCATAAAGGAAAATAAGAACTACGAAACATATTTTCAAATTAACATTTATTAAATTCGACACAGTTTTCACAACTGTTTAAATTATAATTATAGTGTTCAATATATCTTAGTGGAAGTTCGCGTCTCCGCCAGTCCATAGAAACATATTGTCTCCTCATATGCATTTTTGTGTATCAAAGATGTGATACAAGGAAGTTCTTTATTACTTTCGATGATTCCACAGGGAATTGAAACAAGTTTTTCGGTAGACCGTATTCATCCTAGAGTAGCTGAAAGGAATTAATTGATAATCTAATGTTCTCCAAAACCGGCGACACTTATTTATTTCCTTCAAAATGTGTTTTTACGTCATCACAGATGTATCCTAATGAATTATCACAGTTCGTGGTCTGTACGGAAATTTTTCACACGTTTCCTTAACAGACTGTCGGTGAAATCTGCTACAGTCGCTAAAATGACGCATGCTTTACTGCAACTAATATTTAAAACATTGGTAAGCAATAGAAAAATTGAGTTAGGTTTGAAGAATTCGGTAAACGATAAACTATCGAAAAATATTTCTACTTTATTTCAAAACTGACCTTGTTTTACAGCTGCTCCTTTAAAGACAGTATGTTCGTATTATTAATACGCAAACACGCGTAGAAATGGTTTTATATTGAACATTTCCACGTTAATTCCCCATACATCTCTGTTTAATTCTTGGGTTTATTTTAAAATACACACTTATATTACGTTGTACTGAAATATTTCAGTTTGCTCCAATGTATTAAAGCCCGTTATCCATTGCTTCCAAACAGAGAAATATTAATTTACCAAAATGAAACGAAAGTGCTTACTAGGTGAAGCAGCTCATGCATTCATTTGATTGGAATGTGCCGTCTTTAAATTCTTGCCTTAAAGACGATGTTGTAACGAAGTTGTTGCTGCTGTTGGGACGCTAATGTCATTCATCTTAGAGCTGCCCATACTCTTCATGCTTGAGCAGCGCCCTGCCGACAAGGGGTGGGGGAAGGGGGTGAAATTGTCCTCACAGGCAGTTCGCCAACACTCCTCCCTTCTACCGTAGGAAATATTGCTTCTCCCAAAGGTAGAAGACAAATGCCTTCCCAGTCCCTAGACCGGGCTTCGTTACCCGTGCTCTACCTCGTTCTAAAATAGATAATCGCTCGTCGACGTTCTCCGAATTCTCATTTGCGCTGTTAATGTAGCATTACGAAGAGCTTCAATTGCCTATGAGAGTTCTAAATACCTTAAATGTGGAGTCTGTTTATTATGTGTAGAACTTATAAAAGCCGGCCGCTGAAGTTTTACGAAAACTTAAGACAGCAAAAACATGATATAGCAGAATTAGTCACAAAACATAAAACATTAAAACCATTTTCATCAACTAGTAACTTTTTCCTGTTAAATATGTTATTGAACGTGTTCTCTATCATAGCGTATAGCTACACTTATATCCTTCCTGCATATTAAAAACTTTCCACAAAAAACAGTATTTTCCTTAACTCCTGTATTACTATTACTATACTATCCACTAAAGTTTATACGAAAGCTTGTTGGATATTCACATTCTTACTCTTGTTCTGCTGTGAATGTTTGAAAGGACATATCTGACGGGTAGCGTACGTGCCTCACATTCAAGAGGTCCCGAGTTCGAATCTCGGCCAGAATAAGTTATCTGGATAAGGTTTTACCGGTGTATTTCCTTAAACCCGAAAGGTAAATGGCAGATAACTCTTAGCTCTGCGAACCCTAGGCCCATTTGAGCATCATTACACCCATTTCATTCATCGTCCGATATGACTTAACGTTGACGACGTTTGAAAACTTTAGTGCCACGGTCAGAACTCGAACCCGGGAATGCCGTTTTGCGTACCGAAGTTCTAACGCGAGTTACTTTCCGAAGGCACATTAAACATGTTTCATCTGATTCATTTTCAGCTAAGTTCGGAAAAAGTCTCAAATACTCGAGTCGCAATTCTAATCCCGACAATGGCATTGAGTTTTCAAACGTCACTTTACGTGCTCTCTAAGCATGGCTACATACGGTCATTATAAAATAACAATTTTTTCGAATCTCTAAATTTAAATCACAAGACATGTATTAAATAAGTAATGTTAGCGTTAGGGAAAGAATATCCCATAATGCCACTGGTGTAGTGTTTAATGCATGCTCAAGAAAATAACGTAAAAGTCAATACTATAGTGCCATCAATAAGCAGTGCTACAAAGAGGAAAGGACGAACACGCTGCAGTGCATATTTGTCACTATATATTAAGTAAATTCAGATAGGTTTATAAGAACTTGTAATTTATCGCAAGTGCATGTTTTCATTTAAAAAAAAGGACTACTTAGATAATACCGATGCTGCCTAAATTAATTATCGAAATAAGAATACCGACAACCCTACTTATAATTCGGTTAATACAGTATTCGCATGTCGTGCTTTTAATATGTCTACCACTTAAGTACCACTTAGTGCACAGGGAAATGTATTGCATTGCACACAAAAATTCTGTACCGAGGCTTTTGAGGCTTCCTCAATCAAAGAAAAAAATAAAGGAAAAAAAGTGTGTGTGTTTGTGTGTGTGCGTTTGCGTGTGCGCGTGCGCTTGTGCGTATGTCTTTCTGTGTGTGTAAGGTATAACTCCACAAGGAAGAGACGTTCTAACACATTTAGCATTTAATATTTAAGTTCCGTTTCCAAGAACGTGACATTAAGGTTTTCAAGTAAATCCTCCTCCCTAAAGTACACCTTACATGGAAATTTTTCGTTCTATAAAAAATTTCTAACAATTATGACGGAAATATTAGGTGTTTTAGATACTTCCATTACAAATTCAATGCTTATTCTTGAGTTTTCTGAAGTCATCTTTAACCAGGTGACTTTTCCATAGCTGGTGAACTACAAGAAATGGACAAGGTATTACTAAACAAATATGCAGTATCGTGAGGACAACAATTGATATCAGATACCTTTATTTGGAGTTAACCATTTCCGAGGTATTCCTTGTTTTTGCTTTGAATTTTTCAATACTTGTGTTTTTTTCAAATGGAAAATTATTTTTTCTCGTCCTCTAAAGAGAACGAAAAATCAAAATCATCACATTACATAGCGAGAAGTTCTTAAATTATTTGAGTATCCTTTTAAGCTTACTGTATTCCTCTAGCCTCATTGTGTCTGTAATGAAATTTGTAATAAATGTATTTCTATAAAGTTTATCCAGATAAACATAACGTGAAGTAAACTTTTTCCTGAATAGTGTTATTATTATCACCTCTGAATAGAACTAAAATGTTGGTAAGCTCTAGTGGAACCTTTGGCATATTTTAGCATGCATTTTGTTTTGCTTTAACTAATTATATTTTAGAGATTTTAGGATCTTGAAAATTCTCTTATACTTTTTAAGAAAAATAAGTCTTGGAATGCACAAAATTTGTAAGAAGGGTCCAACCCTGAGTATGTTTGCGTATATTTATGCGTTTCTTTTCTTCTCCAAGAAGGTTTGAATCCTTAATATCAATTCCTATGACAACAATCACAACAGCTTTTGTAACGTCGAACTCTACGTATGCAGGGTAACTTTTTCCTCTTTCCTTTCTTACGAACGTTGTTCATATGTACGGTTGCTGCATAAAACGACGATAATCGAGAAGAAGATATTTGTGGTGATAATGCTGCTTATTCAAACTGCCGCTTGATCATCAGAATACAGTATTGTTCATCAGGAATTGTTACTCGTCAGTAAATCGACTTATACGAGGATCTCGCGTTTAAGGCCAATAAATTCCAGCTCCCTGTGCTGATATCTAATTCTATAACTTGGCTATGGAAGCCAATATTAAGAGAAATGAATATGTAATATATACCTACCCTGTATTTCATACCCATTAAGGAAAAAATATAGATGCAAATTATTCATTATTTCGAAATCTATTGAAATTGGTTTTATTTCATTAACGTTTATTCATTATACTATACAATGAATGTAAATGATATACTGTATATCAAATGTAATATTTTTGAATAGTTTAGTTGAATATCGAATAACCTCTTATGCATTATATAAACAGTTGATTTATTTGTGCTAAGTCAATAACTACTGCGCCATAATAGAATGATAAATTCAGAGTAGTAGCGAAGAAAGAAAATGAAATGACGAATTGAATAATAGGAAGTGAGAGACTAATCAAACTATTCTCACTCGGAAATATATTAAATACAAGATCGAAATTAGCTGATGCCGCATCTCTCAAATTTAAAGTTTCTTATCTAAACGATAACTCAGGAACCGTAATTCATCGAGAATGTTAGTTTCTTAACTGTATATTTTAATCTTTGACATAAACATTGACATATTATATACGAAATCTTATACTAAGAATGATGCTGTCGCTTATATTCCATAAGACTTTATAGTACTAGTTTATTTATTCAACCTATGGTGTAAAATTCAAAGCAAATATAATACTTTGTTTGACTCAGTAAACTCCAGTAACTTCCAGGAGATCTGTTATGATTCATTACTTAGCGTGTATGAATCAAATTTTAATTAGATCTAAATCAAATTTCAGTAAGAATTATAATTACTTGTGTGTAGTTAAAATGCTTAATTTTTCTGCAATTTTTTGTATTTGTCTTGATTTTATTTAATGGTGGAAAAGGTTCTACATTTTACGAAATTCCAGTATCTATATGAAAAATAATAGTTTTTCATTTATATACTTGTAACTGAGATATTCCAATGGAGGGGCACACCTCACTGAACTCCACACCAACGCGGATCTATTGTTACTTACCACGTTCCAAAGGAAAGAGAATAATGAAGAGAAACACACAGGTCGGAAGAGGGCGGAGACAGAGCCAACCGCAGAGAGGTGTAACCTTAACAGTTCAAAGAAGCGGTATCTGCTAAGAAGTGTTACGCAGCGCCAGCAGTCGCACCACCTGCCCACATATGCCCGTTCAACCACACCGATAACCACACCTGAAAGCTGCTGAAGGAACGAGATAGAGAAGGGAAGGGAAATAGTTAATAAGTTATAGAAGACATTTTAGGATTCACTTAACGACAAAGGAAAACCATGAAACCCCTCAGGGTAATCGGTCAACTGGGATATTACCCGCGACCTCGAATGCATACTACGGAGGTTACGTCGCCATGCCGCTCGATATAACCCTTTAAGTGTTCAATAAAATTTAAATGGTTTAATATCTTAAAATATTAATACGAGGTTTCTAAGAGTTTCAGCTTCTGAAAATTTTGGAATGCTTTAATTCTTAAGCAGTTAGCTCAACGTTCTTACCAGATATCTAACATATATTCTGTGGCAAACTTCCAAATGTCCAAATCAATATATTGAGTATTTCGAACATAAAAATTAGTTTCAGCTTTTCTGAACACACTCTAGGAATCTCAATGAAGCACAACTTTTAAAACTTTGGAACCAAGGTTGAGGCTTACGAACTTAATGCATAATTTCTAGGTAATGCATTAATAACTTTTTCACTTTTACTTTCTTGAAACTGCCAGCAATAGCTCCATTCATCATTATTTTAACAACTTTTGGTGAAGTTTTCCAAATTTCTGTAGGATCAATTTAATTGACATCAAGCTCCAACAGAATAACTAATTAAAGTGATCGTTTATAGGAGTAGGGATCTCACTTGAAAATAACACTTCTGTATTTACTGGTGTATAAATAATGTGCTATTACATATCGATCTACTTAGCAACATTAAAGTTTATTGCTGTACAAAGTCTATATTTTTCAACTTTTTTCCTTTTTTCCTTTTTTTTTTTTTTTTTTTTTACTATTCTTGGAGTATATTTACCTTAGTGAGCTACATATTTGAAGATTTACAATAAGCTTCGCTAAATTACGATGTATGTTGGTAACTAAATACTGAGTAGAATTATAAGACTTTGGTGAGGAAAAACTTCTTTTAAGGGTGAAGTACGGAGTACGATGTCCTTCATATGTTTATTTAAATAGGTCGTGGAGCTTGAATACGGCATATGAGTATATAGGGTATAAGTATATTAAGACGTTTTCACTACTCTCCAGGGAAAAACTATTTTCTTAAATGCTCTTCAATTCAGAAACTCGCTCAACAGAAACTTGGAGATACCGCAATCATAACAAAGCCACGATTGTTTCTTGTCTCGTGGCACTTCTGACTTGTGACCTATATATGAGGGCGGTGTGCTCGCTGTCACCACTAAGAGGATGATAAGCATAGTATGCTGCAAATCCAGGCCCCGGGGAACCCACATTCTGAGGTACTGACCATACTCAAGGCCGCTTAACATTGATCAACCAGCTATGCTAACCACGCACGCGCCGGCGAATTGTTAATTAATATGCTTGGTGACATTATCACGATTAGGGGCTCGATTCCGACCTGGAAATATGTAACCCTTTTCACGTTATAAGGAGACGTCGCTCTCCCGAGCATATTGGTGTGAAATTGAACTCGCGCCTTCGAGTCGAAAAGCAAGCGTGTCAATCACCAGTCCATTGGGACAGTTCTGACACGCTAGATTGCAGCAGAGGTTGACAGTAAGTTCGACTCCTGTCAGGGCCAATATGCCAGGTTGAACTCTTTCCAGTAGTTCTGTTGCTTTCAATTTAGCCACAGAAATACCGAAAGGGTGTTCTTTAAATTTTGATTTATAAAACCGCAGTATATTACAACATATTCATTACCAATATGTATAAATTTCTGGTACACGTGGCGTTTTCGTTCAAAAATATTTAAGCATTTGTTAATGATTTAAATAAATTAATAACAGCTTATTCCTTGAAGCTGTTGAAATCCCAGATTAACATATATAGAATAATTGTGTCGGTTAACCAAGTTAAGTAAACCAATGCGTTTTACCCAAATATTCGACATGAAAGTCAGTACCAATTATTTTTACGTCACCTTAAAAATGAAGAAAAATTTATAGGAACTTTCCTACACTCTGTATGAGTGTGTACTTTTTTAACAACATAAATCTAAATTTTAGCAATCTGACAAATACCAAAATTTGTAACGTTCTATTTTTAAAATTACATTTTGTGGAAACAGGTTAGAGATTTCTAAGAACATATGAACTTATAACGGCAACTACTCTTTAAATCTTAAATGTTTCCAAATGTAGCACATTGTCAAGAATAAGAACGATTTCGAATAAAGCAGAATTTTGAGCTATTGTGACTCAAAAGAATTCATATCTTGAGTTTTCTAGTAATAATCAGCGAGGTTCTCCTAGGTGTAAATAAGAAAGCTGTGTGTAAATTTAGTGTGTGTAAATAAGAAAACGCGAGGAACAAACTAAAACATAGAAGAGGAAAATTCTAGATATTAGTTAAAACTTAGAGCTAAACTGTAATACATTTTAAGAACATTAGCACAAACACAAAACAGAGGTACATTTTGCAATTCTTAAAAAAAGTTTTGAAAACTTAAGGCGTTTTGTTGCGTAAATTATTACGAAGCCTTATTTATTTTATGTTATTATATGATTTCCAAATAAATGTAACATTTTATAAAAACCAAAACTATATCTCAGATGTAAATGTTCTTAAAATTCTCCAGTAATTCATATCAGCTCCTAAGGATAACTCATCTCAAGTTTCAGCGATTCTGATGATTTCATCAGTCCTCCGGCATGATGTCCAAAAAAATAATAATAATTATATTATTATTATTATTATTATTATTATTATTATTATTATTATTATTATTATTATTATTATTATTATTATTATTATTATTATTATTATTATTATTATTATTATTATTATTATTATTATTATTATTATTATTATTATTATTATTATTATTATTATTATTATTATTATTATTATTATTATTATTATTATTATTATTATTATTATTATTATTATTATTATTATTATTATTATTATTATTATTATTATTATTATTATTATTATTATTATTATTATTATTATTATTATTATTATTATTATTATTATTATTATTATTATTATTATTATTATTATTATTATTATTATTATTATTATTATTATTATTATTATTATTATTATTATTATTATTATTATTATTATTATTATTATTATTATTATTATTATTATTATTATTATTATTATTATTATTATTATTATTATTATTATTATTATTATTATTATTATTATTATTATTATTATTATTATTATTATTATTATTATTATTATTATTATTATTATTATTATTATTATTATTATTATTATTATTATTATTATTATTATTATTATTATTATTATTATTATTATTATTATTATTATTATTATTATTATTATTATTATTATTATTATTATTATTATTATTATTATTATTATTATTATTATTATTATTATTATTATTATTATTATTATTATTATTATTATTATTATTATTATTATTATTATTATTATTATTATTATTATTATTATTATTATTATTATTATTATTATTATTATTATTATTATTATTATTATTATTATTATTATTATTATTATTATTATTATTATTATTATTATTATTATTATTATTATTATTATTATTATTATTATTATTATTATTATTATTATTATTATTATTATTATTATTATTATTATTATTATTATTATTATTATTATTATTATTATTATTATTATTATTATTATTATTATTATTATTATTATTATTATTATTATTATTATTATTATTATTATTATTATTATTATTATTATTATTATTATTATTATTATTATTATTATTATTATTATTATTATTATTATTATTATTATTATTATTATTATTATTATTATTATTATTATTATTATTATTATTATTATTATTATTATTATTATTATTATTATTATTATTATTATTATTATTATTATTATTATTATTATTATTATTATTATTATTATTATTATTATTATTATTATTATTATTATTATTATTATTATTATTATTATTATTATTATTATTATTATTATTATTATTATTATTATTATTATTATTATTATTATTATTATTATTATTATTATTATTATTATTATTATTATTATTATTATTATTATTATTATTATTATTATTATTATTATTATTATTATTATTATTATTATTATTATTATTATTATTATTATTATTATTATTATTATTATTATTATTATTATTATTATTATTATTATTATTATTATTATTATTATTATTATTATTATTATTATTATTATTATTATTATTATTATTATTATTATTATTATTATTATTATTATTATTATTATTATTATTATTATTATTATTATTATTATTATTATTATTATTATTATTATTATTATTATTATTATTATTATTATTATTATTATTATTATTATTATTATTATTATTATTATTATTATTATTATTATTATTATTATTATTATTATTATTATTATTATTATTATTATTATTATTATTATTATTATTATTATTATTATTATTATTATTATTATTATTATTATTATTATTATTATTATTATTATTATTATTATTATTATTATTATTATTATTATTATTATTATTATTATTATTATTATTATTATTATTATTATTATTATTATTATTATTATTATTATTATTATTATTATTATTATTATTATTATTATTATTATTATTATTATTATTATTATTATTATTATTATTATTATTATTATTATTATTATTATTATTATTATTATTATTATTATTATTATTATTATTATTATTATTATTATTATTATTATTATTATTATTATTATTATTATTATTATTATTATTATTATTATTATTATTATTATTATTATTATTATTATTATTATTATTATTATTATTATTATTATTATTATTATTATTATTATTATTATTATTATTATTATTATTATTATTATTATTATTATTATTATTATTATTATTATTATTATTATTATTATTATTATTATTATTATTATTATTATTATTATTATTATTATTATTATTATTATTATTATTATTATTATTATTATTATTATTATTATTATTATTATTATTATTATTATTATTATTATTATTATTATTATTATTATTATTATTATTATTATTATTATTATTACTATTATTATTATTATTATTATTATTATTATTATTATTATTATTATTATTATTATTATTATTATTATTATTACTATTATTATTATTGTCAGCATCATCATCTGCCCGCCTCGGTAGCATAGATGTTAGCGTGCCTGCCTCACGTTCAAGAGGTACCGAGTTCGAATCTCGGTCAGGGTGAGTTACCTGGATAAGGTTTTTTTCCGGTTTTTCCCTTATCCTTAAAGACGAATGTCGGTTACCTCTAAGCTCCATGGATCCGTCCGTTGGACGAAGTAAATTGCAAAAAAAAAAAAAAAAAAAAAAAAAAAAAAAAAAAAAAAAAAAAAAAAAAAAAAAAGAGAGAGAGAGAGAGAGAGAGAGAGAGAGAGAGAGAGAGAGAGAGGTTTGTCCTTGTTTTAATTTTATCTCGTACAAAAATCCGAAATAGGTATGTCTTCTAATTGTCATTAAATGTTATAGAACAGTCAGCCTTATTACGTAAATATTGACAATTATTTTGTAGAATGCGACTGAAATTTGTTTTAATGTAAACAGGTATTTAATTAATGTTCAGAAACCCCTTACATAAACAGCGATAGGGGTATTAAAGTAAAAACGTTAACTCTTCTCAACGTTCTAAAATGAAAAAAGGCGAAGAATACTTTCCAATACCTTTGGGACTTTATTCTTCTAATACATGTCGAAAAATAAAAGAGATACCTTTTCTTGTAGTTAATTTCTCTCCAAGATGATTACCTTGGTAATATTTCCTTTTCAGGAAGGTGGCGTTCATGGCTTTTACTCACGTTAAAAAGGCAAATGCCAGAGTACTTACCCCGTGGACTGCAGGCTATTTGCGCCATCATTAATTCACGTCGTTCAACTCCCCTAAGACTCACGACAGTCATCACGGGGATGTTAAATGGTTAAACAATCGAAAACCAACAGATAGTCGCAGATAAGAAGTAATTATTGCACTAGGGGACAAACTAGCTAATGTAAGGGTTATTAAATGCCTCATATGCAGTTAGAAGCGCTTTGTTATCGCATAATTGTACAGCTGTGGGCCTTGAACTGAGAGAATATGCGTGTGTGTCTGTATAAGAGATATTGATTTTTATTCTTGTTTCATTACTTAAGGTTTTCCTAGAAGGCGTGTTTCTTGCGATTTATGCCGAGGCCGCTACAGGCTCTTAAGCAACAACCAAACGACCATTAGCCTGTACAATAGAATAGGGAAAAAAGCGTGTCTGAACTGGCTATTAGCTAACCTCCGTGCAAGTAATTTTTGTTGTGTATAACAACTCATCCTTGTATTCTGTTTTATAAGAAGTTCCTGTAATAGTAATATGAGTACTTAATTTATGTACTTAGACTATTTTAATGCGCTGCATCGGTTAAATGATATGTTGGTTTTATCGATAAATATTCCAATCGTAAGAATATATTTAAAAATATGTTACATTGTGGAAAAAACAGCTTTTATGCTTCAAAAGTTGTTTCGCACTAGTCATATAGAAACTTATATTGAAAGGCTGTAGGAAACTTCAAAAAGTCAATTCCAGTGCCGGAATTTCAACCACGAAAACAGTTATCAATTATAAATCGGCCCCATTGTATGGCTAACTAAGCGAGGAAATAAAAATGTTTCCAGCTCTTTGATGTACAATATTTCGCAATGATGAGATCGCTTTGGAAGCATTACTGACATATAGGCATTAGAAGATACAATGTTCCTTCTGAAATATGTTCATGTGGTACAGATGTATGCATCGGCATGAAATGCTGAATATCTGTGGATGCATTCCCGGATGCGACAAAATCTTAAACTTTTAAATACCTATTTAGCATTATGTACAAAATTAGTTATGCTCACCTTCAATTGAATGTTCCGCTGCTTAAAGGTAATGCACCATCGTAGCAAATAAATCAATCCAGTGCAGAGATGGTGCAAACGGGACTTGTGAGCCATTGGGACTCAAAAAAAAAAAAAAAAAAACAGCTCCCGCTGCATTGGTTTTCATTTATTTTTTATATACCTCTGAGTGGTTTAACGCGTTTTGAATATTTGGAAGCTTTTCCACACCTGGTCTACCAATTAACTGTTTTTTTTTTTTCGTGTGCATGTTTCAGAATTCAACGAAATTTTGTGCATAAAAGGTGCATAGACCGTCAGCCGATCTTTATGTTCATGGTTATCTGAAGGCTGCAACTTAAGGATAGGTCACTAGCTGATCGTATTTTCATGGATAAATAATAGAATTTAAATGTTACCTTTAGTAAATTAAAGTGACCTTGAAATATGTGTCATTTAATAATAGCTACAGTTAATTAACAAAGGCTAATTCATTAATAGGCCTATAAAAAGACTCATATTGTCACGGCAACAGGCGTAAAGGTTTCGGCACGAAAATTCATGGTAATAATGAGCCTTGCTAAGCAGTTAATGGTAATGCGGCTATTGTAAACAAGCGCCGGCAAGCAAAAGATAACTGAGGTAAAGGACTTGCCGGCATAGATTAAGTTACGCTTCTAGAATGTGATAGAATATTTGGTTTCTTTATTCTTCCAGAAATTTCTGAACTGATAGAGATCGTTAGGGATCTGGCTTATCGTAGAACAATCTAGAGTTACGAATTAGCTATTTAAGGACGTGACGGCTCGCAAAGTCAGTTGTAAAACAGTGAGTTGAAAACAGAGTAAGCAGAGAACAGCTGAGAGTGTTGTTGTTGAAAAGACAGTTGTGTTGTTGTAACGAGAGCTAATGTAATCAGCTGTCACGGTTTGTTATTGTCATCGACCTTGGAAGATTGTGTTATTATGTGATGTAATGTTGTTACGTGAGAATTGAACAGTGTATCTCTACGGAAATAAATGAAATTTTTAATTTCTGAAACTCGGCCTTTTAATTCTACAAACCCACAAAGTCACAATATTTAGTCGAACACATTTCCATTACTCTATCTTAACAATGTCAGCCCCTTATAAATATACTGAGCTATGTTCAAACTAGCGTAAAAGATAATTTTAAAACAGTTCACTACTTAACATACTTCAGTGAAGCTCTTTAAATCTGGAAAACGTTTACACCTCTCAGGGCACATTTTCCATATTTATAATACTTAACAGAAAGGATTTCCACATAAACTTTGAATTTGTTAAATCAATCACTTTTTTGTTAAATGCCAAGTTAAATTGTTAGATTCAAAGGAATACGGATAAAAGTTAATGACGACCAGTTTATATGAGCCATAAGGATTTAGATATATAATTACAGATGACAAGAAAAAAATTAATTTAATATATTAGAGTACTATATTTACGTCTTTAAGACGATAATGATTTTTGTGTATGTTTCAAATGCACATTATGTGCATGACTTAATTAATTCGAGAAGTTCTTCTTATGATGGATAAAATAACAAATTAATGTAATGTACCTTACCAAGCAGGTTCGCTCAGACGGTTTCTACTGTGGTACACAGTCGGAAGGCCCGGTTCGAGTCCCTTGGCCGACCTACCTGACCCATGGTTTTTTTCGGGAATTTTCCCGGGTTGCTAGGCAAATACTGGGTTAGGTTAATTGCATCCCCCGAGTTCCCTGTCCTTCCATTTCACCTCCATTATCATTTAATGTCATCTCTCATCTGCCGGTTTTTACAGGATAGAAGTGTCGGCAGGAACTTCGGTGGTGCATGGTGGGATGATATACTCTGAGTAAAACGCTTTCCCGTCCAGCGGGAGGGACTTAGACCTCCGAGCCGGCCTAGTGGGCCGATTCAGTAGCGCGGCAGGCGGGATGCCGGTTGTGCAAGACTGCCTGGAGTATTCTGCTAATGGGAGGCGGTCTCCGGTATATGAACCGGCCTCGTGACTGTTTCGGGACCACGGCAGGTGGGATGCCGATTGCTCTAACCCACCGTCGGGGAGTTTCTGTCTGGTAAAGTGTAGGAACCTCGAACTCCGTACTGTAGTAACTCCTTGGGGTCGGCCGCACTCTGTCTCCTCTCGCCTCATTCTCCCTCCCGGGGGTGCCCCACTTGGGGGCATAGGTACGAAAGACCGCTTCGCTTTTTTTAATTTACGTCCTGCAAGATAAATCATATCAGACGGTGAATGAACTGGGTCAAATGATGCTCAAATGAGTCCAGGGCCTATGGAGCTTAGAGTTACCCGACATTCGTCTTGTAGGATGAGGGAAAACCCCGGAAATAACCTTATTCAGGTAACTCACCCTGACCGAGATTCGAACTCGGGACCTTTTGAGCGTGAGGCAGACATGCTACCATCTACGCTACCGGGACGGGCAGACCGGTCTGGTCGAGGTGCCGAATCGCCTTCATACAATCCAAAGTATGTTAGCCTTCAAGGCACTAATTCTCATAGACTAATATATTGTAATAATGATGACGATGATGACGACGACGATGATGATAGTGTATATTATTCATTCATACAGAGCAGGTAACCTGAGATAGGTTTAAATAAAGCTTTCGTGTATGCAGTTACTTACATTGTTAGAGATAATTAACTACATTTTCTACGTATTATTAGTATGTCAAACAGATACGTTTCTGTTCTGTTTTTATCGTAAAGAATCGTATAAGGATTGTTAATGAAGCATTTGTATCACAAGATAGTAAACCAGCCATGTCGTTTTGTGACACTGTGACATTTCCTTTCATGCTCCAACTTCTGTGTTGGAGACACTCGCACTTCACAGCGACACAAGGTCAATATAACAGTAGCACCTTAGAAGCTACGTAAACGAAGAACTAAGAGAAACGGCTTAAAGCTCGCGGCACCTCCAGTGGCAAACGCGCCTTCAGACTATTGCGGCAATTTGTTCTAAAACTTGCCACCCATGTTTGTTGTTAGCTTTTTAATGCCTTAAGTATGTTTTCAAATGAGACATTGTTTCTTTCTTTTTCACTTTGTTTTTGCATCATAATTACGGACCTTTATGACAGTTAATAAATTTTTGTGTAGAAGATTCACTTATAAATGACATTTAATTCATTAAATGCGCCTCGTGTTAGCTATATCTAACTTCAACGGGTTTTTAAAACGTCAAACTGCTTTACTGAACACTAAATGTAAGACAAATGGTGGGCGGAGGCTGTTTAGGATACCTAACATGTACTTAAAGATAATTTAGGTAAGAAATTAACTTCATACTCAATTTTAAGGTCAAGATATCTAAATGAGAGATATGTTTTGTTTCACTAAACAGACTAGTTCAGTTTCATTGACCGTAATACTTCACAACGCAGTGGGAACATCTGAGCTTCCAATTTTTAAACGCACCCTCTCGCTAGAAAGCTGAGTCATATACTGGAAGCAACATTACAAATAGTTATTAGAACATGCCTAGGCTTGAACATAAGAAAGGTAACAAAAATGCTAAGGTTTATAAAAAATAAAGGAAATTAAATTTTAACTAGAAATATTACAAGCAACATTTTTATCTCAAGAAGCACAGTATTTTTATGCACATGTCTAAGCTATAAGTTGATCTTTTTCCAGCCACTAAAACTAAATTATTTTGTGAAAGCATTTATAAAAAATGCCATGGAAACGATAATCTCATTGAAATAAAATGGTAGTCCTGCGTAATCATGATAAATATTTCGATTTAAAATGTTATATTTACCGATTTACTTTTATAATACTGCAGTACCCAACAGTTTTTTAAGTTTATTAAGGTAATTGCATACAATTTGCATTTGTAAATTATTGTGTTTTAAGTTGTTATTTATATCTAAACTTGTACATGCTCGCCTCACGTTCAAGAGGTACCGAGTTCGGATCTCGGTCAAGGTGAGTTACCTGGATAAGGCTTTTTCAGGGGGTTTCCCTTGTCCTGAAAGACGAATGTCGGGTAACTCTAAGCTCTATGAACCCTGGCCTCATTTGAGCACCATTTCACATATTCCTTCATCGTCCGATATCCAATATGACTTAACATTGAAGGACGTAAATTGTAAAAATAAATAAATAAATATATAAACTTATACAGAACGGATTGCTTGTTAGCCCGCCTCGTTAGCGCAGATGGCTGCCTGTATACCTCACGATCAAGAGGTCCCGAGTTCGAATCTCAGTCAGGGTGAGTTACCTGGATAAGGCTTTTTCCGGGGTTTTCCATTATCCTGAAAGACGAATGTCGGGTAACTCTGAGCTCCATGGACCCCGCACTCATAGGAGCATCATTTCACCCATTTGATTCATCGTCCGATATGACTAAATTTTGGAGGACGTAAATTACAAAAACAAAAAACAAAAAGAAAACAAACATTGCTTGTTACCTCTTCTAAAAGATTCCAAACGTGGTCAAAGCGGCGAGACACTTTGGGTATTCCCTGATACATATATCACATCTAGTTTCATTGTTGGATATTCCATTGTATAGGTTTATTTTAGAAAAGCAAGTAAAAAAAAGGAAATCAGCTTATCTTACCTATCTTTATTAGCTTCATAATGTCTTCTTCTGGCAGAGCAGTATAGTGCTAACTAAAGAACCGGGTAATCGCCACGACGGTAAAGTTTCTTTTATGTTACAGTACCAAAAAACCTCTTAGCTGTCTTTACTTTCTTCTTCGTTCACAGTGCTTGCATGGTATATGAGGATTTTGGAACCCCTCAACTTTTTCTCGTTGCTTCTACAGTATTATGTGTATCGTATAAATGTTATTCAAGATTCTCCATTAAATGGCAAAAAAAAAAATGAAAATGAAGCACCTTTGTAAATAAAACTCCTTAAAAGCTCTGTTCATGAATGTCATAATTAAAAGCCGGAGGCGTGTGCGCATTTCCATACTGTTTTTCCAGTACATGAACTGGATTGTTTTTGCTTGCACATGTAAACAACTGCAAGTTGGTACAGCCTGACTATTGACAACCACCTCACTGCGAGAGGAAGCAAAACAGTCACGTTATACTATGTCTTGACCTTGCATCTGCATGCACTTGCAAGGCGATGCTTTACCAGATCGCAAAGTACAGCATCGAATGTGCATTTCGGCGTTTGAACATTTGATGGTCGTGCTGCACATCTAATGTACATCTAACGTCATTCATACTCTGTGTCCAGCTAACTTGTATACAAGCGCTCATCTCTTCGACCTGTGGTATGCAAATGCTGTTTTAGGAGGAGGAGGAGAAGCGTAGTGTTCATCTGTTCCCTTAGGGAGAAGGACGCTTTCGAAACCCATGAGGCTGTTGGCCGCACAGCAGTGTTCTAGCCCACAAGATAGGTACTTCCTTCTTCTCTCTCTCCGTAAGTCTGATATACAATAGTCTTACTATAGATTAGTTATAATCGAACCCACTAGCGGCCTCTCTCTACCGCTGAGAGGCCGGCAGTCGCCGGGGAACTTACGTCAGTAGAGGCGGGCTAGACTCCAAACCATGGTGCGAGGTCCATTGAGGGCCAAGGCCTACCAACCCGACTGCCGGCCTCGCGCCTACATACGCAAGGTAGAGGTGGGCGATCATCCAACCGATACGGGGAGGAGATGTAGTCAGCATCTCGACACCCCCAGCCGGAAAGTTGGCTTTCTTGACCAGGGACGCTTACCTATCATAAGCTCCTCAATTTCCTCACGATGCTAAGTAGGCACCGGTCCTATACCCGGGACGTAAAACCCCAGGGGAGGGATCGGGCCCGGTCCGCATTCTGTGGCAGGGAACCAAAGCATCAGGCCTTATTCCACTAAGCCACGGCTCAGACACTTACCTTATAATAAATGTTGGAAATTTTGACCTCCCACTTTCAAACGGACAGCATATATAGTTTAAATATTCTCGCTCACTCTCCGTAGCTCAGCAGCTTCTTGTGATTTCTTGCACAATATTTTCCCTAAGTTCCTGTAGTGTATGAGGATTGGATGAGGATACGTATCTGTTGAAACCGAAGTCCTATCGCTACACACGTGGCAAGCGTTAAAGCCAGATAATCATTCTAAACGCGTGAATTATTGTAACTAGATTTTCCAAGCCGTAGGAAGGGAATTCATTGACCCACAGCTTTTTTCTTTCACTGATGAATCCCGGCTTCATTTAAATGGACGTGTGAATACTCAATAAACTCGATACTGGGTTTCAGAAAAACCTATGTTACGGATGAAACGCCTCACTATGTTCATAAATTGGAGTGCAATGTGCGATAAGTGCTAGAAGAGAAATAGAGCCCATATGCTTTTATGAAACAATTAATGAAGAGTGATATCAGGGGTTAAGTCTGAGGCCATTCTTTAATCACTAGACAGAAGTAGAGAAATGGTATGGCTGGTTCCAGCAAGATTGTGCAACGGCTGCCGAATCATTAAATGCAATACGATAGGTGTTTGATGACAGAATAATTAGTGTTGATTTGTGGCCCCCTCATTTTCCTGACCTAACGAGTTGTGACTTTTATTTATGGGGTTCTTTAAAAGACAAACTGTATCGTTGTGATACACATACACTACAGGAACTCAGGGAAAACATTGTACAAGAAATCACAGCTGCTGAGCTTTGGATAGTGAGCTACATTAGATATACTGTCTGTTTGAGAGCGGGTCAGCATTTCTAGTATCTATAATAAGGAAAGGATTCTAGTCCTTACCGTCCTCCTTACCTCTAGTCTTCTGCCAGCGTAAGTTCCCCGGCGATTGCCAGCCGTCTCGCGCAGTACAGAGATGCCGTGAGTGGGTTCGATTATAATTTAACTACTCTGTATAGGTTTAGTGTGGATCGTACTCTGCCTGATATCTTCAACTATTACAGGTATTTAGCAATAGAACACAAGACACTTTCAACATATCTTGAAATACTTTTGAAAAGATAGACAAGTTTTCTGCTTCAGAATAGTGTCGTTTGTTGACCCTCTCTCTCTCTCTATCTCTCTCTCACGACCGAGCGGAGAGATCATACTAGCCCGCCTCGGTAGCGTAGATGGTATCGTGTCTGCAACACGTTCACGAGGTCTCGAGTTCGAATCTCGGCCAGGGTGAGTTACCTGGATAAGGTTTTTTTCCGGAGTTTTCCCTTATCGTGAAAGACGAATCTCGGATAACTCTAAGCTCAATGGACCCTGGACACATTTGAGCATAATTTCACTCATTCCATTCGTCGTTCGATATGACTTAACGTTGGAGGACGTAAATTACAAGAAAAAAAGGGGGAGCGATCACTACTGCGTGTGAGTGCAAGCAATGCCTTAATGTATGCATCAAAACAGCTGCCTTTAATAAAGTCTCCTGCAAAATTCTTTACATCGTATGTCTTCGTTCCAACACAGCTTTCGTTTAAAAATTTCTGAATCTAAAGAGAAGTTTTGACTCTATATATGTTTTAAAGAATATAAAAGCTACTTATATCAGCTTGCTCGTGTGTAATTGCAATAAGTGTTGTCTACGGCGTTCTACAAAAGCCATTCTCTGGTATAATGGGAAGGGGCTCCAGTTTTTATTTTGCAGAGCACAGAGCTGTTAAAATTGCATATTTGCATGAACTGGATGCTTGTCTTGTGTCAGTATTTTGTCTGTCTTCTCCAATCAACGTTCAAAATGTAACACAGGTGTATCTAGTACTCTTGCAAGAAAAGGAAAGAAACGCTTTTGTTTAGCTCATTCACATAGCCTAATTCAAATTCAGAGCCCATGATCCTTTTTGGGTTTGATTCTGATTACGCATATTGAATTATAAAATAAAAACTAAGTATAACAATAATAACACAGTAAGTAGCTCAGTTGTGCCTTCATCTGAAATAACATAACGAATAACCTAGGCCACATCACTCACGAAGAAGATAGAAACCTATTGCTGAGTTATCTTGGAGATAGGGCCGCTGATTCTCTCTAAGTTTCAGAAACCATTCCCACTTGTTGCTCGATTTTCCTTTCTACATACTGCAAAGCGCGTCAGAATTCTTTCTGCAGCTTATCATTTTATCAAGTTCTATTTATTATTTGCTTATTAAAGCAGAAAAAGGCCGATATTTACTTTATAAATACATTTCACGAATTATGTTATTAATGCCGATACCCAAGCTCTATTTTTTTACTTCCCTTTTAGGACTTTAGAGTGGCAAAACTGTAAGCGTAGTGACAGAACAAATACGCTCTGGAGCTTTTATACAAAAACTGAGCAAGGTTGCATAGCGGAAAAACGTCCCGCTCGCATTCAGGATATTGCGGGTTCGACCCGCGTCGACCAGGCAATCCGCCTGGGTTTTCGTGATTTCCCTTTATCACTTAGGCGAATGCAGAAATCATGAACTTGTTGGTGAACTTTCGGGCTTGTGATATATGGCGGTGCCGGACAAATGGTGCGGATGCTTGCACATTGTATATGGTATATTCACGTGTTGGGAGCCACGCTTGTCATCGCTGGACCTAGGGTGTTGGGCGCCCCGCAGCGGGTCTGAGCGTCCAGATAAAGAAATATGAGTAATTTTTAAGACTTCCCGCACGTATCAGAGACCCGTCTGCTTGCCAAACTGTGGCGCTCTGCAGCTTCCTCACTTCATTTTTCCTCCTGTGAGTTGTCAGCCTTCCGTGTGCAGGTGACAGTGCGCACATTGTCCTCTCTGTGTGTACCCTGTATAAATATACGGCTTTTACTATATATAATATTACTGTGTGGGATGCCTCAGGCGGTTTCGTCTGTGGTCCACATTCGAGCGGTCCGGGTTCGATTCCCATGGCCGACCTACCTGAACCATGGGTGCCTTCGGAGGTTTTTCCAGATCGCTAGGTGAATCTTGGGTAGATTAATGATATCCTCCGAATTTCCTGTCCCTCCATTTCACCTCCATTATCATTTCACATCTCTCATCTGTAGTCTCTTTCAAGGTAAAAGTGTCGGCGGAAGACTCAGCGCTGCATGGCAGGATGATATGATCTGGGAAACACTTTCTCCTCCAGCGAGACGGATTCCATTCTTCTAGCCGGCCTACTGAGCCGTTTCAGGAATGCGGCTGGCGGGATGCTGGTTGTGCTAGCTTGCCTGGAGTATTCACAGCTCTGGGGGTGGCCTCCGGGCTCCAAGCGTGGCCTTGTGGACTGCTTCGAGCCTGTTGTCCTGGACCACCTGTCGTAGCTTAAGAAACCTGTAAAGGAGTCACGACAGAGAAGATGGCAGGATCCCTTCATTTTACGGCCGCGCTGTCTCCTCTCACCAGTAGGAAACTCACCTCATCCTCCCTCCTGGGGGTGCCCCATTTGGGACATTGATGCAAAAGACCAATCTGATCGATTTGCCGAGTCCCCTTCTTTCTTTCCTTTTTTGTTTGTTTCTTTTCGGTTGTTTTTGCCACGATGTTATTTTTAACATTGTGCTAAATATGCACATATCTAAATTATGTAAAATGTACGTAAGGGCTTTACCAAATTTATTGCTTTGAGATTTAACATATGTAGGTGACTGTATGAGACTCTATATATGGAGAAGTCGTTTGATACAGGTAATGATATTCAGAGATGTAAAGTTAGAACTCAAACAACCTCGAAACTCAACAGACAGACGGGTAAAGGCTTACCGTGCGACCGCTGCGTTACCCATCTCTGCCCACTACAGACTTCATGAGTAGGGTGGAAAGCACTCAGCGATCCGACCTCCGGGTCGGTGCCCGCCTCGGTAGCGTAGTGGTAGCATGTCTGCCTCACGTTCAAAAGGTCCCGAGTTCGTATCTAGGTTAGGGTGAGTTACCTGGAAAGAATTTTCCAGGGTTTTCCCTTATCCTGAAAGTCGAATGTCGGGTAACTCTAAGCTCTATGGAACCCTGGCTCATTTGAGCATCATTTCACCCATTCCATCCATCGTCCGATATGACAATGTTGGAGAACGTAAATTACAACGATTGAGTCCGGATCGCTAAGCGTGGTCTTCGTGACCAAGATGCGAAGTTTTGGTACAATAAAGCGGCAGCCACATTTTGCGTACTATTGCAAATAAAAGCTAATTATTTCGAAAATCTAAGTTGTTATTTCTTTTGTTACTCCTCAATAATCTAACTAAACATAGATGTTAACATAGTGTTATCACAATTTAGCGTAAAACTATTAGTAAAGTGAGAATCTAAATGCCTTATTACTCACATATGAATTGTTGAACAAGTAGAAACTATTTTAGGAAAAAATAGTTAAGATTTCATCTCTGGTTTTTCCTGGCCAGATTTGGGAGAAGGGTTCAGTGGCGTGGCAACCTTTTACAACGTTAACAGTAGATTGTAAATCTAAATCTTGGTTCTCTAAAATTCCGCAGCGTCCTTCTAAACATCTTGCAAGTGTCTTGAGTGTTTTTTCAAATGAAATTGGTCGCTCTTAGTTGCTTACAATTCGCAACTAAATTTAAAACGTTGGTCTTTTTACCAAAGAAAAGTGCTTCGTGACCTACAAATCATGTGACATTTATTTCTTCCGTTTTCTTCCCGGAGGGGATTCGGCACTGCAGCCAGTCTTGGTCCATTGTATCTTATATCCTAAGTGGAGCATCCTCGTAGGGAAGGATGAGGCGAGATGAGACAGAGGGCGGCCGTTCCAAAGAGCCACTACAGTGCAGAGGGCAGGGTCCCTACATTTTACTTAGATGGAAACCTCCCTCGGCAGTTCAGAACAACGGGTATTCCCCCGTACTGTGCTGCGAAGATGGTCCCAACAGTCGGTTCGGAGACCGGCAACCGACATACCGGACGACAAAGTAGTTCTTTCAGAGCTAATCAGTCTGCCATACACCGCCGAGACTCCTGCTGACACTTCTACACTGAAAGAGACCACCAAATGAAAGATGATATGAAATGATGAAATTGAGGGACAGGAAATTCGGGGATGCATTTAACCCTCCCATCATTCGTCTAGCGAACCGGGTAAACCCCCGCAAAACCCGTGGATCAGGTAAGTCGGCAAAGGGAGTCGAACATGGACCTCCCGAATGCGGGCCACAGACGATACCAACTGAGCCATCCCGCTCGGTTATTTGTTGCGATACTTGACTTGAATGATGAAAATATGGATCCAAGTTACGAATCACTAAGATGTATAGGCTTGCTTTATTATCTTGTATGTATATTATTTTAGTTAAATGTCCCTGTCCCAATAGGCTCTGAGCTAAATCTTCCTTACATATATCACCACCTGACTTTATCAAGCCCATTAGTTTGTATCTTTTCCTACATAGCACTTCGAATTTGAAGATTACAAGAGTGACAATTCCATTCGCTTCATTACATAACCTTCATACAGATTCACCTTCAAGGATTTCCATTATGTGGAGGTGTTTCTGTAACCATCTTTGCTCGTCAAAAGCCCGGTTATCAGGTTTATTTGTTCCTGTGCATCACAACCCTTGCATATTAATGAGTGCATAGGGATGAAAGCGTTGCACAGTTCATCTCATTGTAGGCTGAGGACAGAATGGTTCATTGTAGAAATCTGCAAAACAATCACAACGCCTGAGTGGATTCACACTCAAAAACTATAATTCATTTTATAATTAAACTGATATCGCAACCAAGGTATTCACAGAAGTAAAGAGAGATAAACTTTTATCACGTTTTACTCTACGTGGGGAAATTTTATTGATGGCAGCATTCTTTACTAGCTGAAGGATAATTCTTTGCTACCCCGCTTCCATCCGTAGGAACAAATTCTTATCTAACTTTGGTCAATCAGACAGAATATTTTCCCACGTATTGGAAATTACGTAATAGATGCTGGTTTTACTTTGGTGTTATGGCAATGTCAGTCTAATTATAAAGTGAACTATAGTTTCGGAAATTCATTAACCAGTAAGCCTCTTCTTCAGCAAAATAATTTGTTATTCAGTTAAAAAATGTTTGACCCAAGCCAAAGGGTTTAAGTTTAACATGATTACTGTTGCTGTAATATAAGGTTGTGTAGAACCACGTTTATCCATTTAGTACTAATCTTGCTCAAATAGCGTAAATAATCTCCACAGATAATGCAGTTTTTCCGAAACATCTTAAAAATCCAAGACATCATACGTTAGTTCTAATTTTCATAAAACACTTTATGCCGAAATAATCATTCGAAAGCATAAGATAATAAAGCACGGGAAAAGTTTGATTTTATGTGTGTAATATTTCCCCCCGGGCTCTGCAAAGAATAAATGGTATTACCACACAGGTATTTGATACCTTGACTTCCAATGCATTTTGAATTTTCAAATCTAGATAAATGCAAGACGATTTCTGTGCTATGTTTCCAAACATTGTTTTTATGTTAGACTTAGTTTTCATTAACTGTTCAACTTTATGGATCAGTGGCACAAACTATTATATATGCTATACCAAACGTACGAGAAGTAATTTATGCTAGGATTGAAATACTATTTTAATTTATCTGATGTGATTTTGCAATACCCAATTTTGGTATAGGTAAGGCTCTTAATTGCTTACAGGTCATTGATTTTCTAGTTTTTAGATCTGCTTTATTGGTTTTGCATGATTTGGTAGCTTTATCCCTGTTGTATGCATTTTAGTCCCTACAAGATTTTTAGATAAGTACAAAATTACACTTCTGTACTAAAATATCACAAAAAATGACGCCCTCTAGTGGAAGGGACTAGGTTTTTTGATATTGACCTTTTGCAGGAGTAACTTAAAGTACATTTTCGCAGTGTGGAGCCATCATCTATCTAAATGTGTAAATGAGCTGTAAAACCAGTGACAAAACGGCACATCTGCTGCTTAACAGTTTGCATAAACACTGGGACACCTAAGATGGTGTATATTGGGGAAGTGCTTTATACATCAAACAACGATCACGAAATGCTTGGCTTTATCTACATAATTCACCAATGATTGGATTTTTCAATTCCGGATGTGCAGCCAATGAATATAAACACGGTTAAAGTCACCAAAAGAGTCCATATGCTGTCGAAAATTAACATATATTATATGGTCATGTTGTCCTAATTCAACCTAAATCGAATGCTATTGTATACATGGCTGGAGATGGTATTGCCTTCTGTCATCTTTTCTAGTGACTAATGAGCTGAGATAATTGAAGAATAAGGTTCATTTGCATTCAATCGTTAGATTAGAAACAAAATAGTAATCCGTGCGTATACGTCCTAAATGTAATATGTATGTGACAGCATATTATCAACGTTTAATTTGATATTCAAACATTTAATGAAAATATAATCTGCAACTAAACCATTCCATTTACAATGCATATTTGCTTTTAAACGCTAGCGCCATAAATGAGCAAAATGCTATCAAAGGATGGCTTTACTGATAAGCAGTATTGAATGGAAAAATTAAACGAATTAATCAGATAACGTATTGTAAATGCTTCGTTCACCATATTACTTTATAATAGCTGCTAAAATGTTATTGCGTCTGCACAGAGTTGCAGATGGTCGGTTCAGACCAATTTAACGCAAAGTGTGGATAAAAATTTGGCCTTCTCCAGCTCTTTGCAAAAAAATGTACCGCTTAAATCAAGGAAAATTAGGCATATGAATAGTAAAAGTGAAGCTTAAGTGGGATATTATGTTCCAGAGATGTGAGCTTAGATGCGAAAGGTTTCTTTCCCAAACATGTCTTACATTACATTTCATTTATAAACAGTTTTCACATATCGTGGTGCCAATTCCAGTGTAAGCGTGCATTAGACTTCACAAAAAAGTAAAAAACAATAGAAAAAATGGCAAAATTTTGCTGGAAAATTATTCATTTCTTTTAAAAATGTTAGGTTGTTCAACGTTAAGTCATATCGGACGATTAAGGGAATGGGTGAAATGATGCTCAAATGATCCCGGGGCCCATAGAGCTAAGAGTTATCCGACATTTGTCTTTCAGGATAAGAGAAAACTCCGGGAAAAGCCTTATCCAGGTAACTCACCCTGACCGAGATTCGAACTCGGGACCTCCTGAACGTGAGGCAGACACGCTACCATCTACGCTACCGAGCCGGGCAGGAAAATTGCTCATCAGCAGTTTTACTGGCATAATTTGCCTTCATTTTATTATTGTTCACTCTCGTTATTTTGATTAAAATATCTCAAATTTCAGGTATTGGCATAAAGTTTGGACGTATATTACGGTATTTTTAGTTATACATATTATCCCCAATATTGAATGCCCTAACAATGGGAAAATAAATGTGTAGGCATTTTAGTATGTAGTATTAGATTAAACATGTAGTAATATTTTATAAAGTATCTGGTTGTCATTATTTTCAATGCTTCATTTTTCACTTCCCCTAGAATTTTAGAAGACGTGTTTGTTTCTGTTGATATGATGGACGGTGGCTCGAAATATTTTCATTTTTTTTAAATCTGTCTCGCTATAATTCAATATCCCTGTTCATGTATTTACATTATTCATTCACTCAGGTTTTCAGTAACTTTTCAATAAATCTTCATCATGCTTGTGATTATTGAAAACACATCGCTAACCTTGAATTAAAAGATAAACAAAAACAAGCAGTTGTTTAATGACCATAAAGTTTCAGCATTGCTGCAAGAAAAGTACCTGCCCATTTAAGTCTAAAGCTATTATTACTGTGAAAGAAATCATGCGTGATATAAAGGGATACAGCTAAACAATGAGCAAACTGGAAAACATAAGTAAGCCAAACAGGCCCTCCATAAGTTATTCGTTATCCTCACTCCCTCCTTCCCACCCTCCTTCCCTCCCTTATATACAACGCAACTTTCACATAGAAGACGAGGTATATTGATGTATTATTTTCTTAGTTTTTCAAGCGTTGAATTGTTTTTAACTTAAATATAATGTTTAAGATTCTTCCACATACCCTACGAAAATTGTAAAACAGTTGCAGACTTCCTGTATTTACCTGAATGCTTTACTTATGTATTTGAAAATTGTGAACACAGTGCCTGATTCATTGAATTAATTTATGCAATCTGTCCAAATATAGTCACCTTACCGTGTGTAATAATTATTGTGTATTGTTTAGACTAAATTACTGCTTTGTTGTGGTTAAGATCAGAAGATAGGGAATAACCGATCATATGAGAAGTCTAATCACTAAAGCTCTATATATGGCTATTTGCTTACTTTGTTGCTTTATTTACAATCGTAATTTTTGTTTATATAAATATATTTCATTGTTACTAGACTTAAATTTATTAATTTTATGTGGGCTATGGTGCTATATTTTCATGTTCTGTACCTTTATGTAGCTTAAGGACATATTATAGCACTTTTTAAATAACATAATTAAAGAAAAGCTTTCAAATTTTACCATTTTTGTTACTGGCAGTTATTTATTCCTTTTTCTTATCAATGTGATCTTACCATTAGTACTGAAATTAATGCTTCGCGCTGGGATTCAATGAAACATTGTTGGTAAGTTTGAAGAAGTTTACAATGCACTTATTCATTTCCTGACGTCAGCAGTTGCGTTGTGTCTTGGCCACTAACACATTAATGGCTACTTAATACAATAAAGCTTAGGGTAAACGGTCAACTAAAAGGTAGTATTTGTTTATGACTGGGAAATTTATCTTTTTAGTATTAAGTATCCTTTCATTCATAAATACGATGGATTGGTTCTTTTGTACTCTTCAGGTGGAGAGAAGCACATTAATAATCTAAAAATATTGCTTATTTAATTTGAAACGTAACAATAACCTGTTTAACAAGAATAAATAATGGACACGATAATAATTAAAATCAGCGGGGCGGCGTAAGACATACTCAAGGGAAAATTACATAAGGATGTACATTTTAAGAAAAATGTTTTGCGATTTACTCTTCATTATATGAATATGGGATTTAGTAGGTATCTTGTGGACAATTATTGGATATTTTTTTACCATTCTCTCGTGTCAAAATGTGTTTAAGTGTGATAAAGGAACACGATTCTGCCTAATTCAGTGTCAATTATTGTCTCCCGGTAATGGCTGCTTGCCTGACTATTTTACATTCCTTTATCGCCTGTTAGGCTGAATGCTATGAAAGAGAAGACATAGACCACGAGTTAAATTAAGTCAATGAGTATCACCGCAGATATACTTTGTTACATATTAGGCAGTTGTGCTTACCTTTCAGGTTAAGATAGATTCCTTAAACGTTATATTCATTGGATTTTTAAAATATTATCTTTTGCCAATTATTGAATGTAAGGTATCACACATTTTGTACTCTTTAGAGGTGACTAACGTTGGTTTGTTTGAGAAAAAGGTAGTACGTTTAGAAAATTCTGGTAATCTAAATTTAGTTTAGAAAACATCAAACTTTTTCAGAGTAGTAGCTTTGCCTACGTCAACGGGGATTTATTTTTCCCACAAATGCAGGAACCACTGCAGAAAATAAGAGTGCACTTTCAGCTTTTACAAGCAATTGAATGTCTGTCCCGGAGACAATAACCTGTCCAGTACAACATATAGCTGCTTTGATTAAATATACCAGCAAGCCTCCCGTACACAGAACAGTAACAAAGTGACAAAACATCCGTTTGAGTGAAAAGTGGTTTTATATCTTCACTCTTTCATTTCGCTTTTAAATTTTGGTAATACCAACGAGATCGTTTCACAATATATATAAATTCAACCTATGTAACTAATTTGAAAGATTTCGTTCGTTTTGAAGCTTATTTCTGTAAGGTAGACTATTATAAAACGCAATGAGATGGATTTTAAATTGTGTCTCAGCTTGTTACTCACTTATGTAATAGTATTTCTACTATAAAGTCTATGAATGTGAGCCCTTCTTAATATTTATAACATTATCAGTTTTGAAGTAAACATAATTTTTCGATGTACTATTTATTACTCTCATCTCGATTGACGTGATGTCAAAATGCATTATGATTTTATATACAATATTCACAGTGAAATGCGAAGTTAATTAGTCGTTTTAGAACGCGTATTCACTAGACTGATAGCAAGACAGATGAGATGTAACTGCAAGTGGCTGTGGATATTCGCATCATCCGACCAACAATTCTGCTCACACTCCTCTAGCGAGAAAATGTGCATAATTCTGTGCTAATGTATGCGTCCATTCAGTCACTCAAGCAAAGCCAGGGCTAAAGCGTAACGTTTTAAGTGTATAAGAGCCTTCCTGCACTCCTGCTTCTATATACATTTTAAGTGAGTAACTCGGGCATCATCTTCCACATGCAAAGCAGGGAAAAGTTTCCAAAAATTTCTTACATCATATAAATGTTTTTTCGAGAAAAAATTGTCAACTTTTAAATGTTCGGATTTGTGAAATAACTTGAGTCCTTGCAATTTTCGCTTTAGTTTTACAATGCTATGAATAGTTTCCGGTGTGCAGAAACCACAGAAACATTGGTAAACACATAAAATCCTCCGCAGACCGAACCAATTAGATTGCGGTATGTAATAATGACTTTAATATGATAACCACTGAAACCATTTTGCTAGCGAATGTTAAAAAATTGTTTTCTAACCAAAAACTGCCAGCTGCTGTTGTGGCTGTTTTCTGGGAAGAGAATAAGGTACGGAAAAATCTCGAACTTCGCTCAAGAGTCGAACTATTACCCAAGTAGTTCATTAACCACAGCTAGTTTGACTGGAGGAACATGCATAAACACCTGTTTTCGTGCACCAGGAACGCAGAGCATAAGCAATATTCCCTCGCATCTTAATGAAAGTGAACGTTCACTCATGTGTCTTTACTCGTCTCTCTTCGAGGTAATTTATTATGCCAGTGAATTAGGTGTGGAAATCCAGCGAATCCACGTCACGAAACTTAACAAGTCACAGATCCTAGGAGAGGTTTATCAGCTGCTGATGTCCTAAAAGCCAGTGTTGGTAGTCCTGTGTATATAATAAACCAGCGAGGTAGCTCATAAGACTCACATTCAGAATGTTTCGGGTTCGAATTCTGGTGTTGGGCACTCTGACTCTATAATGTTTCCGTGATTTTCCTGCTCAACAGGATCTCCTGACTCCCATTCCCTCTCCTTCTTTCACGTTGCACGCTAGTTCAGGTAGGACTCTTTTATCTAATATGCGACGCGGCGATTTTTTTTTTCTAATTCCTTCATACTTTTTGATATTTTATATACAACCATGATATTTAATACAATTTCTTTACTTTTAGTGAAATTTCGTGCTGGAGGGCATTCTTTTAACATTATTAATTGTTTGTTTATTTACTTACTGCGTAATGTAGGCATACTGAAGAATTCAGTGCAGCCAAACTATGATTGTTTCTCCACTGAAAGCAATGCTGCCAACAGTGCTACTTGTCCGGAAAGTACTTTATCTAGCAGACTTAATGTATGAGTTCGCGGACTATATCGGACTGGTTCGGCTACTGCCGCGAAGTGTGCATGATGTCAAATGACACCAAGTATACTGCAAGGAGGAAAATTGGCGGTCCCGGTCATGTCGTTCAAATAGACGAATGTAAAATTGGAGACGCAAGTTTCATCGTGGGCGCTGCAATTGGACTGTACAGCGTATTTCCATCCCTCCTGTTGTTAGGGCATATCGTCATCCGCATCTCATTCGTTTCCATGTCGATCATTCCCAAGATCCCGTTGCCCTCTACGGCGCGCCCATGATGAAACTTGCGTCGTCCTATTTTGCATTAGTCGATTTGAACGCCGTGACCGGGACCGCCAATTTTCCCCCTTGCAGTATAGTTGCTGTCATTTGACATCATGTAGATTTCGCGGCAGAAGCCGAGTGAGTCCGATACACTCCGTGAGCTCATATATGTATTTCCTACGGAGCAATCCATTATCGTCGACTCGTAGGATTGTTTATGTGAAAAGCAGTGCACGAGTAACAAAATTTCACCGGGCGATAACTTAGCCTGCTCAAACCATGTTCCTTCGCACACGGACTGCGTCACATGTCTGGGGCATTTTTGTAGAGGTTGGTTACAAGTTTTACATATCTTTCTCATGTTGGCTGCAACGCCAGAACCGGCTGTTCGTCTGCTTGCGCATGCGTATACGTGCACCTTTGGACTTAGAAAACATTCTCGCATCGCACAAAAGAAAGTTTCTCCTTCAGATAGTATAACTCTCAACTATAGACAGATGGTGCAGAGGCTTGCGATTTGGAAATTCTCAACTTCGTCAGAGAATGGTTATACGAGCCTTCACTGCCGGGGCAAGCATTCTCCTTCCCGCTTTCGACCATCCTTTATTTGGACGGGACACCGTTGAACGCATCAAAGCCGAGTGGTCAAGCCTTTAACTAAGAGGGAATTTTGCACATCTCTGTCATCTGCGTTTATCAGTCCTGCAGGCCCGCCTCGGTAGCATGGTGGTAACGTGTCTGCCTCACGTTCAAGAAGTCCCGAGTTCGAATCTCGGTCAGGGTGAGTTACCTGGATAAGGTTTTTTCCGGGATTTCCCTTATCCTAAAAGACGAATGTCGGCTCTATGAACGAATGTAAGCTCTATGGACCTGGCTCCTCTGAGCATCATTTCACCCATTCCATTCATCGTCCGATATGACTTAACGCGGGAGGACATAAATTACAAAAAAAAAAAAAAGTCTCGCAGCCTATAGATTTCCTGCGATTCCTTCATCTCACCCCTTTCTCTCTGGGGTAAGGTCATAAAAGGTTCCTTGTGCATAGAAGTACTTCCAGTGTCTCATACTTTACCTATTTTGTCTAATTTCTAATGGTTATATATTTGCCTTTATATGTGTGTTTGCATGTATATATCTAATAAGTGTCATATATTCACTGTTTGTTTTCATACGTCATTGCCTTTTTACGGATTTTCTCTAATTTGCTTCGTAATAGCTATATTCTAATCCGGAATTTGATTGCCTTTTCCATCACTTTACCTTTTGCTCTCACTCTTTCTAATGACCTTGTGCTACTCTTTTTGGTGGACTAGCTGGTAATCCCAAAGTTATTTCCCAAAACCTGCTTTTTTCCCATTCTTTTTCAAGCCCTCATATTTCTGTCGTGTATAACAATTTTCACTCTTCAGAGTATCGAAAAGTAGTTCTGTGTACTGTTACATAGAACATAGTAAATATATACTTCCATATCCCTTAAATGGCCCTAGTTCTTTCCATTCCAAGCTCATTGCTTTTAAATCACGTGATTTAACAGAATTTGCAGAACATTTTTTAAAATATTTTATAATAAGTCATGCCTTGTATTATCGATAACATTTTATGTTATGATAGTATATGGAGCTTACCAGTCTAAAAATGTTACATTGTTAAGTTCTACGAGGGCTGTTCAATAAAGAATGATCATAATTTTTTTACTGTCATAATTTTCCGCACTAAAATTCAATCTTATTATATTTTGTTTGCTTAATGTGAAACAAACACGCCGTAGTAGTTTCATTGTTGGTACTCCTGGTTCAGACATGTTCAGTATCACCTACCGCTGCAATGGAGGTAACATGCAGTTAAAGTTGTTATTAGAGGAAGATCCGGAGTTTCTTTCAAACGTAATCGCTGCTGATGAAACTTGGCTACATCATTTTGATCCTGAGAGCAAATAGCAAAGCTCAGTGTGGGAATCTCCTTCATCATCAACCCCCCAAAAAGCAAAAGTTGCTGCTTCTGCTAGGAAAGTTGTGTTTATTTATTCTTTGATATTCCTGGAATTGTTTATCAGCATGTTGTACCTGCACACACATCAGAAACTGGACAATACTACAGGGATGTCCTGTAAACATTGCAAGTCCATATCAGGCGCAAAAGACCACATTTCCGTGAAGCAGGCTGGATGCTGCACCACGATTACGCGCGGCCGCATATTGCCAATATTGTTGCTGAATATCTTGCAAAAATCAACGTGAAGTGCATTCCTCACCCTCCCTATAGTCCGGATTTAGCCCCATGTGACTTTTTCCTATTCCCTAACTTGAAGAAACACCTTCGTGGGAGGCATTATCCACCATCAGAAGCAGTGGTTTAGGCTGCGGAGGCGAGTTTGAAGGATATCTCAAAAATGGTTTCCAGCATGTCTTTGAAGACTGACAGAAACGCTGGGACAAGTGCATCGCATTCAGGGGAGACTATTTTGAGAAAGACCATCAAAATTTTGAGGATGAGTAAGAGTACGTTGTCAAAAACAGTTGTGATCATTCTTTATTGAACAGCCCTCGTATATTAGTTTCTCAGTAATTTATATGTGGGTTGTCTTCTTGCAGGCTTATAGTATCATCATCATCATCATCATCATCATCATCATCATCATCATCATCATCATCATCATCATCATCATCATCATCATCATCATCATCATTCTCTGATTTTTTTCTGTAACCGGTTGTAAAACATAGAATCCTTTTTAACGCCCTACATAATTTTCATGTTTACTCATAACCACTACTTTAATGTACACCTTCAAACCTACACGTTGTTCAGATCATTAATCAATTTAATTGCGCGTACTTGTCAGATCTTGGGAGATTAGACTACAATACGTATATAATTTATAAAGCCCAAGCACCTTTATATGGTACATTTCTGTCTACCTTGTGTAACAATCAAAAGCAAATGACGATAAAGCGCACAATTGTCTAAAGTAACAATACTAACGATTATTTGATAAGGCAAATTATTTTCATGTATAAAGTACTCTATAAATCGATTTATTGATGCATGATGTCCTGCGTGCTATAACGAAGTATTTACATGCTACTAAATGTCTGTCTCTTGATGGAGAATCGAGAATTCTGTTCCATTATTGCACACATTCATCTTACGTTCTGTGGTAACATTAAGTGTGAAGGCTTTTAGGTAGAAAGTAAATCTAATGTTTGTCACTTAAGCACGGCTAAGTTGACAAGTCCTTTGACATACCCAAATGTTATATAAATATATTGGTGCGTTCTGAAGTACATAGTTTTCGCAATGTAGCGTTCCTACACGAATGCATGGGGATGACCTCCAACCGACCCTCTGATCGACAAATGGGCCCCTTTCATCACCTAAAATGCCCTGTCATACAAACCAGATTCAAGCCTTGCTGGACTTACGTCAGTAAGTCTTCTTATTCTTTTCTGATTCTTTTGTCCTCATTCTTCTGCTTCTTCTCTTCCTCCTGCAGCGTCAGCTCCTCCTTTTCCTCCACCTTTTCTCCTCCTCTTTCTGCTTCTTCTTCCCTACAACTTCTGCTTCACCTCCTTGTTCTTCTGCTTCTCTTTCTCCTTATCCTCCTCTTTTCTACTTTTTATATACTACTTCTGCTTCTCCTTCTTTCTTCGTTTCTTCCTATTTCTTCGCTTCTTCACCCTTCTCCTTATCCTTCTCTTTCTTCTTGTGTTTCCTGTTCTGCTCCTTCTGCTTCTTCTAGTCCTTCTTCTGCTTGCCTTTCTCCTTCTACTCAACGTCTTCTTTTCTTCTTCATTTTACTTACTAGTTATGATTCTGCTCCTCCTCCTTCTTACGTTTCTTCAACTCCTCCTCTTTCTTCTCCTTTGTTTTCTTTTTTCCACTTTTCTGCTTCTGCTTGTCTTTTTTCTTGTCTTATTTCTTCTTTATCTTTTCTTTCTTCTTCTGCTTCCTCTTCTCATTATGCTTTTTCCATTCCCACTCCTCATTTTTCTGCTTTTCTTTTTATTCCTCTCCCTTCTGCTTCTTCTTCTCCTCCTTCTTTTGGCCCGGAGCCCCTGAGAGCCTCAGCCCCCTTCACAATCCACCTCCTCAAATCTTTAACTTGCACTTTTCTTTTTGTGCCTCTTACTTTAATCTTCCTTAAGTCTTACATCACATAACCATCTTACTTTTGGACTTGCTTTTCTCTTTTAACATACCATCCTCCTTTCTATAATTTTTTGGGTATTTTATGTACTCTCAAGGGCTCTAGCCAAATTATTCTTTGTAAACCTTACGTCTCGCGTGTCTATTAGAGTTATGTGTTATTCTCCATTGCCCGTTATATTTTAATGAACCAGAGACTATTCTCAGTAGTTTTCCTTCACTGTTTAATAGCATTTCCTCATCTGTGTGTTTCAAGGTTCTGTGTCTGCAGTATATGTTACTAACACACTTATTAATGTTTTATAGATTTTGTAACCCATACCTCTTATATTTTACGTATCTACAATAATGTTAAGAGTGGCACATTTGTACAGAAACTTTTATATTAGTCATATTGACACTTTATTGTCATTAAAATTTTCACAGCCATTGTTTTTCGTTTTGTATGCATTTACATTCATGTTTTACACTTTTTGTTGAAATTATGCATGTTCAAACACAGCTTGTGGGGGCAGAGGAATAAGTTGAGTAGAACATGCAATCTTGCTGAAGAACGTGTCATGGAGACAGCTGCTCTAACCTAGGGCTCCTTGTGAGATATTTTGTCTCTTTTTACCTGTTTGTTATTATTTTGTTCGTGTTAGCTTTAATTACACAGAGGTTTACTCAGGTTTTAAGACTAGTATTAGAAGCTATTTATTTTTAAATGCTCTCTAGCTTTGAGTTTATTTGAGATACTTTGAGTTCATTATCGGTAATCTTTTTTGGTTATATTTCACTTCTAAAAGGCTAATTGAAATTTTATTAGTGTTATTCTGACTTCCATTTAGAGTAGTTTTGCGCCTCTTTCCTTCAAACTGGGCTTGAGAACAATACTAGTAAGGTTATCTAACTAACAACTACCACATATTTATTTGTTTATAATTCTACGTTGAATGGGCAAGGAATAATTTCCATAAAATATCTTATGCATAGATTTGACCATAAAAATATTACCTATATTAAATCCGTGTCCATTCTCTTGCACACTGCCAGCAGCATTGATGTGAGCCATTTTATTAACATATACTGATGAAACTATATGATATTAGTACTGAAACCAATTCATCGGAGTTCTTAGGTTTCCACTGGTTCTAACCTATGTAATTCTCAAATGAGATTAACAGTATTAGGTATGACGCGTTTATCCTTCACTTACCATTAGTATCGAGAGCACACTTCTCAGGTTCAAGACCGACAAAATCTAAAATTATTTTTCCATTAGCATAATGTTTAAATATTTTCTAAAACTTTGCCGCTCTTATGTGGCACCTACCATTTTTAAAATGTCCATTATTCTGTTTATTATTATTACTATCATCATCATCATCATCATCATCATCATCATCATCATCATCATCATCATCATCATCATCATCATCATCATCATCATCATCATCATCATCATCATCATCATCATCATCATCATCATCATCATCATCATCATCATCATCATCATCATCATCATCATCATTACGTTTGATAGTTTAATAACCTGCGATTTGAAAGTGCATTTACTATTCACTCACCTCGTAGCGTACATGGTAGCGTGTTTGCCTCTCGTTCAAGAGGTTCCGAGTTAGAATCTCGGTCAGGGTGAGTTACCTGGATAAGGTTTTTTCCAGAATTTTCCCTCATACTGAAAGACGAATTTCGGGTAGCTCTAAGCTCTATGGACCCTTCCCCTCATCGTCCGTTATGACCTAACGTTGTAGGTCGTAAATTACAACAACAACAAAAAGTCACCATTCAGTTTTCCTTGATTTCATAAGAGTAACATTTTAATGCTAACACACAATGACTCACCTTAACTTTGATTCAGTTTTAATTATTTCTTTTTACCAAAAACGAAATGAGTAAGGAAATGATTTCTGCTTATATGTATATCGATTAATATGGGTTGGATGCAATAATAATATTCGTAATAATAGTTCTATAAGTTACCAAAACAAATTGGTGGGAGAAAGCGTCATACAAATGTAACATATTTGTGGTGTTTTTTCGACTACGGAGCTGTTTTTCTTTGCATATTTTGCCTGTCGAAAGCACCCTTGTATACTCATTTGAAAATATATAACTGCGAGATATGTTCACTAACGAATTAGCACTTACAGTAGAGATATTTGCTTCTTTTAGTCTATAGGGTTCATCTTAAAGCTATCGAAAACTATATAGGTGTTATTAGTCATGTGTGTACCACCACAATGTCGCTTAATGTACTTGTAATTCCATCATATTTTAGTAATGTTATTTTTTTTAGGAATTTTCTTTAAATATTTTTAATTTCCATTTTTACCACTCTTCTCTCGTATCTTAGATCTAGAATCATGTCTGTGCTGTACATATTAATAGTTCTACGTACGCGAATTTACCCGACTCAAATATCTATGTTGAATAATTCTCACACTAGAGAAACGTTTTCCCTAGACGGGATATTGTTCGTTTCTTAAAAATAACACCACTGATGATTTCAGAAGTCAGCGTTGCGTGATAATTGTAAGAACACGAATGAAAGAAGGAAATTCCGTGGCACTAATTAATAACGCAGATGAACATTTTTACAGAGTTTTTAAAGTTTGCAGGAAACCAACGGCCTCGAAATTCCAGGAATTGCCAGTCTGTACCAATTTTCGTGAAATACTATTTAACCTCATTAGGTACACGAACACAATTCGAACTTTTGCAGGATTTTCCCTTGAGGGCAAAAAAGTTAAAGGGGATTAAATAATATTGTCTTCTAGTGCTTTTTAGTCAGCTTTTAAAATCACACTAAACTTCCACGCGAAGTTTAGGTTTACAAATTCTGTGGTTAGGAGAATGATTTTTTACCTTTGTGGAAGACCAAAAATATTGATTCCTAAGTTCAAGGTCTCGTACGTTTAACTACCTGGAAAGATATCTAGGAGGTACCATTCTGATTAAAAAAATAGCTACAAATATTATTAGTGCAGCGTGTGATTAGAAATACGTATTACTTCATATTAAGGGATTAAATCTAAACAAGAAATTATAACTTAACGTTTAACTCTCACTACTAAATGCAGGTAGAATGGGTGGAGAACAATGACGATTCTTATGGGGAGGATCGTCTTTTCCCGTGGCTCTTTTTTTTTTTTTTTTTTTTTTGAATGTACGTCCTCCAACGTTGTCATATCGGACGATGAATGGAGTAGGTGAAATGATGCTCAAATGAGCCCAGGGTACATAGAGCTTAGAGTTACCCGACATTCGTATTTCAGTATATGGGAAACCCCCGGAAAAACCTCATCCAGGTAACTCACCCTGACCAAGATTGGAACTCGGGACCTCTTGAACGTGAGGCAGACATGCTACCACCACGCTACCGAGGCGGACTTCCCGTGGCTTTCTGTTGATGCTTATATCGTCAGGTACATGTATCGTAGAGTTTCTGAATTCAGAGTCGTAAATCTAACTTACTGTTATATCGAAACGGAATATTATTTGTATTACAACTTTGAATTTATCATATTATTATCTATATTATATTATCTCACAGACAAAATGCTTACTGCTTTATTCCGCCCTCTGTCTTTTACTTCCATGTTAATATTATGCTGGTTTTTCACTGCCTCGGGGAATTATTGGAAATCGTTCATATTTTACTGCCTGCCTTGCAAAAACATGCGGCCACCTGAACAATAGCTTTCAACCTTTATCAGAGTATTTCATATAACTTTTTTGAACCCTAAACATATTATTATATGCATTTTTAGCATACTCCTCAAATTCCCCATTATAGTGTAAGCAGAAACTTAACTCTGGTGAGCAAACCAAGGATGAATATTTTTAGTAGTAACATTTTGAATCAAACTTAAGTAGTTTCGTTTTGTCATGGAGTTAGTATTTGTAATTGATTGTACAGGGTGTCCAAAAATTACATTGACAAACTTTGGGAGCTGATAGATAACATCATTTTAGACATTCTTTGTTAAGGAAAGTTTTTTGATACGGTGCTTCGTTTAATTGCAGGAAGAGTTAATGTCAAAGCAAATGTTGGCCCACACGTCCATTGCGAATAACACAAAGAGTGCATCTGCCGTACTCTCGCTAAGACACCAGCCATTTCTCTTTGGATGGATAACCAGAAGGTCAAGGACGGCCATGTTCTGTATGGACTCCTGGGAAGTGGAAGATGTGTTGCGGTGGGACAATCCTGCAGCTAGTACTCGCGTCATTACTCGACAATTGCGCCTAAGTCGTAGTACTGTAGGAAGAACTCTGCAGGGCATGTTACACGCTTTTCACCTTGGTATCTGGACAAAATTGTAAACGGCATACTGTTGGCATACCATGCTATGTTCACAGACGAAACGATGTTCACACGTGAACATTCATTTCACTGTCGGAACTCATATGTTAGGGCCTTGGAAAATTCCCGTGCTATATTTCAGAGGTCACATCAACCGAGATTTAGTGCTAATGTGGGGATCGGTATTGTGGATAACTTAATAGGAACATACGTTTCGCCGGCCTGATTCAATGATTACAGTTACTTATTATTTCCGCAAGAAGTTTTACCTAATCTAATGGAAGCGGTTCCCCTTCATATCAGACAGGATAAGTGGCTTCAACATGAGGGGGAACCAGCTCACTTTAGTACTGAAGTAGGTACTTCGTCATCTTACGGCTACATACGGCAATCTCTGGATAGGCAGAAGTGGATCTATTTCCTGGCCGGCACGCTACCCTGGCCTTAATCCACTTGACTTTTTATGGGGGCTCATGAAGACTGTAGTGTATGAAACACCGTTAGATCTGAAGAAGACCTAGTGACAAGAATAACCTGCGCAGCTGGCGAAATCAGAGAAATTGCTGGTGTCTTCGCGAGAGTATGGTAGAATATGGCACACCGATACACACTTTGTTAGTTGTAACTGGCGTGCGTTTCAATATTTGCTTCGACATTAACTAAAACGAAGCACCACAGCAAAAAAAAAAAAAAAAAAAAATCTTCCGTTAACAAAAAGTGTTTCAAATTATGCTATCCATCAGCTCCCAAAGTTTGTCGGTCTAATTTTGGGACATGCTATATATGTTCACCTAAAAGCGAGCAGTATCTTTAATACATTATAGATTCTCAGAAACAGAAAATACACCTGCGCCGTGGCGTAGTGGGCTAAGGCATCATGCCTTGGTTCCCTGCTACGAAATGTGGCCCGGGATCGAACCCCCCTGGGGATGCGGATTTTAAGTCCCGGGTACAGGACCGCTGTCCTCTCAGCATCGTGAGGAAATTGAGGAGCTTATGATAGATAAGCGGCTCTGGTCTTGAAAGCCAACAATGCGGCTGAGGGTGCCGAGATGCCGACCACATCTCCTCCCCGTGTCGGTTGGAATAACGCATATCTCTACCTTGCATATGTGGGCGTGAGGCCGGCAGTCAGTTTGGCAGGTCTTGTTGTCGTGTCATGGGCAAAGTAAAGTAAATAGAAAATAAGTTATATCCATCACAGTCTCAAACTTTGTGTACCTTAGTGCCATTTTTTCTATACGAATGAGTATATCCTTTCACACGAGACCTGTATGTTGTTGCAGCTGTTTTCGTATATCAATTCCTATAGTCCTTCTAAGGAAGGACGTAGGCATTTATTGTTCGCACTTCTGTAGTATATACAAGTTGCAGTATAACATAGTTTCATAATTTATATGCCAACTCAAAACGATCAGGACAACATTATATGCTGTTATGTTTACTCTTTATAATAAATAGTTCTGTACTCCATGTAGATGTGTTTTATCAGTAGGTATCTGATTGATAGGATTACTTAGCCATACTTCATACGGTACTCTCTAAAATTTCACAAATAACTAAATTAAGGAATAATTGCTAGCAAATGGGACGAAAGTAAATATTCAAGCTTTCTATTCATGATATATTTAGTAAATACATCGCCAAATAAATCCACATTCTTGTGTCGCTTTATAGATTTTAATGATGTAACAATTTAAGGGAATATGCTTCATATTTTAAGGTCAAATAAGTGTTAAAGTTGTATACTAACGACTACTTCACACAACTAAGTAAATCAAAACACTTACATTACTTGTTAGAAGATAACTTTTGAAAATACAATTGCCTTTGATTAGAATTTTTGTAAACTTTCTGAAACAACCCACTTTACCAAATAAGGTATATTCTGATGTGCATAGTAAGTCGCCAATAAGGTACTTGTCTGATATGTTTATGAGAACTCCTAGTGGTTTACCGGGAGAAACAGGAGTCAGCTGGAGAGTTTAATGTCATGCTGGCACGTTGGCTATAGCAGCTCAATGGTTTAGAGCGGCTGGACGGAGAGCAGAAGATCCGTGGTTCAAATCCCGGCTATAGCGTTAAATTTTTCAGTCTGTCTCAGCCCTTTCATAGTGCATGCTACACACGGCTAGTGTGAAAGAACAATTAATTTCCAAACTTTATTCTGTCTCTGTAGCGTGCTGTTGGCGTATCTGCCTCACATTCAAAGGTTACCAAGTTTGAATCTCGGTTAGAGCGATCATCTGGATACGGTTCTTTTCCGGGGATTTTCCTTATCTTGAAAGGCGAATGTTGGGTAACTCTAACTTCTATGAGCCTTGGGCTTGTCTGAGCACCGTTTTACCCATTTCATTCATCGTTCGATATAACTTACGTTGAAGGACGTTAATTAAAAGAAGCAAAGACACAGACAAAATTTTCTATTATGTGGTTTGTATAGCGTGTCACAGTAGTCTTCAAGACTTCCTATACATAGTTTAAGAACTCCTTCACTGGGGACTGCACAAACTTGTAATTTAAGTCATTTTTTGCATCACCTTTAAGACACATTCGTAAAGGAACACTTGGGAGGTTTTAAGCAGTGAGCCTATTTTTATGTGCGTTGTTCCTCAGCGGTAGAAAACATTTTTATATAGATATCTGGATAGTATATGCAGCTCCTCCTTTCCAATAAAAAGAAACCATTACTCATATATGTGTGTTGAGCAACATGCCTTGGAAACTTGATAGAAAATGTAAATTCGTAAACTCTACCTGCCTCAACATTCTGCATGTTGCTTCCCCATGCATTAACGTACTTCGTAAGTCTGTCACAAGTCCACAAAAGATTTTTTAAAATTATTTTTCTCATCGCGCACTGTCCCTTCCATAATATCTTCATTGTGCTAATATTGTGAACAAAAAAATCAGACTTTATAAGGGTAACATGAAAAATGAGAAATATAATTGGTTGTATCGAATATTGGAAAATAAAGTGGAGACTCCAAGGGTCACCGAACCTAGGACGATGTGCTCCATTAAGATCGGGCACCCTAAGTACTTGAACACAATACCAGGCGTAACGCGATTAGGCTTGATTAGCCTTTAACCTAGCGCGATTAGCCTTTGCAGACTACAACCTGGGATACCGGCTGTAGACGAGACACTCCCAAGAAGGAATGGCTCCCTAGAACTCCCTTAAATGCGAGAGGAAGTCTTCCCAGAGCGCAAATTTCAGTCCTTTTGCAATGCACCAACCGCCGTTTCTTAGTCTTACAGCTGTGAAACAAACGAGATGAAACAGATGCCTATAGCAAATTGGCTGGTTTTCAGAATTCCATTTTAATACAATACCGCGAAGTTATCTTGCCCGGTTTTCACTGACATTATTTACTTACAGAAAGTCTTCTTCTTCTTCTTCTTCTTCTTCTTCTTCTTCAACTTTCTTAATTGTACCACTATCGTGGTGTGAGGGAATTATTGTTCCTCTATCCCTTTAAGGTCGGACCTGAGGAACGGAAACTATGGATCCGATAGTGAACCAGGATAGGTGATCAGTCCAATGTATGGTGTGAAGGTGAAGGAAGTGGATAATATATAAGAGGGCGAAATGACTGTTAGGGAAAATGACGTTGGAGCAATTGGTGGAATGCTGAAGGGGAAACCGGGAGACTCGGAGCAAACCCGTCCCAGCGCTATGTTATCCACCACCAATGTCACTTTGCGTTCACCTGGGATCTAACCCGAGCAAGCTTGGTGAGAACTTTGAAGTCTACCCTCTAAGCCATAGCAAGTATAGAAAACCTAAAAGAATATATTTTCGGTTTTTCAGTTTTCTTCCTCAGAATTGTTCTATATCACTCAACCATTTATCAGCTAAGGCAACCCGACCTTTGAGACTACACTAGCCTAACTTCTCTATAACGTAACCTGCCTTTCTTTGCCATGAAAAGTCCACGTGGCATGGAAAATGCTTTTAGTCGTTCTGTACTACACCACGAAGGTTATTATGCTGTGGAATATTCAATAGGTAGGTAACTGTATGAAGCGTGTTGGTATTACAATAAAGATATGCAGAAAAATTGGTATCGTCCAAAACTTGTTCATAACCTCAAGCGCGCGTTTATACTAAAATATACTATAGAGTAATTATGTTATAAAGGTCTCAAATAAACAGTTTTGGAAAATATTTTATCCTAAAAAATAAAGGAACAATCAAACCTAAAATATGAATGATTGATTGACTGGATGATCTATATCTTACTTATACAAAATTATACAATATATTACTTCCTCTTTGAGTTACTTATTTCTGTTTCCTCCCCTTATATTTAACAACATGTTGTATATATAATGGAAAAGTCTATTCTTTCTTCTAATTGCTTTGGTACACCTCTTTACGCATTATTTTGATAATTGTTCCTGTTCTCCTCACGTCCCTCTTACGCAATTTAACCTTATTTTTTCTAAATGATTTCTGATTTCTCCATATAATCAACTGATAGTGAGTTAAAATTCCCTCATAAAAATGAACTAGGCATATAAAAATAGAGAGGAACTGAGTGAAAGGAAACATGAAGTGCTATAATTTTTATTCAACTTACTATGTATACTATGTATACCAATATAGCTGTATTATTTCCACGCCGTATATACCTGATGGTGTATATGGGAGGTGATAAATGTTACTTCCTGAATTAAAAGTGATGTTCACTTTAGGGTTTGCCAGCAGCTTCACGCCAAAGACGTCAAATGTTCAATTCCGCTGTAATGTGTTGGCATGGTTTCGGCGGTTTCCGGAGAACAGCAGACCCGTCTAAGGTTTGCTGCTCTTTGTAAACTTTGATCTGAGCGCAGGTGTTGCTCATGATTCGTAGAGTGGGTCTCTAGCTGCTATTGTGTGGCTTCAGGGAAATGTGATGTTGCTGGATGAATGCAACTGCCGTCTTCCACTTCAGAACGTTCCATTTATCCCTAATTTAATAGTACACAACAATTGCTTACTCTCTGACATATAAAGATTTCTTATTAAGGCATTCCCAAAAGAAAGTCAATTAATTTTTAATAATTCCAAGTTAAAAATCTTTATTAAGGATCATAAAATATATTATGAAACTTTAAATTATACACGAAAACATTTTGCACTAATTCCAGATTTTTTATGAAGCTTTCAAAATAAAATAAAGAGTATTATCGATAAACCATAGTGCCCGTGTGTAATACTGACAGATTAAGCACAGTTCTTTCTTAATCCTATCTTTTTCCAAATAGTATATCATGACCTGGCTTGGAAAGCTCACTACTATTTTGGAAAATCGTTTTGTGATCAGGGCTTGAGCTTGGAGTTTCCTGTTTCTTAGCCATACAACCCGTCCAAAAGAACACAAATTTAGAAGTGATTTGAAAACCAACAATTTTGAGACCAATTCATCCATTGGCACATTAATTAACTTCTCTATATATCTACTATTTACTGGTTATTGCTTTATGTAGTTTTGATGCATTAATTGCCCACTTTAGGGTAACCATACTACAAAATGTAGAAAATGTTCTATATGACAAATTCAAACATTCTAGTTTCAAAATCTCATAATCCTGTAAATTACTTACGTAATCTGCATCGATTGAATATCATTGATATGGGCCTTAAGTAGCTATCATACTGTATTTTAAGAACATTTTCTACACTAAAAATATACTTTGATTTTTTGTTTATAAATGTTAGAGTGGTGTAGTTTTAATGCTTTACTATTATCTTTAATTTTTGTGGCACTTTTTATTAACATGAGAGTATCAGAGAATTTATATTCAAACACAATGGTTCTCGTAAGCGAAAGGCACTATATTTAAAGCTTACGGACTTCTTCACGTCACAGAATCATATATCTAAAATAACCACACGTTTGAATTACGTGGATCAGTTTAGTCATAGCCATAATTGAATTATTAAAATGCTGAGCAAGGGATTTATGCTTTTGTAGTATTATTGTCATAGAATATCTCTTTAAAGCTTAAAATTGATGATTAAAAACTAAAATGTTTATTATGGCAAGCGGGAAATGGTATTTCCCTCTGGAATTTTCTTCTTTTCTGTTCCCTTTAAGAAATCTTCTAATGGATATTTGTTTGAGATGGTGCTTACTGCCATGTGCAACGGATATAATGAATACACTCTGTCGTCACAATGCGTAACTTCATACGCTTTAACGCTCTAAGTGGAAAAAGTTTAATTACTTTGGACTGAAATAATGAAATGCAACAATCACGAATTTGATTACCCGAAACAGCCTAAGCTTTATGTATTTGTCTTACGATTTGCCGCATCATAAACGACATCCATAGTATTTAATGGTGTGTTGCAACCCGTTTCCTAACTAATTACACTCCGCTTAACTAATTACATTTGCATACCAGTATTTGTTACCATTATTATCAAAGCTAGTCATAACTAGGTTTGCTGGTAATTGAACCAAATGTTATCGGCCGCCGTTTGTGTAGCGTCCATGTCATTTCAAACCTACTTCGTCACGAAACATTAAGTAAATGAAAATTTTAAAACTTAAAAGAAGCATCTATAGTCATTTTATGGAGCACGAATCTAAAGTGAACCATTTCTCCAAGTTTTTCCCCCTACAATGTTACGTTATTTTCGCTAAGGCCCTGAAATTCTAAAAGATCCTCTCGAATTGCTACAAATTTGATTTACTCGCAAATCCTGTTTCTATTTCTATTGATGCTGCTTTGGGTAATTCCTTATGACGAAATTGCGCATAACTATCTCACAGATTACCCTATTCATCATTTATGGGTATTCCATTTATGATACTCCTTGTGTAGAATTTAATTCTTCTGCCTTTTTATAATTAAAGTAATATCGCTCAGCACACAGGCACTATACAGACACTTGATAAAAGAGACAAAATAAAAGTTGAAAAAATGCATAGCACACACGTAATAGAGAGTATCACACAATTCACCATAAACCAAAATCACACATTTGTTAGAAAATCAGGAATGAGTTCGACCTCAATCATATCCCTCAGCAGCTCTCAACACCGAGTAAAGGTAATCCTCCGTAAAAGAATCTTTCCAGAGTAGAAGAATGCCCTTGGGAAACGGCTCTTAATTCTGGTGGGGAGGAGAGACTGCTGGTCGAGGAAAACAACATAGCTCCAGGAACGATGTGGAGGCTGCAGAAGAAGTTTGTACCCCGGATCTGAATAACTGATGAATAGGAGCAGTCCAAGTTTACGAAGTAGTTGAGAATTGTGCACAAACCTGGGAGCGTGCACTCGATACGAAAAATCTTGCTCTAAATAGACCATAAAGCTTGAATTTTACTGGGAACTGCACCAACCTACACCAGGCAGGCCTAGGATACTAACTGCCAAATGAGGGATATATAGAGCTGTGGGGTTGTTTTGAAAGAGGATTTGTGGTTCATTAAAGGTTATATTTTGGGTAACCGGAAATAGACAAAAGCTATTTTCTGTTTAAGGTCAGATACCAAGTGCGCTAGTGGTCAAAGTGGACTCCCAAGTATTTAACTCCGGCATCTGAGAGATTCCTGGGTATTGGTACTCCATGGGGTGTAACAGAGGGTGGCTGTATCAGTTGGCGAAGAGTAAAAATCGTGGCTTCACATTTGGTCCTGTTCAGTGCGATACGCCAGGCATCGAGCCAGGATGCAAAACCATTATATGTCGCATGGAGATCGGTAGCAGCAACAAGAATGTCGGTGTTAGACGCGAAGAGATTGGTATCATGTGCATAACTGACCATAGCTTGGTTTTAACTAGTAGGTTTCAGGTACAGATGTTGCAGTAAGTTATTCACAATATTAATCCTTTAGATAAACCAGCAGATACAGGCCTGCGAGAAAAGGTTTTATGTTCCAATTTAACGGAGTAGCTAGATCTAGATTAGATGAGTGAACTATGTGATATAGATACTCTGGGTGAAAAATTTGTAGACATTTGTAAAGGAACTCTGTGTGCCATTACTTATCGAAGGCTTTTGTGAAATCCACAACAGTTGCAGCAATGTGTTTATTTTAAATGACTCGAGCAATGTTCTGGTGACCCGCAAGAGCTGGTGACTCGCGGATTTTGGTTTCGAAAGTCCAACTGAAATTCCAGTAATATAGAGTTTGTGGAAAGTTGGTAATAAGTTTTAGTAGAAGCTTCTGAATTACCTTTGGAACAGTGCCATCGCTATGAGCGATTGCTGAAGGATGGTTGTGCGGTATACCTGGCTTTTGAAGATCGATGACGTGTGCATGGTTCCATGATGAAGGAAAGTGACCAAAACGTAGAGGCTCATAAAGAGAGAGGCCAAGAAAGCAATATCTTTTCTTGAAGCTTCTTCAGAGCTAGGTTAGGTGCGTGGTTTTGTCTTAGGTTACGATGTAACTAAATGTGGGTTTCCTTCTCTTGGTAAAGCACAATATCCATGGTTGGATACGGAGTGAAAATAGCTTTAAAATGAATTGCCAACAGGTCGCCTTTATCGGAGTGGCTAATGTGGAATATGTTGCCCTCTTTTAACGGTGAACTCTCAAAGAACAGTCGCCATAAGAACGGCCCGAAACATAAGCAGCTCATAGCAAGCAAAACGGCAACTGTCCAAGACTCCCTTCCGCTGTCTTTGTAGCTGATTTATGTTGGCGACATCAGGACAGATGCTAAAACTATTCTAGCCCACGCATTTGATATTTTGTACGCAGCAATAGAGTAATTTCTAATTGAAGAGACTGAGTTTAGGAAGTACGCTGGTTAGAGTACTATGAAGTACAGCATACTGCAGGGAAGAGGCCATGGCAGAGGTGAAGAAGGTGAGTGCATGATTGGCGTTTCTTTTTACCTTGAGAGGCATATCTGGCTGTAGAGTCTCATTAATATGGCTGCAAAAAGAGTGCCAGTCAACATAGTCGTGAAAAGACGGTAAAATGGAATAGGATTTACTGTTGTGAAAGGTGACGATTGTACTGCAATGGTCGGTCCATTTCTGGTAAAACGTGCATTAATTGAGGCTGTATGATGTGCTTCATTGCTCTGTTACAGTAGGTATATGAACAGCGATTTTCGTCAGCTGCCTGTTGGAGGCGGGAACCGCTTGTTGTGGCCATCCTGTATCCATAGTTTCTGACCTTGAGTTTTTCCCCAGATTTTCCAGTTTGCTATTTCCCTTATTTCTTTACGTTTATTTTATGTTTGTAAAATCAGGCGGTGGTTCCACTGTGTCGGTGAAATATGTGCGTGCAAAAATTTTCCCTAGTATTTGAGTGGCGGCTAAGGCCCTCTTTCTGGAAATGGCTGATTTCATTCCTGGATGCTCACGTAGAAGTTTGGTAAATGCGAGATCGTGTCGGCGTTAGAAATAGAGTGACTCTAAAATCATTAGGGACCCTGACCTTGTAAGCACTTATCGTCTTCCGAATCTGGTCGTGCTTCAGGTCTGCCGTTCATCCCTACATCCTACGTTGATAAAACAGTGGCACTAATACAGTCTACGTGGTTGCTCACTTCTAAGAACTGGAAACTCCTCTGACAGCCCCAAACCTTATTGCTTTTCCACACACCTACTTAGCGATTTAAACGAACACAGTCAAATATGGCCGTGGCGGGACTCCACTTAGAACACCTAAGACCACTATGCAGTGAATTAACTTGCAATAAAGCAATACAGGTAACAGCATAAATTACTATAAGGATCGCAGCTGTTGTAAACATCTTTTGATTTTGCCTGTATTACCTATTGCATACAAGAGCCTTTGAAAATAAAAAGATGAATTTTATATTTGTGTGTATATACATTCAGCAGTTAAAAACATGAAACTACGTTAATATTTTATATGCTCTTGTTTATATTATTGAGGCCACAATTAAATCGCAGACTTAAGTTCCTATGTGCTGAGAGTAATCGTTATATAAATAGCGTACTATTTTGGACCATCCGCAGAACTGGTTATTGTGTTTACTGAAGCATACCTGAAGAACCAGAAGGAGGAAGACAGGCAGAAAACTGATATAAAAGTATGGTGTAGCGTTATATAACATTGATTATATCCCAAAACAGAAATCTGGGGTGCACATCCAGATGTTAAGATACAAGTTCAATTTGGTATTCTTGAAATCTATTAGCTACGTTTGTGTAGGTTGCTTTACAACGCGACTGTAGCAATGCAATGTAACATTATATTATTCATATTATAAAGTATAATAATATTATACAATACTTATTATTATACTTATAGTTATTATAATAATATTATTCATTTAGTTAAAACTTAATTATAATTTTCAAACATTTCCTAATTCGTATGTATTCTGGAATTAAATGGTGAAAACGTTACCTAAACTATACATCAGTTATAAAGTCGAGAATTATTTTGTATAAAAGTAATAAAAAGTTTTTAAATAATGTACAAAGTTCATGCAGGTCCATAAATTTCCTTGGTAAAATATAAAAGGTATTCCAAGTATATTGCCAAGTAATTGTTATGTAGAACGTTTATCCTTGAGTTAATAGATTTTGGAGAGGAAAAAATGTTTATATGTTGATACAAACGGAACATTCTATAGTCCTTTTTATACTAAACCGACATAGTACCTAAGGTGCCCGTAGCAGTTAAGGAAAATCATCTCCTATCACGTGATTTACTCCACGTGAGAAATATATTTTAATGTCTGTGATTAGCTGAAGTTAGATATAAATTCATCTATTGGGAATCGTTTCACCTACGAGGGCTGTTCAATAAAGAACGATCATACATTTTTACGGTCATAATTTTTCGCACTAAAATTCAATCTTATTATATTCTGTTAGCTTAATGTGAAACAAACACGCCGTAGTAGTTTCATTGTTGGTACTTCTGGTTCCCGTCTGTGAGAACCAGGCAAATTCAGACATGTTCAGTATCGCCTACCGCTGCAATGGAGGTAACATGCAGTTAAAGTTGATGTTAGAGGAAGATCCGGAGTTTCTTTCAAACTTAACCACTACTGATGGAACTTGGCTACATCATTTTGATCCTGAGAGCAAACAGCAAAGCTCAGTGTGGAAATCTCCTTCATCACCAACCCCCAAAAAGCAAAAGTGGTTGCCTCTGCTGTGAAAGCTATGGTCATCTCATTCTTTGATATTCTTGGAATGGTTTATCAGCATGTTGTACCTGCACACACATCAGTAACTGGGCAATACTACAGGGATGTCCTGAAAACATTGCAAGTCCATATCAGGCGGGAAAGACCACAATTCCATGAAGCAGGTTGGATGCTGCAGTATGAAAATGCGCGGCTGCTGTTGCCAATGCTGTAGCTGAATATCTTGCAAAACTCAACGTGAAGTGCATCCCTCACCCTCCCTATAGTCCGGATTTAGCTCTATGCGACCTTTTCCTATTCCCTTATTTAAAGAAACGCCTTTGGGGGAGGCATTATCATCATCAGAAGCAGTGGTGAAGGCTGCGGAGGCGATTTTGAAGGATCTCTCAAAAATTGTTTCCAGCATGTCTTTGAAAACTGGCAGAAACTTTGGGAAAAATGCATCGCATTCAGGGGAGACTATTTTGAGAAGGACCATCAAAATTATGAGGATGAGTAAAGGTACGTTGTCAAAAAAGAATGTGAGCATTATTTATTGAACAGTCCTGGTAACTTTCGTCAGTGAGAGATATTAGAACATCATCAAAACGTGGAGTAAATCATGACTGGAGCTGGTTTCGCTTTATTCCTGTGAACACTTTAGTTGACAGTTTAGTTGAACACTTTATACTCATGAGAGTCTAATTTAAATTGGGCTATATGTGTTCCTTTTATTTCTGTTTGTTGAAAATTGCTTTAGAATATTGAAATTTGCAGGAACATTTATGTCTCCTTCGTATGTAGGAAGGGTAGTCGAATCCTGTAATACAGTTACAAATGTCCTTTTGCGCTGAAATGGTATACTTTTGGACAGAGAGCGACTGTGAGTGAGCCATGTAATGGTGGAGAGTTTTCCCAGCTAAGTGGAGCACTGTATACAATCAGTGTTACTCGATCTGCCAACCACTAGACGTCAACTCTGGGCAGTGAATGGAGCGGGCCACGAAGTCAGTCCCAACAGGAAGTTTGACAACAAGATGATGGATGAGCCTGCCAGAAGCGTGTGTATATCTGGGGATGGGTGGGAATTAGGTTATCATCCAGACGTTTTAACAGCTTTATAGAACATATACGATATGCCTGTCAGTGCCTACAAGAGAGCTTATTACACACTTATCGGGTACTAATGATGTTAATTCCAATGTTTTGCTTCTTCTCATACTTTTCGTATTACCCATAATTCATTTAAATCCTGGAGTAACCCTTTTCCAACCAGTTATTTTAATTTGTGTGTGTATGTTTTTCCTTTCCTTCTTTTTATTTATTATGGCGACCACAGTTTGCTTTATATAGGATCAGTAAGAGGATTGCTATTTAATAAAATGTAAATTAATTGAACTAGAAGGCTAAAGACAACTACTTTTAGTTCTCTATACAGCTTTATAGCTTAAGATACAGTTTCAAGAACTCATTTTTTTCTTCGGATATAAATCCAAAACTTGTGATACCATCTGCTTTATTCCATTTCTATTTCTAACACGAAGACAATGTTGCAGTTTACTCACTGTCTTTGTCGGTCTGTTATTAAGGTTTCATTCTTAGTTCACAGAGAAAATATACGCACAACATGGAGGTAATACAGTCACGTGTCTCAGTGATTTATATCTAGTTGACGGGTCAGAAATACAAAGATTTCCAGTTAAATAGTCAGTTCAATAAAATGAATAAGTTTGTCACCAAGTTTCAAATCTGTTACACTTACAACTGCACTTTCAGAACTTTTGCACTATTTCCCTTGTGAATTCAGATACTGTACCTCAGTATTTAATTGCATTCGTCTTTACACTATTTGTAAACGATGGAGGCGTGTGCGTTTTTTTTTTCATAGGTATACTGCACATGTACTGTACTGTTATCGCTCGCGCATGTAAACAAACAACTGCAGGTAGGTGTAGCCTGACCATGACAACCGCCTCACTGCGAGAAGAAACAAAATAGTCACGTTATACCTTGCGTCTGCATATACTTGCAAGGCAATGCTTTACTAGTTCGCAGAATTACGTTGTTTTTGAGGTTTGCTTCCAGTGGCAGTTATTTGCACTTTTGATGGCCGTGCTGTACATCTTGACGTCATTCATACTGAGTCCAGCTAACTTGTATGGCATGCGAGCGCACATCCCTCCGGCATTTACCTATTTGCCTTGCTTATTTATAACTTACAGAGCAAAAGGGCCGAGTCTCTCCTAGAAGCAGCACTGAGTATGTTAAAATCCGATTTTACATTTCAAATTTAGATCAAAATAAATAGCTTGGAATAATAGCAGAAGTTTTCGTAATTTCATTTAATATTGTTTCCTATATCTATATACATTATAATTGTTATCATCTCTATACCTAGTATAAATGACGGCGCAATTTAAAAATTGCCTCCTGTTAGAAATACTATGTGTCAAGTTATTTTGGTATAGGGTGAGATCAATTGAAAGCTGTATAGAAGGTACTCCTTCAATAAAGTAGAAGGAAAGTTCTGCCCTAAACCACATCGTTCATATCACAATACTAGATTGCAGCACAATGTAACAGTAGGTCGTAGCCCTAATATATGCACACCTAACTTTCAACACTTCTATATTCTGGAAGGAAAGGATGCCGTACAGTTCCTCAAATTGCATTAACAAGAGCAATCCCAAATGGCAAATCTGGAACAAAATTACCCACCGTCTGCTAGTTAGGCACCAACTGGAAGACAACTGGCTCTGCCAATGGCACAGTGTTGCCAAGAATACTCCCAAGTGGTAACGCTGCTCAATATGAACAGGATTGGCACCGGCTGGACTGGATTCTCCTCTGTCAGTGACACACTTTTGCCAACATTCCAAGCCAAAACATGCAAGCTATTAAGCTGCATCTCCTCGGAGTTTTACACAGGCTGGGGGCAGGAATCTACTGTGTAAATGGCACTGTTGCCAAGAATACTTCCAAGTGGTAACATTGCGCAACTTGAGCCTGCATGTCCTAAAAGATCGACACAGGCTGGGCAGGATTCGCCTCTGTTAAGAATATAGTGTTGCCAACAACATTCCCAAAGTGACAAAATGCCCAGGATCTCCCTAAAGTTTTACACTACCTGTGCAGGAATCTGCTGTGCAAATGACACAGTGTTGCCAAGAACAATCCCAAACGGCAATATCAAATAACATTAAGCGGAATGTTCTAGAATATTAGAACTGACTTGACAGGATTCTGTTCTGTCACTGACACAGTGTTGCCACTGTTGCCACTCCCAAGTATGAGTGTTACACAATATTAAGTTGTGTTTTAGAGGTTTGTTACCTCTCTTGTTGCACATTAACCTTCTCTAAGAGTAAAACTACGCACAGTCACTTGCCTAGTAATGTCAATAGCGGTACGCCCGCCTCAGTAGCTTAGATGTTAGCCGTCCGCCTCACGTTCAAGAGGTCCCGAGTTGAAATCTCGGTCAGGGTGAGTTACCTTGTTAAGGTTTTATCCAGTGTTTTCCGTTATCCTGAAAGATGAATGTCTGGTAACTCTAAACTCTATGGACGCTAGACTCATTTGAGCATCATTTCATTAATCGTCCGATATGACTTAATGTTGGAGGACGTAAAAACAAGAGCGCTCCATGGGAAAATACTCCTAATTTTGAAAAGCGTATTGAACACGCGGATTTAATTGTTTTATAACCAGAGCGTGCTTAAGTAATAAAAACTGATAGATCTGAAGTACAGCTCGGGCGTTCCTAGGGAGGCAGAATTGCCTTTGTCGCCATTCTCAAATAACTTATTTAATATTTTTTAATATAGCCATTGAAGCGAAAATGTCTGGGTAGCGCAGGGTAAAGCAAAGAGGGTACTCTCAGGGTATGCGTGGATATGTATGGGAGTAAGGCTAGTTCTAATGACACTGGAATGCAAGTTTCAAACTGGTTTAATTTCTGTTTCTTTTTATCATTACATCAAACTCGAAGTTGCCGAACAAGGGTTACCAAAATTACTGTTCAGAGCTACCGTATGTAAAATGCTTATTACTCGATAAAACCTAATTCGTTCTTCACGTACATATGAACCGACAAATATCTTCTCTCATCGCTTCTGGTTTACTTTGACCAAGACAGAAGCAGATGACCTTCTTAATCAACCTGCCCGCCACGGACTGTGTTTCCTCCCTGTGCACAGCTGCGTGTGTGTCACTTTCACCTCTGGAAGCTCTTTTTAATCACCCAAAACCCCTTTGTGACTATTTTATTCATTGTGATTATTAGTCTTGGTCATGCCATTATTAAGGGTCCTTTTCAAACAAAGTCAAGTGCTATCCCTTAGAATTCCTGCTAAGAAAATCCTCTTTCTCCCGTGTCTTTTGTTACACAACTCAACCAACTGCACCTGTTCGTGTCGTAACAAATATACAATACTCCTTTGAAATCCACTACAATTCTTTATTCATTGCATCCCTTAATTGCTGTATCACCATGTTATTACCAGGCTTCTTCTGTTATACTCTAATAGTTGTAAGTTTAATGAGGCTTTAATATTAATGTTGTTTTGCCACAAAAAAGGTTATTTTTGAAGCATTATGGTAGTGCAACTTTTATTTTATGCTTCAATGTCATAGTAAATATTTGAAGCGTATCTGAGTTATTTTAGATTGACGTATTAATAAAATGTCTAAAGCTAGATATAGTAGGTATATAAGTATTAAGGATAGAGGCCGCCAATGCTAAAACAAATGAATGTTTAAGAATGCGTGATCAAAACAAAAATAGAAATAAAAAAGATTCTGATACAGCATGATCAGCTAAAATACTCCATTTATGAATTAGGGGAAAAATCATGAAACAGAGATTTCAAGCTAATCATTGTTATGGTCGTATACAATCTTGTACCAATTCCGTTTTATTTTATACATTTTAAAATAAAGAAGTAGGGGTTGAAGCAGTTAAAATACGTCTAGGGTTTTGGTTACGTAATCTCACTTTCTACTTAAATAAAGGAAATGCTATCTCGGGAAATTTAAAGAACTTTCAATTTCATCCAAACCATAATCTTAAGTATCTGCTTGTCATTACAACAAAGAAAGAAGCATAATGTCATATTCTAAGGTAATCTCCTAAATCATGTGGAGCCATTAAATGGGACAGACACAGGAAGGAGGGAACGTAACTAGAGGCTGCGGGCCCATGAGTGTGAGTTAAGGGTGTTATAATTAGTGTGAAATTATGGATACAAATGACCGTTAATGGAACAAAGTAACAATTTATTTAAAACATGTCAGGAAACACCCCACAGGGACATACCTGTGGTGGTCACAAGAGATGCCTTGTTAAGTCGTGTTGCCTTTTATGCCCCGTCCACCACTAAGGGTTGTTAGGCTCACTTACTATTATCCTCCCTCTTTGACGTCAGCACGACGCTACACTAGCAACTGTGAAATTTCTTATGAGCACCACAATATGATAAAAAGCTAAGAGGTAAAATTTGAGCACAAGAGAATAATTTTCTGAGGAAAATATATGATTAAATGTGATGTAGTGCATGCAAATTTTAAACCAAACTAAGATCTTCTTAAGTAAATACTTTACCACATAATAAGTTTTGTTGAAAAAATGTTGAACAAATAACACGTCCAGGAATATAAAATGGGTATTAATTACCTGGGTTTAATCAAATCCAATAAACTTCGCGGTGGTTTACAGGCTTGCAAATATTCTGGAATTCGCTGTTCAACGCTAAATACAATATATCATCGTATTTCTTCGATTTGTTTCTTTAGTTTGCTTTTACTTAGACTAACAGTGGGCTACATCTTTCATGACATAAATTGAAAATAAATGTAAGCAGTGTAAAAATGCCAAGTTCATTAACTGCACTGCTTACATAGGAACGAAATTACAAAAACAATATGTAAGTATATATATATTACTATTTCACTAACAAAAATCGCAAGTTTAGCTTATTAATATATCTCCGACATATTTTATTAAATGCTTGATACCAGGGTTTGTAAATATAATTACTCTAACAAGTTTTGTTATTTATAACATTGCATATGTAGACTCAAGAAGTTAACTGCTGCTCTACATAAATATAAAACGGCCTACTGGAGATCGCATAGGAACCATAAGAAATATTCTCGCATTTGTGTACTAATCCGCTGTGTTAAACCGTAGACAGTGTTTTGTTATATATATATATATATGTGTGTGTGTGTGTGTGTGTGTGTGTGTGTGTGTGTGTGTGTGTGTGTGTGTGTGTGTGTGTGTGTGTGTGTGTGTGTGTGTGCCAACAAAGAGCAGTTTTAAAAACATCAAATGCCATACAGGTGGTACGGAGAGACGAAAGAGAAGTGAAAGAAGGAATTGGAGAAAATAAGAGCGTGAATAGTAAAAGGAATAGCAAAGAGAGGAAGACGGAAAGAGGCAAATATGTGGGGGAAATACGAGGATTGGGGAAGGTTAAACACTGATTAAAGGGGAGAGATGCATTTAGTACAATAAAGCGGGCAGAGTTGCGTATTCTGATGTGGCAATAAAGCTATACATTGAAGACATTTTCTTCGGTCACTGCCTTCTCCTTTATGTTATCGAAGTTCCTCTCCAATACCATGAATAGATAAACATCAAATGAATTTAATGATTAAAATCGAATGTTTACATTCTCGGATTTATATAATATGTATAATGTGTGTACATTAATGTAGCGCAAAAGGAAAAGGGTTTTCGTTTTTACTAAACCTGAAATACATCAGTCAAATAAACCAATTCGCTTATAAGCGAGAAAAATCATTCGTTCGAATACAAAAATTTCTAGAAACATTCAAGCCAGCTTTATAATACAATGTATGGGAATACTAATAAAGGACGGTAGCCAGAGGACGTGTGCTGGAGTTATTCGGGCAGTTAGAGCGAAAAGGTAACAAAGCACATGGTGATACAGGCACAACAGACAAAGCGCCGAGACTAAAAATGCTAGAGAATATCCTGTGACAAAATCTGAAGTTAGAGAAATGCAATAAGAAAGACGAAATAAGCAAGAAATTAAAGAAAATTGTCAGATAATTTTGGTCAAAAGATATTAGGAGAATTTAGACAATAAGAGCAGTAGATACCTACAACCTGAGATTTCTGGAATTGGAGAGAATATAAGAAGGGACGTGAGACGTGAAGTGCAAAATCTTTTGGAAGAAAGACTAGGAGTGGAGGTGACGAGATATGAAATATGTGACACTTTCCATTTTGGGTAGAGAAATAAGAGAAGAAAAATATTCACAAGTACACAACTACGGTTTTTCATTTGATAAAAGAGGCGGAGAAGCTAAAAGGCACTGAGAGTTACGTCAACAGAAAATTAATATACGAGCAAAGATAATTATTAAATATAATAGGTAATATAATGCATCAGAGTCACGTATGGACAAGGGAAAAAGTATATATGTATATATGAGATTTTAAATTGTGGTTAAATGGTAAGTGGGCAGAAGGAGATAACAGTGACAAAGCTACATTATGAGCACTGAACCAAGAAAACTTAAATCTTTTGACGAACGCATAGACTCAGTACATTACATTGACACAAGAATTAATGGGTCAACGAATGTGACAACAGGAGAGAGAGAAAGGGAAAGAAGACTGTGAAGATAACCAAGGAAATTACGTTAGAAGAAGGAGAGAGAGAAAGGGAGGGATTGAAATGGATGGGAGTCCTGACAGGTGACAAAAGAAAAGAGAAGGGATGACAATAACAACAGTAGCAATGCGAGAGAATGTCGTGGTAGTCACGTTGTTAACTAGCAAGATTACCGAAACGATTCGCAAGGCAATTGGAAGTAAATGTGAAAGTGTAAAAAGGCGTAGTTTATGACCAATTCGAATGGTTGCATAAGATAACTGAGGATAAATACAGTAAATGCGTGGGAAGAATAAAAATGAGCAAAATAAGGTAGATAGGATGTGGAGAGAATAAAACTGCGAACAAAAATAAATATTATAGGAAGGGTGTAGTACGAATAAGAGTACAATATAACATAATCATGCATAGTCAAAAAAGATTAATTTGGTAATTAATCTTATGCAATTAAACAAAGCAAAAGAACATTTTACCAAGTATGAGAGGGTTCGGAAGGTTGAGGGAATACGTGTACGTGAGTAACATTATAGTGAGATAGTGAAATCACGATACAGAGGATTAGTCAAGTGTGTAATGGAATTTCAGTAATAAGAGGGAAACCGATCAGAAACGTGGAAAAAGAGGAAAAGTGGTTAAAGACGGGAGAGGAAATGAAATACTATTTGTAGGGATGAGTGGGAGCAGAATATATTTAGTGAAAAAGTGGCAGTTAAGCCTTAACAGATAGAAATTGAGGTTTGGGAGTGGTTTATATATAATGTAACATTGTTCGGATGTATGGTACCCTAGGATAAATTTAAAATTCTCCAAATGGACAAAAGTTATAATAGTGTAGATGTTTATGTAGCCAAGTAGAGGCATTTAAATTCACTGTTAATACTTGGCACGAAAAGGAAACGGAATGATATTTTCCATGAAGAAAAAGGTCAGCAGCTTGGAAATTCATCATAGACCAGAATGTCGCTATAATCCAATCACGTGCATTTGAATGGTGCAGTCACTCCCACAGTGGCAATAAATCCAATGATAATGTTCCAGTGATACCTGCAAGCGTCATTATCCTCGCAATATCGAAAGTGGGGGTTATTTACGGCTGCTAACTTCATTGTTGGACTTCAAGAGAAAACATCCACGTTGGACAACTCGGATGAAAATTCATCCATTTACGAAGCTTTTTTAAGAGAAACTTAACTTATTCTCTTTACTGAGCATAGGGGTGGTTATTTTCTCTTTTGGGTTCTCATGTTCATGAAAGTTCTTTGCTGCCGGAGATAGTCGAGTGTTCTACCGCGCTTGGCTAATGAACCGTAGAAATGTTGTACTTGCAAAAATTGATTAAGACAAAAATATACGAAAGCTAAAAGTGACTTTAACATTAGGAATCTGCATAATGAACAGAACTTCTGAATTATACTTGCAAGTTTCTGCTGGAGCTGATTTATTTGGATTAACAGCAGAAGGTACCGTAGGTTCAATTCCACTGACCATAATTGAGATTTAATGGGGAGACAAGACACTTTCGTGTTTCTTCTCCAATTCATTCAGGTACTGCGCTCCTCTCTCTCTCTCTCTCTCTCTCTCTCTCTCTCTCTCTCTCTCTCTCTCTCTCTCTCTCTCTCTCTCTCTCTCTCTCTCTCTCTCTCTCTCTCTCTCTCTCTCTCTCTCTCTCTCTCTCTCTCTCTCTCTCTCTCTCTCTCTCTCTCTCTCTCTCTCTCTCTCTCTACCTGCTCCCGCTTTCTCTCTCGTCCTCCCTATGTTTCAAATAATAGCGATCTAATGTATTATCGTATTAAATTCTACCATATTAAACATGTTTAAGAACATGAATTTTAAATGTAATAGTAATTATGCGATGCCATGTATCACATTAACCGTTACATAATTGTTACTTTTGGAATTGTACAGCAATTAGATAATGATTAAATGTGGAAAACGTAATATCACTGTTATACTGCAAATCATTGTTTTTCCATCCCGATGCTGTATTATTTAACTACCGTGAACTATGCGTCCAAATCGCTTTGAAAGTCACATTTCAATTATATACCCAAGACGTCTATTTCTGTCTAAATGTGCCTTAAATATAGTTTACAATTCAGCATATTCCAGTTAACTTTTCTAACGTATTAGGTGTTGTTTCTTCTGCTTGGACATGCGGGCTAAATTTGAAAATCTGAACCAAAGATCTGAGAGAGTCGAACAATATACTTGGGTTATACCTATTACTTTAAATATCTTATTTCCTTTAATGGTTATCTGTATAGAAAGAGAAAAATGGCCTGCTGTCTTATTTTCTTTTCAGGTATATTATTTGGAACTGCTCTCCATATACCGCAAATTATTTTAATTGCGATTTAAAGCATAAATGTTCCTATTGTCTCATTTAATTCATAAAATTCTTCTGAAGCATAAAACATTCTTTTTTCAGCTTTGTGGAGCTTGTTGTCTTTCATTTAGTTGAGATCAATATGAAATTGGCTAAACAATGTTGAAAACTACTTCAATTAATAGATTAAGTAATATTGTGAAATCACACTGTAATATCATATTTGAAAAACAGTATTGAATTATTAAATAGGTCTCAGTACCGACCTTTTACTTCAGCAACCTTAACTTAATCTCAGGATAGCGAAAAATGCGTAGTTCATTCAAGTGGAGTATATATGCATTTCTGGACATAATCCACAGCGTGTGTAAACGTGTTTTTACACACTTTAACGCTACAAACATTGGTTACATAACATTACAGATGCTGGATTGCTACCATTGGGATACATTTTAACATCCTTGTGACTTAAACAAATTGTAGGTTTGTTAGTTGTGTTCCCAGTTATTAACATTCATAGAACATTAGTCCTTTGATGGTCAAGGAATGTATTTTTATGGTGTGCCTGAAATTGTGAGTTACGTATGCTGAGTAATAATTTGCATTGATTTCTGTAAGATTTGGGATGAAAGCTAGCAAAAACTGAACAACGTATTCTTCTATTTTCAAAATTTGTTTGGAGTAAAGTTTGAGAATTAATATTTTATGCATTCAACCAGTCTTTTTCGTACAAGAAATAGAACAGAACACACTTACTTAACAGTATTCCAAACTGTTATTGTCTTTACACAAACTGAAGTCAAACTTTTATTTCCAAATTTAATTTTAGAAAGCCGTTTACAATAAATACTGCGTGTGTGTTCCGAAAAAAAATTAAACTAAAATTAGTTGGGAGTTCTCATTGTACTTAATGAAACAAAATGGCATCCACTGCAGTCCTGAAATGACACAAAGGAAGTTTTATCTGTTTTTTCTTTTTAATACGTTCATTACCTTAAAGTAGTGTAAATAATAAGAGGAAATAAAGCAATACACACATCTCTACCACAAGCGACTTCTACCTGTAAAGAAGCTATATATATACATATTGTAACTTTGTGGGTTCGTGAAATTAAAAGTCCATTTTCACAGGATAAAATTGTTCTTTATTTCCACCAAATTACAGTTGCAACACTTGCCGATTACATAGAATTACGTAGCGCACACAATTACAATTCACCAGTTCGTCTGTCACAGGTCCACTCTGCACTCGCAATTACGTCAGCTCCTCCGATAAACGTACACAGTCTTCCAGTCCGTTCCCTCACGCGGCGCTCCTCACAGCTGCTCGCCAAGATCTGAACTGACTCGCCAACTGCAGCCCCTTTTTGTAGGAATGTCGCTGTTTCTGGAAGTCTCGCGTTTCAGTGAATCATCGCGAAGATTCCAGACGTTTGGTGGGAGGGAAAAGAGACGGTACAGGCCGCTCTCCTAATCATCCCTTCAGTTAGTGACACGAGACAGATGAGTAGGCGTGGGCTGAATGCTTCCCGTCTGGCCCTACTGCCGGCCGGTTCTATAGGGATCTCCGACGTTCGGGTGACAATATATTCTAGTACCGTCTTGACCGGAACGTCTAAAATAGTATAAGCTATTTGAAAAATTTGTTCTGATATGTAGAACCCATACAGTATTTAAAAACCTATTCTGGTTTGCTTTCGAAAATCTTATAGGTAATTTATTGGGAAATTTGCAAGATTTTTAGGACAAATGTAAAGCAAATATTGTTCCTCGTGGCTTTATGTAAATTTTAGCAGAAAATATTACATTTTTCGTTGGCAAATACATTACTCCAATTGCATTAAAGATAATTATAGGATTTAATAACTACGATTATATGACGTCCAAAGTTTCTGTAATGCTATTTCATAGCATAACGAGAAGTGCAAGCTAGTTCTGGCCGAAATGGGTTTGTTCTATAGGTATTCACTGCTGTCGGCAGATGAAAACTCTACTGTACCTTAATATTGTTGAAAGAGATACTGAAATACTAGTGTCACGAAAATCACGGAGTAAAGACCTAATCACTAGTGTCCCCTTGCGTACAAAAGCCAATATCATCCATGCAGATGGGGGATTTGCTTTTATGACTACCCATACTGCGATATGCTCACGTAGGGGCAAAAAACACGCTTTGCAATTGAAACGTGTTTCACGTAGGAAGGAAAGCGATTGTTTGCGTTAATGTGGAGCCATGGGAATGCGGCTGTAATCCTTTATTGCTCGCAAACAAAGTGCATGTAATACATTTCCAGATCCGAGAGAGCTTTGTGTCAGACAAACCACAGGCTGCAATCTTCCTAAATGTTTTTGCATCTAAATATTCCTCCTTTGTTCCCTTACCCTTATTAATAAGCATTCACGTTTCGCAAAACCTTGCAGTCGCTTCTACTGAAGTGGTTTGGTGCACGTGAGGATTCGGCATCCACGTTAAGTTCTTTGTGACTTTCTTCTTAAGACACTCGTATAAAATGTTTAAATATAGCTAGGTTGGTCATCAGTCGTGAACGAGTCCATCATGCGTGTCCACGCATCATTACATATGCACATACTGTGAATTTTAAAGCTTTTACTTAATAGTGATGAAAATAAGGAATAGCACTTCGTTGCCTAAGATGTTTTTCATTTCCTGCTACATTAGAATGGTAAAATGTAATGTCTTCGGAAACCCTAAGACATTGGTAATGTTATATTTTCTGTGCATAACCCTAGACATTCGACCATATAAGGCCCCAAAGTCAACATTTGTTATGAATTTCCCAGAAGTAATAAAACATTTCACTCATTTGTAATACTAATATTGTCAAAAGAAAGAGGGAGAGTTAATATTTGTGCGAAAATCTTAGAGAAGGAAGAAATTTCCTAAACCACTCAGTGCATTATAATACTTCTTTAAGCATTGAAAGGCACTGTTATTCTGGACAGACATAATTTAAAATATTTCCAAACTATTTAACTTCGAGAGGGTTGTTGGTCGGTATTTAAATGTTTATTTCAACCAAAATCAATATCGTTTCGTTGAATAAAAATGTCACACGATAATTTTGGTACTTCATTGCAATCATAGCACACTTTTAATATTTCCTACCCCAAGTTTAAATTGGGAGGTTCCAAATTTTTTAAGCTTCAGTTATTGGACGGAATAGTTTCATGTTGTGTTCATATCACAAAATGTTCATTCTCTTAACGAGGAGTATTTTTATAATGATATTAAAAAGCGGTCTTTGGGAACTAATTAAATGGAACTGGTTATACTCATAGCTTAACGTCTAAGCGTTTCTAGGGCGGAGATAATACTTTGTCATTTAAGTTGTGAATTTAAAGTTAGCTATACCTTTTTCTCCCCTAGAAACGTTTTAGTGATATAAGTAGCTATCACGGGCTAAATGCAGTAACAAAGTAAATATTATTGAAAATAAGTGATGAAATCTATTTTCTCATCAACAGGAAAAATAAAATGTTTATTCTCAAATAATTCTATTTTAAGAAACTGTAACGGAATCTCGGAGTAATGAGCCCTGGCTGAAAAGGATCAAAATACTAGGATTTTGTGATAAAACAGTGGAACATAGAGAAAAATGTATTTGAGCTTTCTGTTTTTCTTGCTAATAAACCATATCTCATTTGCGGTAACCTGTTCATTTTACACTAAATTTTGCAAACCAAGAAGCCTTACATATGTAATATTAGCTAAATCAATACTAATATCAGACGAAGAGAAACCTAAAGCCGGATGTTGGGAGTTCCTTTAAGCCATACAAGCTCCTTGATTTTGATGCCAGGCAGAATGTGCGACATGTCGGCTGATGTGATAGATAATAGTAGTACCAGCAGTAGAGGGCTGCAACCAAATATATCACAAGCATAATTTTAAATTTATGCTTAGCAAATACATTATTATTATTATTATTATTATTATTATTATTATTATTATTATTATTATTATTATTATTATTATTATTATTATTATTATTATTATTATTATTATTATTATTATTATTATTATTATTATTATTATTATTATTATTATTATTATTATTATTATTATTATTATTATTATTATTATTATTATTATTATTATTATTATTATTATTATTATTATTATTATTATTATTATTATTATTATTATTATTATTATTATTATTATTATTATTATTATTATTATTATTATTATTATTATTATTATTATTATTATTATTATTATTATTATTATTATTATTATTATTATTATTATTATTATTATTATTATTATTATTATTATTATTATTATTATTATTATTATTATTATTATTATTATTATTATTATTATTATTATTATTATTATTATTATTATTATTATTATTATTATTATTATTATTATTATTATTATTATTATTATTATTATTATTATTATTATTATTATTATTATTATTATTATTATTATTATTATTATTATTATTATTATTATTATTATTATTATTATTATTATTATTATTATTATTATTATTATTATTATTATTATTATTATTATTATTATTATTATTATTATTATTATTATTATTATTATTATTATTATTATTATTATTATTATTATTATTATTATTATTATTATTATTATTATTATTATTATTATTATTATTATTATTATTATTATTATTATTATTATTATTATTATTATTATTATTATTATTATTATTATTATTATTATTATTATTATTATTGTTATTATTATTATTGTTATTATTGTTATTATTATTATTGTTATTATTATTATTATTATTATTGTTATTATTATTATTATTATTATTATTATTATTATTGTTATTATTATTATTATTATTGTTATTATTATTATTGTTATTATTATTATTATTATTATTATTATTATTATTATTATTGTTGTTATTATTGTTGTTATTATTGTTGTTATTATTATTGTTGTTATTATTGTTGTTGTTATTATTATTGTTATTATTATTGTTATTATTATTGTTATTATTATTATTGTTATTATTATTGTTATTATTATTGTCGTCGTCGTCATCATCATCATCATCATCATCATCATCATTATTATTATTATTATTATTATTATTATTATTATTATTATTATTATTATTATTATTATTATTATTATTATTATTATTATTATTATTATTATTATTATTATTATTATTATTATTATTATTATTATTATTATTATTATTATTATTATTATTATTATTATTATTATTATTATTATTATTATTATTATTATTATTATTATTATTATTATTATTATTATTATTATTATTATTATTATTATTATTATTATTATTATTATTATTATTATTATTATTATTATTATTATTATTATTATTATTATTATTATTATTATTATTATTATTATTATTATTATTATTATTATTATTATTATTATTATTATTATTATTATTATTATTATTATTATTATTATTATTATTATTATTATTATTATTATTATTGCCATATAAAACGCTATACAGTAACATTTGAGATCACTAATAAAAGTACACTTTTATAAGACGATATGTAGTAGGTATATAAGCGTTTCTTCTCCCGTGGCGGCTTCTCAGAGAAACGCAGTGTAGTTCGGATAGTATATAGGGTTATATAGTACTCCTGAATACATTTTAATGCCAAGGCAGTATTTATTATTGAAGTATTTATGAAAGTGTAAGTGGTATGTTATCTAATACAAGAGCTGTTCAATAGAGTATGATCATAATTTTTTTACGGTCATAATTTTTCGTACTAAAATTCAGTCTTCTAGTATTTTGTTAGCTTAATGTGAAACAAACACACCGTAGTAGTTTCATTGTTGGTACTCCTGGTTCCGGTCTGTGAGAACCAGGCAAGTTCAACATGTTCAGTATCGCCTACTGCTGCAATGCAGGTAACATGCAGTGAAAGTTGATGTTAGAGGAAGATCCGGAGTTTATTTCAAACTTAATCACTGCTGACGAAACTTGGCTACATCATTTTGATCCTGAGAGCAAACAGCAAAGCTCAGTGTGGAAATCTCCTTCATCACCAACCCCCAAAAAGCAAAAGTGGTTGCTTCTGCTGGGAAAGTTATGGTCATCTCATTCTTTGATATTCATGGAATAGTTTATCAGCATGTTGTACCTGTACACACATCAGTAACTGGACAAGACTACAGGAATGTCCCGAAAACATTTCAAGTCAGGCGCAAAAGACCACATTTGCGTGAAGCAGGCTGGATACTGCACTACGATAATGCGCGGCCGCATATTGTCAATGTTCTTGCTGAATAACTTGCAAAAATCAAACGAGAAGTGCATTCCTCACCCTCCCTATAGTCCGGATTTAGCCCCATGTGACCTTTTTCTATTCTCTAACTTGAAGAAACGTCTTCGTGGGAGGCATTTTCCATCATCAGAAGCAGTGGTGAAGGCTGCGGAGGTGATTTTGAAGGATATCTCAAAAATGGTTTCCAGCATGTCTTTGAAGACTGGCAGAAACGCTGGAACAAGTGCATCGCATTGAGGGGAGACTATTTTGTGAAGCACCATAAAAATTATGAGGATGAGTAAAGGTACGTTATAAAAAAATTCTGATCATTACTTATTGATCAGCCTACTAATGAATATGAACATGTCCTGCGTTTATCAAGACAAATGCGAGTCAGTAGTTACCACATTTAATATTATGCAGGTATAGTGACATGATAGTTCAGATGGCCACAGTTGCGGTATGTAAAACTAAGGATCCTTGGTTAAAATTGCGGTTTTGGCACTTTTTCCTATAATTCTAAGTTTCCAACTTTTGCCCTACATGGTAAACATAGATGAACATTTAATTGATATTTATTCTTAATGTATTTTATGGCTAAATCCAGATCTTAACGATTAGCAAAGTGTTCTATAATAGGAAGATGTTCTCTTCAGAGAAACAAGTTACTTTCCTCTCTCTCCGCCCATTCTTTATTCCAGTACTGCCAAACAAGATTTCGTAACAGAAAGTGACTTCAAGTGGTGACATTCAGGTGGCAGATGCAGATCTCATTAATCCTTAACACGTAGTTTAAGTCGAAAATGCTGTAATGAACATAGATGAGGACGAAAGCTTTTGCCATACAGCTAAGGGACAGAGAGTAGACTGAAATATGTATTATACTTTTTATGTTTGAATATCGGTAATTTTTTGCCCATTCCGTTCAAGTATTCATTAGAAAAATATCTTTAGGGATAATGGATTTTTATATGCTTCACCCTCTAGTAAAAGAAAAAGCATTTCCCCTTGCATATTTTAAATAAGTTAATAAATACAATCTTAAATCATGATTATAATAAAAAGTAGTTAAATAAAACCAACAAAAGGTTGTTGCTACATAAAATATTCTCTTCTATTTATTCGTACTGAGTTATGGAAGAGAACGTTGACCAATTAATTTGCTGGTGTAATTATGCAAAGTGTGTTTATTGATACGATTGTACCCCTAATAGACGACACACGGACTCATTCATACATGTACACACGCACACACACACACACACACTCTCTCTCTCTCTCTCTCTCTCTCTCTCTGAGGCCGCGCCGTGGCTGAGTATTTAGACCGCTTCACTGTCACCAAGCCGACCCAGGTTCGATACCAGGCGAGCGCAAAGTGAGATTTATGGTGGACAATACGGCCTTGGGGCGGGTTTTCTCCGGGATCTCCAGTTTCCTCCGACATCTCTTTCCACCGATGCTCCATCTTCATATCATGTACATTAGTGTCACCGCCTGCGATCACTCATCGAGTGGGCGTTAAACACTACATATTTCTTTCTCTCTCTTAATTACGTTGTCAAAACCTAAAGAGTTTATCATTTATTTGGAGATAAATCTGTCTTAATCGGCTGTGGTGTCGTCCTTATATTACAGCTTAACCACAATCAGCATTTCATCGTGAACGCTTCGGTAGCGTGGTGGTAGCATGTCTACCTCACGTTCAAGAGGTCCCGAGTTCGAATCTCGGTCAGGGTGAGTTACCTGAATAAGGTTTTTCCGGGAGTTTTCCTTATCCTGAAAGACGAATGTCGGGTAACTCTATGCTCTATGGACCATGGCCTCATTTGAGCATCATTTCACCCATTCCATTCATCGTCCGATATGACTTAACGATGGAGGACGTAAATTACAAAAAAAAAAAAAAAAAAAAAAAAATGTTTGTACTCATTTCTTAGGGACGCAACAGTAGTAACTATGGTCACATGTCCAATGGATATTTTCCAACATACATGTGTTTTGAATCAGATATGCTTCACCAATACTGCCAAAAGGACCTTGAATGAACAATTTATTAGTAAGTGAATAGGTCGTAGCGATACTCTCGTAGGCTTATTTCCTAGTGCTTAAATATACTGGAAAGGCAAACTGAACTGACTTTATGCGACTTTATTGTTGAAATTCTGAGTTCTTTATATAAAATAAGGATATAAACGTTGAATTACCTACCAATATTAAATAATATTTTGTTTGAATACTTCGGACGTCCATGACCTTAAGAATGTTAAATCTATCGATACAGACTTAGGTTGATAATAACCATAGATGTTATGGGACTACCAATCACCTTCTGTTATAAAAAATCAACACTTTGTGGAGCCATGATTGACGGTGTAACATATCTTTGTCATGCACATAGTACTTTCTGTGTTAATCTACCCCCAAATACTATTCTTTCAATATTTATATGTTCCTATGAGCTCTTTTCGTAAAAAATATTTGAGAAAACAACGAATGATGTAAATGTTTCTAAATTGGTTTAGCAATGATTCGTTTTATTCGATCTTCCCCTTCTACTGTAGTGCGATATCCGAGTGTGTGAGCGTCTTTCAAATGACTTCGTTAAATTGTTTAAAATGGGAACGCGTATTAGATTGTTTAAACAGCGAGTTTCTCTTGTCGATTGATGGGAAACTCTGGTGTGTTTCGTTGGACCACAGCAAATGGAACACAGGTCAAGTGCAGATCTATAACCACTGGGTTAACCGCATGTTGTGTCACTCTCGGGGAGCATCAATGATATAAGTCACGCCCGACCACTAACAAGCTCAATTTGTGTTACTAGAGTCAAAGAAACACGTGCATGATGGTCAGCTATCACGTTCTGTTTCATGGGTCAAGAACAACACAATAAAACTACACAAAAATCTGCACTATTTCAGTATACAGTACATTAAAAATAAAATGGGAACACTAATATAAAGTGGAGGTCCGCCAAGGGTTGTGCATGGCTCAAACATTTTTAACATTTGCCAGCATCAGATAAGGATAAAAGTAGGAATTAAAAATTAAGGAATGTTTATAATCAGGTAGGTGTTCTTTTACAGAGAACTATGAATAGAATCCAAGGTACACCTGGTCTGCATTCGGGGATAAAAAGCATTTCTGAACGAAAGAGGCAGCAGTGGCAATTTAGGAAAAAAAAACTACAAACTACTTAAAATAACTATAAATCCTTTCAGCTCTAATATAACTTACTTGAAAGCTCGGCATAAAAAGAGAATAAAAATATGCATTCCAGACTGCAGCGTTATACTCTTGGGCTGCAACCGAAGCGTTTCTTGCTGTTTACTGCTTATGAATTTGGAGGTTACGCTCTGCTATCAGTGTCACTTTTTTGCCTCATTGTCTTTTTTAAAACATTTCACGCTATAGACTTACTTAGAGGCCTAAAATAATATGAAATGGGAGGTAGATCATTAAGTCAATGGTGTGAAGATCACACAACTGGGCCACTGTGGCCCGCACACAGAATGAAGTGACACATATCAATGCTAGTAGCGTTTAGAGCCGTCACCTGTCTGTTCAGCTCCAGTTGGGCTGCGTCCAGATATAAAACCTTTCCTACAGTACGTATACCTTATTAACTGTTTTCCTTCATTGTTGCCTTGGACTAGGAGAAGGATATGTAGTACAGTACAAGTTTCACGTCAGAATTCACGTATGAATTGGTAAGAAGTTGGCCTCAAGCTATGGCAAAGAAGGCAAAATTTCAGAGTCCTATGGTCACTGATAGGCGGATAAAACCGGTCCTACTGCTCTCAGCAAGCGCTGAAAAACTTTACAAGATATAAGGGGTGGTTTGTAAACTGCACCCAACATGCTTATAGTCCACTGGCACTTCAACTTCATTTGCTTCCATCGTAACTTTAATGCTTAGAAGTTGCTATACTGCGTATGAGAAACAACATTGAACTTTCAAAATACATTAAGTTGTCCCGTAGGGGAGGGTATTCGTCCTCTTCAGCTGCTTTAGTGCGAGCGCTGTGGACCCTTAGCACTCGTGGTACCTCTGACGTTACTAGAGAAACCTCGGGCCGAACTACCGAGCCCCTCCCGTCGGGGATTTTGTTCGGATTGGGTTGCACTCGAGGGGGCAGTGTGTTTCCCGACACCCACGGGGAATTGGGTACCTTCGACCAGGCTACGGCCGCCTGGAAGGGGTAGAGGGTTGCCTTTCAAGTCCCGGGTACTAGTATGCAGAGCTAGTAGAAGGTGTGCTAGATCACCAGGTGGGCCCACCGAGGTTTTCGGTAGTCTTCCCTGCGGGGTTGACACGTGTAAGGCGTAAGTGTCCTATGGAAAGACCCCCGGAGTTATCCATCGCTCCCGGGTTGAAAGAGGCCAGGGTCTTCGAACTGCACTTAACATACATTAAGTTATTTCAAGCTAACACACGTTTGGGAATATTAAATTAGCATTTACTTTATTTTGATCAAGATCAGAATTAGAATTTACTGCAAACACTATGCCAACAGTAATCATTCCTAAATGACGTAAAGCTGTATTTTTGTAAACGTGGCGTATGACCTTGCTCGGATGTGCAAGAGTAATGTTATGCAAATCAATGGTAGGGTTAAGATCTTTACTCTCACCAGCAGATTTGTAATACAGCTAGTGGGTTACAAGGAAGATGACTAACCTGACAACCCTCTTTCTTACAAATAAACAAGTGGACTCGACCATAAACTACTGCGCCACATTACGTCATACGCCACGTCTAAAAAATACATCTGTAAAGCTCACACAAAGTGGCTGCACCGTGGCTGAGAGGTTAGGCCGCTCGGCTCTCAAAAAGGCGGCCAGGGTTCGCTCCTAGGCGACCGCTAAGTGAGATTTGTAGTGGACAACACGGTGCTGGGGCGGGTTTTCTTCGGGATCTCCGGTTCCCCTCGCCATCTCATTCCATCGATCCTCCAACTTCATCTCATATCTCATGCCGCATGTAGTAAAAGTGGGCGTTAAACGCTATACATTTTATTTCTCACACAAATCTTAAAATGGAAACTTTACCACTATTGCTGGAGAGATTTAATGTTTCTTATTTGCTTGTAATCTATTTCACTATAACTTTAAACTAGGTTATTGTCTTACATGTGTCTACCTCTCTTTTCGGTGAGAGCAGAATGCATCAAAGGTTAGCTAAGCCCACCCAGCTGAGCATTAACCTTGTAGACGACGACCAAGTCCTACTTCAGACGATTGGCTTCTATCACAGAACACGAAACTTTTAGAAGTGATACTCCCCTGTTAATCGTTGGCAACAGGAGGCGATCGCAGCGTCACGTAGTGGGAGGGCACCGAACTAAATTATGAAAATCGCTCACCCAAATATTTACCTTGCCGGTAGCTACTACGGATGTGCTGAACAAAAAGTTACGTTTGCTTCAGTGACGTGGCTGCACATGAGCTGTTCCAACTCCTTTCAAAGGTTTAATTAAAGCAATTAAAGCAGTCACAACTACCAAAAATCATGCAGCTTGAAGTTTTGCGTCATTAGTACCAATACAGTATTAGAACATAGATGAACTGAAGAACTGAATGATAGCTAGGCTAGCGTACTCCTTATGGAATAATCCTTCATAGTTGTTTCATGTAATAACAACGGGTTTTGTAATGGTTTCTGGCTCAAGCTACTAATTCTGTTTGTAAATGTTTATCCGAATAATATCTACATAATTATATCGTACTTAATCTAACATTTTGAAACTAAAGGTGGAGTTCAAGATCTTGCAATAATTTTTTCTGTATCCTTCAACGAAACATATTTTTACACAAGTTTTGAGTGACCCTGTGGTCAGTTAACAAAAGGACGTGGAATTTCAGAGGAAAATGGAAAGAATAACACATGCTTGACACTTTAATTTGTTTCTTCTACTGTCCAGGTAAAACAATATATTATATGAGGCACAGAGAACCATAAGGGCCCAAAACACAGAAAAATAGATGTTCATTAAAATACATTTCTATGCAAGAACTTCCCATTATGAAGTACTACTTGCAAACATGAAGTAAACAGTAAATTATGTTGGTAACACTAAATAAAATTTGAACAACGCAGAATAACAGAATAATAAATTTTGCTTTGGGCCGTTATGTAGCTGAACATCAGAAAAAAAACTGGCACGACAGCTTCTTATGAATGTTTCATTAAATCAAGGAGGGCCTAAAGCACAGATACAGCTGGTTGACCACAAGGTCGGCAAACGTCAGGAGCGTACTTGCTAAAATCTCAACTCGACGATGTTATGCTTTAAGCCCTTATGATTCTAAGCGCCTCATATATTTGTTTAACTAACATGAATAATTCTATTTCATTTCTTAAAACAAAACTTCCACAAACATTGTAGAAATTGCTACACATACTAATACCTATCTTGCCATTCACTATTTCCTTATCAGCAATGCAGAAAATGTCATTAGCAACAGTGTCACTTCACTTACCACTTTCATAATCATTTAACGTTATGCTTAGACTTAAAGCATCAACATTGGGCACCCATTATCTTCACCATCACAGCAATCATTGAACTCTAACTTTCCAATTTTAAATGGATTATAATCAACATCAGTAGTAGTAAACATTATTATTTAGCAAGCAAGCAATTTTCTACTAAAGTAGTGGGTGTACAATTTTGTCAGTTTTATGACTGTCAGATATCTATACATGGCATGTGTAATGGACAATTGATTAACATTGATTGATGTAACTGTAGTTTACGGTGAACCCCACAAGATTGTAAGCTTCCACTGAGGTACAATATTTTAATACGAATTTGATCAGCTGGTGAGTTTTGTTCTATTGGTAGGTTGTCATGGAGCTCAGCTGATTATATGAATCCATGATTAAAATCTGGACATTAAAATTGAATTTTCCACTCTGACTCTAGCTTTTTAACATACGGTTCCAATACGGTTCTTTGTACACACAAAGCTCCATACACTTACACATTTCAACTTTCGTGGTTCCAGTACACTAGTGCTCCTAGGCATGGCCGGAGCAGTAAACTTCGCGTTGCCATTTTACCTATCTCGGCTTCACCTCTGTGGTGTGTATATTATACCGCTCGCAAAAGTTCAAGGCATATGTACACTGGCCAATGCTCAAGCGGAGCGCTGTTGCCAAGCGTAGTACATGCACCTGTAGAGGTTCCGTGTACATAAGAGCAGTTTTACCCGCCAGCAAACGTTTTGGCTATTCTTCCCGTAATTAAACAAAACATTAAATATTCCTAAAACATTAAGATCTTACCTTGACACTCGTCACAGCAGTGGAGCAACAAGCACGGTTTCCAATCCAGTAACTCGCTTTCCGACTTCATGGACCTTTCCCGGAGATTGAAACACAGGCATGCTCACTTTTTCTTATGATGAAGCTGCACCACTACAAATTCGTGACACTGTGTGCACACTACCTACACCACAAGGTTACAGAGTTAATTGCTAGGATTCTGAAAAATCTACAGTTGCCATATATCCTGGATTGGAGAGCTTTCGTAAAAGCTTGTTCATATTAAATATAATTTTTCTGCCCTGAGAATGAATCACTTAACGTTTGTTGATCGAAAAATCACTTGTCCCAGCTTCGAGGGACATGTTCACGCACTCGGATCAGAAACACTGGAAAAATGTGTATAATAATAATTTAATGGAATATTAACGATATTTGAGCTCGAGTTCAACACAGGACTTAACGATGCTATTCACTTTAAGAGAATGACATCTCTACTCTGAAAATTAACTCTGTTTCAAACTGCGTGACTTCTGCCTTAATAGTCGGTTCATTTTATATTTATGCTTGAGATAAATGTTATGAGGAAAAATGGTGCTGTTTTTAAGGCTTATCTATGTTCAGTGGACGGATGTTGGGTTTAACCATAACCATATTAAGATAAAAAGTGCATTGCTCGCGTTATTAAGTATTGTAGAGACAGAATTTTGTATTTGATTTTGATTTTGGTCACTATCAGAAAGTAAAATTATTTCTTGTTATAAGATTGGCACCTGTAATTTTCACATATTTATCCGTATCATTTAGCCATAACATGTGAAGATAAAACGTGCATCGCTCGTGCTCTAGGTATCTTAGAGACAGGGTTTTTGTACGGTCATGATCAGAAAATAAAATTCTTTTTTTATTACAAGATGGGCATCTGTCATTCTTCAAAAATTTATCCGAGCGTAACAAATTAATATAATGTTCTCAGTTCAGGCGCGCGAGATGCGTGTACCACATCCGGCAGCGCTGCTAAGCGGGGCTAGCTTAAGATTGGCTGGGGCCTGCAGTACGGCCCACCTCCATATACCATTAACTTTTACGATCATATCCTGGCTGGCCACATGTAGAATTGTGGTTCTAGAGCTAACGCAACGAATGCTTGTAAGCGAGAGCTGCACGGGACTTCGTCTTTACTCGGATGAAGTCGGCTTGCTTCGCTTTCCATATAGTGCAGCACACACCCAATTTGGACTTTAAGGGACATATAATAGCTACGTAATGTCTCAATGCTTTCTCCATTTTGTTTAATTTACGTCCTCCAGCGTTAAGTTATATCTGACGATGCTCCATAATTTAATTTGGTGTTTGTAGGTAGTTTCTTGCTGAGAAGCTGTATATGAAGGCTGCTTATTCCTGTGGTCAGCTTTCATGTAGTATTTTGGATATTTCTCTAGTTATTATTTTTGGTAAAAGCTTGCATTGGTTGATATTACTTATTGGCCTGAGGAAGTACTTTGTTGGATCCCCTTTTGGGCAATGATATGAAGGAGTTGTTTTTAGATTGTTGCGGTAATTCTTCTTCTGTGATGACATTTTAAGCAGCTATGTCAAGTTTTACGTCCCCTTTTCAGGTAGTCATTTCCTGCACGATCATCAGGGGAGCCTTCCTCTTTCTTAAGTATTTTATCACTTGCTTTATTTTTGACGCTTCAAACAAACAAACACAGGTAACTCAAGTAGAGTCGCTGTACTGTCTTATTTACGGAGGATTCTCATTGAGAAAATATTTAGTTTATAAATATGTACTTGAGCGAATGACCGCCTGAAGCGTTGCATACGTACAAAACACTAAAGGGAGAATACCTGAGCACTTAAAATGTTTTACGATATCAATGTGAACGCATAATTGAATTTTAAAGTCCCAATATTTCCGATAAAAATTAATCTACTGAATCACATTCCACCTAGTGTGTGTTTCAAGCACGCTCCACAATCATAAAACTGAGCTTAATATGCAGCTTATACAAGAATTCGATTGGCAGATAAAAGCAATTTATATATGTGGACTCACCCACTTTTCGAAAATATTTTCTTTGTCCAGTATTTAAAATATTGAAATTAGGAGGCCAAGCTATACATGTATTCAATTTAAAAATTAGAAACAAATGCATAAAAAATTGTCGACTTAGCACTTCTAGCTGTTCGTCTTGACACGGAATACTCTTTCTTTCTGTCGTAAGAAAAAGACGTTTCATAAAGTTGTTCTACCTCTATGTATTCTTAATTGTCAAATGATCATAGATATCTGGTAAAAAATGTACAAAATGTACATGTACAAAAGTAATTTGTGCTGTTAGGAAACGAAACGTCCGAAGCCGCCGGTCCCTAACAACCGGGAGGCGATGAAGGTCTCCGGGTTTCTTTCCTTAGGGCAATACCTAGGGTCTGTAAAGCCCCCCCCCCCCCAGTGACAACAACGTCATGAAGAATGGAAGTGGATACGCCACTTACGCGCGTCAATCCCGCAGGAAAGACAACTGATTAACTTCGATGGTGCCGCCTGGCGACCTAGCACACCTTCTACTAGCTCTGCAGGCTGGTATAGTAGCCTCGTCCATTGAATCCCAATCGACGTCAAAGCTTTCCCTTCTGACCACGCCTCCTCACATGTAAGCAATTATAAGGGTTTTCCACCCTTAAATATATGGGTGGTCCTTCTTAATACGTTCACCAAGTTAGAGCGCTGTTGCAATATTTTTCTTGTGTCCTCAGAAATTATTTTAGACTGTGCAAACGTGCTTCCTATGTGTGTTAATTAAGCTTATATTTATAGAAGTTACATAGTGTTTTACTTAGTATAGTTTTATAAATCTATTAGTGTTTAATAGTTATTGGCGTTTAGCGCTTGCGTAATTTAATTAGGAGTCTAATATGGATATGCTAACATGGATTTCCGTTCATACTTGTAATATATACCTAAAAGTATATCTAAACTTTCTCGAGTTCTAAAGCGTTTATGGCATATTTAATTATGCGGAATGTACGTGATTATTTATTTAAATTGTGTTTTGCAGAAGCCCCCCCCCCCCCCAAAACAATACACTGCTTAACTTTATTCAAACTTGTAAAATTAGCAGACATCCTTGTAAAAAGCTTCGAAAATTTAAAAAGAGTAATAGAGCTTCCTTACTAGTTTTTCTTTAATTCGTTGGTTGTTTTTTTTCTTTCTTTTTTTCTTTTTTGCTTTTGAAGTATTTATTGCTTTGTTAAATTAACAGAAATTTACCACCTGTAGCTGCCATAGAATAAAGGAAAATGTTTTAGGATAAATTGGCTCACGATGCAATAAACAAAGCTCTAACTAAATTAATATTAACTACCAGAATATCCAAAGTGCTTCTTTAACTCGCAAGTAAATATCCCTCGTAAATTCATGCATACTGATGCAATTTAACCCCTTTAAAATTGTAATGATGTTTTACTAGATATTATGCTAATAATACGCATTTAGTTCTTGTACGTAATAGAAGTACTAATAGCATAACAGCATAGGTAATATAACTCTTTTCAGTTATGTTATAAAGATTTGTAACATTATGTATTATTATAGGGAATATTAATTATTTAAAATTTATTTGAAAAGATCAGTGACGACTTCTTACAGTGAATTCTGCTTTATTTATTTATATTTTGCCTCTAAACGTTATTTTAAACAACGGCAACCCTGGGTATTCTCAGCTGTAAACACGTGCCTAACATTCTTCACCTCTGACCCCGGTTGGTGTGTCCTAAGATGTTTATGACATTGTGGTTAGGGGGAAGAACAGTTTTTCCCTACAAAGAGAGCCGGCTGGGGGATGGTTTGAGCGCGCCCACTATACCCCAGACTTCTTAGGCAACCCTCTTCCCCCTCCGGGTGGCCGAGGCCTGGTCGGAGGTACCCGATCTCCCGCGGGTGTCTGGAGCACACTGCCCCCTCGAGTCCAGCCCAATCCGAACAACTCCCATTCGGGAGGGGCTCGATTGTTCGTCCCGAGGTTCCTCTCGTAACTTCAGAGGTACCACGAGTGCTAAGTGTCCGCAGCGTCCGCACCACGGCAGCTGACGAGGACGGATCCCCTCCCCTACGGAGGAGTGAGTGTCGAGTTGAGTTTAAAGAACCAATGGGGATGTGTTGTGATTCACAACAAATTGCAACCAGTTGCAGGACTGCATGAAATAGCTGAGCCGATATAGAGCTTAATATTCATCAAAGAGCGTTAGAGTAAAAATGGGGGAAAAAAGTACCGATTTCTGTTGCTGAAAATTATGTTGAGGTCGAGATTGCGCATAACAGTAGTTCCCGAATCGACACCTGGCAAAGGAAAATGACATCCGAGTTGACAAAATGGCGGTATATTGATATCTATAGGGAATCCAAAGTGAAACTCCCTTTCGATTGGTTCCTTTCTTATGTCTGACGTATTATTCAGTCATTTTTCTTTCACCTAGTTATGTTCTTCATTGCGTATGGGGCCGTTGCATTCTTTTCTCTTTTCTGCCTTCTTTTTCCCAGATATGAACTATGTATTATTTGGTGTCTTCCGGTGACCTCGCATTAAAACGAAGGTGCTGTAATATTCCATACACCATAGAAAGCACTTCCTTAAGTATTTATTAGTTCTTTCTTCAAAATTAAAAGTTATTTTTCCTTTTCTGTTGCAACCTTTCTTGGCATGGCATCCTTTTTCTGATATTTTAACATATTCTGTTACTAATCTAGGAGCACGCCAAATATTTGAACCCCTGTAATTCGCATTTTTTATCTCTTCAAAAAGAACTTCCAGAATCGAAGTACTTTTTATGCACTAATTAGGAATGACTGGAAATAGTCATTATACAGCAAACAAAGAAATCAAAACTTTTACGGCAATTATCAATTAAAGCATTTAAGACCATACCTGACGCATGGAAATTAAAATGCATGTTTTGTAACTATTGTCAGGAACTCCATTCAATGAGAATATTTCACTTTATTCCTAAATACATTGGCAACTGTACCTTTCGCTAGAACGAAGACTTAACAATGAGTGGGCCAGAACATTTCATTGATGGAAACTGTCTCCCTTTCTGAAAAATTTCTTTCGAAGACAAAGTGAAACCTTGCAATTGGCGAGTCTTTAAAATGCGACGGAAAAAGATTAAAACTTCAAAGGATGGCTGAAAACGGAAGCAGGAAGGCCGAAGGTGTTCTTTTTTGTCCCCCTTTGTTTACTTTGTAAAGTTGTGAAGCCACGTCTTTAGCTCTAAGTAAGTATTGTTTTTCTGCGCCAGTAGAACCCGAAGTGCTCCGCAGTAAAAAGTCCTTCTGCACGAAAAGGGTAGAAATTAAACGAAAACAATTCTGTGCAAACGCGTCAGGAAAGAAGGGTATTAATAATCGATAGAGTGACGAGCATGTAGTCAGGCAACACTGTCTTATGCAGCTGTTGAAATACTCATTTCCTCCATAAGATGCACACATTCTACAATTGCCCAACAACCGAGTAAGAAATTTTTCTCGTTATGAATGATGGCCCACAGGTATACGTTACCTTTTAAGATGTTTAGGTTACGCATAGGCTACCGTTTTCAGTGATATCCCACTTCAGAGCATTATTTGACAACTATGTTGGATTGGATTGGATTACGTTACGGAGGGGTTTCAGCACTGCTCTTCATCTACTTTGCCTATGCCCCTAGTGGGGCCTCCCAGTGAGGAAGGATGAGGCGCCAGGAGACAGAGGGTGGCTGTCCCATGGAGCCACGACAGTGCAGAGGACAGTGTCCCCACACTTTACCAGTTGGAAACTCCCCGGCAGACCAGCTCAACCAGTTGCCGTCCGGAATCGCTCTCACCAGACCGGAGGCAGAGACCGGTGACCATCCTACCGGAAGAGGAAATTTTATTCGAGCATATCATCCTACCTGCACCACCGAGACACCCGCCGACACTTCCCCTGAAAGAGACCACCAGAGGACAGATGACGTCAAATGATAATGTAGACGAAATGGTGACACAGGACATTTGGAGGCTGCAATTAATCTATCCACTATTCGCCTGGCGACCTGGGTAAACCTCAGAAAAACCAATGGGTCAGGTTGGTCAGCCACAGGGATCGAACCCGAGCCTCCCTAATGCGGTTCAAAGACGAAACCGCCTGAGCCATCCCGTTCGGTGTGACAACTATGCTACTGGTGAAGAACTGTTTGATACGAGACCACGGTGAACCTTAAATGAAATTCCATATCCATTCTTATAAACCTCAAAATTATATATGTGTTTGTATTTCACAATTCATAAATAAGTACTTTTATTGAGCTCATCTTTGTAGTGTAAGGTTAACTGTATACCTCGCATTCAAAAGGTCCCTAGTTTGAATCTAGAGTACTGTGAGTACCCGGATAAGATTATTTCCGGGATTTCGCTTATCTTATATTATCTTATTTTCATCATCATCATCATCATTATCATTATTATTACACAGAATCATTAACAATAGCTTCCATTAAGCCTTCCTGGTATGTTAGGTATACATTTATATATTTGATATATACTCTAATATTTTAAGGTAAAAAATGTTTAAGGTTTTATTCAGGTAAAAAACTTTTATTAAGGCTTTCACATTTAATGATTTCACAGTTAAATTGAGTTACCAATGTTTTTCAAGGGCTTTTGTAGGTTATTAGACATAAGACTACATCATACATCATTAACAACAAAATCCAACAAAATTATATCGCTATAAGTGAACGGTATTACCAGTTTGCAACTATCGTTGTACTTCTGCCTTGTGGTGCTTAAATTGCTCAGTTGAACTACGTAGAACTTTACAAGGGTGAGAGACGAATGACAGAGGTTCGTTGAAATCAATGAGACATTATGCATTTAAGGCATTAAAGGGAGAGCAGGTAGGCAGTTGCGTGTAACTGAAACGTGGGGTGTCTATGCTTTGAGCGACATCAAAGAAGGAAAACGTACATGCGAGATTACATTCGAGTCCTAACATCTGTCTAAAGGATTGAGGCAATGCTGCCACAAGGTGCTCCGGTTTCTCTACAATTCTCTGCAGGAGTATCTGTAATGGCATTTTGTTTCACGAGTTCCATTACATTCATGCTTATTCTTATAGCAAACCGTAGTATATTAAATGAAAAAGCTGCTTTGGTTAGGTACGCACACTATAAATCATAGTTTTACAACTTGTTAAAGTATATGCAGTATTCAGCTACCGTTCTTAATATTCGCTATGGCCTTCAGATCAATATCATTCCGTATACTAACCATGGCATTTTTTATTTACGTTATCTAACGTTAATCATATCGGACGTTGAATGAAAAATGAGTGAATTGATACTCAAAAGAACTCTTGGTTCATAGAGCTTAGAGTTACCCGAGTTATTCATCTTCCAGGATAAGGGAAAACCCCGCAAACCCCCTTATCCAAATTACCCACCTAGACCGAGATCCGAACTCGGGGCCTCTTGAACGTGAAGCTCTTCAACCACCTGTGCTACAGAGGCGGGTAAATCATAGCAATAAAGCAATGAATCAAACACATTCAGTTTTCACTTCAGGTTTGGTGACGTGCAGGTTTGGAATTTTTGCAGTATATTCAAACTTATCCGGGACTAAATTACACCCAATTCCTCTCTCGGTCTTTGCGCTTTACTAACCGAGGCATTAGTAACAACACTTAGAAGTTGTCTTTGTACCACTTAAAAGTTTTCTTCTCTTATTGGCAACTATTTTCGAAATTCTTTACCTTTATTGTCTTTCTCAGTATTTCGATAATCACCTATATTTAATCTTCTTCTTCGTGGGTTGAAATATAGTCGAGATCCTCATCACCATCATCCGAATTCTATTGCTTTGGAGTTTATTCTCCTCTTCTAAATCGTCACCTTCTAACGATCCTTTCGACCTGTTCTCTGGTATTCTGAAAACACCCCTGCCAATAGCATAAACTTGCTATGAGCGTTGGATTGTATTGTTCGGAGCGGATTCGGCATCTCGATCAGACTGGTCTTTTGTACCTGCCCGGGAGGGAGGATGAAGTGAGAGGAGACAAAGGGGGCCGACACCAAGGAGTCAGCATAGTAGAGACGACGAGGTTCCCACACTTTACTAGATAGAAACTCCCCGGCAGTACAGGACAATTGTCATCTCACCTACCGTGGCCTCTAAACAGTCACGAGGGCCACCCCCCTAGAGCAAGGAAGACTCCAGGTAGGATTGCGCTACCGGCATCCATCCCGCCGCGTTCCTGAATCGGCCCACTAGGCCGCCTCGGAGACCGGAGTCCGTCCCGCTAGAGGAGAAAGTGTTCTCTCAATCATAACATCACGCCATGCACCACCGAGACTCCCGCCGATACTTCTACCCTGAAAGAAACCACCAGATGAGAGATAGGTAATATGAGATGATAATGGAGGTGAAATGGAGGGACAGGAAAATCGGGGGACGTAATTAACCTACCCAGCATTCGTCTAGCGAACCCGGAAACCCCCCGAAAAAAACCATGGATACGGTAGGTCTGATACAGAAATCGAACCCAGGCTACCGAATGCGGACCACAGACGGAAGGTTGCTATAAAACTACTAAAACTATTTAGAGAACACTCGCTAATAGTAATTATGCATAAGTTTTTGTTGACTCATTTTCTACAAACTCTAGCTATACATAAAACTAACATGAAGTATTCACCACAAAAAAGAAAAATGCTCTCTGTCCAACAGGAAAAGAATTAGCATTTTTCACCAATAAACTCTAACTCAACACTGACCGCAGGCAACGTGCTAGTGGCGCTATGACCAGAGGCGGGGAATGCCGGGACTATAACTATATGAAGGTACGCGTCCGAATTATTCATAGTTTGTGATCTAGGAGTAACAAAGCTCTAGAAGAGAAATAAACGTCACATTTGGATCCGTATATTATCGTGAACTGAATGGTGCATTATATGTCTGCTTATATATATTCCAGTACGTAACGCAGAATCCAGTACGTCCAGAACAGGGCTTTGCGCATGATCTACGATACCGGGCGGAGATTTCCGTCCCACATCCTACACACTCACTCTGGGGTCCCGTATATCGTGGACGTAGTGCGGGAGAGATCCCGCACCATCTACGATAAGCTGGACTCCCACCCCAACATACTGGTGAATACCCTAGGTCGTTACGACCATAGGGTTCCTCGCCGGAGACCAAGCTATCGGCTACCCAAAGATGCCTTGGGTACCTAGCACAGAACAGGGCCACATTCCCCTGACTCCAACTTCCTAAGCCCAGTAATGGGCTAGGAAAACCTTATACAATAACACGGATCCTTTCCCTCTAGCCTGTTTAGCGGACTGTGCTCTGAAACCTCCCAGCAGGCGGAAGAGCGCAGCCAGCATTGGCGCATCCCCCCTTCACGGGGCGACGGCGCTCACCAAGGCTAGACATATCCATCGCCCAAAACAATCGCCTGCGACATTAAAACATTCTTCTATACTGCCCAGATAAAGACGCTAGAAGCGGCTAGGTGCTGGGCAGCATACACTCCGTCCAGGAAAACCTGGACGACTCGACTCTTCTGCTGGTCTGCTGCTGCTGGTCTGCAGAATAATATAATTTGGTGAATTGGGAAACAAAATGTATTATGGAGCTCTGTAGGAACAGACAAACTGCAAACTCGCCTGTGTTTAGCTCTTTAACTGTCGATCTAAAGTGTGCATCATAATTTTTATCTCTTGCATAAAAACTATTGTTATACATTCACAAAGAAGGTAAACACATTCTTGGCATTTTTGTCTTACCTCCTTCATTGTTTACGTTAGCGAGATAGGTTTAGTGAAACACAAATCAGGAATCCGATATGCCACTAAGCTTCTCACTAGACACAAAGCATAAGCAGAGTGGTGATTAGGAGTGTTAAGTTTAACCTCGAGACTTACATTGAAATGAAAGCTATTTGATCGGCTAAGGTCCTTGTTTTCTCGATTACTTTTCTGAAAAATATTAGTACATGTTTATCACCAAAGTGTTCACTTCTTTTGGAGTTACTGGAATTTTAATAATAATGATGATGATAAATGATAATGATAATTTTTATTGTAATTTACGTCCGCCAACGTTAAGTCATATCGGACCTTGAATGAACTGGGTGAATTGATGCTCAAATTAGTCCAAGGACCATGGAGCTTAGGGTTACTCAACATTCGTCTTTAAGGATAAGGGTAAACCGAGGAAAAACCTTATCCAGGTAACTCAACCTGACAGAGATTCGCACTCGTGACCTCTTGAACGTGAGGCAAACATGCTACCATCTACGCTACCAAGGCGGGCTGATGATGATGTTGATCATAATAATGATGGTGATAATAATAATAATAATAATAATAATAATAATAATAATAATAATAATAATAATAATAATAATAATAATAATAATAATAATAATAATAATAATAATAATAATAATAATAATAATAATAATAATAATAATAATAATAATAATAATAATAATAATAATAATAATAATAATAATAATAATAATAATAATAATAATAATAATAATAATAATAATAATAATAATAATAATAATAATAATAATAATAATAATAATAATAATAATAATAATAATAATAATAATAATAATAATAATAATAATAATAATAATAATAATAATAATAATAATAATAATAATAATAATAATAATAATAATAATAATAATAATAATAATAATAATAATAATAATAATAATAATAATAATAATAATAATAATAATAATAATAATAATAATAATAATAATAATAATAATAATAATAATAATAATAATAATAATAATAATAATAATAATAATAATAATAATAATAATAATAATAATAATAATAATAATAATAATAATAATAATAATAATAATAATAATAATAATAATAATAATAATAATAATAATAATAATAATAATAATAATAATAATAATAATAATAATAATAATAATAATAATAATAATAATAATAATAATAATAATAATAATAATAATAATAATAATAATAATAATAATAATAATAATAATAATAATAATAATAATAATAATAATAATAATAATAATAATAATAATAATAATAATAATAATAATAATAATAATAATAATAATAATAATAATAATAATAATAATAATAATAATAATAATAATAATAATAATAATAATAATAATAATAATAATAATAATAATAATAATAATAATAATAATAATAATAATAATAATAATAATAATAATAATAATAATAATAATAATAATAATAATAATAATAATAATAATAATAATAATAATAATAATAATAATAATAATAATAATAATAATAATAATAATAATAATAATAATAATAATAATAATAATAATAATAATAATAATAATAATAATAATAATAATAATAATAATAATAATAATAATAATAATAATAATAATAATAATAATAATAATAATAATAATAATAATAATAATAATAATAATAATAATAATAATAATAATAATAATAATAATAATAATAATAATAATAATAATAATAATAATAATAATAATAATAATAATAATAATAATAATAATAATAATAATAATAATAATAATAATAATAATAATAATAATAATAATAATAATAATAATAATAATAATAATAATAATAATAATAATAATAATAATAATAATAATAATAATAATAATAATAATAATAATACTTAATAGTCATCATCATAATCGTTTTAAAAAGTTTACCGTCCTTTATTGGTCTCTCTGGAAGGAGACACCATGATCTCTTTACTTTTGACTACAGTAATCTTACAAATATGTCCTTGTTGAAAGAAAAATGTGCTTGCCGTTTGCCTAGTGCGGTATATTCACTTGAGATTAAATGACTAGACTTTAAAGTGGTAGGTTAAAGACTCCCATAAAGTACATGAGCGAGTGGGATTTCTTAGACGGTTTCGTCTGTGGCACGCATTCAGGAGGCCCGGGTTCGATCCCGTGGCCGACCTACCTGACCCCTGGGATTTTTCGAAGGTTTTCCCGGATCGCTAGGCGAATGCTCGGTAGGCTAATTACATGCCCTGAATTTCCTGTCCCTCCGTTTCATCTCCATTATCATTTCATATCATCTCCCATCAGGTGGTCTGTTTCATGGTAGAAGTGTCGGCGGGTGTCTCGGCGGTGCATGACGGGATGATATGCTCTGAGGAAAACTACTTCCTCCTCCGGTAGGTCGGTTGCTGGTCTCTGCGCCTTTGCTGGGACCATTTCGGGACCGCCAGCCTTTAGGGCTCATCTGCTGGGCTCGTTGCCGTCCCCCAGTAGGGGAGCGTGTCCGTTGTCCTGACCTGTCGGGGGAAGTCTCTATCCAAGTATACTGTAGGGAGCCTGCCCTCTGTACTGTCGTGGCTCCTTGGATCGGCTGGCCTCTGTCTCCTTCGCCTCATCCTTCCTCCCGGGTGTGCCCAACTTGGGGGCATAGGAACAATGGGCCCAGCATTGTGGCCTACGTACCAAATCCCCTCCGTTGTGAAATCCTAATCCTAATTCCATGAAGTACATGGCTCCTTTTTTAACGCATGTTACAAACAAACTTATACATCAGGTGTTTCTTAATGAGCACAGCCATAAAGTGTGTTTATCTCTACTTTTACAGAAAATCTACGCTGCGATTCTTATTTGAAAATACTTTAATGTTAAGGTGCACTTTTAAAATGTTCCTTGTTGTTAGCTATGCTATTATTTTCCGTGACGTATGTGATAGATAAATGAAGTGGAATTTGAAAGACTCATTACACTGTGGCGGGAATTCCAATATCTTGTATCCCTATTCCTGCTATTTACCAATAAGGGTATAGCTATGGCCTAGTGCTAAACCCTGGAAGCCTAGCACATAGCACAAATACTGGGCAACACAAAACTATCAAATTCCGAAACTAATTTTGTTTTTCATTTTACTAATATGTATAAGAATTTCATGAACCTATATGGCAAATTCTCTCCGAAAATCACAATATAATGCAATGTTTTACGTGAGTGTTGAAGCTTAGATTGCCACAAAGTCGTGCTTAACGCAGCACAATTGGAAAACGTCATGATGCTAACAGACAACTTAAAAATAGCTGAACAGCCTGAAAATGACTGCAAAAGTGGAGCAAGTCAAATATTATTGTGCTGGAAAGCATTCTAAGTTACTTGTTTACTTAAAAATGAAAAGTTTTATTCACGATTTTGCACCACTATATACATTTTTATGTAGTTTCTTCTCAGGTGAATCAGATTTCGTTCAAACAACTTAATGTGCCAACTTCACAACGTACTTGTATCTAAGCGCTCTCTAACTGATAAGAGGTACATTACATCTTTGTAGATCACTTTGTCGGTAAAATCTTACTGTTGTAATACCTCTCTAAGCTTTTAAATACGTAATAATAATGTCCTGGAAAGACTTACTTTCCTTTATACGGTAAAATACCCGGTAAATAGTTGAATGTTTCTACATTTTCTACAGCTTTTCAGTTTCTGAACTGTAAGTTTGCAAGTAAAATAGGAATTATTATTATACATTTAAAATATCTGGGAATCCAACCAATTGAGGGAAAATTCTCATCGTTAATATCTATGGAAGACTATACGCAATCTTTCTGCCTTTCGAATTACTTTAATGCACTTAATGTATAGTTATCACTTTAGTAATAACTGAACATTACATTGACTTATCATTTAAACCTGTCGAAAGATCAAACTCGTTAACTCCTGACATATGTATGTCCTTTAGCTGAACTTCTTTGCTGTCTCAAATTTCCAGTCTTCGTGTACTTATTTCTCTATTACTTTAGAACACATTTCTTTCCTGTAAAATTTTCAAGTTCTACCTGCCCGCCTCGGTAGCGTGGTGGTAGCATGTCTGCCGCACGTTCAAGAGGTCCCGAGTTCGAATCTCGTTCAGGGTGAGTTACCTGGATACGGGTTTTTCCGTTTTTTTCCCCTTATTCCGAAAGACGATTGTCGGGTAACTCTAAGCTCCATGGACCCTGGACTCATTTGAGCATCATTTCACCCAATTCATTCATCGTCCGATATGACTTAACGTTGGAGGACGTAAACCACAAAAAAGTTCTACCTAAAACATTTGGACAACAAAAAGCATAGCATTTAGTGTAAGGAATGACTCACATGAAAGGCTGAAAATGTGAGCAGTTATCCATAATATCTGTATCATAAAAGATGAAATATAAAAGGCACCAGATCATATAAGTACTTTATCCTTCATTCTTTACACATATTTTAGAAGGTATAATTTTCCTAGAAGGTTTTAAAGTGGTACACGAACTCTCTCTATGTTGAATATATTTAAATACGATACTACCGGAAGTGAGATTTTAAGCATGCTATTTTTGGAATATACTTATCAGCCAATTACTCATTTTAATCATCTAATATGTAAAAAGTGTAATGGTAGCATGTCTGCCTCGTGTTCAAGAGGTCCCGAGCTCAAATCTCTGTCAGGGTGAGTTACCTGGATAAGGCTTTTTCCGGAGTTTCCCTTATCCTGAAAGACGAATGTCGGGTAGCTCTAAGGTCTATGTACTCTGGATTCATTTGAGCATCATTCCACCCGTTCATTCACCGTCCGATATAACTTAACGTTGGAGGACGTAAAAAAAATAAAATGTAAATGTTGTTTAAAAACGACACCAAACGATTATAGCCGTTGCGTAGTTTATAACTTAACTAATCCGAATTTTGGTGTCGCAGCTTTGAAATTCTGTTAGGCATAATTTTATGCGGCATTAAATATTACATGATTTTGTGATTAGGCAGCGCAGGAATCACTGGTGTGCACACCTCAAAAGTTGTTATTGGGACGCACCAGCCACGAAAACAAAAGCATTGCTCTTTATCAGTGACTCTAGCCTCGCTTTCCGGTAATGGGGCAAAGGGCAGTTACTTGTGAAATAGTCAAATAATGAGCCGGACAGTTCCAAGGTTGCTCATTTTGCTATTGTGACTTTGTGGGTTCGTGAAATTAAAGGTCCAATTGCCCAAACTCACAAAGTTCTTTATTTCCACCGAATTAAAGTTGGAACACTTAACGATTACATAGAATTGCGTAGCGCACACAATTACAACTCACCAGTTCGTCTGCCACAGGTCCACTCCACACTCACAATTACGTACAACTCCTCTGATACACGTACACAGTCTTCCAGTCCGTTCGCTAGCACTGCGCTCCTCACGGCTGCTCGCCAAGAACTGAACTCTCTCCTGCCCGGCGCGTCGCTTATATAAGACCAACTGACCTATCTAGAAGGTTCCGGGTTAGATGAAATATCCCGACTGTTCCAGACGTCAGGGGGAGGGGAAAGAGGCGGCCAGCGACCAGTGATATTTTCCTAACCATACCCTCAGTTAGTGACACGAAATAAATGGGTAGGCGTTGTCTGAATGCCTCCTGTCGCCCACTCAGCTGTCAGTTGGTCGTGCCTTCCGATAATTGGGTGATACTATGATCTTAATTGTACAGTGCTTTCAACCAGTTATGTAAAATTACCAGCTTCCTTTTCAGTTACAAATGCTTTATTTAGTATTATTAAATCCAGTGAAATAAAATGCTTGTCTCATTGAATAAGGCGATGGCGACTTACTATATCGCAATGTGACTGTAAGGGTTACGAAGAATCAAAAGTCGGATTAGCAGAAATTTAGAACACTTTTATTGCAGTAAAAGGACGTGAAATTGACAATCAGCAATCCTCAAGGTCAACTCGGTGCTTCGCCGCAGGTGAACAAATGAAACAAATCACTGCGGTACACTTCAAACGTCAACTGTCGCAATAACCATCAACCCTTTGCCGGTATTTATACCTCAGAGTCATTGTTTCTAGAAAACCGCAGACCTTCCGAGAAATTCCTCGGCAACTAATAGACCGAGCGCTCTGGAACCTCTCTCTGCCTCTTTCTCTGTTGCCCGTGCGCCCGGCTCCGGCTTATCACGGCAGCACAATAATGTCATCGGTGAGAGTAAGTACTTCAAGTCCCGGAGTTCAGACTGATATTAGGTCCATTAATGGAAATTAATAGTTTGGGTTAACTTTATCAGCAATTCATCCTCAATCTCACTAACATTAACTTTTCTCTAAAAGGTTTAAGTTGTATATGTCCACTAGCTTATTTGCCATCATGGACTGCTATAATGGAAGTTTGGAACACGCTAAACCTCATAAGCAATAATTAAACAATAGCTTCTTTATTGCGGTTTCATAAGCCAAAGAAATTCTATTAGCAAGCTACTGCGGAGTATGCCGGTGTGTTTACAAACAGCTACAGCACGCAGCACGGCGTGTGACCTATGCCTGCGAACTCTGACAGCGTGAGGCACGCGTCGTTGTTCCTGTCACTGCCTAATCCACACTCGTTCTGGAGCATTTTTATGCGGGCATATTGGCGGTAAAAACTATCTATATGTGTCACATAGAAGCCGAGCAAATACTTCTATATGTTCGTTCGGTGTCATTTTGAAACATACTGTATATATAAAGAATGTCTAACTCAATCAGTATGTGTCATACTTAGTGGCACATCTGCACGCGCTGGCTCTGGTGCCTAAGAATGTAGACTCAGTCCTATCCTGGTCTGGAATTATGGTATTTAAGCTTACTTGCATTCAATTACTAGATACTGGCATATAAAAGGAATTCCTGCGTGACAAAATTCATGCATGCTGGGGTCCTGATTCATATATATATATATATATATATATATATATATATATATATATATATATAATCTGTGTGTGTTTAATGATTAATATCGCTAGTAAATAAAATACCTTGGTTACTATTAAAGGATAGTACAACTAATATTAAATGAGTAATAATTTATTACATTTAAACATTTTTTGCCGTACGCTGTGCTTTTTCTTTTATATTCCAAGCTTGTTTCCACTTTTACTTTCTGCTCTAGTAAACAATAATTAATACCGAAACTCACTTTCTATTTTTAATTTATTATAATTGGCCCTAGAGGCAACCTCCAGGTACCCTAGCGTAATATTTACTGCAAAAACAGAGAACGAAGCTCTCATATACTTCGAATAAAGCCAGTTTAGTACCACAGAACGTTATCGCTTGTTAGACTTCAGCTTCTCCTTAGTTTAATACGTACATCATCGTCTGTAATTGGCATGCATGTGAATGCCGCTCCATGGTAGATAACAAAACTGCACTGCACTGACTGTATACTGTGAGTCATAACACCGAAGGATTAATAATCACAACCGTCAACAATAGTGGAAACTCGAAAGCCTTATGTAACTACATTGTCTTTAAACTTGGTCGATACTCCAGTCACTGCGAGAAAAGCATTGTTTGTTTTAGATAATGAAACAAGCGTCGCTGCGCTGCTTTAATTATCATTTTGGTTTTCTTTATTAAATTTGGTCTTTTATCTTAAGCAAAGCATTTTTATTTCCATCGCCGCTTGTAGATATCATTTTGCAAATTCCATTAGGCCCTCATTACAGTTCTCATCACTGACTTAATAGAGGTTGTGCTATGAAAAGAAAAGCATGCTACTTTGATGCTGCAGAGGCCGGTATAATACAACGCCTTGAGGTAACATTTTGTTTGGCGTCCACAAACAGACTAATTGTACCATTTTACAGTCTCAGCCATTTCGAAATGGCTACCGTTATCTTAGGGTATTCATAAAAGTGTAATGAGATATTCAGCTATCTCAGCTTTTCATTTTTTTTTCAGACTTGCATATCTGACCGAGGCTGAAATGACTCCATAGCAATCATGCTAGATAGTTTGCAATACATGACACAAAATATACTATAATTTGTGAACGGTAAACAAGCTTTGGCTGCAGATACGTAGCGCTATATTAATCTACCCAGGTAGTGGCATTTCGGAGAGTAAGATTTTTAGTTTAAACTCCTTACATATCAGGAACATCACAGTTACATCTGTGCAGGGAGAAAATTTTTCTGCTAAAAGCTAAAGGTACTGACATAGATTATCAGCAAATTAGTATATCCTATACTCCTACTGTGTAGTTACCTTAAGAAAAGCAACTTATTGAACAGTATGTATCTGAAGCACCCCTTAAGTTTTACTTTACGTGGTCGTACGTGTGTATGTTTGTGTGTGAATGTGATTGTTAACAAACATTATTTATTCTAAGATAAAAAATTCTCCTGAATAGGGACGTATATTAATACGCAGGTATTCGTCATTTGTATAAACATCTAAGCTTTATACTTATATTGTCATTATTCTCTGCATTAATTTGTCAGTCATATGCCTGACATTTCTTGTTAAATAGTTGGATAGAGTTTACAACAGATAAATTTTTGTAATTTTTAACATGCATTAATCTTTGAACATGCAGTGTTGTTTTAAAAACCATACACATTAGCGAATATCAGTATCCCCATTTTAATGAAGAGTGGTTTAAGGAGGCTTGTGCTGCAACTCCAAAACCTTCGAAACTAACAGCTCACGTGTAATTTTAAAACTAAGTAACTTAAGTAGTATTTTAGTTTATAATAAACTGCCAGTATAATTGGTATTATTTGGTTGATAGCCCAAGACTTAAATTCCATGTTACTCTCGTGTTATTCTCGTAACGTAACGTTTCTTTATGAGATATCTAACTCAGCATGTATCGTCCTTAGCGACAAAAATGTTGAGCATGGCTCTCTCGATCCTGGTCCGGAATTAAGGTATTTTAAGTTTATTTGCATTGAATTACTGGATACTGGTATATAAAAGAAACTCCTGTGGGACAAAGTTCATGCATACTGGGGACGCTCATTCATTTATTGATCCCATTGCCAGGGTCCTTAAATAAACTTAAAACTAATATTTTTAACTTGAACTTGTAAATATTTAATGGAGGCACATTGATAATTGAGGTGTGACTTAGTTTAAAGCGAGCATTGACTACCTTTTTAATTCAGATCTATCTCGTAAGCCAACAAATGCTTCCAGGTATTCTTTTCGTGTGATGTCTACATTGATATTTATTTATAGGGTCATTATATGATATAACCGTCTCGCGAACTTTCTATCCGTCGCTATTCCCTCGGCACATAGAGGGGCTTCGAACTGCCAATTTCCGCCTAAAAGTGCGTCTATTAACCTGCGGTCAGGTGACTAGGCTCATCCGTTATTTGTGAAAGAAAGCTGCATAATTGCAAAGTTTAAAGTACAGACACATCTGCCTACCAGGTGCGAAATTAGGATATCTTGAAAGCGTTTTAGGGCTATATCAATTGCAATAAAGAAAACTCTTCATAAGATTCTCAGTATATTTGAATGCTTAGTGTTGCCTGTTCGACAATAAACATTCTAGCATCTCAATCCTAACAACGAATACACTAGATGAAGTCTGTGTCACTTTAAAGTGATTGTTTCAGAAACTGCTAAGCAAATTAGAAAAAACAAACAGGTGTATCTTATCTTCTGCGAGACCTGTTGCAGTCTTTTACCGAGTGCAAGTGTTGAAATAAAATTATTACGGTAAAGGAGTGAATTTCTGCAATTCATTTTTTTTTCTTCGATAGGAAAAATTTGTTTTTTCCTATGAGTTTCCGTTGCGCCTAAATGGACGCATGGACACCTACAAATAGTGGACTATAGACTTCAGAAAGTTTTAATTGTGTGAAACGTAGCAGTACAATAAGTGCTAAAAGTGTAAGATTAAAAAAATACTTGGCAAAAGAAACATCATGTGATTTTTTTCCGTATGATTGTGTAATAGAGTATACGGCTGCTTAATCATTAAATAATACAAAGGACGTGTTTCATGACAAAACTGGAAGTGTAGATTTCTGCTTTCCTCCTTCCTCTAAACTGACCAAATGATATTTTTATTTACGAAATTCTGTAATAGAGGAGTGTGCTGTTCTAATTCTCGTACACTGCAAATGCTTGGGAATAACATCGTTCATGAGATCACTAAGATTCCTGCTATTGAGCTCAGGCGAGTAAGGAATAACATTATCACTTTTAAATGTTTTCTGCCAAAGGGGCTACTTTTCCAGCATCTACTAAAAGGTAAGAAATTTAGTGCGCCTCTGCTAGCACCATTTCTCCGGCGACCCTCCGTTATCTCGTGCAATAGAGATAGCCGCGAATGAATTACCGTATAAAATGAAGGTAGTCAAGGTAGACAAGAAAAAAACTATACAAAGCTCCGAGGCTTTTTGTTTGTCTTTCTCCTTTTCTCGTTAATAACCGAGGGCTGAACATTTTAATGTTGTTTCATATGTGTTATTGGCTTAAAGAGAAAAAGCATTAAGGTCTGTTTTTTTCTTTTAATCTTGTTGATATTTGTGGTAAGTATTTTAAATTTTGGCGTACTTAGCGTAATGTTGAAGATTTCAACACTGTTAAGAGCTGCTGTTAATTCAAGTAAAAATTTGAAATAACAGCTTTTTGCAGTGTTCAGTTTTCAGCATTAATGTTTTGTCTTGCATCAGTATTTATTTTGTTGTGTTTTATGCTCTTAGCTAAGTACCTCTTTAGCGTGGTGGTAGCGTGTCTGCCCCACGCACAAGTTAGGTTTGAATCCCTAGCAGGGTGAGTTAACAGGATAAAGCTTTATACGCGGTTTCCCTTATCCTGAAATTTCGGGTAACTCTAAGCTCTATGGTCCTAGGGCTTATTTGACCATTATGCCACCTTACGGTCGCGCAGTGTCCAAAAGGTTAGACCACTTAACTCTCACAAAAGTGGCCCCGGTTCGATCCCAGACCACTGCATGTGAGATTTGTGGTGGACAAAACGGTGTTGAGGCGAGTTTCCTCTGTGTGCTCCGGTTTCCCCTGCCATCTCATTCCACCGGTGCTCCATCTTCATTTCATATATCATCAGCAACACCGCCTGCGCTGCCGCATGCAGTAAAAGTAGACGTTAAATACTACACATTCATTCCATTTAGGGCATAACCAAACGTATGTATATAATCTAAATGGACGTCGTAACATGGTGGATCTATTGTACAAAGGGCTTACCACCCCTATATATGTACTGAAAGGTTATTGTAGTACAGTTTAGCATTACACAATTGACAATCTGCTACCGAACACCATGAAGGCTAGCTCGGCTACCAGCCTCATATATGTTGCAGTTAATTAAGGACCATGTGCACTGTAAAAGGGGACGAAAAATGGCAAGTTGACCATTAGCCAGGTAGCCGGGGCAAGCTGGCATTGGCGTACCATATATCTGCGATGCAATACTGCGCCAAACCTCTCAATATCTAAATTTAAATTCACTAAAGTTGTAAGACGTGACATATCTTTGGTCTTCAATTTGCCCCCGGAATAGTTTAGGAGAGCTACTGCACCAATTGATGAACTCCCTGAATATATGTTTGAATAGTTACATGGCCGTTTTAATTAAGCTTACCATTTCTTTCCAAGGTATTTCTCCTCCTTTTACCTTCATCTTTATGTATTGTGGGAACTGATGTATGCGGCTGCTTTGTGTTAAGAAGTATCTGGATGAGATCCAATGCAGAGAACATAAAAGAATACGGGTATTAGTTATCCTTCGACAATACTGGTTTAATCTGTATATGGATATCGACATGAAATTTTGAAACTGGCGATACTAAAGAAGTTCAGCCAGGGAAGACAGAGGGAAATGTGTAATATCTGACCATCCAGCTCCAAATTTGGTCTGCATCTGATTTTCCTGTCACTAACAACGGATCAGCTAGTGAAGAGAACGGGAAGGCATGGCCATAACTTGTGGTGCAGAACATTGTGGTATCTCTGTGTGTGGGACGAAATGCTTTCAACATGCCTGTTTGTGAGGTATTCGGATGGGATGCGAACATAAATCTCTGGTCTATGTATGAAAATGTATGAAATTACGAAGAAGATCCCAATTACTGGTAAAACTATCCCATACGTCTTAATTATCATTGCCTCATAATACAACCAAGCAGTGATGGGTATATATATGAGTTCAGTGTATATTCATTATATTCCCAAACAGTATATGTGATTTTGTATGTATAACAAACTTTTAAAAACAAGATGGATATACACTGTAATATATTTTACTATGCTACAAAATAGTTATAACACGTTCAAAATCTGTAAAATATATCGCATTGCTAAATCTCTCTCCCTCCCTCTCTTTCTCTCTCTTTTGCTCTCTCTCTCTCTCTCTCTCTCTCTCTCTCTCTCTCCTCTGTCTGAAAGCTAACTGCAAAATCAAATGGAGTAGTATGCGTTTCTTAGTTCAGAACATTATTCAATTTTAGCGCTAAATTTAAAAAGGAAGTTTCAGTCCTACTGCCTGCTATTTTGTTTTGTTCGATTTATATGTGGCCCTTAACAACGAAGTCACCACAGCTTTAGCCTTTGGAAAAATTGCTGATAACTGCCATATTTATTCGTTTACTGTTTGTGCTTATAATGTTAAATTCAAATCTCTTTCATACTTCTGATCACCATGGAGGATAAGCGATAATTCCGAACAAAGGGAACTTTCCACTCACTAGCTGGGTATCGAACCCGAAGCCTCGGGATTTGGAAGACTGGTAGGCTAACCGCCATACAACAGAGGTACTCCATCCAGCCTGTAAGCGTTTTGGAAGCTCTGAAGGTTTCTTAACACAATCCGCAAAAATTATATTGGCCTTTATATGGGCGAAGAACTTGATAATTTCGTAAGCCTTCTTTTGTAGAAAAATTTAGGCTTTTTCTTAAAATATAGATTAATAATAAAATAGTGGTTACTGATGTATCTGAACATGGACAACTGCAGTGGTTTCAAATCTATCCTTCCAACTCCCAAAACTGTTATATAAAAACTATATTTATCATTTCCTTTAGAAATGTCATTATTCCAGTTTATTGTATTGTGACTGAATGTAGCGTCCACATATTTATGACGATCAAAGCGAAATAGAACCCTTTCCTCTCATTTTCTGTGTTATTTTAGAGAACAACATTCCAGGGGAAATTAAAAGAGAAAAAGAAAACATGAAAAAAACTTTTCACAAACTATGTAAATGAGTTTTGTATGTATGATGTGCAATAGTTTTATTGAATCTGTGACTGCGGAGAGGTTTTAATGCTATACGGTAATTTTTTAAAATATTTGGAGAAATACTATTCTGTAATTCTTATTAATGTTAAAATAAACTTGTTCTTACTACTGTGAAAGCTTATATAAAATACTATTTAATATAAAGTTATGGAAAACGGTAAACATTTAGTACTTGGTTAATAAAAAAAGCGACGAATTTAGGTATAGTCTACTTTATAATCAGAATGACATTGCAAATGAGGAGTTTACAGCAGTAAAGTGGAACCAGCATTTATTCTGTGATTTACTTCACGTGAGGAAGATATACTGATGACTCTGATTGGCTAAAGTTAGATATGAAACAATTCCTACTGGATTGAAGAGAGGTAGCAACGAACTCCTTTCCAGTCAATTAAGAAAATGGATGTCGATTAAAAAAAGAATTATTTTGACAGTAGTTGTTAAGCTGCCCATCGTTTGCAGCTTTGAAGATGGCAACGAAAGAGTTATCCAAAAGTTAAGTGTTCATAGCTACACATAGAATAAGGCTTTCTTGCCAGGAATCCTTCACTGATTTGTCCTTAAGATGTTACAAAATTCAACCCGAAATATTTCAAGAGTTATAAAGGGATGGTATAGGAAACCTTAAAATCTACGATGATACGATTAACTTACGCACTGATTTTTCATTGAAATATTTATGCTGATAAATGCAAATGTTTAAAAACTAAAGAGGAAAAACGGACTGACTTTTACTTTCAAAATAATTAATTTGTCTTCCAAGAATGGTCAAACAACTACTGGTATGGTATTCAGACATTTATGGGCTTTGTCTTATTCTCGTTACCAAGAATCAGTATACCACTGATACCTCCACTTGCATAGGGAGAAACATACATGACAGAAAATCAACAATATTTAGCTGAATTAATAAGTGTCATTATGTGCTATGCTGTCAATCTGGCACTGCTGGGTTCATCTCCCGTACAAGCCGTTAAACATATTTTATCCTAAACAGATAAAGGTCTACGTTTCGAGCGAACCCAATATTAATTTGTCCCATTTCTTTCCAAGTTACTCATATATAATGTTTAGAGACAGCATGGCCTCCAGTAACCTAAAGTGTCCTCCGTATTAGAAGAGTAACATGCTAGTCTCCAGTTCCCGAGGTCTCGAGCTCAAACCCCTACGGAGGTTGGTGGACTTTTTCGGGCGTAAAAATACTTAGTATGGCCTCCTTCGAAAGGGAAATAAAGCCGATGGTCTTGTGGCATATATTTACGGCATGTGACAGAACCTCAAGCAAAATTAAGCGGTGGACAGAGTCAACATGAAAAATTCAATGCCATGGCCGGGATTTGAATCACAGATCTCCTGGTTTCCGTCCAGTCGCTCTTAACCTTTAAGCTACAATGGCCAACGTGCCGTCCTGTCATTAAATTCTCCTGTTGACTCGTATATTTCCCCGGTAGACCACTAGGGGCTCTCGCATCCGAGATACACCGTTTGTGGCGACTTACTATTGTAAGTACTTAAGTCCCAGGCTTCATCATTTAACTCTTATTATTTTAGTTAATTGATGGAAATTAATAATTTTTCAACACTAGCCGTATATAGGCTAAGATATTTGATGGATAGAGTCAACATGAAAAATGCAATGCCATGGCCGGGATTTGAACCACGGATCTCCTGGTTTCTCTTTCTGTTTTCAATTTTCTCTTTCCAATCTACAGCTGTCTGCATATCAACATCATTTACTTCACCACCAACAGCATTCAAAACAATGTTACGGCGATGCTTGAAACTCTCGAGCCATCCACTGGAAGCTCTGAAATTGTCTTTGCCGAATTTTCTTGCTGTCTCTAAAGCTTGATCTGAAGCAATGGTCCAGAAATAGGAATTCATTTATAGTAGCCTCGTCCATTGCTTCCCAGACGACGTCAAAGCTTTCCCTTCTGACCACGCCTCCTCACACATAAGCAATTCTAAGGGTTTTCCACCCTTAAACATATGGGTGGTCCTTCTTAATACGTTCACCAAGTTAGAGCGCTGTTGCAATATTTTTCTTGTGTCCTCAGACATTATCTTATACTGTGCAAACGTTCTTCCTATGTATGTTAATTAAGCTTATATTTATAGAAGCTACACAGTGTTTTACTTAGTATAGTTTTATAGATTTATTAGTGTTTATTAGTTATTGGAGTTGAGCCCTTGCGTAATTTAATTAAGATGTGGAGACCGTGGGTATCGAACCTAACATGGATATGCTAACATCGGCTTCCATTCATATTTGTAATATATATAGCTAACAGTATTTCTAAATCTTCTGGAGTTCTAAAGCGTTTATGACATATTTAATTATTATGCGGAATGTACGTGATTATTTATTTTAACTGTGTTTAGCAGAAGCCCCCCCCCCCAAAAGAACACTGCTTAACTTTATTCAAACTTGTAAAATTAGCAGACATCCTTGTAAAAAAAGCTTCGAAAATTTAAAAAGAGTAATAGAGTTTCCTTACTAGTTTATCTTTAATTCCTTGGTTCGGTTTTTTTTTTTTTTTTTTTTTTTTTTTTTTTTTTTTTTTTTTTTACTTTTGAAGTATTTATTGCTTTGTTAAATCAACAGAAATTCACCACCTGTAGCTGCCATAGAATAAAGGAAAATGTTTTAGGATAAATTGGCTCACGATGCAATAAACAGAGCTATAACTAAATTATTATTATTAACTACCAGAATATCCAAAGTACTCTTTAATTTGCAAGTAAATATCTCTCGCAAATTCATGCACGCTGATGCAATTTAACCCTTTTAAAATTGTAATGATGTTTTACTAGATATTATGCTAATAATACGCATTTAGTTCTTTACGTAACAGAAGTGCTAATACCATAACAGCATAAGTAATATATCTCTTTTCAGTTATGCTATAAAGATTTGTAACATTATGTATTATTATAGGAAACATTAATCATTTAAAATTTATTTCAAAAGATCAATGACGATTTCTTACAGTGAATTCTGCTTTATTTATTTATATTTTGCCTCTAAACGTTATTTTAAACAACGGCAACCCTGGGTATCCTCAGCTGTAAACACGTGCTTAACATTCTTCACCTCTGACCCCGGTTGGTGTTTCCTAAGATGTTTATGACATTGTGGTTAGGGGGAAGAACAGGTTTTCCCTACAAAGAGAGCCGGTTGGGGATGCTTTATGCGCGGTCACTATACCACGCGCACTATCAAACCACTCTAACATTGGACGATATTTCTAGTCATATTCTGAAGATTTTGTGATCCGTTCTACATGCACTGATCTTCCCTTTAACCATTCGTCTTTAATTTTTTTTTAAATCCCATAAATCTGAGTTTCCCCATTTTAAGCAACACAGTTAATCCTTTTACTTGACGTTTGTCCTTTTCGTGTACTTCAATAACCTTAATATTTTCCTAAGTATTATGTTTAGAACTCATTTTACAGAATTTGTGTACACAAATTATGTTTTTATCGCCAAGTTTACAGTTTTCTTCCACTCGCACTTGATCACTTGTAACAACGAAACTGAGAATGAAGACACAGCAAAGCAGCTGTACTCTTAACATGTGTGTTATAAGAGAGTTAAGAGAGATAACGCTTTGTTATTTCTTTTCCTCGAAGGATTACAGCTTATGATGTTCATGTAACTTCGGTGCAAGTACAACGTTCTCAAAATTACTGCAATTTTTAAAATACATATGTTGTAACCTATTACACATAAAGTAATTCGTTTTATTCAGATTGGTTACGTAAACGATTCTCGAAAAATATTTCCGTAACGGTTCTCGAAAAGTATTTCCGTTTCCGCGTTAGGTAGTTTTTCTGCTGAAGTAGGTATAATTTTCCTGCAAAATAGCTCCGTCCCGAAATTTATTTATTGTCACTGTATATTTATTTATTTTACTGTATACATAAAAAGTAACGCAATTTGTGAATTGCTCAATATGTTTGAGTTTATTTTTGATACTTCTTAACACAATAAGTTGGTTTATACTGTGACTTAGGGGGTTCGTAGAATTAAAAGTCCAAGTTGCAGAAATACAAATAGTTCTTTATTTGCACCGAAATACAGTTGGTACTCTTAAAAATCACAGCAGGATCACGTATCACACACAATTACGCAACACTCGCTATTCGGCACCTTGCCGTACAACCCTCTCTAGAGCTGACTAAGAACTCCTCTGATACATGTACGCAATCTTTCAGTCTGTTCACTATCACTGCGCTCTACACGGCTGCTCGCCAAGAACTCTCTCCTCCAGCCCAACGCGTCGCTTATATAGATACCAACTGGCCAATCCAGAAGCTTCCGGATTAGATGAAATATCCTGGTTGTTTCAGAAGTCAGGGGGAGGGGAAAGGGACGGTCCATTGACTTGTGGTAGTTTTCCCTCACCTCCTCAGCGAGCGCCACACGGACATATGGGTAGGCGTGGTTTGAATGTTTTCTGTCCCCCACCCGGCTGCCAGTTGGTCGTGCCTTCCGATAACTGTGTGGCAATACGTACTGGCCTTATTTTTATTTAGGTGAAGTTTATGTGTAAATTAAAATGTTTTGACAATACATTTTATGCCATTCGATAGAGATTTGTGTGCTCACAAAAATGCGTGCCTTTTGTTTTGTGCTTATAATACGGTGTGTTCTTTTCAGGTCCATAAAATGGAGTGTCAAGTCGACAACAATGAGCATTTGCTACAACTTCTGCTCTTTGTATTTTATCAATATGCAAAAGGCACAGCTCTTTGAGGTGTTGTTTACTTGCCACTGCATTTTATTGCCCTGAAAAGCGCAATCTACATATAAATATTGACAAACTAAGTACACTATTTTATGAAACATATAAATATCTGACCAATAAAATAAAACGCATTTGCAGAACATTTTATGCGGCACGCAAAATATTCACCTAAAGAAAGTGTCAGAGCATGTGGGCCACCCCTAGCTAAGGTAAGGTAAGCGAAGTGATTTTTGGCACCGCGACTAAGACGGTCTTCTATACATGGAGCGATCCAGGAGGAAGTGGTGAGGTTAAAGGAGACGTTGGGTGGATACCCTCCTCACTAAAGGCTTGCACATCCTGCTGGAGAGTTCGGAAACAGGACAGCATACCTGTTTGGAGAGTTTAATGATGGGTTATATTTTCCTGATCTCAAATGATTTGCTTTAATCATAGAAATTTATTTAATTAACGTTATTTATTTTGTTAGTTTTCTATTGTAATTTGAAAGGTAGAAATCCCTTTCATAATTGGTGAACTGGTGAATTTCTGAACGAAAATATAAGATCATTTACAAACAGGTTATACCTTAGTTCATACTTGGATCCTTTAAAAGAAGCTACTTATAAGATTATATGCAATGAGGAATAGCGGCATCTCCACAGTAATTTTGGGTCTTACACACTTAAGGGTTACGACTTCTTTCTAGATGCTTTAAGAAATACTTTATGTTATTGATTGAAAAGTTAAGCATGTGTTGTATACTATGTTTTAAAAAAAATCTGATTAAGAAATACTTATGAGGAGTTATTCTATTTCTTCTATTGTGTAGTGCTCTGTTTTATAACCAGAAGTTATCCATATCAGAGTAAAAGAATAAAATAATTAAGATATGTTCTTTTTAAAAGTTGGAGTATATTTTGCAACATTTTGGCACAACATACGAGGGTGATGGATACAGTCAGTTTTCACTTAGAATACAGTTGCTGAACTTTGAAAATTATATTTTCTATAGATGCTAGTGTAGCCCCGAAATAATGAAAGGGTTTGGAGATAATTGTTGTAATTGTCATTTTTCTTACTAGAGTATGTCATATTTTCTGTCTCAAGCTACTAGTATCCTGTGGTAAGTATATGGGGGGACAAACAAAGATACAGAGGCAGTTTAATGCCGACCCGGCTCAATAAACTTAAAGTATATCTGTATCTTTCATTCTCGCGTCCCGTACGTGTAAAACAGGCTCATTCTAGTTTGAGATGGATTATAACATTTTCAAGGAAAACTGTATCAAGTACAAAGGGAAACTTTCAGCAATCTAAAATAATACTTTGACTGTTTATCAGGCATAATTTTTCGAGTTGTATTCGCATCGGAGATATTCACGATTTTAGCCGCAAGTCCTTTAGTCTGCTCTTTGGTAGTTCAACTCCTACTCTCTTGTCTTGCAAGACTTTTCTTTGTTCTATTACTGCTCTCGTCAGTAAGACATTCCTCTCCCTCTCTTTTTCACAAGTGATCAGTTCATACTTTTGTAATTACCTGAACTTTAACTTTCACTCTGAGTTGTTTCGCGATATTGGAGTTTGTAGCGTGCTCATCTCAGCGGACTGAGCATATTCTCTTCTTCGCTGTCCAGACGTCAAGTGCATTCAGACGTCAGTAAGAGATAAAAGGCGTTTAACTTCATCCATTGTTGCAAATACTATCAACGTTACAAAGAACTGCAGTACAGGAGAAAGAGTGCCTGAAAATAGAAGGGAATTAACTTCTTCTGCACGTCAGGGATTAGGCATTACACCTGTTCCATCATCGCATTCTGTCTATTCCTATCTTTTCCTAGGACCTACGATGTGTCTTTTCCCTGCTGGTTTGTATCTGTTAATTAAAACAGATATTCTTTCTTCACTCACGCTGTTCATACGTTCTTTCCATTTGTCTTCTTTATTTACTATTTCCCTCATGTTCCATGTCGCAGTTTTTATTCTGCCCATAATGACAAATCGTTTGTCCTTAGCACGCCTGGGTTGTCGTTTCGATGTCACGGCCGGCTCTCTATGAGTGCGAAGATTATGAGTTATGTAGTTTTTACCTGGAATGAAGAACAACCCGACGCAGAACGCCCAATATGAAAGACCAGGTATTTTGTTTATAGCTATCTGAAATCTATTTACAAATTAAAACACTTGCATTTATAGTACAAGGTGGCTCCATTTATGTATTATTTTTCACTCTGCTAAATATCCACCAACTCAGTTATTGTGAGATAGGACCTATTCTCAAGAATCGTTAGTTGAGGGACCAGAGGTTTAACAATCAAATATACAAATAATATAACATGCATTCCGCTTGCAATTAACTTTGTCTCATCTCTCCTGCCTTACTTTTCTCATGCATTCACTCCTTTATGCCCGTGAGCCAGACACTTTTGCTTTTATACATAATAGAGGATTCATTTCGCTGACACTATTCTTTTACGAAAATACAGGCTGCTCTAAAATTTATGTTACAAACTTATAGGGCTAGTAGGAAGGATTGAGTAGACTACATTTTGAATAACATCACATGTCCGGAACCAAACCGTTTCCATGCTACAACCTTTACAATGTGTCACATGTGCCGGTGTTGATTTGCAGCCGGACTGGCTGTAAATTACTTATTATATAGAAAAATCTTAAGAAACGAGGAAACTACATTGATCACAATAACACTTGCGTCAACAGTACAAAAGAGAAATTTGTTTGTCTGCTGATCCTGATGTGCCCCAGACAGTACAGTACCGTGTGAAATTTCTCACTCCAACAAAGGCTCGATGTGACGTCCAACGTCATTGCACACATTGTACCGCCGAATCAGGTTCCGGTACACTCGCTACATCACTCCTGGTGTCCCGCTAATCTCTTGTGAAGTGGCCATAACTCTTGCGAATAGTTCTTCCTGGGTCTCTACAGGAATCTCGTATAACATACTCTTCATGCGACCCCATAGGAAATACTCCAGTGGCGTTAAATCTGGCAATCGTGGGGGCCATGCATTAGGACCACCCTGGCCTATCCACCTTTGCCTGAATCTTCGGTCAAGATGTTGCCGAACGGGAAATGTAAAGTACGGCGCTGCACTATTGGGCTAAAACCACAGTTCCTGGCTTATACTCAATGGCACGTCATCCAGCAACAGGGGCAATACGTTCCATAGGAAGATCATATAGAAACACCCGTTAATCTGGCAGGATAAATGTATGGCCTAGACACCATCCCAGGCATTGATGGAAAATATTTTTTGGAATCCTCTGAGATGCGTCACCCGCGTATTTTCGTCTGTCCAGGCATGGCTATTAGGAGAATTGCAAATACACTCCTTCCAGAACATTCATCGGTGAAAGGATTCTTCATTGAAATTAGGGCTCATCAATGCACCGATGCAGAAAGCACGCACAGAATTTAATATTGGTACAAAATCTGGTTGTAACACCTGTGCCCTTCAGGGGTGGTAAGGATGTAGTTGATACTCGCGAAGAACCTTCCATACCATACCGTTAGAAGTATCCATCTCATGCGCAATTGTTCGCGAACTTGTTGATGGGTCCTCTTCAACGTCATGTAGTACAGCTACTTCAAATTGGAGGGCGCGGCTTCTTCTTCGAGCACCACAGTCGTGCCTGTCGACGGTGAAGGTACCTCGTTGTCGGAGCCGTTAAACAATTCTGGCAAAAAGGATATGGGGTGGAGTCGTGCGCTGTAGATAACGCTTTAGATACAACCGACGAGCTGCTCTTCCATTCCTTTCCGCGGCGCCGTATACTAATATCATGTCCGTGTATTCTTCAAATGAGTACTCAACCACGTGTATCGGAGATGCACAGGCACGAGAATGGGACTCCAGGCATGAAACCACTGCAAGGGAAACGTCACGTGCCATCAGGTGATCGCCTGACGTCATGTACTGTCTGTCAGGTTGCATAACAAGATCGGCAAATCCGAACTTTTTAATGGTTGTAGTACGGAAACGGTTCGGTTCTGCACATGGATTATTATTCAAAATATTGTCTGCTTAGTCCCCTCTATTAGCCCTAGAAGTTTGTAGCATGAATTTCAGAACATCCGGTATATTGACCTTAATTAAACTCGTGCTACATTTTATCATTTGAAAACCCTTTTTTAACTACTTATGTACTTATATTTCATTTTTGTCAAAGACAGTATTTGAGTGGTATATTATATTGAGAAAAAAATAACGTTGTATATATCGGTGTCGTTACTACACGGAATGGACACTTCGAAGACCAACACAAGATAGAGGTTCCGTAGTGATGAAACTCGATAGAGATGTCATCATAAATATTGGAGAGGTTATTCTACGGAGAACAAATGGGGTAACCAGATCATTAAGCATAAATCTTAAGAAGACACGAATGACATGTACGCTATAGGTAATGAATATTTACCCGCTTTTAGAAACGTTAGTTTATGCTGGTGGGTCGTTAAAACAGCCATTTCTAGCCAATCTTATCTTGTGCTTCTAGCGTTTTCTCTTACGCTCCTATGTTCGCATTGAACAGATACAATTAATATGATCTGCAAAACTGCTGTTCTGAAGTATGATAAGATATGCAAAACGTTTATATTTAGAGTTAATAATCTGTCTTCACTTAGCTGTATATCCAGTAAACACATTATCTGAAGAGTATTTCTTATTTTTTGGATTTTCATTCGGAGGATAGTTATTAAATAAATATATTATTCAATTCGACATAACCGCACATATTTGAAGCACGCTTTTTGATTGGTAACACTATAACTAGTGACTTATACAGCTAACTCTCCAATTATGGAGGATTTACAGGACTGACAAGTCTATCCATGTGATCAGATCAGATTCAGACATTGGATCACTGAGGATATCTGGATTGTTGAGCAGCTGAAAACCTGTTATGAGAATGCGAAAGGAGATGATATGAAATAATGATGAAATAGATGAAAGATAAGGTGAATTTGGAGTAGCGGTCGAAATGAATTGTAGGGGAAACAGGAGAAACAGAAAATACCCGCCCATAAACAGTTTGTTCACCAGAAATATCACGTACCTACAACTCCGTAGGATGGAATCTGGTCCAGGCTGGTGAGAGATGAACGGTCTACCCACTCGGTCATGGTGTCACCTCAACACCGAAATTATTAGTACAAATTATAGAAGGGAAATTTAATATATTAGTTTGGATTCAAAACGGGGATTTTTATGGCATGTTAACTTAATAGTCTAGGATGTAGTGCAGAGGGAATAGGTTTTCCTAAATAGATGTACTTTTTGTTTAGCTCCAGTTATTTAGTTTTATTTGAAATTGCAATAAAATTTAATCAACTATATACAACGGCTTTCTACTTCTTAATAATACTAAATGAAATTTAGTATGATTTTGGCATGATGCAATTTCCACAACCTTCGATTCAACTTCTTAACCAAATCTGGGTTCGAACAACTAGCGTCTCATTATGCAGGCTTCTCGCACTTATATCATTAAAAGTGGATCACTGTATTTAAAGTGTATGTATCTGACTTAGAAACTTTACATAAATGTATAAACACATCAGTACATACTCTATGATGTTCAGCAGCCCTTTGGAAAAAGTGAAACCCGTTCCAGTAAGTAGAATGCGTTTGCTTTGTTGCCCATGCTCACTTCATGAAATGAAAGGTAACAGTCGGTCTTCACAAAGCCGTTTCTTCCAATTATTCAGAGTAAAGTTTTATTTACTCTTTCGCCTTTTCTCTCACTCTCACTGGCCTTTTTTCATAGGTTAATGTTTGAGTACCCGTTAAGTGGTACTGATTTTAAAAGGAACTGGTTCGGACATCAAAACATAAAGAGGTTCATTCAACATCAAATAACCAATCAACATCAAATAAGTGCGGAAGGGAACTTACGTAAACCAGTTGTCAACTGGGTGTATCACAAGTTTCCGTGCAGAAGAGTTTGCTGAAGAACGTGGCTTTAGTCGGACGAAAATATGTGATATCGTTTCATGTCTAACAAAGAGGTGAAGAAAGCATGATCACCACCTACTCTTAACACGAAAGTCCATCTTGTAGTATTCAGCTGTTTTGGTTTGTTTCCAAGCATTGTGCTATGCATGGTCATAATTAAACAGAAGTTTAGAAATGCAATGTAAGAACTCATGTTTTCATTGCGTATGTAAACCGGATGTGAGTTTTCAAAGCTTAGGGCACGATCCTGTGTTTGTTTGGTCCTGAATTGTAACTTTAAGTAATTAGAGAGAGAGAGAGAGAGAGAGAGAGAGAGAGAGAGAGAGAGAGAGAGAGAGAGAGAGAGAGAGAGAGAGAGAGAGAGAGAGAGAGAGAGTATTTGAAAATGTTCAAGTTGAGTTTAACTTTAACCAGTGCAACCAGAATCTTGAGTCCAAGAAATAGTTATTATGGTTCTCCTGTTTTAAATTTTAGTAAGCTTTCCATATAGATAATTCATTTTTTATCTTATTTGTGCGTTAGACACAAGTTACACAAATACTCTGCAAATATGTCCTTTAGTTTATTTTGTTTAATTTATTTACTTATTCCTTTCTAAACTGGGTTTAAAATAATGACCAGACGAAACTTATTGATCCTAAAATGTGTAACTTTTAACTTTGAAACATGTATCACAACCACAAGTCCATTATTTCAGCAGACGGAATACGAAGACGGCATATTTAGGGTTTCCACAAATTTAAAATAATTACATGTCAAATTTGAACCTTAAATAAAACTTTACATAAAATATTCAGTTCAAAATAAAATAGGTATTCAAGCACCAGAAATTAATCTACTAATACTTTTTAATTAAATGGCTCATGGATATCACAAAAGAGTCCATAAATTTGAAGAGTATAAATAGAAATTTTCTACACTGGATGCTTTAAAAATACCTTAAAATTTCTTAATATCACAGCGTTAATAAATTACATATCATTATAATAATCAGCGACCCAAGATCTCCGTCAGTAATGTTAGAAATTCTGAACCTTATTCTTTTGCTGAAGTTTCCTTAGACGGCTTAGTTACGTTTATATACACAGCAGAAATGTGATGCCCATGATTGCCATCCAAATAAAGAGCAAGTGCACTAGTTCAGTACAAAATAATGTACGAAGATAAAGTGTGCTCGGTCCCAGCTAAAATATGAAGATTAAAAACACAGCGCCGAACAAGTTGGTGCGGTCAGCAGGGACAATGTAGCGGCTTTGCAGGCTTCCTGAACGAGAAAATAGAGATTGAAAAGTGGTCCACTAACCGCTACAGCTACCAAGTTAGGATTAAGGATCACGAGACGATGAATTACGACCTTCCGGGGCAATATAAAGGCTCGAAACTTTAGGTAAACGCCGCAGGAACTCCGCTAACTTCAGAATATGCTGCAAGTCTAACAACTAAACCATAAAGATTAAAAGGCTGAGATACCGTAACGTTAATTCGTAACGAGGCACCCACCACAAAATGTCATTTAACAATCGTTGTGCCACATCCACGCGAGTAGCTTGGAAATCCAAATAGAGCGGCAACTTACAGAACTTCAGAGGTTTGTCTAGAGAAATTCTTGTTGCTATAACGGACGCTTATCGGAGATAATAGTAGATAATAACATTTGAAACAATTTCAGAAGTTTCGTCTTATTTTTACTTCCGTATTAGACGCCTAGAGTGAAGAAGTATTACTATTGACTCAAAAATATATTTCTTCAGAACTACTTCTTTCTTCTTTTTTCTTTTTTGTTCCAATGGTCATATCGGCGGCCGTTCTCTTTTGGAACATATCGAAGGTGTTAACTCGTATTCGTTGGGTTTTAATCATTAGATCACGCACACATTCGTACTCTCATTCATACTTCCAGACTCTTGGGAAGATGAGGAATTATCTTGGTAAGAGAAAAATCCCCACCTCCACCGCCGGGAATTGAATCCGGGAACCCTAGCGTAGCAGGCAGGTGCTCCATCGACCGAGTTACGGGGCCAGCCCATTATTTCTTTATTTATCCATCCCTAGTGACAACATTTCGGAAAAAGGTATATCAATGTATATGTGTGTAGATTTTCACTGCCAAATTCAGACATAGAGGTAACATCTTGCAGTCTATAAATATAAGGGATTTAATTGTAAATACATTAATCCAGCAACTTCCTCTGATATACTACTGCTAGCCAAGAAAACTACTTCGAAGAAACCAGTAACGTCAACGAAGTTACTAAAAACAGCTTCTTGCGAAATGTCTGAAAGTTTAAACTGAAATTTTATTGGCCTTAGAACATGGAATATTGCATTTTCGCATCATTCTTTGAGTACAAAATTTCGTATTCAAGGAAATATATAGAAAATTGTCCCAATACAGTCAAATGAAAATGATAAAAACTGGATTAATGTAATTTTGTTACTTTTGAAAATGAATCTAGACTCTGTGATTAAAACATTATGGATCTAAGATAAGCACCGAAGTGTGAAATGCCTTACTCTCACAACCATCCCTTCCCTTTTCCTTCTATCAGTGACGTGGGGCGTAGTGGTGGGCATTCGGGTTTTGGACGTAATCAAATGCATACTTTTGAACACAAGGTTTGGCTAGAAAAGCACGAAGAGGGTAAATGGCACTACAAAATATGAGTGAAGGAGTCAGCGACAATGTTAACGACTCATATTGGCATTGTGAGAGAAATCACGCACATTGGGCATCGTCATGGCTGTGTGGTTTCACCGCTCGGCTCTCACCCGTGTTCGATCCTAGGGGACCGCAAAGTGAGATTTATGATGGACAACACGGCGCTGGGGCGGATTTGCTTCGGGATCTCCGGTTTCCCCCGCCATCTCACTCCACCGGTGCTCCATTTTCATCTCGTGTATCATCACTGTCACCGCCTACGTTACTGTATGTATTAAAAGTGGGCGTTAAACACTACACACATTTTCGCTTACATTACTGACCTTAGCCAATCCTTATTTCACAATGTTTTTATGCAGTGATAAATATATCACTGTGCTCCTAAATACATTTAAATACTTTCTATACTGCATTATTAAAAATAATCGTCACTATCTAAAAAGTGCATTGAAATAATTTAAAACATTCATTGCTAAATAGTCATAATTATACTCCCTTAATGTACACGTTTCGTATCCTTGCTGGTTTCATTTTAAATATCAGTGTTTCAATGTCCGGCAACGAACTAAATGAACTTAAACGTAGACCATCTGAAGACGCTACTGATAGCAGGCTGCTGTTGAATGTCAATTTTCTGTACATGTGTACACATTGGAAAGTATTACCATGCCTGGTAATTTGCTTGCATATAAAGGAAATGCGTGTACAAATCCAAACCATGTTTTCCTGAACGAATCAAAGTTGTATTGGTTTGTAGGTTATAGGCTTCAGCATGAACCGCATTGAAATGTCTCCTTATAATGATGCTCGTAGTGTATCCAAGGTTCGTAAGATATATCAAAACTGTGATTTACCACATGTAAACCTCCGCTGCACTGATATGACTTCCATGCGACTATAAACATGATCAACCAGTTTAGCTCACTGTGTTTACCTATTTGGTAAAACTAGTAGGAACAAGGAGGGTAAATTCACACTGACAGTGCCTTCCTTTCCGGGCGTAATCTTAGATAACTGCTGGAAACACAAAATGTACATCATACAGTCCTCTCGATGGCCTCTTTATTATTCGTAACAGCTCACGAATTAAAGTTTGTTACAGTAGCTCTAACCGAGCGGGATGGCTCACCCGGTTTCGTCTGTGACCCGCATTCGGAAGGCCCGGATTCAATTCCCGTGGCCGACCTACACCCATGAGTTTTTTCGCGTGATTTCCCGGGTCGCTAGGCGAATGCTGGGTAGGTTGATTATATCCCCCAAATTTTCTGTCTCTCCATTTCATCTCCATTATCATTTAATATCATTTTTCATCTGGAGGTCTCTTTCAGGGTTGAAGTGTCGGTGAGGGTCTCGGCGGTGCATGGCAGGATGAAATGCTCTGCGGAAAACTACTTCCCCCTCCGGTAGGTCGGTTGCCGGTCTCCGCTCCTCTACTGGAACCATTTCGGGACCGCCAGCCAGGGACCTTTGGGGCTCGGATCGTCTGCCTGGGACCTTTAGGGCCCGGCTGATGGGCTCGTTGCCGTCCCGCTGTAGGGAAGGGAGTTCAATGTCCTGGCCTGTCGGGGGAAGTCTCTATCCAATTAAACTGTTGGGATCCTGCCCTCTGTACTGTCGTGGCTCCTTGGGACGGCCGTCCTCTGTCTCCTTCGCTTCATCCTTCCTCCCGGGGGTGCCCCCAATTGGGGGCGTAGGAACAATGGGCCCAGCATGGTGGCCTACGTACCTAATCCCCTCCGTAATGAAATCCCCATCCTACAGTAGCTCTATAATTAACACAAATGTTACTTATAAAACATATGTTAAAGAATGTTGATGTACACTATAGGAGACGATATCAAGCACCTGCACCTGTTCATAGCCGAACATTTAGATACTTGCGTTAAGGCACTCCTTCCCGAAATGCCTTAGGGAAAGACAAATTTGAGGTAGGTATGCGTTGAAGGGAAAGTCATTCTTCCTTCCGCCTTACCCCCTACTGATCTGTTATTATTGTGTTTGTTATAAAACTAGCTTAACGTTGTAGATACTTTAGATACACTTCTGCGTTATTTACAAGGAATTTTTAAATTGATTAGAATAGGTCTGCTAACACAGCCTTAGTTATTTAACTATTATATTACTACAGTTATTACTTATTTTTGTTTAGTTTATATTGATTTCCGAACAGAATTTACTAAGATAATTTAAAGATTGTATTTAAAGGTCTACTTTCAGATCATGTTGATTCAAGCGTTTACTACAGTGGACTTCCAGTGGCGCAAGTTACACTCTATGCTCCAGTGCTGTTAAAGTGGAAATAAAGAAATAGCAAACAAATCATGTTTCCTTTTAAAATATGTTCAAGGCTCCCTTAAAGCCTGTTTCTTATTCAGTAGAAAAAGTCGGGATTACTAAAGTTTCCTTCATATTACTTCTAGGTCCCTAAGATAATATATTATGCTTTGTGTGCTTGTCTAAATTGCTTTATTTTTAAACTTCTGCAACTGAAATTGAAAAATAAACCTCAAAACTCTTTAAGAGTTTTTGCTTGACAACGTATGTTTTTTATCATGAAGGCAGTTATCCTTTACTGCCATTAACTTCAAGAATGGAGATGGAATCATAATATCTACAAGAAGAGCAAACCAGAATCTTCCTTCAGAGTTGCTGCAGTGAATGTCTGGCATGTCTTTTGAGAGAGTAACCAAATGGCAGAATTAGAACTCACATTTAAAGCAGAACTGCTACTTCTGTAATGTTGATTACATTAGAACCTCGCCATACCTGTTTAACACGTGCTGTCAACTACAGACTTTTATGATCCTTGATCATATAACTATGTACGAGGGCTGTTCAATAAAGAATTATCATAATTCTTTACGGTCATAGTTTTTCGCACTTAAATTCATTCTTATAATATTCTGTTAGCTTAATGTGAAAGAGACACGCCGTAATAGTTTCATTGTTGGTACTCCTGGTTCCCGCCTGTGAGAACCAGGCAAGTTCAAACATGTCCAGTATCGCCTACCGCAGCGATGGAGGTAACATGCAGTTAAAGTTGATGTTAGAGGAAGATCCGGAGTTTCTTTCAAACGTAATCACTGCTGATGAATCTTGACTCATCATTTTGATCCTGAGAGCAAACAGCAAAGCTCAGTGTGGAAATCTCCTTCATTACCAACACAAAAAAGCAAAAGTGGTTGCTTCTGCTGGGAAAGTTATGGTCATCTCATTCTTTGATATTCATGAAATTGTTTATGAGCATGTTGTACCTGCACACACATCAGTAACTGGACAATACCACAGGGTTGTCCTGAAAACATTGCAAGTCCATATCAGGCGCAAAAGGCTATATTTTCATGAAGCAGGCTGGATGCTGCAACAAGATAATGCCCGGCTGCATATTGCCAATATTGTTGCTGAATATCCTGCAAATATCAACGTGAAGTGCATTCCTCACCCTCCCTATAGTCCGGATTTAGCCCCATGTGACTTTTTTCTATTCCCTAACTTGAACAAACGCCTTCGTGGGGAGCGATATCCATCATCACAAGCAGTGGTGAAGGCTATGGAGGCGATGTTGAAGGATATCTCAAAAATTGTTTTCCAGCGTGTCTTTGAAGACTGGCAGAAACGCTGGGACAAGTGCAACGCATTTAGTGGAGACCATTTTGAGAAGGACCATCAAAATTATGAGGATGAGTAAAGGTACGTTGTCAAAAAAAATTGTGATCATTGTTTATTGAACAGCCCTCGTAGCTACGCTTTTCTCTTAGTCAAACGTCACTGCCTTTTACTGGAATCTGCGCCTGGAGCTTCCTTCTTCAACACATATGTACATCACAAATTACTTACGTATAATTCAAAGTGTACACGTTTACAATAATTCCTATTATTCACTAAATCAGAAAAATAGTTATAAATTAGTCCGTTTACATACATCAGCATAATAATTTATTCCAAAACATATTTTGAATACCTACTGTATTAATTGAATTGTTTAACTTTTACAGTCCCATTTAACTTCCTTCATATATAAAACTAAAGCAAACTTAATATCGTCATGGTAATGTGGTAAGCAATTAGTCGTGGCTTCTGAGACAAAGGGCATACTCTACTGTATGCTTTTACCCGTCAAATGTTACTTTCCCACAAACCTGCAAGGAAAAACAGCTGTTGTCAGATGTTTCTGCTTTAGAAAGTGGTTTTTATGCATAGATGTGAATGATGGAGCAAACTTCTCATGTATGCTTTTTAGTGTACTTGGCGAGATTAATCTACACTAGGATATGAAGGAAGTATGCGAACATTAGTTAAAAATTTCTATCAGTCAAATAAATGTTGGGAAAATTTTTATTTTAATATTTACGAATTTAAAGTCATTTTTACGTTTATATTAATATACATCTTGAGTTTTCTTTTAGAAGTTTATTGTTTTTGGTATATTTCGTCATTATTTAAACGTCTTATGTGTGATATTCCAAATATTTAACTCGTATCACTTAGTTGCTTAAATGTTTGATTTAATATCAAGAGTATTGAAATTTCCAGTAAAGTGGAGCATATTGACTGTGTGTTAATGATGTTACCATGATATCTTCGGACATCATGTACCAAAAATGTGGTCAAATAATTCCAGCGAAGTAAATTTTAAATATATCCTATATAAAATTTTGAGACATTAATGACGTTTGCAAAGAATTATGGAAGTTATAAGGCTGGAAATATTGACAAATTCTTCTTGTTTAACTTCCCTAGTTGTACCACTATCGTGGTGTTAGGGGATTGTTGTTCCTCTATTCCTTTTAAGGTCGGGCCTGAGGAACCGAAGCTTTGGATCCGATAGAGAACTAGGATAGGTGAGCAGGCCAATGCATGGTCTGAAGATGAAGGGAGGGGATGATATATGAGGGTGAGATCAATGACAGGAAAAATGATGTTGGAGCAATTGGTGAAATGCTGACGGGGAAACCAGAGGACCCGGAGGAAAACCGTCCTAGCGCCATTTTGTCTACCACAAATCTCACTTTGCGGTTGCCTGGGATCGAACCTGGACCGTCTTGGTGAGAGCCAAGCGGTCTAACCACTCAGTCATGGCGCGGCTTGAAAAGTTCTAAAGCACATAAGTTCTACCGATTGAAAAATTTATGAAATACAAAAATTCATTATAAAACCAATATAAGGAAAAATCTGGAAGAGGCCAGAATACTTAGTGTTACACCAGTTTTTGTATTTGGTATATAATAAAATTAAGATATTCTCCATAATAGTTAGTTGCTGGAAAATGTTAAAGTCGAGAAAAGCATCTTCTGCAGTCAGTATAATAAACACAATTTGCAGCTGCTTGCTTTTCTTAAAAGAAACGGACTTCAAATAAATTTTATTTTATTTATCTAAGAAGAATAGTTGTACAAGTATTTCAATTTGGAGTTCACTGCACCTTTTAACACACGTTGATGCATATGCGGGCATTTCGCCATGGTAGCTTAAGAGGTAAGAGCATCGCAACGGAAAGCTGAATGGTTCCATTCCCGGCAATTGAATTGAATATCTCTAGTGTGATCCAATTCCTACTTTAATAAGCATGTAAAATGAAAGCTACATAAGGTTAAAGACCGCTACTCTTGACTGCGCATGTCAGGGTTTCTGCGGCACTAGAAAGAAGAAACGCGTTCGCTCGCATACTGTCCATAACTTCCCAAAGTCTTAATTTGATTTTAAAAAAAGGCAAGTTTTCATTGGGTTGGTAGAAGTTTTCCGGCGTTTCTAACAGGATTCCCCATAGATATTCTGTGTATGAATGATTTATCACCAGCATATTTACCTTGCGGCCCGCTTGATTTAAACCCGCACTTCTCCGACGCACACGTATTATATTAACCCGTTGAGGTAGCGCATGTAGAAAACTACGTGCTCTACCAGAGGCATCGTTAGAGAAGCGCATCTAGTTCCTATTAAACATTTTTTTCCAAACATTAAACTCTTTCTTTTATCTTCGCTGTTTTTACTGAGGTAACGTCCTGCGTGTGCGTTATTTTCAGAATTGCATGGAGCACTTTGACCTTTAAAATTCTTTGATGATACGTCAAGATGCAGTCTAGGTAGTCATTGCATGTCCTTAGTGAAGTTTCGAGATTTGTCATTGTTATGTAGCTCACAAATAACTCTTCTGTGTACTCACTGAAGCTCATAATATGAAAAAAACCTTGAAGACGAAGTAACCTGCCTACCATTTTACTGTGAAAACACACGTATATGCTTAATTTGCAGAACTGCCCTGATCTATAAAATATTTATTTTAATTTGAGGACTATTAGTGTTACCTATTCAATGTTAGTGATGCACTAAACATGACAATAAAGGTGTAAACATTCCGATAACAGCAGGCAGTTATGACACGTATAGGTATAAAGCCCACAGCTTAGTTTTTTTCTTTTTTCATTCAGTGGTTCTTATTCTCATATTTTATATTTTCGTATGTGAAAAGTCATATAAAGGAAATAAACTATTGTACGTTTTCCTAAAAATAGGGTAATCTTTGGGGTTCATTTTATAACATATAATAACGCATGAAATCTATATGTAGTTTTTCTTATGGCAGGTACTGATTAAATTCACAATAATTTATCATAGCCACAATTTTTTATGAGTATCCCTAAAATGTAGGTCAGCATATAGCCTTTAATCTCTGTACATGCTTCTCTAATATAACTCTAAAGGCATGTTTTTTGCACGTGATTTAAAAATTTCCATGGCAGAAAGTGTAAAGGTGTCAAATGGATTGGCAGATGTTTACCACGAAATGACCAGTAAATTGAAATCATCTGACACCGTTAGACCTTTTCGCCTACAGATTTATCAAGTTCCGATGATACAAAACATGCGTGCCTGATCTACATGACCTGAAGTATCCTATTGGAGAAGCATGTGCACCAGCAACTACAGGCGACATATCACAAATGTCTTTAGAGCTACATGTGAACTTTTGGGCAATGCCTTGAAGTGGATGATGGCCGTAAATTACGAGGGCTGTTTAATAACGAATGATCATAATTTTTACGGTCATAATTTTTCGCACTAAAATTCAGCCTTATTTTATTCTGTTAGCTTAATGTGAAACAAACACGCCGTAGTAGTTTCATTGTAGGTACTCCTGGTTCCCACCTGTGAGAACCAGCTAAGTTCAGACATGTTCAGTATCGCCTACCGCTGCAATGGAGGACCAATATTCGGCTTTGAAATTTTGCTTTCGTCTCAAAAAATATTCAGTTGAGGCCTATACAATGTAACAGGAGGCCTATGGAGAGTCTGTTCTTCCCTACAGCACAGCTCGAAGGTGGTTTAAAATGTTTAAAGAGGGGAGACAGTCAATTTCAAAGGAAGGTGGACCCGGTGCTTCAGTTACTGCTCTTACGGGAGAAAACATCAACACTGCTGCTGCCATTTTGAGAGAGGATTGACAAATTACCTTAAGATCACTTTCTGAAATACTGAACATTTCATTGGGTGCCACCCACACGTTGGTGACAGAAACATTACACATGAGACGTGTTTGTGCCCAGTCTTGGGTTCCAAGACTGTTGATTCCCGAACAAAAGGACATTCATATGAAGGTCTGCATGCAGTTAAAGTTGATGTTAGAGGAAGATCCGGAGTTTCTTTCAACCGTAATCACTGCTGATTAAACTTGGCTACATCATTTTGATCTCGAGAGCAAACTACAAAGCTCAGTGTGGAAATCTCCTTCATCAGCAATCCCCCAAAATGCAAAAGTGGTTACTTCTGCGGGGAAAGTTATGGTCATCTCATTCTTTGATATTCATGGAATGGTTTATCAGCATGTTGTACCTGCACACACATCAGTAACTAGACAATATTACAGGTATGTCCTGAAAACATTGCAAGTACATATTAGGCGCTAAAGACCACATTTCTATGAAGCAGGCTGGATGCTGCACCACGATAACGCGCGGCTGTTGTTGCTGAATATCTTGCAAAAAGCAACGTAAAGTGCATCCCTCACCCTCCTTATAGTCCGGATTTAGCCCCATGTGACTTTTTTCTATTCCCTAACTTGAAGAAATCCCTTTGTGGGAGGCATTATCCATCATCAGAAGCAGTGGTGAAGGCTGCGTAGGCGATTTTGAAGGATCTCTCAAAAAACCTTTTCCAGCATGTCTTTGAAGACTGGCAGAAATGCTACGACAAGAGCCTCGCATTCAGGAGAGATTATTTTGAGAAGGACCATCAAAATTATGACGATGAGTATAGATACGTTGACAAAAAAAAATTGAGATCATTTTATATTGAACAACCCTCGTACTACAGACTTCCTCTGTACTCACCACAAAATAACCCCACCGATATCATGTCCATAACTCCATTACTTTTATAAAATTAATCGTTTGAACGAGTCTAAAATGTGACTGTTACTGCAGTATAAGTCATGGAGTATTTATGTATTTCACACAGTTAAAATAAAGCTACAAATGTAAATTATATTTCATGTATACTTGGTATTCACATAATTAAATTAACAGAAGTATTAGTGAAAAATGCCATTGATAGGGTATGCATTTACTTAAAAACACGTAAATGTTAATTTAGTATTTAAAATCAAATGAAGTGTTTGAACAAGTGTATTGTTTAAGGTGGTTCAGATTCATATGTTTATTAAGAAATAAACGAAGCATTTCAATATAGATACTTCAAATAATCTTACTCATACAACTATCACGTCCTCCAAATCAAATATGATGTACATTTAATTTAGTTCTCGCAGAGTCTTTAAGTTGGGAGAATGGTGCCTGAAGTGTAGCTGAAAAGTACGTTCTAAATTTACCAGTTGCCACTCAACACAGCGTTCACCTATTCAGATACACATTGGCTGCTATGCACGTCTGCCAAAGCT
>CM060948.1:60209568-60247068 GCA_030765055.1 Mantis religiosa
TAGTTCATAAATTGGAAGAAGGATTCTAAATCCTTTTTCAAATAAGTAGCTGCGTTATATCATTGTTGATCGTTATATTCCTCCGTAATACTTGATACTTTCTTGCATGCCAAACTTCGGCTTCCTGAGCACTTAACCTTTGTTATTTGTAGAATAGTTCAATCGATAGATTGCGAGCAGCTGCTAACCTAAATAGTACATCGTATGAATCGAACGGTCATATTTCCTGATGCAATGTACCGCTACTCCCATTTTATTTAAACTGTAAGTACTTATTTATCTTATATACATTTCAGTAAATGTTATTCTGAAAAAATTGTTGTTACCGGATTATGTATACTTAACCAATTATTCCTATACGTTTAATTGCAATAAAATATGTGAATTTCACTGATGATAAACGAGGCAATTTTAATCAAATTATACAGGCAGTGTTTTCTTGTATACGAACGGCTAGAAAAGTAAGCAAATCATTAAATTTAAGCTGGTTTGAGGCTACGGCTTCCTGGCAGCAACCGACTCTATAAACACGCATGAATGTCCTTCTACAACCTAAGAGTGTTCCCGTAAGGTATTTCTGTTTCTCTCCTTACTCCCTCACATGTGTCTACAACAGGATCGTTTCAGTTCCAGACCGATTATTTTAAGCACAAAACGAAGCCAGGTGCGCACACTTACACACACCTCCTGCCAGTCTGCGGAGAGAGATGGTCGCGTAGTAACGCGCGAGGCTTATTTCCGTAGACCGCCTAACCTGACCTTGCGGTTTTCTGTGCTTTCCATGGTCGCTAGGCAAATGCAGGAGTAGTTTCTCGCCTACCAAGATTTTCTTTCTATAAGTCCCCTGTCATACCGTTTGCTGTACATCTTATAGTTGTAGTTTTGGGGGTTCGTGGCATATGGTGGTGCCAGACAGACGGGATGCATGTCTGCTCTAAAGAAGCAGTGTTCCTCGCGGACTCTCGAAGGTGTCCGTTTATCATTCTATTAATGCAGCTTCAGTGGAGGAGCCTGGAACTGTTGAGGACTTTGCTCGTCTCTGTGGCCTGTGTCTCCTCTTTATATATACATATATATGGAACGGTGGAGTTTTCATACAGACATGTCTCCATGAGATCCATATTGATAAGATCTATTAATTATGGAACGACGGCTGGATGAATGCTACACAAAACTACATTGCAGATTATAGTACATTGACTGAGTGAGATGACGATATGATGAAAAATTCAATGCCGTAGCCGGGATTTGAACCACGGATCTTCTGGTCTTCGTCCAGCCGCTCTAAACCATTGAGCTACTATGGCCAACGTGCCAAAATGACATTAAACTCTCTGAATGACTCGTGTCTTTCCCAGTAAACCACTAGGAGTTCTCATAATTCTCATGTTGGCATGTTGGCCATAGCAGCTCAATGGTTTAGAGCGGCTGGACGGAGACCAGAAGATTCGTAGTTTAAATCCCGTTTATGGCATTGAATTTTTCAGTCTGGCTCTACCGTTTCATAGTGCGTCCTACACACGGCTAGTGTGAAAGAACAATTAATTTCCATTAATTGTACCTAATAGTGGTCCGAACTACAAAGCCCGGGCCTTAAAGTGCTTACAGCATAGTAAGTCGCCATTAAGGTAGTTGTCTCATGTGTTTATGAGAACTCCTAGTGGTTTACCGGGAAAAAATACGAGTCAGTTGGAGAATTTAATGTCATGTTGGCACGTTGGTCATAGTAGCTCAATGGTTTAGAGTGGCTGGACGGAGACCAGAAGATGCGTGGTTCAAATCCCGTTTATGGCATTGAATTTTTCAGTCTGGCTCTACCGTTTCATAGTGCGTCCTACACACGACTAGTGTGAAAGAACAATTAATTCCTATCTATTATACTGACATGCTTCAAAAGAGCAAGTTCTTTTTGCGCAGTGATCCTAATTAAGTTGTCTCACATGCAAAGAGCACTCAGTGCTTCATTTATATTACAACGTACTTACACTTAACAACTACTCGAAAGTAGGTTAATTTCCGTTAAATGTGATTTTAACTTTTACATCAAATAGAAGTGTCTCGGGCTGGTATTCTAATTCAGTTTAAAGTATTCATTAACATCTCTTCGACTAGAATTCTTATGAAAGCCATCCCGTTCTAATGTCTGTATGTTCGGTTTCATTTTTACAGGGATTATGTTTTTCAGTTAATAAGGATTCTATCCATTCTCACCGTAGAAATTCTCCTCGCAGATTTTGGCATACTTTGATTTAACTGTTCCTACTGCAGTTCATAGAAAATAGGAATGAAATCTCTGCTTTTTCTTCTTCGTAGTATTTTAGTGTACTGAAAATAATAATTCTAATTTGATATTTTAAATTTTTGTGAAACAAATTTTTCCTTAAAGAATGGTTTCAGTATTTTTGCGAACAGCATGCCTGAGTTTTCTGTAAATTAAATTACCTTGTTACTTGATTTGCAAATCAATCACATATTCATTTTAATACTGTAAAAGAACAGTGAGCAGTGTTCATTATTGTTCACATAATCGACTCAGTATATCAACAGCACGCTCAAAGTTGCTTGATCAGCTTTTCTACTGTGACTGTACAGCTTCTATAGGGTAGTACGCACTCCACCAGTTCGGGAAATCAACACCGGGCAACTTACAACGTAATACACGCAATTATGTACATATAAATGAACTGCGTCGTAGGAGCGTGATGTTCCGCTACGGAATGCGCGAGGGCTGGAACAAAACAAAAACCCTTCGGTTTTGAGTTATTAATGGACCTTTACGTTCAACGTGGTTCGAGATACAATCCAAAAACTGAAGTTAGTAATCGAACAGACAGTGATGTTTTGCCCCGGAGACTTGTTTACATTTGTCATTTGCGTACGCACGGTTGCGCGTGTGGTAACAGACGAGAGGGTATACGGCTGTATAAATGGTGTTTTTAAACCGAGACACTCGTTCACCCAACTGCTTCTGTTTATCACCACCTTGCTGAGACAGAATCCCTAGCACAACTCCTGATCAAGGAAGGCCAAGAGTCACTGGTTTTTCTGATCAAGAAGATCTCATTCCACATCCTGTCTATAAAGGATTAAGTAACCAGCACACGACAACTTCCCCATCATGTAGTACTCTTATGGGGAGCATCTATAGGGTATTTTAAGGGACCACATGATTGCTTCACTTACAATTGCACCCCAGTGAGTGGTTGCATATCCCTAATGCGTTTGCGCCAATGACTCAATATGTACATTTTCCTTTTCAGGTTGGCACCACTTTAAGAACACAGACTGCGGACTGACACAATATGCGCATGGTATAGTTAAAAATTTTCGTAACATACGTATTAAAAATTAACGTAATGAGATGATTAACATTTGTATTTGCATGCATACTTTATATTAAAATTTTGCCTTTACTTTTCAATGGTAAATTTAAAAAAAAATCTTATTTTAAACCAAGGATTGTCATGCATGGGAATTTGCAAGTGAGAAATGTATTTTACGAAAGCAATGTGAAATATTTAGCTTCCTCTGTATTTTGTAATTTAATTTTCTATATTCTTTTTTCTCTACTTTATTAACGTGCAGATAAATGACATTAATTTGAATAAGTTTCCATTTGAATATTATTTTTCAGAATTGAAATTATTTTGAAAATTTCAGGATGTGAGCGAAATGCCTCATATGCGTCCACTGTATTAGTGGCTTTAGAGCACAGCTGGGCCCATATTGTAGAATTTAATACGGCCTTTTTGCACATATAGTAATCAATCAACAAGATCCCTAAACTGTTCAATCTTTCAGCATATCGGCTTATTCTCGTCATATCAAACACAAAACAATCACTTACTTTCTGCGGATATACATACAGCAAACTAAATGGTTAAGCCAGATGATTTCTCCTTGAACCCAAGGCGGCCCGGGTTCGATTCCAGGCGACCGCAAAGTGAGATTTGTGGTGGACAACACGGCGCTGTGGTGGGTTTTCTCCGGGATCTCCGGATTCCCCCGCCATTTCATACCACCGGTGCTCCATCTTCATCTCATATATCATCAGTGTCATCGCCTGCGGTGCCGTAAGTAGTAAAAGCGGGCGTTAAACACTACACATTTCACATTTTCCTTGAACACGCTTGCTACTCCAATGGATGTAGCAACCTCGAAATCTGCTACTACATATTTTCTTAGGTTAAAGTTTAAACCCTAAATTTTCACACTTTTTTATTATAAAACGAAACACAAATGAATATACCTCCATGTCTTTATTTGATAGTAGTCAAGAGGCTGCTGAAATGTGATACAGTTCCAAGTTGGCGGGACAGTTTGAAGCAAATAATGTGTAGCGCAGGGTATGCGTGGATATGTATGAGTAAGGATGATTCTAATGACACTGGAATCCCCGTTTCAAACTGGTTTAATGACTGCTTCTTGTTATCATAACATCAAACTCAAAGTTGCCGAGCAAGGATTACCAATATATCACTGTTTAGAGTTACTGAAGGTGGAATGCTTATTACTCGATAAAACTTAATTCGTTCTTCACGTACATATGAACCAACAAATATCTTCTCTCGTCGCTTCTGGTCTCCTTTGACCAAAAAAACAGAAGTGGTGACCTTCGTAATGGCTTGCCAGCCACGAACTGGCTCTCCTTACTGGGCCCAGCTGCACATGAGTGTGTGTAACTTTCACTTCTGGAAGCCCTCTTTTCACACAAAGATTCCCTTTGTGACTATTTTGTCCATTGTGATTATCAGTCTCGGTCATGCCGTTATTACGGGCCCGAAGAATGCCCTTTTCAAACAAAGTCAAGTCCTTACCCTTTAGAATTCTGTATCTCCCGTGTCTTTTGTTACACAACTCAACCAACTGCACCTGTTCGTGTCGTAACAAATATACAATACTCCTTTGTATCCATTACGATTCTTTATTCATTGCCATTCTTAATTTCGGTATCAAATGTTATGTTCATTGATAAGAAAACAATGTAAATAACTGTGTAAAATATCTTGCACTGTATCTGAAAGTTCCATCTTGAAAATCCCTTCTGTAAACTGCCTTCACTTTGGTTGCAATTTAGTTGGAGCTTCATGAACTTCGAGTAATGTGGCGTCGTTCTCTGTAGATCCCTTCTCGAATTAGCTTAACGTTAGCGAATTGTAAGTCACTAGCACAAATCTCGAGATTCGCACTCAGTATTGTACTTATTATAATGCCTCGCTTTTCATTTAAGTCATTAGCCGATTTCCTTTTACACGAGACAGGTAATTTATGCCGTACGACATCTCTTTCATTATGTGGTGCCTACGGCGCTTGTATTCATGTTTCAGGTTATTATTTTAACATGGAAATTCTTCACTGTACAGCGTCCATTTATGCGTCTTATACGCCTTAGAAAACCTGAACCTATCTCATCCTGCTCTTATAGCTGCCCCTTTGGACTACCTACATGACAATCTTTACAATTGCGTAGGTGGCTCTGCCTCAATGTTGTGTTCTCGAAATCAGTGTGCTTGCTAGTATAACAAAACATGGCACCTGCCCACAATTAGAGTTCGTGCGCTACCAATCTAATAAAAATAAAAATTCTAGGCAAAATATGTTGTCGGCTAGCCAACCCATTGTTTTAAATATGATCGCAATTCTCCACTAAAAGCTTTCATTAAATATAGCAATAATGCATTGCACGCCCCCATACACAATAATTTGCGAGCGGTTTATCCATGTATTTATATCGTTTACCAGGGGAGAAATATTTGTAGTGGCTTGTTAAAGAAACATTAAGTCTGTTAGTCGTGCTTTCAGTATTGTGACTTTGTGGGTTCGTAGAATTAAAAGTCCAATTGCACAAACTCAAAATGTAATTTATTTCCACCGAATCACAGTTGGAACACTTGCCGATCACATAGAATTACATAGCGCACACAATTACGATCCACCAGTTCGTTTGACACAGGTCCACTCCACGCTCGCAATTACGTACGACTCCTCTGATACACGTACGCAGTCTTCCAGTCCGTTCTCTAGCACGGCGCTCTTCACGGCTGCTCGCCAAGAACTGAACTTTCCTCAAGCCCGACGCGTCGCTTATATAAGACCAAACGACCAATCTAGATCGTTCCGGGTTAGATGAAATATCCTGATTGTTCCACACGTCAGGGGGAGGGGAAAGAGACGGCTAGTGCCTAGTGACACCTTCCTAACCATTCCCTAGGTTAGCGCTACAAGATAAATGTGTGGGCTTGGCCTGAATGCCTCCTGTCCCCTACCCAGCTCCAGTTGGTCATGCCTTCCGATACTTGGGTGACGGTATTGTTCACGAATGAAGCAACATTTGAGTAAGGTGTACTATCAGATTCTCACTTTTAATATCTTCTATGTTTAAAAGTACTCGTAGTACCGTTCAAACGGTACACCGCTACTATAGAGGAATATGCAGGTTGTTTCAAAACGACACCGAACGATTATAGCCGTTGCGTAGTTTATAGCTTAATTAGTCCGAGTTTGGTGTCGCAGCTTGCAAATTCTCTTAGGTATAATTTTATGCAGCATTAAATATTACATGATTTTTTGATTAGGCAGCGCAGGAACCACTGGTGTGCGAACCACAAAAGTTGTTATTGGGACACACCAGCCACGAAAACAAAAACATTGCTCTTTATCAGTGACCCTAGCCTCGCTTTCAGGTAATGGGACAAAGGGCAGTTACTCGTGAAAAAGACGAATAATGACTCGGACAGTTCCAAGATTGCTCATTTTGCTATGCTTTTACTTGTACAGTGCTTTCAACCAGTTACTGTAAATATCAACAGCTTCCTTTTCAATTACAAATGCTTTATATAGTATTATTAAATACAGTGAAATAAAATGCTTGTCTCATTGCATAAGGAATTTAGTTTTGGTTACCTCTATCTACAACTCTTTGATATTGTTCTCTGTTCTTTTTATCATTTAATGCTTACATTCTCAGTTTCACTAACATTGACTTCCCTCTAAAAGGTGTAAGTTGCATATGTCCACCAGCTTCTTTGCCATTATGGACTGCTGTAACGGAATTTTGGAACACGTTAATCACTCATAAGCAATTATTAAGCAATAGCTTCTTTATTGCGGTTTCATAAACAAAAGAAATTCTTAATAGTAGCAAGCTACTGCGGAGTATACCGGTATGTTTACAAGCAGCTACAGCACGCGGCACGGCGTGTGACCTACACCTGCGAATTTCGATATCGTGAGGCACGCGTCGTTTTTCCTGTCACTGCCTAATTCACACTCATTCTGGAGCATTTTATGCGGCTGTTTTGGCGGTAGAAACTAGCTATATGTGTCACATAAAAGCTGAGCAACTTCTATGTGTTCGTTCGGTGTCGTTTTGAAACACCCTGTATATGGACTGATATTGTAGTAGTGGAGCTTTAGGGCGTACAACTGCTGATCATTAGCGGTTGGAATTTTAGATGACTAGTGTTTATGTCTTATTGGCGCCGTCTACACCGATTTTATTAAGAATATTCGTCTAAATTTTCTGCAGAATATACCTCTGTACGTCGGAAGAAGCATGAGGTCTATGCAGAAAAGCCTTCAGCATATTTCAGTTACATTCTTCGATATGAACCAGGTGATATCAAACATGGCAGTTGGAGGATCTTTTCTGTATCTGCATGTCTTCCAAACTTAATTCTTTGGATGTATGTACATCATTTGTACCACCTAAGTAACGTCTTTATACACTGGATATTCGTAATACAGAGACCATCTTTCATAGTATTCTGGGAAAGTAATCCATTGAGCTTGGCAGGTGCGACAGTCAGTGACAGGACGATTGGGTGCGAGATGCGACTGAGGGTGTGATAATGTATTAACTAGGTGTTAAAGTTTTCATTCAGTGTATTGCTGCTCATTCAATACCTGTTGTATTTCTCAGAAATGAATAGAAATGTTATTGCTGGTCTCGGGTAAGTAATGTTTACTGCTAAATTGCACCTCTAGGAAACATAAGTAGAGCTCACTGCTAAACAGGCCCCAACTTCTCAGATAACCATACCGGACTTAAGACTTTAAAGTCTAGTTTTCATAAAGTAACGTCGGGACTGGTTTTGAACTGCCTGAATATGCTCTCAAGTTTAGCAGAACAAAATGAAGTTCAAGTCATCTGGGTCATAGTGGAGCAGAGAGATGTGAAATAGATGTTGATCTTGCAAGACAAGGAGCAGCTTCACAATTTATTGGACCATAGCCGGCTCCAGAAAACCTCTGAGTTTAGTAAGAGAGGCAATTAAGCACGGGTTCAAAGTAGAACATTACATCCCCTGGCTTAAAGCTCCATGAAACGGACATGGTAAACTATACATTAGAAACCCGTATAAGAAAAGAGAAGAAGGCAAGAGTAAATGTAACAAACATCAGCTGAGAGTAGTTATTGCGTCTTCCACATTACATGTACCTGTTAAAATGCATCTTAACTTGATATGAGTGTTTCCGGGTAACTTAGATCGCAGATTATGCAAGAAAGAAAGTGAAACTAACTTGCACATTGTGACTGCGTGGGTTACGTAGATTCGGAAATCTGGCTTGTAGAAATTTAGAACAACCTTTGGTGCAGTAAAAAGACGTGAAATTGACAATAATCAACACGAAAACAAATGAAAGAAATCACTGCGGTACACTTCAATCGTCGACTGTCGCTATAACCAAGAAACAACTGCCACTCTAACACCTAGAAAGCCGCAGACCTTCCGAGAACGTTCGCGGCCGTAGCAATAGGCGGAACGTTCTGGAGCTTCTCTATGCCCTATTCTCTCCTGCCCACGCGCCCAGCTCCAGCCCGTGGCAGCAGCACAACTACCATACGGTTACAATATTTTATGCTCCTATGAGGCCTTGGCTTAGAGAAGATATATTGCGTTCGGGAAACTGTGTTTGGAACCAGAAAAATTCGAATGTATATATGTTGTTCCGCCAACTTCCCCACATTCACCTACTTTGGGCAAGGGATTAGGTGGGAGAATTCCATCAAATACTTGGGAGTAAAACTGAACAAGGGCCTAACTTTTCGGGAACACATCCGGGAGCAAGCGCATCGGTCGTGTGGTGCCGCGGCATCACTATACCCTGTGCTTCGGTCTGCGATGTCTGTTTCCTTAAAGTTGCGCCTCTTTATGGCTCTGGTCCTCCCTGTCATGCTCTATGCGTGTGAAGTCTGGGGTGTGGCCGCAGGCTCAAACCTGGTACTTCTCCAACGTGCACAGAATAAATGTCTTCGGATTATTTATTCTGTATGCACAAAGTTCCCCGTGAGACTACTTCACGAGGCTTCATCCCTCCGCTATGTCGAGGATGAAATTAGGCGCCGGGCCACCAAATTTTTCGAGAGTTTGCCTCAACATCAGAGCGCCCTAGTCAGATCCCCGTGAGCGTCGCATAAAGCGATACCGGCTACCCCGCATGTCTTGCGGTCATTACCGGTAACCATATAATCCCCATTCCTGCCTTAACTAAATTACAGCCACCCAATATTAGTCTGGATAATTCAAAATTCTACCTATCTTCTTCCAAGTTTATTAACTTATTCACCAGCGGTGCACTATGACTGTAGCACCCGGTTCATCATTCTTCGAGGAGCAACAAGCTACCTCCCTTCTTTGCACCCACTTAATTTTCACCCATCATCCTACAACATCCACAACCCGATACTACGTGGTAAAGCTCTTTCCAGAGCAGGTACACGATTTGACCACCCTTCGGGCTGTTCCAAAGAGGCTGCCAGCCTGCAATGAATGAATGAATGAATGAATGAATGAATGAATGAATGAATGAATGAATGAATGAATGAATGAATGAATGAATGAATGAATATGTTGTGAGGCTGTATTACTTGGTAAAGTGTAGAGGCATAATGAATTGGCCTTAAAACAACATAGGTAACTATATAGATAGAAATTTGTATCGAGCAAGGCAAGATAAGTCAAGCACTCGTGTCCTTGACCAAATATTAATTATTTCAATTGTAAGTGCTGGTATATTCGGCATTTCTTTAAAGTTATGCGTATTAACCTATCTACATTACCTATGTATTTTAAAACTGGTGGCATCACATAAATATTTGACACAGATACGCTATCAGTTTTCTAGTAACGGTTACATTATTGCAGTCATTATTAAAAGATTTGCTTAAAATTATTTGATGCAGAAATTTCAACATAAGGCATTCAAAAATGCACCACAATTAATGTTGGAATACATAGAATCCCTGTAAGATATCAGTATAAAATATGCTGAGTTAATACTTTAGATCTTTTACATTTTTGTATGTTGAATCTTGCAATTGACTCGTTTCAATTTGTTTATTAGTACTTCAAATAACCGCCAATATTACCTATATTGTTTCTTACAAATGATTACATTTTTATTAATAGGTAAGGGTTTCCTCCTCTGAATTTGCAAGTAGCAGTTGGTTAAACAGGTACAGCTCACCGCATCCCATGACATCCATTATAATTGTTTCTGCAATCGGAATACTCGTACAGAGGGAGAGCAGGGCTCTGTTGCATTATTCCCTGTTACAGACTTTATGAGACGCCGTGGTGTCAGTATATGAATCTTGGGTCCAGACATAGAGAAACCTAATTATACCAAGCTATGGAAGCGAACTTCACCTTAGAATTTCCGACAAAAATCAGAAATGCTTTACAAAATGGATCAGCTTCTCATACTAAATTGTTTAACATGCCCGATACCGGAACCTTTCTGCAATATGAGGTAATCATTCCGAGAAAGGTCAGTTGTTTACCACGCCATGCAGAACCTTATTTTCCGAATTCTGGGCCGAAAACAACATACCTTACGCAATTGTTTGAACGAAACCTCTTCAAATATTCATGTAGCACGGTAGTTGCCCTTGCAGTGCTCGTTATTTATTAAGGATGATGTGCCTATTCCTGGGCCAACGAATTGGCTTCCCATTTAACATTCCGGTGCAAACCTCGTGTATTACCTATATGTGACCATATATTGTGGAAATCACCTAGAGTACGGCGAAAGTACGCATTAAACAAAGCAAATTGTAGATAGAAAATCTACTATTCTCTGGTTATTTCAAAAATAGCGCTTATTTTTCAATCAGTAGAGTAAAAAGCTTTTATCTAATTACATAGCTACTGTAGTGGTGAAATGACTCTAAATTATTATTCTGGAAGATTGCCTTTGAGTCGTAGTCAGGTCAGAAGATCCGCGTATGTGCGGTAATCGTTATATGTTCTCTGCGATAACTTTGTGTATTATTCTGTGCATCTAATTTATTTTTAATTTTTTACTGTTTCTGAGTATGTCACCAAAAACCAAGTGGTCAAAGAGCGAACTGACCTTCGTGATCAGAAACTTATTTACAGAACAGAGATCTGTAAAATCATCTTAGAGCTGTTAAAAACAAAGAAAATACATTTTGTGAGGCAACGAAAAGAAAACGGAAACCCTACCTTAATATAGGTCCTGTGCCGTGGGGTAGTGGGCTAGAGCATCAGTTTTGGGTCCCTGCGTCCGGAATGCGCCTGGGAACGAACCCACCCCATGGAGGTCGGATTTTAAGTCCCGGGTATAGGACCGGTGTCCACTCAGCATCGTGAGGAAATTGAGGAGCTAAGCTAGGTAGCGAACCCTGGTCTATAAAACCAACTTTCCGGCTGGAGGTGCCGAGATGCTGACCAGTTCCCCTCCCCGTATCGTTTGGATGATCGTCCACCTCTACCTTGCTTATGGGGACGTGAGGCCGACAGTCGGGTTGGCAGGCTCGAGCCCGCTTTGGGCTATTACGCCATGGTTACGTTTTACATTAATATTGTGTGTGCGTGTGTTTTTGCGTCTCTCTGTGGGTGGCTGCGCGCCCGGGCATATTCTTGGATTTCAAGCCCGATGACATTTTTTAACACCATCAATTAATGGATATTACACTTTATAAATCTTAAAATGAAGGTTTATAAAAATCTCGCCCATGTATATCTGTATAGTTTACTTGTGTATAATTTAAGGTTGACTGAAAAGCTCTGGGACACTCCTTTCCGGACGGGAAATGGTTATTGTTAAGTGATAGTTGCGATCTTTGCATTTACAATTACTAGGATCCTAAACCAGTCTCAAAACACCATGTCCTTGTGTATTTACTCATAATTGTAACAAAATATTCTTGGTGCGCTGTTATATTACTTCCGTGATTAATGTTCTTTCATATCAAGTCGCAATTCCTCGTTCCCGAACCGGAAAACGATGCTCTCCTCCTTTTGTCCACCTCATTATGCACGTAGGAGCATTGTAATGTAATGTTAACAATGGTTTTGTATTAACTCATGTGTATTATCATCGTAGTTACCGTATTTACCACTACAACTATTATATGTTCTAAAACAACATCTCTGGTAATTGTTTCGTGTGCAATATAAAATTTCGGAGGATTTCTAATAGGGTGTTGCCCCCTTTCTTAATTAAGAAGCAGGGGTGGTTCAAAGCTCCGGCGTCTCCTACAGTTACAGTACTTTATGAACTGGCTATAAACATCAAGATGTTGTCGGACTTCAAGACAGGTTTAAAGACGATTAGACATAGACGTTTCGGGAGCGTACATCTGTTCCATCATCAGGATGATTTCTAATCGTTTTTTCACCTGTCTTGAAGCCCGAGAACATCTTGATTATATTCGTGGTCAGTTAAGTTTCAGGTCTTATTTCATTATACTTTTATCAGTTTAGAAACAGGTTGAAGAAATATTACTTCACAACTGTATATCTGGACTATGATTATAGTTTGGAACGGTTCCATTTTAGGAAGTGTAAAAGATTAGTTTTGATATTTGTTTGCTAATTCTAGTTCAAATAAATATGGTAAAAATGAATGTGCTACAAACACAATCAAATGAAAACAGCATATTATGTGTAATTATTTTTCTCATGTGTGTGATAAAAACCAATTTTTAGTTTCGGAATGCCTAGTAATAGTTCTTAAATTTATTTAACCTAGCACCAAATACTAGAGTGTAATCAGGACCTATTGTATGCCAAAGTTTTGTCCCGCAGCATACATTTTACGTGGCAGTAAATCTGATATGAGGTGTCTGCACACAAGTTACTTTTAAACGCCGTCATTTTAGTCGGGGATTGAACCCGCAACCTTACGGCGTAAATTCATCAACCAACCTTAAGTGCCACTCAGGTCGATAACACTGGTCAACAACAAAAATAATTTTTGAATATTTCGAGCACTTCATGAGCCTATTCCTACTAATTTTGGGATGAGAAAAAAAATATGACAATGAAAAAATTTTATTAGCTCTAGTTTCTATTATATACACAAGGTGGAACTATTACATATTAATGGATTGAGAGAAAATGATACATTTTAATTACATACATACCAACAACAATGATTTTTTAACTGGTAATTACATGCTAAGAGTTCTAAATTGCTGGAAAAATACTTCGCAGATAGTCGTGTCTGAAGAGAATCATGTGGTGCCCTATAGACTTCGTGATGGAGTTCCGCAGAATCCCTATACAAAGACAACAGTAATCCGCAAGCATTACTTCATTCCAACGGACCTAATATCTTTGTTCTATAACAGAACTGTCCTGATGGAATCTCTCCCCATGTTCAACACTAACAGCTTCACAACTAGGAGGGGAAAAGTCTAGGTGGTAGTGGAGAAAATGGATCTTAAGGGACATGTTGCATCCAAGCTAACGGTATATTTGCAGGAGCACTGTCACCAAATGCTTGTAGTTGTCATCTCTTTTGATGCCTAAAAATCCCAAGCTTCCTCTTTATTCCCCTCCAAAACTTGGTCAAATGCAGGATCCTTTACAAGTTCTCTTATTTGTGGTCCGAAAAAATGCCTTCCTTAAATTTTGCATCTCTTAATTTCCAAAATTTATCTCTGATTGTGTTTTGTTATTTGACAGGTGTGCCAACTCCTTAAAAGGTTCCCCAAATTAAAAATGTTCACTCTAAAAAATTGAAATGTCACTTTATCTTCAAAACAAGAGCTAATCTATCATTTTTATGGTGAGTTTTTAATTTAGCGGATGTAAACACATGTAAATTCACAATTTTTAAGCCCGAAACATTTTCATTGTTGCCCAGTGTAATTAATATATATTTTGTAAAATCTTGAATATTTATTCACAACTTATTGATTGAAGTTTCCTTATTTGCGACAATATTCAGAATAATAATAGTGAAAAATAGAGGCTCTTAAGAGTACAAATTATTTCGTTTGTTAACTAGGTTGTCAATTGCCAGGATCATACCAGCGCCGTCGGTGTGCTGAAATTACGTTCAGGGGAGTTCCTTTACATGCCAGTAAAGCTACTGATATGGCACTGTCGCTTTTTGAGCTCACTTAAAAATCATTTATTTGGGTCAGTTTTGAACCTCGGTATCAGCAGGCCAAACATCAAACGAAACGGTCGCTATGTAAATTCCCCTGCATGTATGCCAATATTATTTAAAATATTTACTATGTTTCACAAATTTTATACATACAGTTAAAGTAAAAATAATCGTAGATGACAATTTGTTGCATTTCATTTTCAGTGGATTCAAAGTAACTTTTATGGAACAAGTAATAAAATCCATCACTCTACTTTCTTTGCAGGAACCTGTATGAAACGGAATTCGAAGAAAGTGTACAACTATTCTTCTGCTGGAGAGTTACATAAGGGTAAGTTAATATTGCAAAATTATGATTTTCGTTTATAAGGGTGAAAAATTAATCATAAAAGGCTGATAACCTGTAAAAAATGATACTTCGTACTTGCTAAATATATTTTTCTCCATCATTATATCGCTGGGAAACATATGCTAAAGTGTCAAATTTTGTACATCTGTCAGAGAAGTCCTTATTATGGAACCTCTCATCGTAAATGCTTTAAGCGTTTGTTCCACAAGTAGTACTTCAGCATCGAGGTGTAATGCTGTGTTAATAATCTGGCTGCTTATAAATGAGCCCCAGGACACAAAATGTTGTTTTCAATTGTCTCCCTGCTTACATTCGAGTTGCCTGCTAAGCAGCCGTATGCAGAGCATTTGCTTTTCCCTATGGCATACAACCCTCTGTGTATATTACCTTTGGTTAGAAACATAATTACAACAAATATTATTCAACCATTAACTTAGCTTTAACTTATGTTTCTCAGCTTCTTCAGTAAAAGCTATATACTCGTTTAAGAATTTCTGAAAAATGTACCAAAGCGTAATTCGTTCTCCTCAATAAAATTTTTGGCATGTTTCCTTTTTAGCGGTTTACTTATATTCATTGTTATTATTCACCTTGACATATGTGCCATTTTGAACATCAGTTGCAATATAAAATTAAAAAACTTATATGTGTAGAACAAATTAGTGAACTTGGCTTCTAGTGCAAAGAATCACAGTAGTTAGTTGCAGAGGCAGTAGAGCCTGCCTCAGTAGCGTAGATGGTAGAGTATCTGCCTCACGTTCAAGAGGTCCCGAGCTCGAATCTCGGTCAGGGTGAGTTACCTGGATAAGATTTTTCCGGGGTTTTCCCTTATCCTTAAAGACGAATGTCAGGTAACTCTAAGTTCTCTGGACCCCGGGCTCATTTGAGCATCATTTCACCCATTTCATTCATCGTCCGATATGACTTGACGTTGGAAGACGTAAATTACACAAAAAGAGAGGCAGTAGAATGTTCAAAATGCTTTAGAAGATATCGTGGAAATAAGATATTATTTGTCTCTAAAGCATAATTGCGAAAACATTTTCAAAAGCTTTGAGTGTACTGGTTTCCACCTCTTCGTAATCCCGACCTAAGATAATTCTTAAAATCCTATTTCAAACATTATACGAGTTTAAATTCAAACATCAAGAAAATAGGGAATTAAGGATAATCTAAAACTTTTAAACCTTGATTCGAACGTATTTTATAATACGCAACATCAAAGTGTCAATTATTTAACTATTTAGAGCTTTCAATACAATTTTAATTTCTTATATGGCATTTTTCATTATTTGCCATATTTAGAAGAGAGACGTTTTCGAAAAAAGAAAACAGCATTACAGTGTACTGTTATGTATATCAGTATAGCACCATGGAATGTCCAGCCCACCTCGGTAGCGTAGATGGTAGCGTGTCTGTCTCACGTTCAAGAGGTCCTGAGTTCGAATCTCGGTCAGAGCGAGCTACCTGGATAAGGTTTTTCCAGGGGTTTGCCTTATCCTATAAGACGAATGTCAGGTAACTCTAAGCTCTATGGACCCTGGGCTCATTTGAGCATCATTTCACCCATTCCAGTCATCGTCCGATATGACTTAACGTTGTAGGACGTAAATTACAGAAAAGGAATGTCTAGAAGTTCTATTTTTGTATTTTAAACAACAGGCAGAGGGAGAAATATGGATGGAAGAGCACAAAAACGTATCCAAAATTTCGCTAGGTAACCCCTCCTCCTTCAGCGAAATAAACGTAATAGCTCCTGATGGAGGACCCGCAAAGTGCATAATTGTATTATTGTTGCCCAATATGATATATTAAATTTGTGTTATTATTGTCTACCATGTCATAATTTTTTTGTCAAATCGGCATATCTAATATGATAGTAAATTATATATAATTCCTAGATTGGATTGGATTTTTTGTAAGGGTTTCGTCGCCTCGACCAGACTGGTCTTGTGTACCTATGCCCCAGCTGGGGCGTCCCGGGGGTGAGGATGAGGTGAGAGGAGATAGCGGTGGCTGATCCCAAGTAGTGACTCCAGAACAGAGTGAGGGTTCCCTACACTTTACTAGACAGACACTTCCCGGCGGCAAGGCAAGGCAGGCAGGCAAGGCAGGCTTGCACAACCGGCATCCTGCCCACTAGGCAAACCCGGAGACCAGAGTCCATCGCGCGGGAGGAGAAAATGTTCACTCAGAGCATATTATCCCGCCATGCACCGCCGAGACTCCCGCCGACACCTCTACTCTGAAAGAAACCACCATATGAGAGATTATATATGATAATTGAGGTGAAATGGAGGGACAGGAAAATCGGGGGATGTGATTAACGCACCCAGCATTCACCTTGCGACTCGGGAAAACCACGAAAGAAAACATGGGTCAGGTAGGTCGGCCACGAGAATTGAACTCAAGTCTTCGGAATGTGGGCCAGAGAGCCATCCCGCTCGGTTAATTCTTAGATAGTTACTGAATATTAGAATAGCGATATGCTTAGGATATATGTGTTGAGTGCCTTTAGGTCAAGAATAATTATTGAGGCATAAACCTATATATGATATTCTATTTACATTAGTTGAATTAATACAATGCATTGTTTCTATATGTTATAAAATCGTGGATGTATTAATTTGTGTACACATTTTAAGCATATATTAAGCTACCACACAAAATATTTGAATATGGTTTTCACAGAAGCAGAGTTTTGTTAATTTTACATTTACTGGACTCTTACACCTCACTTATTTTTCTGTTACCGTAACTGTGTACGAAAACGTTGGGTCTCTTGATAAAAATTACAACTTAATGTCACTTATTAAAAGCTTCCCTCTATGTTGTAGAGGGCTTCAAGTGAATTCTTATGACTGTTGCGCTGAATGTAATAAAGTGCCATCGTCATTAATTTCATTTTTGACGTTCAGATTAAAATTGTTACTACAAAACAGCATATCTTTGTTTTTCGTTTGATCAATAGCCGAATAAAAATATCTAGTAAATATCTTATAGGCAGCAGTATAAGACAATTATTTTGGTACAAAACTGTATATAAATACACCTTTTACAGCTCTAGAACTAAAGCAGCATAAAGTTTAATGCAAACAAACTAAAATTAATGATTATGATTAGAACATACTACACGTACTTAGGAACAATTAAGGAAAAATGATAAGAATGGATTATCTTTCGGTGGCCCTTTGGAAATGTTCATGATGAGAATGGTAGTGCAGCCGTAGTGCAGCATAAAAATCTATACAGGTTGTTAATGAACAATACCGAAATAATTTCACCTATTGTAGACGTGACTAATATAAGTAAGTTGAGATTAGGATAAACATAACGCAGCTAATTGTGTTAAAGCTAACTGCCAGCAGTTGTTGATAAGTGGTATTTAAACAAGGTGGGTAGAATGTCTTTAAAACTGCTTCTCGGGTATAGAAATATCGATTCTTAGTAGCTCGTTATTGACGTTCTCAAGATTTAATGCCTCAAAGGTCTCTCAAATCCCGAACTAATCACTGCCAGTGCGACATTGAACACCGATTAACTGCCTTCTTGGATCCTGTAGCTTGCTCTAATGGCATCTCAGTAGCTGTTCCGGTGGCCTCAGCCGGTGGTGGCCGAAAACTGGTGTTTCAAAGGTTATTGCTTCTGTTCCTGTCATGTACGAGGGCTGTTCAATAAATAATGATCACAATTTTTGTTTGACAACTTACCTTTACTCATCCTCATAATTTTGATGGTCTTTCTTAAAATAGTCTCCCCTGAATGCGATGCAATTGTCCTAAGGTTTCTGCCAGTCTTCAAAGACATGCTGGAAACAATTTTTGAGAGATCCTTCAAAATCGCCTCCGCAGCCTTCACCACTGCTTCTGATAATGGATAAAGCTACCCATGAAGGCGTTTCTTCAAGTTAGGGAATAGAAGAATGTCAAATGCGGCTAAATCCGGACTATAGAGTGGATGAGGGATGCACTTCACGTTGATTTTTGCAAGATATTCAGCAACAACATTGGTAATATGCAGTCACGTATTATCGAGGTGCAGCATCCAGCCTGCTTCACGGAAATGTGGTCTTTTGCGCCTAATATGGACTGGTAATGTTTTCAGGATATCCCTGTAGTATTTTCCAGTTACTGATGTGTGTGCAGGTACAACATACTGATAAACTATTCCATGGATATCAAGGAATGAGATGACCATAACTTTCCTAGCAGAAACAACCACTTCTGCTTTTGGTGGGTTGGGGATGAAAGAGATTGCCAAACTGAGCTTTGCTGTTTGCTCTCAGAATCAAAATTATGTAGCCAAGTTTCATCAGCAGTGATTGCGTTTGGAAGAAACTCTTGATCTTCCTCTAATATCAAATTTAACTGCATGCTACCTGCATTGCAGCGGTAGGCGATACTGAACATGTCTGAACTTGCCTGGTTCTCACAGGCGGGAACCAGGAGTACCAACAATGAAACTACTACGGCGTATTTGTTTCACATTAAGCTAACAGAATATAATACGATTGAATTTTAGTGCGTAAAATTAAGACCGTAATAAAATCATGATCATTCTTTATTGAACAGCCATCGTAGTTATTATTCTCCCTTAGTCTTTTAATACGGACCTCCGAACAGGACCTAACTGCCTGTATAACAGCAGCTTGTGAAGTTAATCGACACAGAGAAGGAATTTTGGACAGAGTACGACAGTCGTTCCTTCGCCGCTGTCAAACTTGAATTGAAAACGAAGGTCACCATTTCGAACAGTTTGTATAAACCTGACGTGAAGAGCTGCTTTTACTTTCTATTTTATGTAAGTTCATCATCGTTTAAATCACCACCCACAGACATACAGCATGTGAAACTACTAAGCAGGATTCAACCTTTGTTAAAAATAATAAAATTGGTTGCACTAAAGGTGAAATTTCTGCGTAAAATGCATAAATTTATACAAGAATTAGAATCGTAGACAAAATATTAAAAACGACCAAACATATATAGAAAAGTAAAAAACGACAAAAAGTGGAGGAGGCTGGAACTTGCTTATCTTTCAATTGAAAGCTAATGTCATAACAATTGCTCCAGAGGCAGTGCTCGAAACTGTCTCTGCATTTTCGTGTGTTGTGCACTCAAGTTGTATCATCCTTATTAGTGGCGTAATGGAAATTTAGAAACGTATAGCCGTAACTTTCACATTTGAACCAAACGCCATAGGCCTCCTATCTCAAATTACTTGTTTAAGATTTCTCCACTTGCTGTTAAAATATTTCAGCGTTGTTCATTAACATCCTGTATTTTAATATCGTAAAGACACCGTTTGAATCAAAGCAGAACTACTAACCAAGATTAACTAAAACTAGTATATAAACGTAAATTTTAAATCAAAATATAGGTATACCATTAACATCACTCGGAAAACCAGGAATGTAGTTATCCACCTATGTAGATGCACTATATTTACGATTTTGTTACATCTTTGAAGCAGTGGACTGATGCCACGTCACATATTTTCAATCTTATATTCTCCCCAACGGCAGCGGAAAAGATAGAGGAACGTTCCAGGGATGTGAATTCCCCAGTAAATGTCGTAAGATGTAAAAGCCGGATGCTTATTGATCTCACAGATATTATGTATTCTAATTCGAATCTTGTTTATTTTATATTGTTTCTTAATGTTAGGGGCTGGCTCAAGTGTACCAAAAGCTTTTAACTTTTCCTTTTCCTCCTCAAGAGGAAGGGGCAAGTCTTTTTTAGCCTTCGCTCAATAAGTCCTGTTGGCATACGGCCCAGTTGGCTTCCGTAACAAGTGGCGATTGAGTAAACGTGGTATTGACTCATGCCGTTGAAATAACAGGGCGTTTCATAAAAATTTGGCCCTTCAACAGAAATTGTAGTATTATTTGTTGAAACTTCAAATATATTTGAATTGCACATAGAACTGAAGAGAACATGCTTCCCTGCAGCAACTTATATATGATTTTTTTGTCAGATTTGACATTGCAAATCGATTAAGGTAATTCAAATCTTGCCAAAATGGAAGAGAATATTGTCTCGCCTGCAAATACTGCAAATCCAGTATCAATGTAACAAATATAACTTGGGATTGAAGATTTTATAGGACTCTGTTTTGACATTGTCTAGTTCTCAATGTCACTTCACTAATATGATGAAGTTGTTTTTAAAAGCTTTCAGCAATGGTGAAGGGTTGAATATTTAGTTGCTTTGGATACAGATGCTTATTTTAAAAGTAAAATATGACAACTCATTTGGCGAAAATACAAAATGATGGGTTGTTTCTTTATCATGGTGGTACTGTTGCTACTTACCAAGCCACTAAGCGATAACCGACTGGCTATTTTCTTCCGCTTGGAGACAGTCCGTGTTGCTCGGTCTCTATAGGTTCCTGAGGGGTCAACTGCAAAGCGACTTGTTGACCAGTAGGGTCTCTGGTTGTTAAGACCGCATATACCAGCCGGAATGGGCAGCTGACCGTCTCCCACCCAACAGTACTGCACCACAATTGTGACGCCTGTGGTGGACGGAGGTTTGGGATACTTCGGTGGATGGGGCAGTGGATATTGACCCGAAAATGACTATTGCGCCAAGAGGTTAGTTAGTTTTTATAAATGTATTTTTCTTATCAACTGAAAACGCTTTTAGTCTGTAGTAAGATTTGGTGGAACCGTTTCAGCTGTAAACGTTTTCATGTTTGAGAAAGGATATCAATAACACAAATGTATCAAGTTGTAAAAAACGCTCTCAAGATTTCTGGTGTACATTTTACTAATATATACAAAGCCCATAGCCAATAGTTTTAATAGAAACTATTGCAACTTTACAAGATTCGGTTCACTCGCAATTCGTTAGAGAACAGGTAATCTGAAATATCGTATTTCATTTTGAATGTTACTAGACTATAATCTTCACAAAGTTAAATGCATATGGAGGGGGGCCGTACTGCAGACTCACGCGAATCATAAGCTTGCTCCTCCTACCAGCGCTGTCGAATGTGGTACACGCATCTCACGTGCCTGAACTGAGAACATTATCTTCAATAATTACACTCGGATAAATATTTGAAAACAACAGCTGCCAATCTTATAATAAGAAAGAATGTTATCTTCTGATCATGGCCGTACAAAAATACTGTCTACGATACTTAGAACGCAAGTGATGCTCGTTTTATTGTTACCCAACATCCATCCAGTCAACACAGATAAGCCTGAAACAAACACCATTCCTTGCGCACAGCACTTATTTCAAGCATAAATAAAGTCACCTGCTATGAAAATAGAAGTCACACAGTTTGAAACAGATTGAGTTAATGTTCAGTTCGTTTTCAGAGTAGTGGTGTGTTATTTTATTAAAGTGAACGGAATCGTTAAGTCGTATGTCGAACTGGAGCTGAAATATTGTTAATATTATATTACATTAGTATTATACACACATTTTTCTGCAGTTTTTGTGATCCGAGTGGGGGTACATGTCCGCTAAGCTGAGACAAGTGACTTTTCGTTCAACAAATGTGAAGTGTTTTATTCTCAGGGCAGAAAAAGTATATTTAATATGAACATTTTTTTACGAAAGTTATCCAATCTAGCAATTAACTGTGGAACTTGTGCGATGTAGGTAGTGTATACATAGTGTCACGAATTTGTAGCGAAGCAAATTTATTCTTAGAAAAAGAGAGTGTGCCTGTATTTCAATATCCGGGAAGGACTCACAAAGTTGGAGACCGAGTTACTGGATTGGAAACTGTGCTTGCTGTTCTACAGCTGTGATGTGTCTTAAGTCTGGTTGTCGTTTTTTAGGAATGTTTAATGTGTTGTTTAATTACGGGAAAAATAGGCAGAACATTTGCTGACGTGTAAAACGGGCTGTTATGTACAGAATCTCTGCCGGTACACGCACTTCGCTTGGCAACAGCGCTCCGTTTGATCATCGGCCAGCGTTCACATGCTTTCAAGTTTTGCGAGCAGTATAGTAACAAACGATTGTTGTAAGTTTGATTCACTTTCATTATAGTATAGAAAATTAACTTCTATCCACTCCTGTATGTCTATGCAAAGTAATTATCCAGTGAATATCGCAGAAGATATGACAACCTGTAACGGGATAGCACGTGTCTACATATAAATTAAAAATACAGAAATGAATATTTGAATGCTCTTTTTAAACTGTGCCCCAAAGGTTTAGTAGTCACTGGATTGTTTAACAGAATGTTGGTGTAATAGCGTAGCGCCGGGTTCGTGTGGAGATGTGGTTGGGAAGGGGACTGACTCACGATGTAGGTAAACATTCATATTTAAAGTAAGTGCAACAGTTAAAGACATACAAACACTGGCCAATACTCGTGCATTACGCTATTAGGCGTGTATCTCTGAAAATTAGAACACATCAAATATCATCAAAACATTAAATTGCTACCTTGATGTGGTGAACCCTGGCACATATTGGATCGGGTCTTTTTCTTTTACATAACTTGTGTATAATTAAATACACTGCTTCTACCCTGAGCATGAATCACTTCATTTTGTTTAATCAATTGTCCCAGCTTTGATGGATCTGTTTACACAATCGTATCACAAACACAGGGGAAAGGCAAACCTAATAATTTCAGTTATATATTAACAGTATACTATCTACACGAATTCAGGTATGCCTGGTGACTTTAATAATAAAATTACATACCTCTACTCTCTGAAAAGGAACTGGAATATTAACTCATTCCCTTTCAAACTTATTGGTCCGTATTTCCATAGAGTATAGAGATAAGCGTTGTGAGGAAGGAATAGTTATTTTTATTGTCTAATGAATACTGAGTTAAGATAACCATGTAAAGATTAAAGGTGCATAGCTCGAGTTATTTGCACACGTGAACTTTGTACATCCTTGGTCATAAAAGAAACATCTGTCCAATTATACCATGACATTGATACTAATAAAGGAAGGATTTTACGACGAGAGTCATAATAAGTAAAAGATAAAAATATAGTATCGAGCTGAGAGGCTGGGGCTCCCTGGGTATGCCTCTTTACTCCCAGACGTTTCGCTTGCAGCTGTGGCAAGCATCACCAGCATCATCGACGAGTAACCCTTCGTCGTCTTTCCATTTCACTTACGGGCTGCTTTCTGAATTCTAAAATTTAGTATGGTGATCTACAGTAATATCTGAGGAAACGGATCATTTATACTAATTACTTATCATTAGGGGTGGTGATTTTTCGCAAATGCAATATAGCTCGATTAAGTGCGAAATTGACTCAAAATGCAATATAAATGCGTAATCAAAGATTTTCCAAGTAATCATTCTTTTCCAATTCTTTTTCTTCTGGAAACTTTAACTGCAGAGTTTGTGGAATCTTTGCATGTTAAGAAAGTTATAAACCAAGTGACCACTCTTCTGAAATGTAGAAAGTAACCTTTCCAGCTAAATTAGCTTATTGTTCCACCATTGCCCACCATTGCTCTGCAATGTATTTGGGGCCCTACCAACAGCGTAGATGCTGTAAGATATTTCAGTAAATATAATTTGAGTGTGAGTAACATCAGGACTCAAATGACAGAAAGGAATCTTGAAATATGTTCAATGCTTTTATTCAACATCGTTACTGAATCATAAAATTATGAGCTATCGAAAATGTCAATTTTGTGCAATTTCTTTTTATTGTGCTTGTTTTACATCAGTATGGATTTATCTTTTTTGTGTCATGTAGTATACTTTAGTCTGTATCAGCTTGTCCCATATTTCTATGTATTGCTTTAACCTATATTAATGTAAAATAATTTGACACTTTATGCACTTTTAACTCACCGTCATTAATAACCATAAACGTGTTTTAAATCTCTTATAAATAATATTACTATCCATAATTTAAAAACAGCTCAAATGAAACGTTTCTTCAAAATGTTATAAATGCTAAATTGGAAATGTATAAATTCTAAAAAATGCTAAATTTAAAAATCAAAATGCTAAATTTCTGCTGTCAAAATGCTCAATATCACTACCCGTACTTATCATGTCATCTACTTGGGTATTTATGATATCGCTTGATATGACACTATTGGTGATGAATTGTAATACAAATTTGGGACAAGCAAATAATGTTATTTTCCTTAATAAACACACTTGTAAGATATAGCAGGTCAGAGAATATATCTATATTATGTAAAATCTTGAACATGGCATCTTAAATATTTGATTAGATAATGGGCCATGCATTCGGTGCACTTAGTATTTAACCTACACTTCTTTTAGTGTTCCCTTAAATATCGGCCGGTTTACTGACATGAGTGTGTCACTTTCAAGCACATTTAAATGCTATAAATCGAACTCGCAATCTTCAGTAGAAAAATATGTTTAGAAGTCTACTCTACACAAGCCATAATTTTAAGAGGTATATATGTTCCTATTCAGGAAATATATTTTCTTGTAATTTGAATCATATGTATAAAAAGCATCGAATATCTACGGCATATGTCAAAACATTAATTTTTATTGTATAAATGGCATAAAGTCAAATTAGCTATTTTTTATTATTTATTCTTGTTACGTAGTAAGGTAATGTCTGTAAATTCTTCCCTTTGAGTTCAAAATGTATGCAGGAGAGCCTGAAATGAGGTCAACTTATTTGATATGGTTACGCAGTAACTGGGCCTGCTCTCGCAACCCAAAAATTTAGAAGTTGTGTACTTAAACAGTTTTGACGATGTAAATAAAAATGGGGGGTGCACCGTCGTGTTGAGGGATCATTTATTTTTTCGAATATTAATTGAGATACCCTCAAGCAGCATTCTCGCAAGTAAGATATTAAAACAAATATCCCTTAAATCTCGCAGGCATAATATATGACCTCACCAGATATTTATTAGCAATTGCAACCGAAATATTTACAGATTATTTCACGAATTTCAGAGATTTTCCATAGAGTTTTTCTAGAGGTGATGTTGGGTGTTTTAAAAATTAATTTCTTAGTTCCATATCTAGTCTCGCCACACTATTAGAAAAAAACAGACTCTGTTAACAGTATGTCCCAAGTATTCGTCAAAATTAATGTGTGAACTTTCTGGAAATGAATTGGATACCTTTTATACTCAGTTAACAGACATGTTAGCGATACCCATTAAATGGGTAATAGTTTAAGTGCTAGTTCCAGGATCATTTTTAATGCAATATAAGATCTCATTTTTTATTCTCACAGCTTCATAATTGACTCCTGAATCTACTTTCTGGAAACGCTATCTCAAAAAGTTGATGCAGTCTCACATATGTTCTCGGGTAAGGAATGTGGCACTGAGGGTGTTGCTTCTAATACGTTACTTTGACAAATTCTATTTTCGTATGCAAGCTCACATACTCACTATTAGTTTTCCAATAACATTTCATACATTGCAATTAACTAAACAGGCATCTAAGATATTTTGTCGTTTAATAAAAAAGTATTGCCTTAAAACATGAACAGCTGATACATGCAACCGTAATATGATGATCTAAAATTATTCTGTTGAAATCATATCATTTGAACACACTATTTTATTAGGTATTATTCCTTTCATGTCCTCTGTTACACAAAAAACTTAGCGATAACTATTGGAATACACCCTTGTACAGCTTACGGAGTTATTACTTGTAACCTCTTCACAGATTCTTAGTTCATTGTATATGATACCTTCTGGTGGTTTACCGGGAAACATACGAGTCATTGGGAGAATTTAATGTCATGACGGCAAGTTGGCGATGGTAGCTCAATGGTTAAGAGCGACCGGGTAGAGACCGGGAGATCCGTGGTCCATATCCCGGCCAAGGCATTGAATTTTTCAGTCTACCTCGAAGTATCCAAATCTTAGCCTACACACGGCTAGTGTGGAAGAGCGATTAAATTTACATAAAATAAAAATGCTTAGTCTAGATAGTGTTTTCAGCCATGGGCCACATAAGGCATCTTCCTATTTTAACACTCCAACTGCTTCATTTTTGTTGAGCTTCATATGCGCATAAAATATTTAAATAAGTGTATGTACTTTTTACGTGTTTTAAGATATTACATGGATAGTTCTGAAAGGATGTTTGGGAGTGCGATCCATTGAGAGAAACAAACAATATCTGAAGACTGGAAAATTGTGGCGGATATGAACCTGATGCGATAGACAGGAGCTGAAGTGGAATCCATGTGTTTGACTGGTGGTGTGGAGAGAGATTAGCTGAGCAGAGATCACTTACCATCTGTGTGTGCGCACATGCGTGCAATATCGATGTCACTATGAGTGAGGGGGGGTTCCTGTAATAACACTGTGTGTAAAGTGAAACCTTTCCTTCCGCAATGTAATACTTGTTCGTGAGAAAATGCATTCGCTCCTATTAAACGTTGAATCGAATTAAAATCACTTCTTTCCTTCCCTTTGTGCGCAAGGGAAGGTAACAAGGTCCCCCTTCCGTAGAGTCAAATTCCTTTGAGATATTTAAGATTTTGGACTATTAGGAATGAAAAGGTTACATATAAGTAATGTGAAAGTCTTGCATATGCGTAAATAAGTCTTTAAATAAACAAAAAGGACATTCATACTGCGAGAAGGATAGAACGAAAGCAAAATGGGAACATCTTGCATTAAACTTATTGTGAGTGGAAAATAAAATGTTTCGCTCAGCATTAATATGTATTCCTTGATTTTCTCCAGTATTGGTAGTAGCTTGTTCTGTTTACTTCACCCTGATGATTATTTCACAGTTGTAAATCACATAGTGTTGGATAATTGGAAGGAAAGTACTGTACATCTAAATGTTCCATTTTCAAAAGCTTTTCTGATGTAATTCATGGACTATGTGCAGTGGCGGAATCTTATTGCTACCACCCACATGAGTTGTTCTTTCCCATCACCTGATTATAAATTTGATATCTCTCTGCATTTAGTCTCCACTGTTAAAGCTTCATTCTCTTTATGAGTCTTGTGATAATTGTACAAAAATTGGTTTTGCACAAAATTTCAAATTTTCAGGACCACGTTTTGAAATATATTCTTCAGACTGTGAGTAGCAGAGTAATACACCTACCCATGGAATTTACGAATAAATTCTCAAAACACACACATTAAGTTGACTGGTAATGGAAAAAAAATTACACACGAAGCTTCGTTACTTTACACGAAACTTGGTTTCATTAATATCTTGGGTTACTCATAAAACGTTTACTGCTAGAAGGGCGTTCAGATCGCCATGAGAGGTGAGGAGGGCTTACCGTCGAGTCATGAAAGCTATTTTGCGAATGGTAAAGATTAGATGATAGGCTATGAGGGAGAGTCGTGCATTTGTAAGAATAAAGATGGAGTCTCAACACAAATTGGTAGCAGATTTAAGAATAGTGACAGAACGGAGAGATCCGATAAGTACGTGGAAAATGATTGAGAAAATGATAATAAGAAGACCGGAATCCGTTATTATTAATCCGGTAGCACGATTAACATACTTTAACGGTGTGTACGCTGAGTACGTAGAAAAGAGTGAGAGAGACCTCGGCTATCTTTCACTAACATCTGTTTACTAGGACTAATGATGGGGATATCGCCTAGGCAATAAAAGTCCTAGGGAATCGCAAAGCATCGGCAATATTTGAAATACCGAGCAATTTGTTAAACTGTGCTTAGAGCTTTCTGAAATGTTAGGTCTCCTACTGAAGGATTTTAATAAGCTATTTGAGAGAGGGGGGGGGGGGGAAGACGGAGAGAGAAAGAGAGGGAGAGGTCACCTGAAACTTGGGTAACAGAAATTATATACTATATAATATATATTATAATATATAATTATATTATTATATAACATAAACTGGTTCAAATTTGGATAGAAAGAGGGAGAAAATTAATTAACTTTTTGAAAATATTGAAGTTGTGTTTCAAAGCGTACAGATTGCTCTTTGAGTGGAACTTTGTTAAAACAAATGGCACTCAGGTAAAATGATGAAAATCCCTTTGTGAGTTTATAGTAGTGCGAATATAGTACAGAAATAGACCAAAATATAATTAGTGAGTCTAAATCAGCCAGTAGAAAAGGTCACCAGAAATGAATTTTATCGCCTCCGTTGTTAAATTTATTTATAGGATATATGGTTCACACAATAATATAACAATGAATGAAAGATTCAGAAATGGATATGTCCCTATTTATGTACTCCTATACGGAGGTGGGCGTAACAATTTTGCCAGCGACAGTAGAAGTCTTATAAAAGAGAATTAATAGTTTGGAAGGATATTGTAAACAGTGAAGCATGGTGTAAACATTAACAAAACAAAACAAAAACAATGACTTTATAAGATAGCTATGAGCAAAATTGTGTACCAATGAACATGAAATACTAAGGTTTAAAATGTCTGCTGTTTAATAGAAATATTTAATATAAAGTAAAATGGAGGAAACATCTCTCACTCACTAAATATGAAACAGGAGAGCAGTTAAATGAACCGTTCGCGAATATCGCGCATTGTTCTAGTAAACACAAAGTAAACAACAGCAATGAAACCTCCCTCGTAGGTTTCGGACAGCTGAGCTGCAAAGGGATTTAAGGAGAATAGCCACGAAATCAGCATGACATAGTTGAAAGCCAATGGCGAAGGGTGGAGTGCCCTCTTTTATTTTTGTTTTGTGTTTACTAATAAGGAATAAGTTAACCACTGGCGCGACAGCCCTAAGAGGGCCAATGCCTACCAACCCGACTGCCGGCCTCACGCCCACTTACGCACGGCAAAGGTGGGCGATCATCCAACCGGTACGGGGAGGAGATGTGGTCAGCATCTCGACATCCCCCAGCCGGAATGTTGGTTTTCGTGACCAGGGCCACTTACCTAGCGTAAGCTATTCACTTTCCTCACGATGCTGAAAGGGCACCGGTCCTATACCCGGAACCTAAATTCCCCACCACATGGGTGGGATCGAACCAAGGCATGCTGCCTTAGCCCGCTACGCCACGGCGCAGGACACTAATAAGGAATAGTAGGCATATATCTATACCTAATATACATTTTATTGTTTGTTGTTATTTACTGTTTGTCTTTCTGTACTTTTACACGTATACACTGCACATTTAAACACCCGCGGCTTCTGTGTGTCTGCAACTCGTGGACTGGGGTTCGAAACGTGTTGCCTGTATACAGGTAGCAGTTTCATAAACGTTATACAGCGCTTCGCCCCTGGTTGAAACACACGCCAAAAATGGAAAAGTATCACAAGAAGGCTGGTAAATAGCTACCAGACACGAAATTCAATCGAATATAAAATTAAATCTTCTCAAGTGAAATACAGTGCATGAAATACAGATCAATTGAAGTAAAGAGGTATATCTCGTACTTAACTGTGGAAGATAGTAAAGATCGTAAGTGGAAGGGTTTAGACAGAGAGGCTAGAGGACACAGAATGTCACTAACGATACTGTAAGACATATCGGTACCTTCTCCGATTTGGATGAAGATTGTGTGCATTTTATACCGGAATGTGCACAGTGAGAAACCCTGCGCATAATCAGCTCACAAAAAAGGTCTTAAGTCCTACTGGAATGACGTTAGAATGTTGGGATCCACTGGCTGACCAAAGAAGTTGACAAAATAACGGCAATTTCCCAACTAAAGTGCGCAAAGCCAGATCAAGTTTGTTCAGTTAGGTGGAGACAACTTATATCTTTTTCTTTTTTACTTTTTCTTTTCCTCTTTTTCCCTGTGTTTCTTTTCTTTGCTTTAGCATGTTTCTTAAATAGGAATATACTGTCAGTGCCTAAGTACTGAAAGTAATAACTTTAGTTATTTAACACTAATAAATACCCTTGTTTTGGAAGTCCGAATATAAGCTTTCTTATACCATGCAAGCAGCAGCTGATTCTACTTAATTAAGTTCTAAAAGTAAGAGCGATGAATTAACCTTTGAAAAATATAATATATTTACTGTTATACCAAAGTGTATTGAAATTCTAATGCAGTGTGCAAGACCAGTACATTTATAACTAGACACTTCAGATGACTTGCACAACATTTTTGGACCACTATTTAGTAGCCTAAGGTTAACATGGTTCAGGATTAGATAATATGCTTTAGTAATCATTTTCATTAATTCTTGCGCAGTATTCTACTTAAATGCAATGAGTATGGTTCAAAGTCCCACAAACATTTAAATGATCTTACATTAATTGGGTATTACACACTTTACCATAATTAGTATTGCTAGCAGCGTTAATAGAGATAATGGTGTGATAGGAGTTAGGCAACTTTATGGAAAATTAATACTTCAGGGGAATGCGAAAAGGAATTAGTAGTCCTATCATTTATTAAAGAGCTATGTCACATGCATTAACGTCATCAGTATTATAAGCATTAGCATCAAAGCCTTGATTGTGATGTTTTAATGGTATATGACAACAGATAATAAAGAATCTATCCAGTTTTGAATATGTCAACTGTATACACTCCAAATATACGATTTGTTGCAGTCACCACAACAAGTAATTTGGATGAATAAGCAAACTGCTATCAATTTCACAGATTAGAAAACACTGCATAAACGCCAGAGATTACTGATCAATTTTGTAAGCAAATATAGTTTTAGTACAGAGAATTAAAGATTCTATTAATTTTAATAGACATTCTCTGTAGAATAGTTCTCATATAAAGTACAACAGCATTAATTTAAAATTTAAGTATTATAAACAAATTTATTGAAGCAACTGCCATAAACAAGCACAAAAACAATTTCCACCTAACTGATCTTGATCGTGCTGGAAATGGACGTAAGTTGTTGAGCTTTCCCCGATTTACAGCGCAGACTGTACAAGGACGAAGGGGATGAGAGAGTAATCTTTTATCAAGAATATAGCTTAACTTGATAAAGGAGACGAATTCAATAAAGAACTTCACTTCAATAACATATTTTCTACTCAGGAAAGCATTTTCATGAGACGTGATTTTTCGTCATCGGTAATTGACAAGAAAAGCATCTTTTGAGTCATTCTTAAATTCCAAATAAGCACACATTTAGTAATGGGCAGAATATATATTTGTATGTAGAAGTGTTTTGAATCTTTGATTGGTTATTTTATACCAAAGTATAGCTTTCATGGCATTTTTGCTCCCCTTCTTTGAGTTAAAATTCTCTTGAAGAGAAGTGTTTAACCTTCTTATAGCCATTACATTTTCCTCTGCCTTTTTTCACATAAGCATCCCTAAATATAGAGAGGTATGTTACAGCGTCTTTCACTTTGAGAAAGGTCGGAAGCATGGAATTGACTAATAATGCCAATTCTCCTACTAGAGTCACACGCTCTTCTGCTGATGTCGCTGGAAATTGCCGCATTAACAAAACGATATTACGGTTTATTTCCCAATACAGCGTATATTTTCACCAACGCGTTTAATAGAGACAAATAGCTCAGACAATATGTGAACTGTGCACAGCAATAACAGCAAATGCTCCTTTAAATGAATTCCTTACTTAATATCTACTTAATTTAAAATAAAAATAAGTGCAAGAGGCTAAAGCTGTCAAGAGGTTTAAGTATTCCTAAACTGAATCCTCTTAGAGTGAACCTTAAGTTCTTTTTAGTTTATTAGACGCCTGCAGCTAATTAACCCAGGACTCTTGATGTGCAATGGAAAGTAGTGAGCAGGCAATTGGATCAGAAAGCAACGACACTGTTATTCTAAGTCCAAAGACTGACGATCAGCCCCCAAGTTGATATAACTGCCTTTAAAAGACTACATTGTTATGATTTTAAAATCCGGTCAGAACCATAACACATTAGAAAGGAAAACTTCTATTACTGTAGGCACTGGAAAGACTTGGGGTGAACAAGACCCGCACAACACCTCTACATTTCCAGTCAGACGGCATGGTCGAGAGGTACATCAAGACCTTAGAAGAACTCCTAAGGAAGGTCGTGGCCAGCCATCAGCGAGACTGGGACGTCAAGGTGCCACTGGCGTTCATAGAGAAGGGAACAATTGCGGAGCTCACGAGTGCCCAAGGCTTTGGCAATTTGCCGGCCAGAAGACTACTGGTTAACCTTGCTATGCAAGTACTTCAGATTAACCAGAGTACTTCGAAGTAGTTTTTGGTATTTTAAACAAAGAGGTTCTAGAGGAAAGCATTGATACAGCTCTCATACAGATATGTACTTAATGATATGTATACAGGAAAATGCCCAACTCCGCAGACACAAATTCGTCTATCATTCTAATTAATCGACGGAAACAACACTGCAGCATATAGTGTCTTATAGAGATGTCGCCAGGTTGTCAGTACAGAAGTTGCCTTTGATAGAACCTTCAGTAACATAAATATGAAAAAATCTTCATAGAAACTATTTCTCGTAGATTATTTGCAGATGGATACTTTTATGCTATCCAGTAAGGATCTCATCTTGAGTATCATTACGAGATACTGAGTCTATATGCTGCCAGGGGAATTGCCCTCTCTCCGTTAATTTTGAATCTGGAATGGATGGGCTATTGCAGTAGCACAGTGGTGATGGTTTTCTCACTATTTAATTTGTGAGCGTTGTTGCTATTATGGAAAAGTGTAAATTTTCTAGTGCGCCTCTGAGTTTCTTCAAATTCACCCACGAAGGTTGATATATGGTGCAATGTAACTAAACTTCTTGTGGAGTCAAATAAAACAGTGACACGTTCCAGAATAAGTAATATTGAGAATTCAAAGAAGTCTACTACAATTGGTAAGACTGTGCCATATTTATAACAAGTAAAACACCTTGATCTTAGAGACCAGAAACTGATTTGGAAAGGCTTATAGATTCTTGGTGGGAAAAGCTGATAGGACCTTTTGGATCAGTAGAAGATTGTTTCGTAACACACTGAAATTAAAACCCAGAGTATATAACATTCATTGCAATGGTTAGACCATCTTCTCTTAGGCTACATTGCCTGGTTACGAGGAGTAAAATTAAAGTATTGCAAGACTGAACCTGACAAGTTGCAAAGATTATTTTACTTACGGTTATAGGAGCACTAAGAACTATCCTCCACCTGCAGCCACGGCATACTACTGTAACCTACTCCTTTAAACATTTGCTTCAAGGCGGCTTGCGCATAGATTAAAGCATCAAATTTTCGTTTTCCTCCATGGACACTTAGATAATCTCTAACCACCCTGTTGTCCTCCGTGGTCTAGGGCTAACGTACGAGCTTCTGGTTCTCCGAATTCGCGGGTTCAAACATATTATTTGGGGGGTGAGCCTCAAAAATCCTTAGTAGGGCTTCAGGACCTCCTCAGCAAGGAAGTAAAGCCTGTGGTTCAATGTAGTAGATTTAGGGCATGTTAAAGTACCCTAATTGGGATAAAGAAGTCTCTGAGGGGATACGTAAAACCTGAATAAAATGAAGAACAAATATAGTACACTTGGGATTTGCAAAACCAATTTGGGTCTTACAAGCACACATGCTTGCGATTTTGGCTAGTACTTTGAAGAGCATAATAAAACGCCCAGGGAATTCACATACTTATACTCTTGGAGACTTAAGGAGATTTATCTCGTTAAATCTAATTTCGTTTTAGAACGTTTCGAGTTCCTTACGGTACTGGCTGTCCATAATTATGTTCAGCAGAAAAGGCTGCCAAGGTATGTAAGGATTCCAGGCAAGGCAAGAGCAAATGGAGCTGCGAAGTAGGGAATGAGTAAATCTTTATTGGATCTGAACAGATCTGGGTCTGTCATCAAAACCGGTTAATCTGGCAATCAGTGACCGGTTGTTCAAAGAGAGCGAGAAATAATCAAACTGATATTTAGCATCCGGCATTCCTAAGCTGTCATACAGAGACTGAACGAATGCAGGTCCTTAAAATTGGTGAACTTAAGTGGTGGAAAGATATGGGCAACAGAGCTTATTGCAATACTCCATACCCGCAGGGTCCACTTAGAAAGTGGATCCTACCTGTTGATGGCTGCCCATCCGGCAGCTTTTTAAGGATTTAATAAACAAGACAAGGCAATCTTATCGTATTGTTATTTAAACTTTCAACAAAATTAAATAAAAGCGACGTAAGCGTAGATAACATGTGTATATGCAGAACACCTGAAAGCCAGCTGCCACCGACAACCATTAAAGAAATGCAGCAAATGACTATAACAAAAAATGTAGGTTAGTTGATTTTCTCTTTTATTCATTCGTAACTTTTTCTTTAATTATATCATTTGTGAGATACAATGTGACAACAATCGCAAAAACCTCTCCTTTTATCCTTCTTAAGTCGGTGTTCACGATTTAAATGGTATTACAGCTTTTAATTCATTGCTAGAAACACCATAACGATGCCTTTTCTGTCCTCTCCACCCGCTATACTGTGCTTGTTTGAAATTATTTTATACAGGTACTTATTCTGATCACAGGCGGATATCCAAAATGTTATAGATTGCGAATGCAAATAATACTACTAAAGCTACGGTTGGTAACAAGGTTGAAAAAGTTTCGTGGATAAAATTTCTTTCCAGGTGTTTGTCAAATGCCAGTTAACTCCAGTCCTGTGTGCATTAGACCTCTTTGTACACCCATTAATTATTATCGTAAGTTATGATATACTGTAAAAGACGGTAATTTACTTAAAACAAATTTATTGTAGTAGCCTAAAGCAAGTAGAACAAAAACTTTTCTTCGCTAAGTTTGTAGAATCGCAGAAGGGTTAAATAACAGGAAGAGACAGTCACAAATAAACGTAAATCCCTTTTGCAGCCCAATGCAGTTAGAATTTAATATCGATTATCATTTATACTATATATAGCGTATGTTCCATAAAATAATATTTCTTGCTTCTCCTTCGTCGATCATTTTTATTTTCTTCGTTCTTGGTGTGTTTACCGTAGCTCATTGTTTACGAAGCAAAGACTTCAGATAATAGGCAAGTGCCGCGGGCCGAAGCTGTGAAGTGATTAAGCTTCTTCTCTGCAAAGCAATTTGCAAAGGTATTATCCAGGCTGTTTTAACGTCAATCGCCTACTATACTGTAAACACTTTTATCTCTCGATCATGTCATTTCTTTCTTAAAACAGATGCTTGAGCTGGTGACGTCGTGGAATCAAACGTTTGGAGGGCAGGCTTTTCCTACGGGACGCTGTAATTGTTTCATTGTGATCTCCACCCCCGACATCGCTAGAATACAATGGAGCCTGCTTCGTCTCAAACCGTAGTGTTCAAACTTGGAATAATTTCAACACCCTCGACGCCAGCTCTTGCCCTTTTGTCTTACTCTGTTTCGAAATTTGCCGTGCTGAGACTGTGTACCTCCAATGAAAACAGAGGTACTTTAGTTGCTAGCTATTTACTGACTCATTATTATGTAGATAGTGCACTTACTGGCAGAAATAACACCGTCTTCCTTATATATGACTTTGTTTTGTGCAACAAACACGGCGTAATCAACTGCAATAATCTAACAAGTTTGCCACAGTATGCTCTTCCAAGATATCGCCGATTTGGCGTGTAAACAGTTTTCCTGTAGTTTCTCGCGCAAACTACAAAAAATTACAGTATTGAAGGGCTCAGAATTAAATTAAATAGTGCATATTCCTAAGAAAATTCAGTAGTATCGGCAACATTTGCACTGGAAGAGTTCTTTAAATTAAGGAGGCCAGCATCCCCCTATCCCTTTGTTTCAAAATAAGCTTATAGTATTAGTAGTGATTCATGACACATGCCATATGACTATTGTCTACCTAAGGATGTAAAGTAAACGCCACATTCAGTAACTAGAATAAACTTCAGGAATTATTTCCATGTTGAGTGCTTAAGTTATAAAAACAGCGCATTTTCACAAATATTATGTGTCATCATTTATAAATTGGGCTTCCTGTAAGGTCGATGAGCTTAAAATTGTAGAAACTTCCCACTTGAACTACTGTTAGGCTTGAATTCGTTTTAATGGAATTTAACAGATCCACTGGCTACCCAAATGTTTTGCCATCTGTCTTTTTGGAAGCAGAGGTTAAACCGATTTAGAAATGTTATTCCAGCTATACATCTTTGGAAAAGGAAATATACACCTACCAAGCGAGATTGTGCCGCAGTAACGAATGAGGTTTATACTCGGGAGGCTTGTGGTTCAAATCTAGCCAGGGTCCTACTTCCTTAAGGTTTCTCCGGGTTTTTTATCGGTGTTCACAACTTTAAAATGGCGGGAAGAGATCCTAAAACGTTTCTTTCATAAAATTCCTTACTGAACATTTAGAAAATATTTAAAATTGAGTACTACATAAGGTAAAGGAGAAATTACTTTGTGGTTGACACATGGTGCTCTGAATTAACCAGTGGGCCAATAACTTATGAAAACAATAACTTAATAACCAATGATTTATGAAGACAAACTTCCAAGTCAGCCATGATTAGCTAGCAGATGACGACCCTCCGGCAGGATATGTGTCAGGCACAAAGTAATTTCTCCCTAACTATAGTTTCTGTGATCGCGGAACAAACATTACGTTGCATTGCGAAATGGCCGAGTCTTAACCGTGTGGTCAGTGTGTGTGAAAGCATGTAAGAGTTGAGAGCAATGACTAGATAAGTTTAGAATAGATTAAGCTCAATTTGTTAAATTACTTTCCAAATGATACCCATGCTAGTCTCATTGACATAATCTTTATCCGAAACGTTCTTAATATGTTATAAAATGGAAAATTTAAAAGTTAATTGTTACAAACTCAGGAGAGCGCAGCCCTGAAGAAGGTAAGTGTTGATTGTGTGCAAGAGAGTTGCAAAGTGGGCTAGCAACAATACAAAGAGTCTCGAGCACAGTTCCACAGGGACAGACACTAATGATATGAC
>CM060948.1:60252068-60274568 GCA_030765055.1 Mantis religiosa
GATCCTATATATAGAAATACATATTTTTGTAAGAATTAGCAGGCGCGATTCAAAGGGGAAGCAAACTCTCATAGGGTTTTAGTACATTTCCTAGTATATCTTCTCCATATATAATTAATTTTGGAAAATATATTCAGAGCTCCAGGCTAAGTTCAGATTCCACAATAGGTTCACGGCTCAGACTGCTAATGTGCCAGGTGCAGTGAGGTGGGCAATGCCAACAAAGGTGTGCTAATAAGAACATTTGCTTTAATTAAATATAATAAACAAATTATTAAGTTGAGATTAATATGTAACGTTATAAATGAGGTAATTCAGTATCAGCAGCATTATATCCATACATGCTAAAGCCTCTTCTCTTCACAGACGAATGTCGGGTAGCTCTAAGCTCTATGGACCCTGGACGCATTTGAGCATCATTTCGCCCATTTTCATTCACCGTCCGATATGACTTAACGTTGCAGGACATGAAAAAGCCTCTTCTATTCATTAAATTGGAAGTATTATAATATAAAGATCAACCAGTTTTTTATTTGTTGAAGAAAATGTATAGTTCTAATATAAAAGCTAAAGTGCTTGAACAAATGTAATATTTACGCTATAGAACAGTTTGTGTTATAAAAATATTAGAGCATGGTCATTAAAAGTGTCTCTCTGGCAGTCCGGCTTGTAGAGCGTCGCAGGTACGAATCCTGCCTTGGGCATGGATGTTTAGTGTATTGTGCATATGAGTTGAAGCAACAGAAAACAAGAACATTAAAACCAGTGAACGCGAGGGAAATATATGTATATATTATTATAAAAAATACGAGGCTATTTAAAGTAAAGAGGATTCATAACAAAGTAGGTTAATTGAATAATAGCGTTGACAGTATAACAATTTTATTGCTTTAAGATGTTATTTATTTACCAACAAAACCGAACTGACGTCATATACCGTGAATAATTATTAGTTTTTATTAAATTCAAACGTAGAACTCTACTACCTCATGTACTTATGGTTGGTCATATCAAAAACATTTTATTCTAAAATAAGTGGGTCAAACATTCCTAACCAATGCCTTACTGGCCCCATATTTGAAAACACGGGCAGCGTTGAATTTCTTCATTGGAGTAAATGATTTTAAATTGGGAGTTATATAGAATATGATATTTGTGCTTCCTCTAAGGATGTCTGAATCAAGAACGTGGTTTTCAGGAGACATAACTAAATTACAAAATGGTTTTTAATAATAAACAAGTATAGCATATATTTTTGTGAAGAGTAATTCTTTCAGGCACATGTCCGTGTTTTCCTGCATTGTACGAGGGTCCTTCAATACAAAGCCGAACTAATTTAACTGCATTTAAATAAACCGCCCTAGAGCGCCATGGCTGCTAGTGGTGGAAAGGTGAATCCTTCCTCTAGCATTGCTGTGAGTGCCAGTCATGCAGAGTCAATCAGTTTGGAGTTAGAGCCCGATACGTGAGGTCGTGTTTAATGCACCCACCATGGAACTGAAATTGCAGCAACGCGCATCAATAAAGTTTTGTGTTCTGTTAGATAAAACTCCTACAGAAACCTTTGAAATGGTGCAGCAACAATACAAGGAGCAAGCTTTAGGCAAAACACAAGTCTTTGAGTGGTATAAACGTTTCAAAGGGGGCCATGAAGATTCACCGCTTCATGAGGTATCAAGAATGGTTCGGAAGGTTACGACGGGGGCTAGATTCTGAATAGGGTCATCACTTGTGACGAGAGTTGGTTCCACCATTACGACCCGTTAACAAAACAGGAGAGTTCGCAGTGGAAACATTCATCGAGCACTAGGCCTAAGAAAGCAAAAGTTCAGAAAAGTGCAGGAAAGATTATGCATCTCGTGTTCTTTGACAAACAGGGCATTCTGTATGATCATGTTGTAACTAATCAACGCACAGTAAATGTTGCTTACTACTGTGACGTACTGAATGGGCCACTGAAGAAAAAAATCGCCGAAAAGCGACTAGATCTCGCAAGGAGAGGATGGATCTTGCATCAGGATAATGCCCCTGCTCATCGAGTTCGTACAACTCAAGATGTCATCCCAGAAATGGGCATTAGATAATGCGTCATCCACCTTACTCTCCAGATCTGGCACCATGCGATTTTCACCTCTTTGCTAAAGTGAAACAGGAGCTTTGTGGTCGCCGTTTTCAAAGTGATAAGGAGTTGAGCAATGTTGCCATGGGTATCCTGAACAAACTGTCCAAAATGGGTTCAATGAGTGTTTCGAACAACGGGTAAATCGTTGGAATAATTGTATTTCATCAGAGGGAGAATACTTCTAAAGTGTGTAGGTAAATGTTAGTGAAATAACGACATTATGTGTTAATTAAAAATTAGTTCGGTTATTTATTGAAGGACCATCGTAATGTTCTGCAGTCCTATTTTATTACGGATTTCTAAATGTAATACAAAATATTATGGCACACGGAGTAGAAACTTTAGATATTGCAACAGAATGAGGATAACTTATTTGAGTTACAGCTATGAAGAACAATAGAGGTTGTGATACAGAAAAGTAAATAACGAAAGTGTTTTAGAAATAATGCGCAAAGAATGCTACAGTGCTGAAGCTGATCAAGAAGACGAAAGACAGTTGCTGCCACTTGGTCTGAGAAGAGATGATTACTAAAAGATGCGCTAGATGGAGTGGGGAGACGGAAAAAGGTTTCGGGGCAGAAAAACCTCGAGACAGCGGTTCATACACGGAGGAAGAAGATAGGAGAGCGAAGAAAGAATAAAGGAAGTTGGATTACCATCAGTGATACCATCATTTATCATGACCTGAATGCACTGGATAACTGTTTTTAGTTTAATATCTTTACGTTAAATCTCTCTAAAACAAAATATGTTTTATTTCCATAAAAGATCATATTAGACAACATGTGCATGTTGATAACGCAGAATTGAAAAAGTAACAAAAATCATATACCTTGGATTGATTCTAGACAGTACTCTTACACGGAAGGACCACATTATGCATTTAAAAAGTAAGACTTTACCTGTACTAGCTGTAATTCACAGGTTAAAATTCAAAGGATTCAATCTAAATCATTTAAGAAGTATCTACCATGCTTTAATTCAATCCCAATTGACTAATTAAACATCTTATCTCCTAAATATTTCATTCATGATCTCAAAGTACTGCAAAATCGTGGCTTGAAAATAATCTACAGACTGCATTTTAGAAGAAACACAAGAAAACTCAATGTAGTTACCATGTAACTAACATTTTACCATTACAGGTAAGCATAGAGTTGTCCTTGATTATATAACTCCATAAAATCAAAAATAATCTTCAAAATATAATCTAATATTAGAAAGCTCCTCATATATATATAATGCAAGAAATAAAGGAAACTTAATAAAACCAACTGTGAACACCTCTACTTATGGCCTGAACAGCTTAACCTCACATGTAATGAACTTATATAATGCACTGCCACTGGAATTGAAAAGTTGCAAGAACTTAAAGGGTTTTAAAAGGAAACTTGTTGAACATTTGGATGACTAGAGCCAGACTGAAAAATTTCAATTCCATAGCCGGGATTTGAGCTACGTATCTCCTGGTATCCGTTCGGTTGCTCATAACCTTGTTGTGGAGATTTAGTGTGCCGTAAGTATTCAAGTACCGGGCTTCATATTTAAACCACTACTTTTTAGGTAAATTGATGGAAATTAATCATTTCTTCCTTAGCTAGTGTGTGGGCTAAGGTTTGGATGAGCAGAGCCAGACTGAAAAAGGTGCGTATCTCATTTTATATGAGAACCCCTAGTGGTCTACCAGGAAACACACGAGTCAGTTGGAGAACTTAATGTCATGTCGGTATGTTGGCCATAATAGCTCAATGGTTAGTAACAACTGGACGTAGAACGGGAGATCCGTGGTTCAAATCCCGGCTATGGCATTGCATTTTTCAGTCTGGCTCTACTCATCCAAACCTTAGCCTACACACGGCTAATGTGGAAGTAATGAATAATTTCCGTAATTAAACATTTGCTGAAGGCGTATTTTGATAGCTGAAAAAGTGTCACTCACTTATAGCTGCATTGATTAGCTGGTCTGGTTAAAAATTAATATGTGTTAATGTCTTACAGAGTATATAAGGTGCAGTGCTCTGTGCTCTTGTATGTGGGGGGATGAGTGTGTTTGTGCGTGTGCGATAATAATTCCCTCTATAAGAATGTATTATAAATATTGTTAAGGGCTTTTTAGCGGAGTCATTTTATATACTTTAGTGCTGTTGCCTAGCTTTGGCTCTGGGAACCTTTACAGATAACAATAAATGAATGAATGAATGAATGAATATATAAATTAATTAAATAAAAGACATCTACATTTGTGAAGGCGGAAAATGGCATAACATCCCAAACTATCTGCTACAAAGAATTTACGGTAATTGTCAATTGTGTAAAGTACCCTTGAGGAGGTACGAAACAAACTCATGTCCAAACTGCAACCTTACACTACTGATCCTCCTTTTCTGGAAAATGCACATTTGTATCTCTAAACATAACGTTTAGCAATATTACAGCTGGGGGTTACACTTCTTTCCTTCCTTTTTTAAGCTATACCAAAGCCTCGAAATATACTGCTCTTTCTATACCTTTTTAGCAGAGTCAACCTTATTTCTTATTGCACAGGACACTACCCGGAGGGTTTGTTTGAGTAGATTTGGAATTAGTTCACGTTATAGTTTCTAATAAATCAACATTAACTATTTCATAAGCAGTTCATTTATTCATGGTGCCATGGTGCCAAATATCACAGCTACTAAAAGAGGTTATTGCTGGTTAAATGGGAAAGCAAATAAGAAACACACTTAAGGTTGACAGGTACTGCACAAAGTTCACTTTTGTCAGCATGCCAACGACTGAGTGGTGGCATTTATCTGCAGGGGCGTTACGGCTTCCTTTATAGTTACAGTGGAGCATGGAAAATTACAGCATGCATGTTTAGTTAATTTCTTTAGATTAACATCCTTTTAAGAGAAGCCAAGGCAAAGCATTTGTTCCAGTCAATTGAGTCGGCAAAGTATTTGGCAGTATTCCGAATGGTTTCAACAAAGTGCCTCTCACTTCCACACGGGAAGTTGAATGTTGGTAGTTGTTCCACACAGCGGCGGCTCTTGCATTATCATTTCGTCCTTTAATGCACACACAAATTGCCCTTAAACATACTGCTTCAGTTTGACACGAAGCATGGATGCATGTACATGCAGGTGAAAATCGGAACGTATCACAGTCCTGAAAATAGAAATACCCATAGCAGCTATGAAATAAAGGTTCTGATGTCAGGTATAACAAAAAGTAATTTTCTGAAAAATATGAAATTTGGCTCTAAGACATTAACCTCAGTGATCATTATTCCAAAATACAAAAACTTGTATAGTACGTGTATTTTAGTTCCAAATTTTGCTACTAGCAGTGTAGTTCATTAATGTTTTATTTTACTTATTAATTCATTTATAATAAGCTTCTTACAAATACAAAATATAAGAAATTTGGTTGTGTTCAGCCCAGGCTATTAATCTAACATATTCATTATAATAATTCTACTAGTTACACATTAATTTCCCTTAAAATTATACCTTTTTCATTTTTCTTTTTAATGACCAATTCCATTTCTTTTAGCTTTATATACAAAATCTCCAGCTTTCATACAATATTTACTAAAAATGTAATTAATGCAAACTTTATATCCATTCTCATTTATATATTCTTTCCTGCATAGCTCAGCTTCTTTGCACTCAAATATTATGTGCTCTGTTTAATCTTTCCTCCCACATATTGGGCACTGCTTTTGTGAAAAATCTTATCTCATCCCTTTCAGTCTCCATAAACCCGCCCTCACCCACGCTATACGCTCTTTGTTCTTTATTTAGTATTTGTGTGTATTCTTATTTTTCCCGTGTAATGTCCAATTCTAATGATCTGTTTTCAACGATATCAGCAAACAGTGTTTGTATTTTTATATACTCAAACCTTCTCTTCGCTTTTCTCCAAAAACCCTTTACATTGTTTTCCCTCATTCACATTTAACATACGGACCATTGACTAATGTTTAAAATGTCATGAAAACACATTAATACAGGATTTATTTTCAAGGAGGATTCTCATGTAAGTGTAAGTTCTAATGTATATTTAAAGACACTCAGCCACTAGGTAACCGTCGCCATAATACAGAATGTTAATGAACTACACCGAAATAATTGTAGCGATTTTAGACGTGACTAATATTAGTAAGTTGAGATAGGTAATGCATGATCTGCGCCTAAAGATAACGCAGCTAATTGTGTAAAACCTAATTGGCAATAGATGCTGATAAGGTGGTATTTAAACAAGATGGGTGCAATTATAGGATTAGAATGTCTTTAAAACTGCTTCCCGAGTATAGAAATATCGATTCTTAGTAGATCCTTACTGGAATTCTCAAGATTTAATGCCCCCAAAATCTCTCAAATCTCGAAATAATCACCTGGCATTGCAACATTGAACAGCAATTAACTGGCTTGTCGCACCATGCAGCCTACTCTAGTGCTGCTTCCGTAAGTATTCTGGTGGTCCAATCCGTAACCCCGAAAACGGGGAATCCTTGGGTCCTGGGTTCGGTTCCTATTTTGCTTCTTTTTCCTTTTTTATACGTACATTCTAATAGTGATTCGTAACTAAGAACGTAAATCTGATTGGCCACTGCAAGGGGGAGTCCAACTGTAGATTGGCCAGCACGCTCTCCCGACCTCAACCCAATGGATTTCTTTCTCTAGGGTGACTTCAAGTCTCTAGTGCATGAAACATCTACTATTTCCTCAGAAGAGGACCTAACTATCCTATTTTATGTAAGTTAGTTCACCCTTCAAGCTATCTCCCATTTAGACGTACAGCATGTGAAAGCATTAAGCAGGATTAAACCTTTGTTAGAAAGAACTGTAATTAATTGCACTGACAAGGTGAAATTATTCCGGAAATGCATACATTTATACAAGAATTAAAAGTTTAGATAAAATATTTAAAAAGCAACCAGACAATCAAAACAGAACAAGAACAAATTGAAAAACGAAAATAATGGGAGAAGACTCGAACTCATTTACGCTTGATTTGAAAGCTGATGTCTTAGTCATTGCACATGACTTCCCTTTGACACGTCTCTTTATTCTTGTGTCTTGTGTACGCAAATGGTGTTATTAGCAGTGGCGTGCTGGCACTTTAAGAAACTTATAGCTGTAACTTACACATTTGAACCAACAGTCCATATATCTCCTATCTCAAATTACTTGTTAAGGATATCTCCATTTCCGTAAAACTGCTGCATGAATAGTGTTTAGCTTAAAAGGCTAGGCTGGATTTGAGATTCTTTCTTACAGTGGCAACTTTGTATTGTTTCTAACAACTTGATCATAAAATGTCTATAAAATATTTATAGCACCGTGATGTAACACTGACTTCCCTACGGTTGTAATCTTTTCCAGCATTTCGAGTACTTGGCAACCAGTCCGGCTGTGACTTCTCTACTTCTCATTTGTAAGTGACAGCTGTAATTACAAATGTAATCCTTGGGACTCATTGCAGCTCAAATTAATTTCTACTGTTACTAAAACTAGTCTGGGAGCTAGTTTTGTACAGTGAAAATGTCAATACCTCTTTAATCCTATCCAGCCACCACATTTTGTTCACTCGGTGTGCCCACGTTTGTTCTATGTTGAATGCTTGCCGCCGAGTTGCTAACATACGCTCATATGACTTATTCCGTAAGTTTACGGTTTGTACAGTTACCTGTGCTGAATGTTCACATGACTTCTTCCGACGCTGCGATTTCATAGCGTAACAAACCCGAAGTACACGATGCAAATGTGTTGTGTGTTGTAGAACTCTTTGTTCCGCCCTGCAATCACGGAAACTCAGAAGCCTGCCAGAGTTAGCATGCTGATCAACAAACTTAAATGAGACCCGCCTTGGTAGCGTATATGGTAGCGTGTCTGCCTCACGGTCAAGAAGACCCGAGTTCGAATCTCGGTCAGGCTGAGTTACCCGGATAAGGTTTCCCGTGGTTTTCCTTTATCCTTCAAGGCGAATGTTAGTTAACTGTAAGCTCCATGGACCTTGGACTCATTTGAGCATCATTTCACCCAGTTGATTCACCATCCGATAACGTTGGAGGACGGACGTAAATTACAAAAAAAAAAAAAAAAAAAAAAAAAAAAAAAAAAAAAAAAAAACTTAAACGATACCATTAGTATTGGATAAAACCACGGTGACATTGCTATGTAGTTAAAATATCCAAAATAAAATCCAAAATCGTAAATATAGATCATTCAGAGGCCACACAGTACATCTCAAAGGATATAGGCGTTCTTATGAGGAAAGAAGCCTGCAGTCTGAATGGCAGATGATTACCACGAAGAATGAAGACATTTTGATATTAATATGTATGCACATTGATGAAGGCGTTTAAAGATTACCCAAGTTACATTTTCGGGCATTTAAACCAGCGCATGGAAAGCTTCTCAGTGAAGATATTAAATGAGAAAAATTTTCTTTAAGGATATTTATGACTGAAATTTTATGAACATTTTCAAAAATTCACCTTTCCCTCTTTTAGTCTATAAAATAGTGTAAGCCTTCCTGAATCGAAAGAATGCTTAGATAGCCTCCGCACGTCATTTTTAAATCCTCTAATCGAGTTTGAAATTACGCGAATGCTAGTGTTTAGATATAAATTCTAATTCGTTATCCTTTGTTTTCTTGCTATTCAAAAGTTCAGCACTTTTGATAATTTGAAATGCTCCTTGCGTCGCAGTTTTAGTGTTAAGACTAATGAAACTTGCTACACAGCTTCATAGAGACACAGTGAATAGAAATTGGTTTTATTGTGAGACAAATTTAAGCACACTTTCCTTACTTCAAAACACAAACATTTTCAAACTTTGGGCAAAAATCCATATTCATAGTTTTAAAAATTTCTGGAGGCTAAGGTTATTGAGACACAGAGAAACCTAGGGAAAATTCAAAACAAGGATATACTGGGAATCTGTTGTTAAAATATTAGACCAAAATTTAAGTTATTTTGTCGCAAGAGACATTTTAGCTGACGTAACCAAGAATAAATAAAATTGACCATAGTTTCCAAACTATCAAAATTAAGTTGATAAAAGCTGGGCAGTATCATATTTGCTCTAAGTTACATCTGTGCTATAAATCTTAAAACGCTTACGTTATTAGTTCAGGATTTCAAATTTACAGTCCTAGGTAACCTTAAAGGTGGCATAATAGTAGGACAAAACAATTAATCTGCACCTCTCAGAAATCATGCGTGGGACCTTTTAAGAATAATTAATTAAATTCCGGTATATAAATTTAAGAAAATTATGTTTGTGGGGCTCATAAAAGCCTTCAAATAAAAATATTGGGGAAGTAAATATATCGTGTTTCTTAGGTTATTACTAGGGCTGTTCCATAAAAAATGATCATAATTTTTACGGTCATAATTTTTCCCACTAAAATTCAATCTTATTATATTCTGTTAGCTTAATGTGAAACAAACACGCCGTATTAGTTTCATTGTTGGTACTCCTGGTTCCCGCCTGTGAGAACCAGGTAAGTTCAGACATGTCCAGTATCCCCTATCGCTGCAATGGAGGTTACATGCAGTTAAAGTTGATGTTAGAGGAAGATCCGGAGTTTATTTCAAACGTAATCACTGCTGATAAAACTTGTCTACATCATTTTGATCCTGAGAGCAAACAGCAAAGCTCAGTGTGGAAATCTCCATCACCAACTCCCCAAAAAACAAAAGTGGTTGCTTCTGCTGGGAAAGCTATGGTCATCTAATTCTTTGATATTCATGGAATGGTTTATCAGCATGTTGTACCTGCACACACATCAGTAACTGGACAATGCTACAGAGATGTCCTGAAGACATTGCAAGTCCGTATCAGGCGCAAACGAACACATTTTTGTGAAGCAGGCTGGATGCTGCATCACGATAGTGCGCGGCCGTATATTGCCAATGTTTTGCTGAATATCTTGCAAAAGTCAACGTGAAGTACATCCCTCACCCTCCCTATAGTTCGAATTTAGCCGCATGTCACTTGTTTCTATTCCTTAACATAAAGAAACGCCTTCGTGGGAGACATTATCCATCATCAGAAGTATTGGTGAAGGCTGCGGAGGCGATTTTGAAGGATCTCTCAAAATTGGTTTCCAGCATGTCTTTGAAGACCGGCAGAAACGCTGGGATAAGTGCATCGCATTCAGGGAAGACTATTTTGAGGACTATAAAAATTATGAGGATGAGTAAAGCTACGTTGTGAAAAAAAAATTGAGATCATTCTTTATTGAACAGCCCTCGTACAAACTCATTTTTAATGTAAATGTTGCTGTTTTAAATTTACCATCAACGTTTTCTATGTAGTTACTGTTGTATATCCAGCATTTATTTAGATTGTTGCTACTAAACTGAGCAATCCTAATTAACAAAACAAATTTTAGATTCAACTCTGATAATATTTGTTTTAGATTTCGGCGAGTAATAATAGCATTGTTATACCACGTTATCGTGTAAACTTATTCGCTAATAATTGCCTTCATATTGCGTGTTGATGACAGTGGAACTGTTTACCAATCTTGGTTTTGTGGTTTGGAAGGAGAATTAAGACTTACTTTGCTTCTCAGGTCTCATTTTCAGAATCTACGCCAGCAACATTCGTTTTGCTGTTTTTTACATCTCGTCCATAACATAATTTCAGCCACAGAACACTTTTAAGGCCAGAATGTGTTCGAGCAAGTAGACATATGCGGGTCCCACGCTTTTGTGGGGTCAACACATACATGTCTCCAGGTTATATGGAGCGAATGTTCGGAAATATATGTGCATTTAAAGATATCTTGCGGTGAACGTGTAAGATATGTATGCCACTATTAGATTCTTCACATATATTCAAAATCAACAATAATACTTAACCACGTCATATTAATAACCTAGGTTTGCTATCGGGAAAAGAATATAACGGTAGTAATTTTCTGTCAAATTTAATATTTCAAAAAGATTGAATTTATAAGAGTGGCAAATAAGAATTGTTTTCTAAAACAAAAATATCTCAGAAAACAACAAAGGTAGGGGTATAAGTTTATAAAAATTGCGAAAATGGATTTTTACTGTATAATTTTCAAAAATTGCCGTTTTATCCAAGCATTTATTTAACTGCCAGTTTTGTTTTCAACAGCTCACTTGATATTACCGTGGCAAGGGTTACGCCAGCATGCGGATTAACTTTGATTTCGTGATTGGTTTATCGCGTAAAGCAGGCATTGTCAACTGTCCAGTACTTAAGTGTTAGTCACAGTAGGTTAGCGATGTGCAAGTCCCGCACAGTATCGTCGAGGAGTGAATGTCGGTCAGAACTGGTTACATAAAATGCCATTATTAATCTAGTACAATCTAGCTTGTCAACATAGTTGACCGCAAAGACACAGAATTGTAAACGAAAATTATTCTTTCTCCTAATGACCATGACCCTTCTGACTGACGTTTCCATTTTCATTTATACCCACCTTTAACTGCAATGGTCATATCGGCGGTCGTTCTCTATTAGAGCATATCGAAGGTGCTAATTCGTATTCGGAGAGTTTTGATCATTATATCACGCACACATTGTCACTCTCATTGATAGTTACAGACCCTGAGAAAGATGAGGAATCATCTTGGCCGGAGAAAAATCCCCCACCCGCCATCGCCGAGAAAATAACTCAAACTTGGATTTGAAACCTTCCTTCCCTAACACGCTTCCTCAAATACCATTTTATTTCATGAATATCCGGTGTTTTTTTTTTTTTTTTTTTTTTTTTAGTAATTTACGTTCTCCGACGCTAAGTCATGTCGGACGATCAATGAAATGGCTGAATGATGCTCAAATGAGCCCGGTATCCATGGAGCTTAGAGTTACCCGACATTCGTCTTTCAGGATAAGGGAAATAAGGGAAAACCCCGGAAAAAACCTTATCCAGATTACTCACCCTAACCAAAATTCGAACTCGGGGCCTCTTGAACGTGATATATCCAGTGTCCAATTCCAGCTACATGCGCTACGGAAAGACACTAAAGACTGTATGGAAATGATGATGATGATGATGATGATGATGATGATGATGATGATGATGATGATGATGATGATGATGATGATGATGATGATGATGATGATGATGATGATGATGATGATGATGATGATGATGATGATGATGATGATGATGATGATGATGATGATGATGATGATGATGATGATGATGATGATGATGATGATGATGATGATGATGATGATGATGATGATGATGATGATGATGATGATGATGATGATGATGATGATGATGATGATGATGATGATGATGATGATGATGTCGATGACGATGACGACGGTGACGGCGATGGCGACGGCGATGGCGATGGTCGTGATGATGATGATGATGATGATAATGATGATGAACTTTATTGTACTATGTTTTATTATATTATATCATTCTTGTTGTTTTTATTATACAGTCCACTAGACTGAGAAAAAATACTAACAGAACGTATCTGATAACGTGACTTGGGGAAAGAAAAAAAAATTTAAAGTAAAAGTATAGCGATATATTGGTTTCCTAATAAGAGTAAGAATTAGATATGAATGAAATATTTAATATGGGTATACCTTACCAGTATACTTCCTACACTCTAATAAAATATTTTGCCTGTTATTGTTTAATATATCCATATATTCAAGGATATATATTCAGAGTTTGTCATCCGAATGAGTGAACATGTCTCTCGAAGCTGGGACAAGTGATTTTCCGATCAACAAACCTGAAGTAACTGATTCTCAGGGAAGAAGAATTATATTTAATTTGAACAAGTTTTTAGAAAGCTCTCCAATCCAGAATATGGGGCAAGTGTACTTTAAAAAAAAAAAAAAAAAAAAAAAAAAACAGCAATTAACTGTGGAAGCTGGTGGTAAAAGTAGTGTGTACACAGTGTCACGAATTTGTAGTGAAGTACCTTCATCCTTAGAAAAATGGAGTGTGCCTGTATTTCAATCTCCGGGAAAGACATAGAAAGCTGGAAAGCGAGTAACTGGATTGGATACAGTGTTTGTTGTTCCACTGCTGTGACTTGTGTCAAGGTAATATTTTAATGTTTTAGGAATATTTAATGTAAATTAATTGTTCTGTCGCACTGGCCGTGTATAGGCTGAAGTATGGAAAGATATAGTTAGACTGAAAAATTCAGTAGCTCAAGGGTTAGAGCGGCTGGACGCCAACCAGAAGATCCGTGGTTCAAATCCCGGCGATGGCATTGAATTTTTCAGTCTGACTCTATCTTTCCAATATTTAATGTGTTGTTTAACTAAGGGAAAAATGGGCAGAACCTTTGCTGGCGTGTAAAACGTGCTATGTACATAACATCTGCCGGTACACGCACTACGTTTGGCAACAGCGCTCCGCTTGAGCATTGGCCAGCGTTCATATCCCTTGAACTTTTGCAAGCGGTATAATGTTTATTTTGGTACTGGGTATAGCGTCAAGTGGGAAACTCGGGTTCGATTCGCAGTACAACGTGGTAATTTTCTCCCGTTGGGAGATATAGTCTGAGATGTACTGAGCGTCGTTAGGTCCCTAAGGGGCTATTTGAGGAGATACTTGATACAGAACTAGAGGCTCCTGGCCGTGAAGATCGCTACGTCGGACGGTAGGACACTGGATACTGCCCATATTCCCTTTCCAGCACTGCAAGCCCCTTATGACACTTGCGGTGTGCAGGGGCTAAGCTCAAGATCTATATCCGTAAAGGGCTGTTGCTCGCGCGGCTATTAATAGTTAATTTGCTAGTTATAATGCTTATCAAATTTTATTTCATGTCTTTCACAACCATATGGCTGAAACATTCCTTCTTGTTGCAATTATTCTAGGGAAAAATAGTTTAAACCACACAGCTATTTAATAAATGCTTAGGTAGGTACACCATTTGTATGTAATTTCGTACTATTGAATTTTAATGTTTACGAGTATTAGATTGCATTGATTGAATTATCAAAGAGAAACCTCTGTTCTTCTCTTCTGCAGATTTGCTATTTTAGGAAATTTTCTCGTTGTACTATGGAACAATTGGTTGACGGCCCCTTACGTAGAGGTGTATATAAATATCCTACAAGGAAAATGTTTCTATGTAGCTAGTTGGTTGCGTGGGTTTGCATGCAGTAGTAACCATTTATAGTTTTTAACAACTTGACCCATTTCTAACACTACTTACTGCTTTTAAAGGCTTTTCCACTTCCTAACAATGGTCTTTTAAACCCTGACGTCAACTATGATGCTCTTTCTGTGATTCCTCCTGTATTCCTATAGATCTAGTCGCTTGTATTGTACGTTCTCTCCAGGTGAATGGTGGGCGTCCCTTCTTTTTCCGCCTTGTAATCGGCCAATTTGTTCCTTTTTAAGCCATCTTTCCTGGGATATGCTCTGTACTGCACATACCATTTTATAGATTCATTTCCTATGATGTTTATTTGTTTCAAGAATGAAATTAACTATGGCAACAGGTCACTTAGGCATATTCAGGCCTAATAAAATATCTACATTTCTTTGAGTTTCCACTTTAACAAATGAGCGTGCTGATAATATGTAACCATGTTCAGGTAGATTACTCAGTGCTACTTTTAGCAATTTTGTGAGCATTAGGATACACTATTTTCCACTATAAAAGTGGAAAGCTAATGGCCATATGTTTCTGTCCAGTTAAGACTTAGAACAATTTTTAGTAAAATCATCACCGCTGCAAATACCCAGTATCGTCAACTATGATTTTTATTAAAATTAAATGACTCCAGTGCTTCCAGTGGTAACCTCTAATTCACTCCTATCATAGAAATCACTACCCCATTCTTCAATTAGCGATTAACAGATATCATAGCTAGAACTTGGAGTCTATTTGCGCTCTGGATGGCACGCACTTGTTGCTCGCATGGATATAAAACCTTATTACAAGCTGAAAGCTTCATTATCATATCCTTTTTCACTCTTGTACAAATTCTTTACAAATGATTCACTCCACATAGACGCGCGCGGACACACAAACCTATTTCCCGTAGGGGAGGGGATCCGTCCCCTTCAGCTGCTTTAGTGCAAGCGCTGTGGACCCTTAGCACTCGTGGTACCTCTGACGTTACTAGAGAAACCTCGGGCCGAACTACCGAGCCCCTCCCATCGGGGAGTTGTTCGGATTGGGTTGGACTCGAGGGGGCAGTGTGCTTCCCGACACCCACGGGAAATTGGGTACTTCCGGCCAGGCTACGGCCGCCCGGAGGGGGTAGAGGGCTGCCTCATAAGTCCCGAGTACTAACCTGCAGAGCTAGTAGGAGGTGTGATAGACCACCAGGTGGCCCCACCGAGGTTTTCGGTAGTCTTCCCTGCGGAGTTGACGCGCGTAAGTGGCGTATCCAATTCCATCCCTTCTTGACGTTGTTGTCATTGGGGGGGGGGGGTTTAAGAAATCAGGTATTGCCCTATGGACAGACCCCTGGAGCTACCCATCGCTCCCGAGTTGAAGGAGGCGAGGTTCTTCCGACTTTTGGGTAGATTCTCTGCACCTAACACTTAACACAAACCTATTTGACATATATTGTGTGATCTGATATCTCTTATGCACTATTATTTTCTTTTTAGTTAATGAAAAGCCATCCAGAATGAAGAGGACTTCTGAGAAACTTCCCAGACAATTCAAGACATGATTTTCATTTATCATAAAAATATCTTAGACTATGTCAAGTGGAGCCATTTTTGAGAAAATCTATTTTTTTAAATAAAAATGTTAAATATAAATTATAATATGGTGTAGGGGAATGTTCTTGAAAATCTTTATGGCGTATCCTTGAAAGCTGCTGAAGTAAAATACTAAGCTTATATACAACTGATCATTGTTTTGTTTTAACTTATGCTGTTTTCTCTTAAATGACTCTCGCAAACCCAAACCTTTACACGTATTTTCTGTGTCGGTGTCCAGTTTTTGGGTGGAGTACAGTTCTTTCACTACTTACTGTCATAGTATAAAAAGTAAGTATAACACTTACAGACTACCAAATAAACTGCTACAGTATTTCTGTTGTCAAGACGCTGTCCTCCGCTGATTAGTCACCAAAATGTTCACATATGTCTCACGTGGTACCAAATAAGACGAATGGATATCAGAACTGTTATGGGAGTAGCTCGGCTTACTCACAAACACCCTTACCGTCACGCTTGTTTTAGACTATAGAGGAATTCGCAATGAAGCTTAACGATAACTGTGCAACATAAACACGTAACCTTGGATCTTTGTTATTTAGTTGAAAGCGGAGTCTAGATGTTACGTGAATTTATGCAGACAATTGCGTCCTTATTTATGCTATCGCTCCTTCGAATTAGCCGTGCTCCAGGGCGAAGCAGTTCTAAGGTTATGTTCATTCATCAGTTACCGAGTGGAATGTTCAGGCGGTGACGTCTGATGCCGCCCTTTGACTTAGGCTTTTCCGTGGTTGTCCCTTGTAGCTAGGCGAATGTTGGTGTGGCTTCTCTTAATCCATGTATTCCTTTTCTTTCCTTCCCCATTTTATTCCATTCGTCTACCAGGTTTGTTTGTCAGTGCGGTGGTTCCGGCATATGCGGGCAGATGGTTCGGATGTTTTCGCAGTGAAAACCTTCACTGGTCTCACTTGAATTAAACGCTAGTCTTGCTTCGATGTCATTTCTTTGGGTGCTGGTGAAGAGCTTCAGTGATGTGCTGGTTCTCTATCTGTAGAACTATTAGACACTTTGCACGTCTCAATGTCTTTGCTCTGTTCCCGTTATTGGCCGGTCATTGTCTCCCTTCTCCTCATCTCTTATCCGCAAGGAATGGTAGCTCCGGGCCAAATGTCAGTGAACTAGATGTTCCCCTTCGTTATAGTCACGCTGTTCACCATTTTGAGCTACTTTGGTCTTCGTGCACAATTTAAAAGGTCTCCAAACCAATTTATTGAACCCAACATCCTCTGCGTCTAAAATTGTTGGCTTTCAGCTGAAGAACAGCATAATGCGTAACTAATGCAAGCTGCAGTTACTTAATCAATTACAAACAATCCCCCTTACTTTGATCTCCCATACGTGAAGTGTCTGTATGTACATAGTTTAATTGAATGAATCGTGTTTGCATTATCCGGATAAGTGTTAAAAGTTTGCTATAGCTAACGTCTGCTATTGGTGTTATAGTGACATGGTCTCTAAGCTTGCTTTCTTTATTAGTAAATGACTGAGATTATTACACAGTCAGCAACTGTAAATTAAATCTTACAGATTATTCGGAAATTAAATATATTTACCCTAAATATTTTGTGTTTCCACAAATTTTATATAGAAGTTCTTGTAGAATTGAAATAAAAGCACTTTTCTGCAACTGAAATTAACGTTTATAAGATCAATTATTAATATTTAGACAAGCAGACACTTACGTGACACACAACCTTTTCCCTCCTGCCAGCTTCTGGAGCGTGGGTGGTAGCATGGCTACCTCACGTTCAAGAGGTCCCAAGTTCGAGTCTCAATCAGGATCAGTTATCTTGATAATGTTTTTTCTGGTGTTTTCCCTTATCCCGAATGACAACCTCAGGTAACTCTAAGGTATATGGATCCTGGGCTCATTCGCGCACAATTTCATCCATTTCTTTCATCGCCGAATAGAACATAATTGGAGGCCGTAAATTAAAAGAAATAGTTCCCCCCTAATGGTTCCCTTCTAGTCCTTCTCCCTTTTCTTGTTATTTTTTGGTTGTTTTTGCATTTACTTTCTCACATACACCCACATTTATGAGTGCATAAATACTCATGCCCGAAGCACTCATCCAATCTCCTGCTCCTCAAAAATATTAAAACTAAACATTTTAACAAGTGCGCTGTGGGGCGGCAATATTCAGACCATGTACACATCAGTTTCCCATGACAGTGTATCTTATAATGCAGAACAATGCTTGGCTAATACTAGGAGAATGGCTTTGAAGCTTTATTTTCCTATCCTTCAGGTAGCCTTTTGCAGAGCAGTCTATTATCTTAAATTGACATAAAGTTCTAATTTTAAAGAAGATTGAGAAGTACCAGTATTTAACACCTGGATGCAGTTGTTGAAAGTACATTAGATATGTACTGTATCGTTTCATGGCACCTAAACTGAGGTCATGTGTGAAGAAGAATCTGATAGCTGCTACCCAGGTCACTCTTGGGACTAGAACTAGAGAAAATCTTGTTAATAATGTGAAAAAGAAAAGAGCGCATTACACTAATAAAAGGTGTGAAAAGGGAACGTAGCGTATGTGCCTTAAGAAGTGGAATAAATGGGCTGGGCTTACATGGTTAGCTTAGCTATTGTATCTATTGACCTGGATGATTCCATATTTAGGCTCGATTGCACAGATCTCTCCAGCGGCTTTTAAATCAAGACAAAATGTTACTACAGTACGTTTTCAGTAACAAGTCTTGAACCATACTCAGATAAAATAGATTATTGAATACGATATAAAACAACGGGATTAATGAGCAAACCTTCAGGACTAAACTGGCAGTAAAATGTACATGGAAAGAGATACGTATAAATTTAAGACTATTTTTATTGTGAGTTTATTATAAGATCGCAACATTCAAGTACAGACTGTAAAAATGGAGCATGCATATAAATATGTTTTGCAATATATGTTACAACGTACGTGCATATATTTATACTTCTTATGCAAATGTCACAGAACAGTTAACTTACCAAAGTTAGTGATTTAAAGTTTTACCATTGATAACACTTTCATTACTGAAAATCTTCAGCTGATAAATTAAAGCATTAAACATTTGATGCTTTTGAGTAACCAAATGTTTTTATTACTCATAAATTCCAAAGAGCGAGGTGTTCAGAAAATCCCTCTATAGGGACCAAGAACTCAGAATAGAGGACAGAGTAGAAAAACTTTAGATAAGAACCTATTTTCAGAAATGTGCCACTTCCTTGTTATTGGACACACCAACGTGACACTACGTGATCTTCACTTTTGTAAATGAGTAAATGGCAGGCATAGGTTTAGATATTTGGTTTGAGCACAATAATTGGACTATTTTAATTGGTACTCATTGGAAGTCATATTAACAAATTGGGTCAATGTTGGATATAAATATAAAAATCGCGAGATAAATTAAAAATGAGTTTTTATTTAAGGATATCTTTTAACTGTTCTCGGCGTCCAATTATGTGTTGAGCGTGAACGACAGCTCAATTTTGCTCAGGAGCCTACTTATCACACTTGAGATTCTTCTACATGCTGTAAATCCGGCTTTACTTCCCTTTCAAAGAAAGCCATTCTAAGAATTGTTTACGCCCTGAAATATCTATTGTCCTCCACCGAGTTTGATTCTGCGACCCCAAGTTCAAAGTGTGGCCTACGTGTTCTAACTCCAATTGTACTCAATTTGCCATGAGATACGTTACAAATAAGTCTTCAATCAGAGCTTCTCGGGTCACCAGTCTAGCTTTCGGGCATACTAGTTCTATGGCCGAAACCTCAAGCAAATTTATAAATATTGCACAACTGATAAACCAAGAAGCTCTAATCAATCAATAATTATTCATTATAATAGTATAAATTAAAATGAGTATAATCATTATTAATATTAAAATATTAAAATGATTATAATCATTTCTGGATATGATTTCTCGTTCATTGCGTTGTTTTTCTGTGCCATAATTGGCCTGAGGGTTGTTAGTGGGAATCTCCCGAAGACGCTATATAAATAATTAATGCACTCTGTCAGCCTGGTTACCTGAAGATTAAATTTTCAGAGACACCAAGCGTAAAAGAAATTTACGTTTTTACGTTCAATTTAGGTGCATTAAGAATCGTGATACTCAAATGAAACATTAATCGAAATAATTTTAACTCTGGTGTTCATTTCAGAATATTGCAAACCTACAAAAGATAAGGCTATCAAACTAAAAGTTTATGCTAATTTCTGGCACTTATTCTCAGGGACCTTTAACATTTTCATCGGGGAGTGGTAAGGAAAGGAATGGATGCACATTTCTTACGAGTGATAGAACTCGGTAGGTCATTATTGATTTTATTAAAGATAGTGAACTTCAGCTAAGAAATAAGTATGTTTATTTGAGTTATATTCATGTATTTCATTTTTAAACTTCTACGTGTTTCTCATATTATCCTTCTGCTATGGAGGACTTGCAAGTTAGCTCCTGTGAAGCAGTAAACGGGCTCTGGATCAGAGAGCATATCCAGCCTGGTATGTGAGTACGAAAGGTCATTATGGAGGAGTTAGTGAATGAATGACGTCGGAAACAGAAGGAACCTATGAAAACTTGCTCTTTCTACCAAAATTCCCACATACGGTCGCTCTTACTTGGGTCGCCTTGGAGGGAGGCGATAGGTCTGACTACTGGGTCACCACTCTTCTAACCTCAACGCGTCAACCGTTCTTAAAGTTGTACAAATTCAGTTTGAATGCCTCCGTTTAATCTTTCTCATACTTTCCCGCGCTACTCTTAACTCGCGGGCTTGTTCTCTAACGTCTACACTCTGCAGATGTCTACCAGGCTTCCAGCAGCATTTGGTCTAGAAATCCGCTATACTTAACTCGTAGTAACCACGTAACCCCTGTTATTATTTTCAGAAACCTGCCAGAATCCTCAAAAATGTGTTAAAAACACGCAGCCCAGCTACTTAGTTTAAATTACGGAATGTGACTATTGTACTATTTGGAATATGATAGTCGTAAATAAACTGATAGATCACGAAAATCAACGATCCAGCTTTGGGAAGGAAGGTGCTGACTCATCTCCTATATCGAATGATCGTCCACAGATTATTAGAGGTATCTGTATCTCATGGCTCTATTAGTAATCCATTAAGCCAAACAAATCATCCTCTTATCAACACATTAGTGAATCAGTCTACCAAACCAATGTTAAAGCATTTAAAGTTCAGTTTTGTTAGCATTTAAATGGGTCAATGAATCAGTTCTTGTATATTCGAATTATATATGATGTTCCATCACTGTGGAAAGAGAGTTTGTTCCATCCTGAATATTTACGAAGGCTTGGTAAAATATGGCCACATTCTCAGAAGTTTGCTAGCTACTACTACGTAGAACTTAATGGCAAGGATCCAATGACTTCACTTCCCTTCTAATGGTTAAAAATGCCACTTTTCTAAGAGAGAATCGGAACATTATACCCTTTTTTATGAGCGAGGGGTACTATGAGGAAATATTTTATATGTACGTGTGGCAAACAAACAAATAAAATTACCATAACATTGAGAAAAGTTATTCAAGTGCTAGAAATAAGATATGCAGAATATGAGAATTATACTGATAGCTTCCTTAATGGCATTTATCATTCTCTTTTAAAAACAATTAAGAGGCTCAGCCGTGAAAAAGAGGAAGAACAGGATCTGTATGATTCACATTTAAGGATGTCAAAGATTTCGAATCGAGTCAGCAAGAAAATGATATAAATAACACATTGATTAACTTATTGAAAAGAATTATCGAACATTTAACGTATATCCTAGTTCTAAAATTGCACGCTGTCAAATGTTAAACGCTTTTAATCAAAGTAAGAATTTCACTTTAAAGTTTTATTTGAAGATTTTACATATAAACGGACTAATTTAAGTGTAATTACCAGACTGTGCAAGTGGATTTTGAGAAGTAGAGTTTGAAGTTCAATTACTCGTACTTTATCTTGTTCAGTAGCTTTTCGGTTCATCTTCTACTATCAAAGACGTTCATTTCTGTGATTTATTTACTGTGTAACCGAACAATCCCAAGTTTTTGATTACCCATCTCGTATCTGAATTTGTGCCTGGACAGAACTTTTATTGGAATTTTTCCTTGAAGTACTAGAAAACATTCATCTTTCGGAAACCCAAACTAATTGAGCACTCATTAATACCCACCACTAGGTTCATTTTCTAGATTTCAGACACTAAAAATTCTGAACCATGTCATTAAAAGCAATCATTTTTTAGGATTTGCAGTCTTCAAGTAAGTATATGTTTCTCATATTAGGTGCTTTACTTTCTCAAAAATGAAAATTCTTGGCTTAAAAAAAAAACATGACGTATAGGTATGTTCATATTAATAAATAACCCACGGCGCGACAGCCCTTAGAGGGTCAAGGCCTACCAACCCGACTGCCGGCTTCACGCCCACTTACGCACGGCAGAGGTGGACGATCATCCAACCGATACGGGGAGGAGATGTGCTCAGCATCTCGGCATCTCCCAGCCGGAATGTTGGTTTTCGTGACCAGGGCCGCTTACCTAGCGTAAGCTCCTCACTTTCCTCACGATGCTGAGTGGGCACCGGTCCTATACCCGGGGCCTAAAATTCCCACCACATGGGTGGGATCGAACCCGGGCCGCTTTCCGTGACCAGGGACCAAGGCATGCTGC
>CM060948.1:60279568-60482068 GCA_030765055.1 Mantis religiosa
TAACCAAGTGCTCTCAAGTAGGGTCGTTCTACGGAGGAAAATGCATAATGAGAGGAAATGTAATTATCCAGAAAAGTGGTGTTGGTAATGTGGTCAGCTTCAGATGCAACTCCACTTTGAAACCAAAATGACCCCTAAAATGTAGCTCAGCCTCGTTTGTGACCTGCCTTTTTTTCTGAGGATGAAGAGTAGCGTTGCATTGTGAGAATATCAAGCAGAAAGAAAATCCTTATACATAGTACCTCCTTCATTTCGTTCTGCTTTCTTGTTGGGGAAAACATTTACTTTTTGAATTACTGATATCTGTAAATGTATTTAGTTAATGAACTAATTCGTAAATATTGTCACCTCTTGTAAAGAAAGAGACGTCAGAAGTTAATGTAATGCACATTCGTGATTTACTATATTCTGTTAGGATTTCATTGTTGGTCAAGTCCTGAAGTCCCCTTAGAGTTTTGTTGTAATTGTCTTATAATAAAAACTTAAACTCATGAAAATAATCGACAATTTTACAGTATAGTGTCATAAGAAAATTATTTATCTGACATGAACATCTACCAGGTTTATTTGCACAAAGTATTTATCCTAATTTAATCCCAACTGGTGGAGTGTTTATTCTAGATACACACAGGGAGAGTATTGTACAAATAAATGTAGATTTTGGGCATGAATTTTGAGAACCACTGATCAACAATCTTGATCCATCCTACTGAGGGGAAAAAAATAGTTATAACATAAGCTCGAGGTATCTACCAGGGCAATCCACACAAATTGAAGACTGACATCCCCTCAATGACCAGAGAGTTACTGAGCTGTCCCAAAAGGGTGCCCAGCGCCTCCGTGGGGCTTTCCGTAGGGCAAGACCTAGAGACTAACAAGCCTCCCCCCCCCATCTGATCCTATGGACTCAATACGGGATGGAAGTGGATACGCCACTTACGCGCGCCAACCCCAAAGAGGAAGGCTACCGATATGACCACGGTGGGGCCGCCCGGTGATCTAGCACACCTTCTACTAGCTATGCAGGCTAGTACGCGGGAATATATGGCTTCCCTCAACCCCGTCCGGAGACGTACCCGATTTCTCATGGGTATCGGGAATCACTGCCCCCTCGAGTCCAAACCAATCCGAACAACTTCCAATCAGGGAGGGGCTTGAATGTTCAGCCCGAGGTTCCTCTAATAACGTCAGAGGTACCACGAGGGCTAGGGGTCCGCAGCGCCCGCATCACGGCAGTTGAAGGGGACGGTCCCCTCCCCTAAATGGAGTTATAACATGTCTTGAAAAATTACAGTGTGATCAATAATTAAACAATAAGTAAGAATTTTCACATTATAAGCTATTGTCACAATGACCTACTGGCCAAATTTTTGTTTATTTTATACCGTGCGTTCCCTGAGCGACCGGACCGCCTCGCGGCGCCGTTGGCCTGGGTGACGAGTGGCGCACTTACCGCCAGAGAATAGCACTCTACTACTGCCGTGTCAGTTGAGTTGGAACTGTGGTGTGGGAGAGAACTCTGTGTGCGTGTTCGCCATGCCGCAAAATTTGGGGTTTGGTGTGCAGTAAGTACGCCTAAAATTATCTGTCCCATATTTTTCGACACAATAGTTGTATCACACGTTTATGTACATAAATTGCATTTTACACAATTTTTTCAGCTAACAAGAGATGAACGATTTTCCTTAAATTTACGTTCTTCAACCTTAAGTCATATCGGACGATGAATGAAATGGGTGAAATGGTGCTCAAATGAGCCCGGGGTCCATGGAGCTTAAAGCTACCCGACATTCGTCTTTCAGGATAAGGGAAAACCCCGGAAAAGAACTTATCCAGGTAACTCACCCAAGATTCGAACTCGGGACCTCTTGTACGTGAGGCAGACAGGCTACCATCTACGCTACCGAGGCGGGCAAAAGATTGTGTGGGTGGTTTCAGCAGGACTCAGCTACAGCGCACATTGTTGCGAATTCTATGCATGAATTGCGAAGTGTGTATGGTAACAGAATAATTAGTCGAGGATTGTGGTCGTCTCGTTTCCCTGACCTATCTCCATGTCATTTTTATTTATGGAGAGCGTTAAAGAATGAAGCGTACGCATCCAACCCGCACACGTTACAAGAATTGAAGGACAACATCACGAGAGAAATACAGGCAATCAGGCAAGATGAACTTCTTCGGGTGAACCAAAACTGTTTTCGGAAATTTAGGGAGTGTATTCACGTTGAAGGTCCTCATTTTCAGCATCTGTTATGACTTCAGGTAAGCCTAATTTAAGGTTAGAGTAGTGTTCCGTACACGCTACCTCCCGCTCCTTTAGGCGTAATTCTGGCGGGGAGCGCGCCGGCCCTCACTCATTACGGTGCCGCCGCGGAGTGGTCCGGTCGTTCAAGGAACGCGCGGTATGTCAAAAAGTGCATTTAAAACCTTAAGTTATGAAAAATGTTGCACATGCGCCGATTTTCAATCCCTTTGTAATGAATCTAAATATTTAGTTCTTCACGTGCTTTTTGCTAATAGATTTTTTTAAGGATACACTCTCCACAAATCTGGCAAGGGAGGGAGAAGGATCAATAACATATTATACATTCCTGAATCTACTCCTTGCAGTCATAAGCTGCTTTTGTTTAGAAAACTATTTATGCAAATATAGATAGATCTTCAGTTTTGCTGCATATTTAAATAAAATTATATTCACTTTAAAGCTTTCATCACTACCTTATATTTTATGCCACAAATGTCGATGTTATAGATATCATTACCAATAACCTAAAGCTTTTCTTACACAGAAAGATAAGACGAACAGTAAACAGAAAAATTAATATTAACCATAAACCACACTTCAGAATTAGAATAGGGATATTGAATAATAAACAGTTCTGTATAATATGAACCACATCGGCATATTGGAGAGGGACTTTAAGGGGACACGGCATTTTTTTAAATTTTAATTCCATGGGTTAGACTGACAAGCCCGCCTCGGTAGCGTAGATGGTAGCATGTCTGCCTCACGTTCAAGAGGTCCCGAGTTCGAATCTTGGGTGAGCTACTTGGATAAGGTTTTTTTCCGGGGTTTTACCTTATCCTTCAAGACGAATGTCGGGTAACTCTAAGCTCCATGGAACCTGGACTCATTTGAGCACCATTTCACCCAATTCATTCACCGTCCGATATAACTTAACGTTGGGGCGGACGTAAATTTAAAAAAAAATGGGTTAGTCTGACGCGTAACCACTAAAGCGATCTTCCCTGATTCGCAGGGTCAAGCATCAATATGGATATTAGAAGAAGGGCGATTAGATGTTAGAAATTAAGTTGAATAATAAAATTACTGCACATTTCCGACGTTAAATCCGACTAGAGAAACTATTAAAGTTATGCATTTATGTATATCCTACTATTAAATTACAATTATTGAATAACATGAGTCATACTTTAGCCTTAATGACGTCACGGATGACCCAGCTTTTGTGAAGCTAGAATCCGAGCACAAGAGTACAAAGACACAAAAGGAGAACGGGAATCGAATAATTGTCATTTAAATAGAAGCCTGATATTAAAGGGGAATGAAGTAAAAAAGGCAATATTACATTCGTCGCATTAATTTGTCATGAGCAATAATTATCAACATACGCATTCGCAACTTATAAGGTCAATGATGATCGCATTACAGCATCTACCTCAATAAACGCATGGCTTCATCTGATGATCCGGTTGTTGGAAACAAGATAAAAATGCATGCACCATTAGAAGTACTTTAAATGACAAATGAAGGCCTGCATGTGCTTTTAACCAGGACAAGTCATAATGTACCCCTATAAAGAAAAAACGAAGCTAAAATCTAACGATTACTTCCAATAAACCAGCTATTAGTAGGTGATAGGCAGTAGTAGGGCATCTGTTTTTAAAATGAATGAACTGGTGTTCGACCTATCATTTCTAAACAAAAGAATACGACTTTGAAGATATTATCCATTCTGAGAGCGCCTCTAGTGTGAACATCGATATCCGTGTTTTATTTATTGTTTTCTATACAGGGTGAGTCACCTAAAACTTGCACCGTAAATATTTCTGAAATGGTATGTGCTATTGATATGCGGTTTTCACGGAATTGAACTATAGGCAGGGGCTCGCATTTTCAAATGATACACAGATTTTTATAATTTTTAGAAAGTGTATTTATGTACAAAAGTTACATTTTTTTAAATGGAACACTGCGTATTGACATTAAGAAAATAAAAGTAGAATAAATTAGAATGTCAATGGTGTTTTTTGCACGATTCTAATGTAAGTAGTTTACGAGAAATCGTCATTTGTACAAAACGGGACAATGGCTAGGACAAACTAAAGAAAAACAAGTGAATGAAGAAAAATGAGGATTCTGACAAGTAAACAAAACTGTACCCTCAAAGCCTGTGTTCAAAATGAGCACCACCAGCTTCAATACAAGCTTCCAGTCTAGTATGTAAAGATTGCTGTACACGTTCTAGCATTTCAGTGGAAATTTCAGCGCAGGCAGCAGTAATACGCCGTTTCATATCTTCTGGTGTAGTTGGTATGTCCTTGTAGACAGTGTCTTTCAGCTTCCCCCACAGAAAAAAATCTAAAGGAGTCAAATCTGGTGAACGGGCCGGCCAAGGTACAGGTCCCCTTCGTCCAATCCACCGATTTTGAAACAATCCTTGAAGATAAGCTGTATTAATTCGTGCACTATGGGCCGGACAGCCATCATGTTGATACCACAGATTCCTCCTAGTCTGAAGGGGAACGTCTTCTAACATCTGTGGAAGATCCTCTGTTAGGAGGTTGAGATACTTCAGTGAATTCAGTGTTCCTTCTATGAAAAAAGGGCCAATGATGTGATGGTTCACTATTCCACACCACACGTTCACACTCCATGGATGCTGACGTTCTACCTGACGCAGCCAACGAGGATTGTCAACAGACCAATAGTGCATATTTTTTAGATTTACTTGGCCATGATTAGTAAATGTTGCTTCATCAGTGAACAAGATACATGACAAATTTGGAGTATCATGTCTCAATGCCCATGTACAAAAGGTCACACGATTCTCAAAATCATTGCCATGCAGCACTTGATGGAGAGAGATGTGATACGGATGGAACTTATGACGATGGAGGATGCGGATTACACTTCTTTGACTGATGCCGTTTCCTCGTGCGATTGCACGAGAACTAATGTGGGGATCTACTGCAACAGCAGCTAGAACATTAATTTCTCCTTGCTCTCCAGTTGCTCGTTTGTTTCTGGTGCGTTTTCTAGACGTTATACTACCACTTTCACGTAATTGGTTGAAGAGGTTCACAAATAATTGACGAGATGGTTGACGTCTATTCGGATATGTTTCCAAGTACACTGTACAAGAAAGAACTGCATTCTTTCTACATTCACCATAAACTATGAGCATATCTGCTTTTTCTGCATTGGTAAATACCATCTTCCAAGCACGTCCTACTGCTTCAACTATCACAAAATAACTGCCAGTGTAGACAAAACACATTGTAAACAAACATAACAACATCCTAGCCTAGCAACTAAGCAATTGAATGGAACAAACAACTGCCGGTGCGTTCAATTTTCAAATGACGATTTCTCGTAAACTACTTACATTAGAATCGTGCAAAAAACACCATTGACATTCTAATTTATTCTACTTTTATTTTCTTAATGGCAATACGCATTGTTCCATTTAAAAAAATGTAACTTTTGTACATAAATACACTTTCTAAAAATTATAAAAATCTGTGTATCATTTGAAAATGCGAGCCCCTGCCTATAGTTCAATTCCGTGAAAACCGCATATCAATAGCACATACCATTTCAGAAATATTTACGGTGCAAGTTTTAGGTGACTCACCCTGTATATTGATACCGAAACTAAGAATTGCCATAAGTAAAGAATCATGATGGATGTCAAAGGAATGTTGGTTCTTTGTTACAAAACGGGCAAGGCCAGTTGAGTACAATAGCAGTTGTGGGGGAAAGTTGTTATAACAAAAGCAATGTAAGAAACAGTGTCCTTAGCAGATTTCTAAAGGGGCTCACTTGACTTGTTGAATAGGGTATTCTTTGAACAATTCATAATGGCGACAAAATAGCTACAAAGGGATCTTTGGTTGAAAAGGAGTTTTCAATTAATATAATTGTAATCAAGCACATGTGAGTAAAATCTAAATTAATCCGATAGTGCGACAGCCCATTGAATGCCAAGGCCTGACAACCTGACAACCGGCCTCACTCCCACATACGCAAGATATAGGTGGGCGATCATCCAACCGATACGGGGAGGAGATGTGGTCAGCACCTCGGCAACCCCGGCCAGAAATTTGGCTTTCTTGACCAGGTCAGCTTACTTATCGTAAGCTCCTGAATTTCCTTACGATGCTGAGTGGGCACTGGTCCTACATCAGGGACTTAAAATGCGCACCCCGAGGGGTGGGATCGATCCCGGGCCCTATTCTGTGGTAGGGAACCAAAGTATAATACATTAGCCCACTACGCCACGGCGCAGAACACATATGTGAATAATAATGAGGAAATTGCATCTTCCTTGGACTAAAATACAAAATACCTGAAGGGTGACTTTGATTGAGTAGCAAAATAACCCAATTTTACAAATGATTATTATTCGCAATGTTGTGAACACTATGAGGCATAGCTTAGAGCTGAAAATTAAAATCAGAGATAAGAAGAAATTATTCAACCCAATAACCTTGCTAATTAAAATGCGACGATATTCCTGTTACAATCCTGCCTCTTTAACGTAGTCGTAGCGTGTCAGCCTCACATTCAGGAGGTCCCGAATTCAAATCTCGGTGACGGTGAGTTATCTGAATAAAATCTTTCCGTTGTTTCCCTCTATCCTGAAAGATAAGTGTCAATAACTCTTAAGCTCTATAATGTCCTTATCATCTCATACATTTCAATTATCGTCCGATGGACTTACGTTGGAGGAAATTAATTTCAAAAATCTTGTTACAAATAGTTTATCGCGTAGATAACTTTATGGAATACTATTACTTTTAATGGGACGTCTCACCATCATGAGTAGGGCTTAATAATAGAATACGATTTCCTATGGAACACAACAATCCTTCACTTCACTTTGATGAAAGAGAATGATTGCTGCGTCCTATAATTTATCCAGATTTTGTGAGTACAAATAATTTTATTTACTTTACAATATTTTGAGCATTTACCATTCTTTCATTACACTTTTAATGTTTATTTTTCATTATCTAAAATCGAAATACTTTACAGTACTGACTTCTGACACCAGTATTTTTTATGTTTTTTTTAACTATATTGAAATTTTCATGTAGGACTACAGTTATGGATCTAACTCGAAAGCAATTATATGAGAGAATGTATTCTTTCAATACCACATCTGGGCTGAATGTAATAAATTTCTAAACACGTGTATTATTTGTAATGTAAGCCAAATAGTTTAATAGGGTACTGTCCAAAGGATATTCTTCAGACCATTATAGGCATTTGGTTGTTCTTTGATCCGAAACCTTATCTTAACAATTCATCATAATACACAAGATTATCATTCACCATTTTTGGCCAGTTACATTCATTTTCATTTTATATACTATTTAGTTACAGTAAATAAAGGAAGTATTCCATTACACACAGAAATTTTACAGGTATTTCACCGAAATATATATATATATATATATATATATATATATATATATATCCCTGTGTCCGTAGAAATGAAAGCATTTTTAATAAACGTTCTCTGTTTCTCTCAGCCTCTCTGATGCTCCATACGTGACTACACACAAGTACCTAAATACACAATGAGAGATAAGGTTCATTAGTAAAAATATTACCACGTATCATCTTTCTAATGTTACTTTCATTGTTGCATGTTAGCAATTTTTTGCTTTCTTACTGTCATTAAACTATATATTATTCCACGTACAAAACGTTTTAATTCTTTGCGTACTAATGAATTTCCAATATTTCATGCTCCAAGTAACCTTAACAGCGTTTATTGTACCTCTCTTATGAAGGGGTAGTTGTGGAAGAACGTTTGGGAATGCCTAAGTTTATGGTGCCTGAACGGCAGTTACCACAAATGATGACTGTGGAAAGCTTGGAAAAGCAACTCAGGTTATGCGATCCTACCGGGAACTGAACCACAGACTTTCCCTTCACGAGTCACTTGGTGTCACTGAGCTTTGTGTCGTATGGTTTATGCTGTTGCTTGGGATTTCCTTGGCCCCTTTCATATGAATTACAAAGATCGCTACATCTATGCTTAGATCATTATTTGTATTCCCACTCATTTCCAATTTTGTAGTAATATAATAACCCACGGCGCGACAGCCCTTAGAGGGCCAAGGCCTCCCAACCCGACTGCCGGCCTCACGACCACTTACGCACGGCAGAGGTGGACGACCATCCAACCGATACGGGGAGGAGATGTGGTCAGCATCTCGGCATCCCCCAGCCGGAATGTTGGTTTTCGTGACCAGGGCCACTTACCTAGCGTAAGCTACTCACTTTCCTCACGATGCTGAAAGGGCACCGGTCCTATACCCGGAACCTAAATTCCCCACCACATGGGTGGGATCGAACCAAGGCATGCTGCCTTAGCCCGCTACGCCACGGCGCAGGACTTCAATTTTGTAGTACATATGATAAATATTACGCGTTCTATTTTACATATATGGGCTTGACATGCGCCCAAGTATGCTAGGAGTACCTATCTGAGCCCGATCTAAGTTATTGTTTTGAATTAATGCAGTAATACTTTAAAAGCAAACAGAGCACTGTGAAATTTTGTATATCTACAAAAGTCCTACCACATAACGCAGGCGTAAAACCTCCATATTCATACATTCGCTTACATACAAAGTATAAAGTACACATTGGTTCATAGTTCCCCAAAACCCTCTAAACTTTAGTTGAACCTGCCGGGAACCCATATTTGATTCTCAGATGGACTCCTTCTAGGCTGTGTGCATTCGCCCGTGTAGAGATATGTGGGATGTAAATTACCCCCAGTATACGTGGATATGAGCATCTGCTGAAAAACAGAAAAAAGTATGACGTTACTAATGAATCACTGACTTACGGATGCAGCATACACTCCATGGATTTAATGTTATTAAAAGTTCTGCACATCACAATAACCTCAACACAAGTGCATGTACATAACAGAAAAAATATATTTGTTGCGTTTAGTTTTGGAAACTACTTTAGAATATTTCTGAAAACAACCAAACTGTATAGGTGATTAAATTATACGCTGTTTCACTGCTGTTAGCTAGTATTTAAGAATGAGTGAATGACAATTTGCAGTGTAGCTATATTTCTGTCAAGATTATGCAATTATTCGCACAGTTAACCCAGTCTGAATGTTTTAATTCGTCAGAAAGTCACCATAATGGTTTGTGTAATTGTTTCTTATCATATATATGTTCGTAAATTAAAGCAGAACTTTTCGCAACTCTAACCAAATACTTACTTTCTTGAGAGATTATCACCTTACCAGAGGTTTTGAAATTACATGATTGAGCTCAAAGCCTCGGCTTCGGACACAGTTGCTGTTTGGTTGCTCTTTGCCTAGAAAAGAATTAGGTGCCCACAGGATTTCACATGACACCCCCCTGCCCAAGCACTGCCAACAATCACAAACTCAGTAGCGGTGCCTCTCTTCTCTGTTCTCTCCACTTGATTGCAAACAACGTAGCAGTACACGGTGTTCAGATTTGTTCGTGATTTTACCGCACAAAATTTGACGTCATCAATAGCATCGCTGATGGAGCGAGTTTATATATAATTCCCCTAGCGCCTTGCGATCGTATTTGATGTGCTGACAGCAGCTGTGAGGTCTCCCACTACCGGCAGGTAAACATACATTGAGAGGTGGGTCCTGCCCGCGTGAAATACAGGTGCGTAATTTCGCTTGGTGCGTAGATACGATAACCGTTGTAGTTTGCTTTAATGAATTTCAACACTGTAAATGACGGATAAATGCAAACAATATCTTGCAATTAGCTGTTTCTCGATGAAAATGCGTAGCTTAATATAATTTAATAAATAAATGTCAAATTAATAACAGTATTAGTTTCAAAACATTTTAGTAAGGAAACAGAATTTTTTGTCCTTTCAGCAGTACACGTCATATCGAACGATGAGTGAATAAGTAAATTAATGAATGAAATGGATGATATGATGCTTAAATGAGTCCAGCTTCCCTAGAGCTCAGAGTTAACCAACATTCCTCTTCGTAGGATAAGGGAAACCCCTGGAAAAACCGTATGCAGGGAACTCATCCTTAGCGAGACTCAAACTCGCGACCACTTGAATGTGAGGCACACACGCTAACTCACACCACGGAGGTGGACAAGAAACAGATTATGTATATTATATATTTATCATATTTATTTATTATATTTATTTTTTCTAAGTTGGGAGCAGTCACTTTATAGCATCCAGTGTCTCTCGTTTTGCGAGTAACTGATCCTGTGTCTTGGAAATGTTTAATTCACCTATTGGTTTTCAAAGACCTAAGAATACCAACATTAGTAGACATTTTAATTAAGCGTGAGAATGACAAAAAATTCATATCGTATACTGATAAAACGTAAGAGGTTTATATTACAAACAAAAGTATGTCAATTTGACGGTACCTGGACACTTTCGACAGCATTACGCTCCGAGGGACTTGTGTGAATGTTGGATAGTGTTGTATAAACTCCTCTATGCAGCGGTTTAAATTATATTTATATGTCGCATCAATTTTAATGTCGGTACGAAAGTAGTATTCAACCATGAAGACGCGGTGCTCTGTGTTCATATCCATGATGATAACCTTAGAGTATAAACGTGCTTCTTATACATATGTATGTACTGTCCTCCATAGGAGAGATAGTCTCCGACGCCTGAGATGCAGTGGGGTTGGAGAAGGCTTCCACACCCTCTCTGGAGAGGTTTATGACACTCCATGTCAACACAGTTACAGATCATTTAAAAACATTCTGACGGCTTCTACTTTTATGAATGAATCTTCTCGGTTTTAGTGTACAATGTGAACAGGGCGTATGTTTTTTAACTGTCTATTCCTTGTGTAGCAGGCCTCCTCTGTCACACACATTCACTGTCCTTGCCCCACATACCTTCCAGGAACCTTCTTTGCGTTGCTGGACTGTACTAGAATGTTAATCACGAGAGAGGTGAAAGGAGCTGGTTGTATTAGTTAGCAGCGCAACCACACTCAGAGCGCTGTAATTTGCTTACTTTTCCGCAAAAATTACCGCTTTTTCTCCGTAGAGGGCACCGTGATTTTAAGATAAACTCACCAGTCAACTATGACGCCATTCTTGCTCTATCGGAGTGCGGGAAATAACGATTAAATGTGAACACCGTTTGTATTATTGTCGCGAAACCGTTATCTACGATAGCGCGGCTTGTGTACACAAAGAGCCGGCAAATGAAGATAGCGGAGATAAAGACTTACCGACACAGATAAGTGAGGTAAATAAACATTTCTAGTGACTTCTTAATTGATAGAGATTATTCAGTTTCTGGTTTGTCTTAGAACAGTCTGGAAATTATCAATGAAGGTATATATAAGAGATTGTGACACGTGACAGGAGTCGCAAACAGTCGTGAACAGATGTTGTAACGAGAGCTGATGTTGTAAACAGGTGTAATCAGAACGCTGTTGTGATCATCGACCTTGGTAGATTGTGATTGCGTATGTGATGCAATACTGCTACTGTGAGTGTATTTCTACGCAAATAAAGAACGATGTGAATTTCTGCAAATTACACTCTTAATTCTACGAACTCACAAAGTCGCAATACATTTCATATCCTAAGATCATGTCCAAAGTATGTTTATTATGTATAACAATTAAAGCGTTATTTTGCTTAAACTTCCATAGTAAAGGTCACTTCCACCTACTTCTGCTTAAAAACGAATCCCTACTTCGTAGAGTATAATGCCATTAGTACCAACTGCTAAATTATAAAACAATGCCTAACCTTAATAACAAATGTTACATTAACACAGCAAAAATATCAATTATCCGAAGAAAAGATATGTTTGCAACATAATTATGCAACTTTCTTAGGCTCCTGCAGTCGGAATCGTATAAGGAAAGCTATTAAGATAACTTCAAACATGGAGGAGACATAAACACTTGTTGGTAATTGCACCCTCAAATGTGATAACTGCCCTTCAATCGTACTGATCGTTCTTAAATACCATTCAACGATATCGTGCTTAAATACTATAAATAAAATAGCTGTAATGGTGTACATGTTTGTGCTTGGATCTATTCTATCCGAATAAAAATGTCACAGAATAAAACAACATATTCTGACACTGATTTGCTTTCCTTTTCTAGAGTAATTTCATACCGCTTGTCTACACATGATCTGTGTGAAAGAACATTTCTTTAACTAATGACATCGCGTCGGGTGGTTCTTTTGTATCTGAAGTTTGAAAGACAACAAAAGAAAATGAGAAAGATGAGAGAGATGCATAGAGCTGCGATGCTTGTGTATTTTATTCTCTGAGGGTGCATACTTTGTCAGCTGAACGTGCGTGAAACCAATATATCTTATTTGAAATATAGCTTCGTAAAGAAAAATACATTAAAATAGGTATTACTGTGATACTTGATAATTAATGAAGCAATAACTGTAGCAAAATATTGATTAGCGTGTTTCTTGAAAAGAGCAGCTATATTTGTGTAACTACGCACTTCTTAAACTTTGACATTTAACGTTTCTATAATACCTTACAGAGAAAAGGTAATATTATTGATAGCTTTACTGGATTAAATTCCTAGAGCATTCTGCATATATCTGGTTAGTTCCACTAAGAAAACTCAAAAAATGTTAATTTGATAAACAAGAGTCAGTTGGAGAAATTAATGTCATGCTGGTACTTTGGCTATTGTAGTCCAATGGTTAAAAGCAGCCGGACGTAGTCCGGAAAATCCGCAGTTCAAATCCCTGCTATGGCATTGAATTTTTCAGTCTGGCCTTTCATAGTGCGTCCTACACATAGCAAGATTGAAAGAACAATTAATTCCCAAAATCTTAAATATTTCTTAAAATATTTTAAGATTGAATGTTTTCTGAAGTGGAAGTTTCGTAGATTGTCTCCATTAGCTTTCACAATACTAATTAACGACTGGCCACGTAGCTCACTCAGTCAGTGGAGCACCTGCCTGTCATGCTAGAGGTCCCGGGTTCGATTCCGGGCTGTGGGGGTGGGGATTTTTCTTTAACCAAGATAATTTCTCATCTCCCTCCTGAGTCTGGAAGCATGAATGAGAGTGCCAATGTGTGCGTGATCTAATGATTAAAACCCAATGAATATGAGTTAACACCTTCGATATGTTCCAAAGGAGAACGGCCGCCGATATGACCATTGGCACAAATAAAAATTACTAATTATTTATAATGTGGGCACTCTTACTTTAGGAAGCTGTCAGTACACTATTGTTATCGATCTTTTAATTACTGAAAGTTTTTCCAAATACAAAATTAGTTCATGGAACATAATTCCTTTTTTTCACACTAGCGTGTGTAAGCAAAAGTTTGGAAAGGTAGGGCCAGTCACAAAAGTTTAATGCCACATTTGAACCACGCCAGAATTTGAACCATGGATCTTCCAGTCTCCATCCTTAATGGCGACACGTAATTACTTTTAAGTTCCGGCCTGTATAGTCCAAGCACCACGTTGTGTATAAGAGAAATCCTAGTGGTTTATGGGGAAAAAATTGCAAGTCAGTTGGAGAACTTAATATCATACTGGCACGTGGGCCATGGTAGCTCAATGGTTGAGAGCAACAGGACGGACACCGGGAGATCCGTGGTTCAAATCCCGGCTGTGGCACTGAATGTTTCAATCTCACTCTACCTTTCCAAACGCAAAATTGGTCCATTTACGAATTAGTACATATATTTGAGGTTTAATCAAATTATAAGCATTTGACTAACTTTGTGTAAACCATAAATTTTACAAAAAAAATACAACTGAAGTAAAAAGAAGCTGTAGTCGTTATCATCATAATATTGTCATCATCATATTTATGAATACTATTATCATCATAATTAAATTAGTATTATATGCTGATTTAACAGAACTTTTATCTACTCTGAGCAGTTTTATTTCATACAGAGAAAGCTTATGAAATTGCAATTTAGCACCAACAAACTCTCAGGCAGTTTTGCGTCGTAGTGGACTTTATATGGACAGTTATCATAGATGCTCGTGAGGAGTAAGTACCTACGCTGTTTTAGCCGTGCTCATGCCTTTAGTGTACTGCCGGGTTTATGCCTTTGTTCCACTGCAGGCACCTGAGGTCTTTCCCTTAAAGAGAGACAATTACGTCACTTGTAGCATTATATCATTCCAAATCGTTGCACTTACAGTGTTAATAACCGATGCCACTATTCTCCGATGACATACAAACACAAACCCTGCATTCGCATGTGATGTGTACAATCGAAGACAAAGGTATCCATGTTTGTGTACATTAGTCTATTGTTCATGTGCTATACCCATTAAGAACAAATGTGAATATTGCGAACTAGCGACGGGCCACTGTCACATTCATTTTACAGTTCGAATTGACATTTTTAAATAAAATTGCAATAATAATACTCATGTCTCGGTTTTCTCTTCCATAGGGCAGAGAGAAAACGAAATACTTGCAAATTAATATGATTGATAAATTGCAATTACTTGCATGCATCAACATATTGTTGCGAGCCGTTATTTACGATCACGCGGCTAGTGTACATAAAGGAACAGATAGGCGGCTAGCGTTCACAAAGCGCCGACAATTAACATTAGCGCCGATAAACAAGAAACGGATAGTTTATCACAGAGGTGAAAGACTTGCCGGCCCAGATAGGGTTTCACGTTTCTGGAAGGTGATAGAATATTCGGATTACGTCATTAGATGCCTTGTTTATTCCAGAAAGATCTAGTGATTGCACAGAACAGTCTGGAATTCATGAATGGGTGTATAAAAAGAAGCCATGGCTAGTGATGAGTAAGTTGTGTAACAAGAGTGTTGTTGTAACGAGAGCTGATAGTTATCGTCATCGACCTTGGTAGTAGACTATGTATATGTGATGTAATGTTGAACAGTGTATTGCTACGGAAATAAACAACATTTAGAATTTCGGCAAATTGGATTTTTAATTCTACGAACCCACAAAGTCACAATATAAAACGCATTAAACTATAGAACTTAGAAAAATGTGAAATATTTATCTCTCCAATTCTTTTTCTCACTAACTCACCAACACATAGCTTAACTTCTGAGAGCACTTGTTTATATAGTCCTTGGAAAATTTCACGCAGTTCCATAATGTTTGAAATGGCGAAACTTCTGGAGGATTCTAGTTATCTGGCGATATCGCTTTAGATATTTTTGCTGAGTGAACACGCAGCTTATCTGTTTACCGTTCCGATTTACCGGCACCGACCTCCTGGTAACCCTGTGTCATAGCGACTGCCTCACAATATCATGTAATATTTATGTCTATTGGAGTAATGCGGTATTCTAGGACTTCAATACGTAAATAGAGTCGAATCATTGCAGTCATCCATTGTGACCACTCTAAATAAACTTTAAAATGCGCAAAAGAAACTAATAATTGTAGCTATCGTTTGTCACTATGGTAAGATACCATGAAAGCTACAGGGAAGTAAAGATTCTCGAACGACTGAAAAGTCAGGTAAAACCAAGGTGTGAAATACACTGTTAAAACAACTACAAAATTAGCAAATAACAATTAAAAGCATGACAGACTAAACTAAAAAGCACAATACCGAACACAGCAGCAAAGTGCTACAACGGTAAATATAAATAACTGAAACTCCACTTTATCTAACGGTATATTCCTGATACTCAAATGGTTACCGTGACTTTACCTTTGTTAACCGAAACTTCTCAGATAACGCACTGATTACGGCACTTGGACATAATATCTATCTGTCATTTGTGATTCCTGCGTTCTTTGGAGCTTAGCAAACATCCGAGAGGCGCGACAGTGTCTCTCTCATTCGTCCGAGAATAATCACTGCATTATCTTAGAGGTTTTTTTATTAACAAAGATAAAGCCAGGGTAGTGTTTTGAGCAGCAGGATAATTTTTATCTAAGTGTAAACGCCGAATGGCAAAACAAAATGTCGATAAATTTAAAAATAATGACTGAACGAAAAGTTATAATAAACATGACGTGAAAGGTAATTAAGAAACTTAAAGTGCGAAGGCGGGAACATGTAAATATTAAACCAGAAATACGACTTGTTTATTGTAATATTATGTACAGTGATGTAGGCAGAAACGAGTGCTAGGGATTTGACTGTATTTTGCCAAACTGTGTTTAAATTCTATAGTGCCAGCTCTAAATAGGGAATCTGTCCGGACAATACAAAACCTAAAAATCACCAAAACAGAAATACAAGGAATTCCAAGCGTCTTTATTAAACCCTGCTTGTAACTTACTGAAATGTTAAACCTCCTGCACGTTGCCCTTTTAAAAAATCATGTAATAGAGAGAAGTATTGTGAAGCTTGGAGAACAGCACTTATTCAAGCTGATATTTTCAGGCTACAGGATGGGACTTCGCTGAGAACCCACCTTTGCCAGACCTGATACAGGACGTTTCTTGGCTAACGACAGGTTTACACATAGCAAAAGACAAGAATTATATACTTTCACAATCTGATTATTTAATAAAATGCAACATTCTACTTACATATCAGTTGCAGCGCTTACATCTTAAGTTTCTTGATCAATCTTGCACCACGTTGCTGCACTATTCACATTATAAACACGCTGACGGGGAGAGATGTATCTGTCGCCAAATCAACGCTAAGAGTGACAGAATCCGCCAGAAGACCGCTTGGTCATACCGGCCCAAACCATCCGCCCCACCTCTAGATAGCAATTGCCTACGCTGTTACCCTCTCCTCCTGGCTTGAGAGGGTGCTCGCACAGACAAAAATGTTAGCTTAACCTAGTGGGTTGCCACAATATTCGGCAGGTGTACCATTCAGCAAACAAAACTATAAAAGAAGAACGACATTATCTATTCCTGTTCCAGGAAATGCATATTTCAAAATTATCTGTGTCCGTTTAAGAGCTTGTGCCAAAGAAAATTTTTATTGTTCCATTTACATCTCTTCTTTGACTGCAATGGTTCTATCGGTGGCCGTTCTCCTGTGGAACATATCACGATGGTGTTATCTCTTAAACGTTGGGTTGTGGTACATTAGCAGCCAGTTGCTTTACCGATTGAGATACAGGGCCAGCCAAAGAATTTTATATATTTCACATATATGTGAATTTCAGGCGGGTTTCAGGACAGGGTTCTGTACTGCAAGTAATATTCTCATGTTAGAATATTATATTTAATCAATCCTTAATGGGGAAGAAACATAATTGTGATTTTGTTGACTTTGACATTACATTTGATAGCGTGAAGAGTGGTACTCTTCGGGAAAACTTCACCACAAAGGACTTTTCAGTAAAATGATGAAGTCCTGATTAAAATTGACAACAGTGTGAATTTCAGCATTAAAGTTGGCCAAAATATAATAAATAATCTAAATCAGCCACCAGACTAATTGTACGTGTGGGATGTATTTTATCGTCACTTGTTCAATTTATTTATAGGCAGAGGAAACGAAAGCGCCGGAAGTAGATCCCTGCATTCCTGTACCTACAGATATGCGCGGATGACATGGAAATTTTATCAGTAACGATAGAAGGCTTACAAAACCGTACTAATAGATTGGGAGGACATTTCAAACAGTGGGATATGGTGGCAAACATTAACTAAGCGAAAACAAAATGTCTCTCAGGAATGGCTATGTTTATAACAAGGATGAAGAATTGCACACTGGTTAAAAATCAGAGGACCACATATTTAATTCAAAATCAAAAATGAAATATCAATGCACTGTTCATTTTAACAGACAGGTGTTAGGGTTTGAAGTATTTGTAAAACCATAAAACAGTTCTTCTAAAGATGTATTAATTCTTCTCCAAATAAATTAATAATTTGATAATTCAGTGGAAGTCAGAATGACTGTTCATTGATTTGTGGATGTATTATTTTTAAACAGATTTAAACAGCAATCTGTGGTAGCAAACTATTTCTCCTTCTTCAAAACTAATGTGCTGCAATGATGCATATGAATGAAATATCAGCAGTACAAACAGCTGAGTGGATTGAAGATAGCCATTACATTCCCTTTATCTCCAGGATTCTTTATGTCAGTATTTCTGTCATCCATAAAGCTTGTAGGCGATATATTGGGTGAAGTGGATACAAGAGGTGGACCCGGCAAGGACTTAAGAAGATATAAAATATTTAGGATAGATAACCCATAATCTTCGCAAAAGTTAAGGGCATAAGGAGGTGGCCGTACTGCAGACTCCAACGAATCCTAAGCTTGCCCCTCCTACCAGGGCTGCCGAATGTGGTACACGCATATCACGCGCCTGAACCGAGAACACTGCCTTCATTAGTTACCCTCGGATAAGTATTTTAAAATGACAAATAAGATGACCTACAATCTTATTATAGTATGCCAATCTTATAATAAGAAAGCATTTTATTTTCTGATCATGACCTTTTGAAAGTTCTGTCTCTATGATACTTAGAACTCGAGCGATGCATGTTTTACCTTCACATGGTTATGATTACCGAACATCCATTCATTCCACATACGCCTGAAACACAACACCACATAACACCACATAACACTTATTTCAAGCATAAATAAACAGTACACCTACTATGAAAATTGTAATCTCGCAGTTTGAAACAGACTGAGTTAATAGAAATTAATTGTTTTTTTCGCACTAGCCGTGTGTAGGACGCACTATGAAATGGTAGAGTCACACTGAAAAATTCAATGTCATAGTCAGGATTTGAACCACGGAAATTATGGTCTCCGTCCAGCCATTAAGTTGCCATTAAGTTAGTTGTCTCATGCGTTTATGAGAACTCCTATTGGTTTACTGAAAAAAAAAACACGAGTCAGTTGAAGAATTTAATGTCATGTTGGCACGTTGGTCATAGCAGCTCTATGGTCTAGAGCGGCTGGACGGAGACCAGAAGTTCCGTGGTTCAAATCCCGGCTATGGCATTGAATTTTTCAGTCTGGCTCTACCCTTTCAGACTGAGTTAATCTTCAGTTCGTTTTCAGAGTAGTTGTGTTTTATTTTGTTAAAATGAACGACATCGTTAAGTTTCGAGTCGAACTGAGGTGAAATATTGTTAATATTACATTAAATTGTCATTATACACATATCTTTTCTCCAGTGTTTGTGATCCGAATGCGTAAAAATGTCCCTAGAAGCTGGGACAAGTGATTTGTTTGTTCAAAAAACGTGAAGTGATTCATTCTGAGGGCAGAAAAAATATATTTAAATATATTTAACGTGAACAAGTTTTTATGAAAGCTCTCTAATCCAGAATAGAGAGATTGTAGATTTTTCTAAAACCCAGCAATTAACCGTGAAAGCTTGTGGTGTAGGTAGTGTACACACAGTGTCACGAATTTGTAGTGAAGTAGCTTCATCCTTAGAAAAAAGGTAGCGTGCCTGTATATCTATCTCCGGGAAAGACCCGAAGTTAGAAAGCGAGTTACTGGATTGAAAACCGTGCTTGCTCTTCCACTGCTGTGAAGATTGTCAAGGTAAGATTTTAATGTCTTAAGGAATATTTAAAGTGTTGTTTAATTTACAGGAAAAGTAGGCAGAACCTTTGTGCGTGTACAACATGCTCTTATGTATGGAGTTTCTGCCGGTACACGCACTATATGCTTGGCGCTCCGCTTGAGCTTTGGCCATGTTTCACGCCTTCAACTTTTGGAGCGGTATGGTCGCCTGAAATTTCCGCAAACGTATATCTACAGTTATAGATCTACAAAATGACTTGCGAACTCTAACAATGATGATTTCTGATAATACTGTAAGAAACAAACTAAGGAATGCAAGATTGAGGTCGAGGAGCCCTTCGTCTGTTACGTTAACACCTCCCGACTGAGAAAATCCGCCAATGTAAGGAGTAACTTGTAATTTGACGGGCTATGATGGTCACACACGTGTATTAGGACGTTCTGATGAGCGTCTTGCTGCAACTACCGTTACTGCACATGGCAGTTTTGTAGGAGGTTTGGTTAGGATATTGGGCTAGCATTACTGTTTAGTCTCGGACAGAGCTTTTGTTAACTCATAGAGCAAGGAATACTCTTGGTTATATTTATAATATTATCCCTTAGCATGTACTCCTTACTTTAGAAATGGACCGCAATTTCTCTTAAATATATTGTAATGCTAAACTCCTTAAGCACGTATGTCAAAAAATCCTAAAGAGTGCCAACCAGACATAATGGGCTGGCTTGCACGCAGTCATGACTTCAATCCCATTGACCATTTGTAGAATAAGCCTGCAAGCAGCCTGCAGTGCCGAGGAACCTGAAAAAGGCTCCGAAATCCGGCCACAAAAGAATGGGAGAAAACCGTATAAATAATGTTAAAAGTCTGGTGTGAAGCATGTCATGTACCAGGTGTTACGTGGTTGCTGCAGATCATTCAAAACACACTAATTACTGAGTGTTGAAGTAACCGTGGAAATATGAGTAGTAAACAATGCCATCTTGCATTTGGACTTTGTTCTTTTTGTATTAATGAGTAATTTGATTTCGATTATTATCTACTGTAATGTGCGTTAGTTAAGATGCCTGTAACCACTTTATAATATTTTACAATTTAAAATTACAAGCTTTAAAAATTTAATTGCTCATTATTTCTTTGGAGACTTTGGTTTAAACATGTGTTCCTTTATTCTTCTTAGGAGCACATTACAGGAGGCAGGAAATAAAACATCTTAAACATTTTTCCTATTTAGATATAATGTTTAATACGAAAGGAAAATGAAGTAATCATAACTGGTTATCGATAGTCTTTCACTGTGTACCTTCACGGGCATTTCTAATGTGCCGATAGAACGAATGTTCGGCCCGAAGTTCCTCTAGTAGCGTCAGAGGCACCACGAGTGCCAGGGGTCCACAGCGCCCACACCACGGCAGCTGAAGGGGACGTATCCCCTGCCCTACAGGGAGTGTACATTTTACAGGGTATTTTGTTACGTGAAAGTAAAATGAGGGGATGGAAATGGCATGCAAATAAAATTAAAGAGCTTCAAAAAGTGGGCCATGCCATGGCTCAGTGGTTAGACCACTTTGTTCTCATTATGACGCTGGGACGGATTTTCTCCCGGTCCTCCGGTTTCCGCCTTCAACATTTCACCAATTGCTCCATCATCTTTCCTATCATTCATCTCGCCTTCATATATATCATCCATTTAATTCACCTTCACACCAGACACTGAGCTGATCACCTATCCTGGTTCTCTATCGAATCCAAGGGATAGAGGAACAAGAATCTCCTAACACCAAGATAGTGCTACAACTAGGAAATTAAAGAAGGAGAGTTTCAAAAAGCACGTTAAATTCTGGAGTAATGAGGAAGGTGGGGTGAAAGCAATAGCTGAGGCTGATGCAGAGAAATACATAATTCTGCACTACCTCAAAATGTTACGAATACAAGCGATAAAACGGGTCTCCTAAACTTTTTGGCAGCTCAGCGGGAAAGCAGTTTGAGGAGATTAACATGATATCAGTATGTTAAGGAAGTGAATTAAATGACAAAAACATATGCGAAGATGTCAGAAAAAAAGACTAATTGGCATCAGCTGACAGATATTGAATCGAATAGTAAATTTAAACTTAATCTGAACAAGTAAATGAAACATATCATCGCGACGAAAGAAACCCAACTACTGCAGATTACAACTACGAAAGAAAACAGGGCGGCTTTCTAGTGAAAGCTGCGAACAGTCTTACACAGCCTTACACCGAGCGGGATGGCTCATGCAGTTTCTGTGGCCCTTATTCGGGAGGCCCGAGTTCGGTTCCCGTGGTCAATCAACCTGACTCATGGGTTTTCTCTGGGTTTTTCGGATCGCTAGGTGAATGCTGGGTAGGTTAATTACATCCACCGAATTTCCTGCCCTCCATTATCATTTCATATCATCTCTTATCTGGTGGTCTCTTTCAGGGTAGAAGTGTCGGCGGGTGTCTCGGCGGTGCATGACAGGATGATACGCTCTGGGAAAGCTACTTCCTCTTCCGGTAGATCAGTTGCCGGTCTCCGCTCCTCTGCTGAGGACATTTCGGGACCGCCAGCCAGGGACCTTTAGGGCTCGAATCGCCAGCCTGGGGCCTTTGGGGCACGGCTGCTGGGCTCGTTGCCGTCCAGCTGTAGGGGAGCGAGTTCGTTGTCATGGCCCATCGGGGGAGGTCTCTATCCCAGTAAACTGTACAGATCCTGCCCTCTGTACTGTCGTGGCTCCCTGGGTCAGCCGCCCTCTGTCTCCCTCGCCTCATCCTTCCTCCCGGGGGTGCCCCCAATTGGAGACATAGGGTGGGAATAGCGGCCCAGCATGGTGGCCTACGTACCGAATCCCCTTCGTAATGAAATCCTAAATGTATCAATTCTTTTTTGTTTTTCGTGTTTTCTTGGTTCTAGAGCATCTGGCGTATCTAGACAGTTTTAATAGATTTTCGATTATTTAAACAAAAGTGCCAATTTAAGTTCATTCTTTGTTAGAGCACAACTAATTGATACACGCGCAGATGTATAACAGAGCAATTTTCCTCCTCCATTAATATGGTCCATTTAACATTTTTTAAATTGTTTGCAATCTGAGCAACGTGGAGACAGCGTTCCCACGTGGGTTACTTCGACGGGAAATAACGACTGGGCACGAAGTAACGCGGCAAGAGCCGAGCTATGGCCAGCTTAGCCGAAGCGTGTTGACAAGACTTCTCGAAGAGAAACAATTCCCGGGGGTTTAATTACATCCTGGTTCGCGTAATTGTCACTTTCAGTACAAGCCTACAAAAGCGTTGTTTTGCTTTCGAAATGTGCCGCGTATAAATACGTATTTGCCTGATCTCGTCATGACTTGACAGAATGTAACGTTAACACTGCAGTGGCATACACATATCTACATATCTTAGAATACAACACATTTTTCATATAGCGAAGTCGTAGGTCAGGGTGCTCTCAGAATTTTCTTGACACCTCGTGTATGACGTAACATCGGTAACCTAGCACAACTGGTAACTTCAAATCCATAGGCCATAAATGTCAATGTAATGATCACATTGCACCAGTACATGGAAGCTACAGATACAAAGGCAGTGCTTACGTGTGTAATTCACCAAAAATATATAAAGTGCAGGGGAAATCGAAATGCAGACTTATGGAGGAATATCTACAGGAATATTGGTGTTATGTGAACCTAAACTTAGAAAATAATAATCATTTTTGAGATACTGAAACAAGCAAAAGGAAACCCAAATTCTGGCTGTCATAAAACATCGGTAAGTACAAACAACAGCTTTCTGGAATTTTTTAATTCATTTTATTGTATTGCCAATTTACTTACGCAAATATATACGGTGTTCATTTTTATTCGTGATTTTCCGCCCTCCGATTGAGCAAGAATAACGTCATAGTTGACTGCTGAGTCTATCTTGAAATCATAGTGCCTTCTACGGAGAAGCGGCAACTTTTGCGGAACAGTAAGCAAATTACATCGCTCTCAGTGTGTTTGCTCTGCTAATTAATACAGCCAGCTTCTCCTGGATATGAACACAGACCACCGCGTCTTCATGGTTGAGTGCTACTTTCGTACCGGCATTAAAATTGGTGTGACATATAAATAGAATTTAAACCGCTGCATAGAGGAGTTTATGCAAAGCTATCCAGCATTCAGACAAGTCCCTCGGAGCGAAATGTTGTCAAAAGTGTCCAGGTGTCGTCAAATTGACATCCTTTTGTTTGCAACGAAAACGTCTTACATTTTATCAGTATACGATACAATTTTTTCATTTTCACGCTTAATTAAAATGTCTATCAATGTTGGTATCGTTATGTCTTTGAAAACCAGTAGGTGCATCAAACATTTCCAAGATACAGGATCAAAAAGAGAAACAATAGACGCTATAAAGTGACTGGTTCCAATCTATGAGCAATAAATAATGTTATGACAGAAAGGTCTCAGGCATACCTTCTCGCAATACAGACAATGTTTAAGGGAAAGAGAGAACGGAAATATAAGAAAATGGACACATAAGACTATGTACTAAAAATATTTTCCTGTTTAGACTTTAATAAAGCTTTGTACATATTGTAACACCAATTTATTTTTCATTCCTAGAACTTGTTCTGCTATTTTTTTTGTTTGGTTTGTAATGAAGTTACATTGTGAGGAAACTGTGGGTGATAGAACAGAATTGAGATCAAATTGAAGTATTTCTATTTTTGTGACAGGATTACGATATGCATATATGTCTATCATAACAGAAAAATTGATGTTCATTGTAAAATAAGTGTTAATTGAGTTAGTTCGTATATTCTTCATGGTCTACTTTTTTGGCTGCATAATTAACTTTGCAGTACATTGCATTGCTATATATAATTTTTTAAAAACAGTTGTCGTATCTACGCACCAGGCGAAATTACGCCCCTTTATATTACGCGGGCAGGACCCACCTCACAAATAGTATATTTACCTGCCGGTAGAGGGAGGCCTCAAAGCTGCTGTCAACACATCTAATGCAATCGCAAGCTGGTAGGGGAATCGTATATTAACTCACTCCATCAGTGTCTTATTAATGATGTCAAATTTTGCGTGATAATATATAGCTGATGTCTTGGGTAGCTTGAATCAGTAATGAAAGCAATACTCGTACGTCAATAACGAACTGTGTTATAAACAGGGTCCGAATTCTAACGACATATCTTCATTTAAATGTTGCTCAAAGGGCATACTTAGCATATATATATATATATATATAAGTTTTTGTGATGGATCCAATATTATGACAATTCTATTTTAGGTGCCTTTTGTCATCTTGTACAATTTTAATACAGTTTCTTTTAATTATTTCGTGTTTTTCATTTTCTTGACTTCATGTGTTTAGTAATGCATTTTCTTACATATACCTTAAGAATAAAGATTAAGCATTAGGATTTTCTACCCCACTGATATATAAAAGTAATTTTAGACAATTTACTCGCTTATAAAAGAAAATGTTATTTTACTAATTAATGATTAATACAAAAGTTATTGATAAATTCAACCTGCAAAATTCAATGCCATGACCGGGATTTGAACTACTGATCTCCTAGTTTCCGTTCAGTCGCTCTTACCCATTGAGCTATCATGGCCATCATAACGTTCTGATATTAAATTCTCCAATTGACTCATATATTTCCCCAGTAAACCACTAGGGGCTCTCGTATCCGAGATACACTGCTTGTGGCGACCTACTGTTGTAAGTACTGTTGTAAATCCCAGACTTCATCATTAAACTCTTCATATTTTATTTAATTGATGGAAATTAATCATTTCTTCACACTAGCTGTATATAGGCTAAGATTTTGGATAGATTAGGACAACATGAAAAATTAAATGCCATGGCCGCGATATGAACCACGGACCTCCTGGTTTCCGAACAGTTGCTTTTTTACCCATTGAGGTACCATGACCAACGTGCCGTCCTGACATTAAATTCTCCAATTGACTCTTATATTTTCCCGGTAAACGATACGTTGTTCAAGTACCTCAATGGGTAAGAGCGACAGGTCTCTCTATTTGGGTTTAAAATTTTTCTTTTAAAGGTTTTGTTAAGTAAATAAAAAAGTTTAGCTCAAAGGTTAAGAGCTACTGGACGGTAACCAGGAGATCCGTGGTTCAAATCCCGGGCATGGCATTGAATTTTTCAGATTGACTCTATCCATTTATATCCGCTTTTAAATTTATTTTTAATATTTTGTCCATAGATATTAATGAACTAAATAAATCTCCGCCTTGTCACTCCTTGTAAATTATTATGTCATGAGTTAATTTATCATTCATTTTTTCAAACATTAATATAAAAAACTTAATATAAATATGTTAATAAATAATACAAGTTGATTTACTGAAGCAGACTCTACCGTAAGAACCGATTAGACATATAAGTACATATTTTTTAAGTGTCAATTGTTTGATTACTGAAGTAACTCTGTCAGTTCATGGCACACACGAAAGTTTTTCTAGCTTCTGCTATCTCCGATATGCAGTTATAAATCGTCTGGTTTTGTGTTTCGAGCATAAGTGGGGATTGAGAGGACTGCGGAGTGAAGAAACAGCCTGACCACGTAAACCGAGATACATACGATTATTATAGTATATTTTATAACTAGACTGATTGCAGCTAAGATGTCCACAGAAGAAAAGCAGAACCAGCTCTTATCACGTGATGTATTCCACCTGGAGAAGATATTACGATGTGTTATGAATAAACTACAACACGTTTACCAACACACTTCACTAATCACTTATCCGTTTGTAAAATCTTCTGGGACCGGTTTCGTATCGCATCCCGGAAGATTTTACAAACAGATAAGTGATTAGTGAAGTGTGTTGAAAAAAACGTTGTAGCTTATTTATAATACTTAACTTTTCACTGTTATTAGCTTCCGTTTTTTTACATACTCTGATGTCTTTGATTAACTTGTATATGAATTGATTCCAATCGCATTTTTCATTGACTGGAAAAGAGTTCGTTGTTAAATTTTTTGGGGCTTCCTCATTTATCATTAAACATTTCGTATTAGCGAAATTAATTTAATTCTTATCATGGGTATATTTTAGAGGCCAGAGTAGAGTTTGTTACCATTCCGCTTCCACCAAGAGGAATCGATTTATATCTATTTCACCCAATCAGAAAAATCAGTATACCTTCCCTACGTGAAGTGAATTACGTGATAGGAGCTGCTTTCACTTTTTTTGTAATTACGTCCTCCAAAGTTAAGTCATATCGGACGATGAATGGAATGGGTGAAATGATGCTCAAATGAGCCCAGGGTCCATAGAGTTTAGAATTACCTGGCATTCGTCTTTCAGGATAAGGGAAAACCCCAGAAAAACCTTATCCAGGTAACTTACCCTGACCGAGATTCGAACTTGCGATCTCTTGAACGTGAGGCAGACACGCTAGCATCTACGCTACCGAGGCGAGCAGGTTTCACTTTGCTGCTGTGAACACCTTAGTTGCGATGTCAGTCTATTCATAAAATGGACTTTGCCTCTAGTGTAATGTTTAACGTGATCGGGATATAGCAGCCCTTTAGATACAACTGATCTTTGGTATGAATGTTATACAGTGATTTTTGAGAATCTCCATCAGCTGTGCGTCATGAACGTCCAAATCTCGTGAATTCTTATTCCATTGTCTTACATGATGGTGCTCGCTCTCACACGCCTGCCTCCGTTGTTAATTTACTTCGCAGATTGCACTGGGAAATTCTGAAGCATCCTCCATACTCCACAGATATGAGCCCATGTGATTTCGACCTTTCGCGAAAACGAAATTACCACTTAGAAGAGTTCGTGTTATAACCAGACAGGCAATAATAGCAACAGTAGAGCAGTGTGTTCGAATATTAGGACAGCAAGACGCTGTGGTTGGCATCCGTCGGCTTCCTGACGTGTGGAGGCGAGTTCTTCATATTGGAGGAGATTACCTCTAAGCACTGCAATACTGTGACTTCTCGTTCTTGTCTTGCTGAGACTAATCGTAGGCGTTTGACCTTGCCAAAGGTGAATCTGAATTAGTTTCAGGATTTAATGTTGAATATGGAAGAGGAGGGCTATAAAAGTTTTATTTGTTGTTAACTCAAATGTTGCTACTAATTATTGAATAACCTATGTCTAAGCATACCTGAATGGTTAGGAAGATAAATGCTGTAAACCTGTTTAAAATTATATGTGCTACACGCTATCACGTGTGAATATGCGTTCCCAAGAGGTCCAGAGATAGTCCTAGTCGGGCGGGGCTTCTTCCCGTCCGGGTGTCTTTATGCCGCAGTACCTAGCCGCTTTGCGGCTTTACCTGCGAAATGAGCAAAGTGATTGTATGTTCTGCAAGGGTGTTTGTTTAAATTTTTGGGAAATTTTGAATGGGATGCCCTTGATTAATCTCAACAGGCAGCTGCATTTAGGCGTTCCCCCGTTTTGGGAGACACGATTTAAAGTTTTTGCACAGTTTTGGTTACGGGTTGCATATCGCTTGAGCCATCAGGCGTAAATATGAGTCCTAGAGACATCTGGGGTTTCTCTTGGGTTAACCAAGGGGCCCCAAGACCTCTCTTGGTAGTTTGAAGGATGGCAAGCGTCTTTGTTCCCTCTGGTCATACCTGCCCAGAGAGTTCACCAAAGGGTTGTTGTGATTTTGGATTTTGTCGTAAATTGATCGTGCCCTCTCGCGGATGACTTCGACAATGTACGGGATCTGGGAGTGCATATGCAGGATATGAGCAGCAAATCTCCAGTCTATATCGTATATGATGCGAAGTGCCCTGTTCTGCAGCGTCTGGAGCCTGACGAAAGTGGTGCCTTCTTAAGATAAAAAAACAAGCTTTAAATACCCCTCTAACACAAATCAGTGTGATAATTAATATAAGAATTTGAAGAACTTTGTGAAGGAAAGAAGTTTAATTTTTAAAAAATATTGAATGTATCTCATCTGTATCTTCGTTTAGTCCAGATTAGTTATGCAAGTAATCAGTTTGAAAGTTAATAGAAATACCTGCCACTCATTACCTGACCTATGTAAAAGACAGTTTGTTGCAAACAGAAGCAATGATTTCACACCATTTGTTTTCCTGAGTCTACAACTCAAATGGAATTACAGAAAAGCACACACTCATTTTCGTACCTTCTGCAGGAGGAAAACATGACTCGCGGACATCCGTATTGGATTTCAAGCAATCCCATGTTATCACATTATAACGATGTAACGGAGTGTGCAGTAGGCCATGGAAATACTGTCACAATCGAGTGGCAAAAGGAGAACCTTCTTGAAAAGAAATACTTGTGTATTTTCATGTTGCAATACATTTACAAGTTTCTGCAGATGATTTATTTAAGAACCTGTGTCTGAGGGAGAATTCGTGAAAGCAACTTGAAAGAATTTTATTAATATTAAACGATACCCTAACAATTTTCAATAGCTGAAGCACACCCTATTCAATAAACATAATCACATTTAATTAAGTACTTTCAAACCAAGCGGAATGGTTCAGGCGGTTTCGTCTGTGGCCCGGGTTCGATTCCCGTGGCTGACCTACCTGAACCATGGGTATTTTCGGGAGTATTCCCGAGTCGCCACGTGAATGCTGGTTAGGTTAGTTATATCCCCCGAATTTCCTGTCCCTTCATTTCATCTCCATTATCATTTCACATAATCTCTCCTCTGGTGGTCTCCTTCAGGGTAGATGTGTCGGCGAGTGTCTCGGCAGTGCATGGCAGGATGATATGCTCTGAGAAAAATTCCATCGTTTGGTTTCCGAGCCCAGTCTGGTGGGGCATTTTCCGGATCGCAGTGGTTGAGCCACCAGTTCTGTTGGCCTGCCGGGAAGTTTCCAACATATAAAGTGTAGGGACCTTGCCCTCTGCACTGTCGTGTCTCCTTGGGACAGCCGCCATCTGTCTCTTCTTGCCTCATTCTTCATCCCGGGGATGCCTTTGAGGAATAGATGCAATAGCTCAAAGCTAGTCGCAGTGCCAAATCCCTTCCGAGGCGTAATCCAACCCACGTACTTTCAAAGAAACTTAATCGTCAGTTGCCTTTCTTTAGAAAGAAGTTCCAGGCCTGCCAGGCTTTCTACCTCAATAAGTTCATAAATCTTTGTTTATCTAACTGACTTTTATAGTAATAAGAAACGTTTAAGCATATTTAAGAAATAGAAAACACTAAAAGAAAGTGCGCTAACATATCAGGATACTGTATGAATTATTTCGGTCCACCTTGTTCAAATAGACCACCTAGAAGTCATCAAGGATGAAAAAAATCGTTGTACACTTTTATCTCTGTATTAAATTTTGTGGCTTGCTTGTTTTACAGTTATTTTATTTGAAAGCGTTCTGATATTGGTAACACCGTCATCAGGTACGTAGAAAAAGTGTTTGGTGCTCTGACATTTAACTTTTGTTTTACATCAAACTAGCGGACACGCTCTTTGCGTATTATTAATTCTATAGAATAGACTAAAACGAACCTGTGACCTCTGCAGCAATAGCAATTATTCTGCAAACAGGCACTAGCACGTTCAGTGAAGTTACAATTTATTAACTTGCACGAAAATCACGACCTGTGTAGCACAATATTATAAAACGTGCAATAATCGGCTCTTGGGTTAGATTTTGAAACAAAAGTTATATATTTTACTGTTGCTTTGTCACATACATATTTCAATATGACTTAACATAATTCTACATATTTGAATAACGGGGCATAAAATATGAGCACAGTCACTTTATTGCTCAAATAAAGGGGTTCGAATCCAATTTCATTCAGTTCTGTGCATAAAAGTCCGATTCGTACTTATAATTTCCAAATGACATAACACTGGTTTGCTTTTTGTTCCACGTTGCACTGATTAGTCATTCAAGAGACGAAACGGAGAATATTGTCACATCGAGAATCTCCGGGCTTGTCGTGGAAAAGCTATGCCGCCATCGCAGGGCTGCCAATAGGAGCAACTAGAGTAAAAGGAATCGCCTCGCTTGGTTTATTGGCTGACGGAACGGGAAGGGCAGGACTTCAAGGCCAGCCACGAGCTGACATTCCGGAGAAATGGGAGGGCTATACTGATACTGCGCAAATAAGTTCGATATTTTTCCGGAATGTAAGACGAGAACAGTCGGCTACTGGAACGATCTACCGTACTCAGCAGGTACATACAACCAATGCAAGGCTTGGGAAACGGAGAAGTAGTGAGAGTGTTAGTCTTTCTGTCTGTCTGAAACTTTGAATGCCTCCGTGGACAGGATTGGGCACCGTGAAGGAGTTCGCGAAACAGTCGGTCAGTCGAGTTGTGATAGTCCTCTAAGGTCTAAGCAGTGCATAGAAGTGTGGCGAGTTCCAAGCTGTTTGGCGAGGATGAGTGAGTTGGCAACACTCAGCGAAGCAGTTTACGTGCGAATATCGAAGTTGTGTTCAGAATTGGCCTGTAGGTCCGTGTAAGAAACATCTGTGTAAGATGTGTGCGTACGTCAGATAGATTACTAGCAGCGGAAAGTGTGAGTGCTTTACAGACATAAAGAAACATTGTAGAGAAGTGGCGTATTTATGTAAAACAAGGCTAACTGTAAGTTAGCATTAGGCTATTAATTTAGTGACAAAGTGTTTGAGGTCAACTTTGATTTGTCACAACACGCATAAGCCAACTTCCCATAAGATGGTGTGTACTCAATAGACTAGGAAGGAACAGTTTAAATTAAAATCTTATGCATTTTAGTGCTAAGGTTATTTCTGTTTTTAATTTGAATGTAGAAGGAAACGATATATACATGACACCCACCCGACTTTCCATACCCATAAACATTCTTATGCTTAGATATTCTAAACTTACACTTAAAGTTTTGTTTTGCAATGCGTTCCTAAAATGCACGTTAAATGGTGACAACTATGATTTTAGCATATGTTTTGTGGCAACTATGCTGGTCCATATGACAGCTAACCATATTGCACACGGCTTAAAAAACGTACCTGAAAGTTCCCTCAAAGTACCAAAACCTAAAGAGCGCAACAGTTAATATCTCGAAAAGAGTGATTGCTACGAGAAACAATACCATCAGAAAATCAGAAGGGACCCAGAAGTTTAATGCCTCCTAAACAATTCATCTCCATCTATGTAATATTCCCGCTACATTTAGATTTCTGGGTCTTTTTTGCTGCTAGCGGAAATTAATTTTGTTACATACTTGTAAATAGTTTTCTGCGTTCCGTTCCATTCTACTCGTGGCGTGAATGCATTTCATGAACTGTGTTTGATGAAAATCGTAAATGCGTCCAACAGGTCATTATGAGTGTTCTACAGCACCTCACCCTCCAGTCTCTCCAGGAAAACCAATAAAGTCCCTTACTCTTTCGACACACTTCCTGTACAATACTTTTGCCTTTACAATGCATGTCGATGTTTGTGCAGATATATAGGATTTCCCGTGTGAGGATGCGTTAAGTCCGGAAAAGTGGTCTGAGTTGCACATCCTGTAGCTTTTTTTGTGCCCTGGTTTTACCAGACCTACTCTTATATCCCAGTTTTCAGATAAGGTGTCATCATCGGGTTGATCTACTGACAGTAAATAAAGAGTCAGTGTCCATGTTTCGTGCCTGGCTTGGACTCCACTGTGCACATAATTCTGCAACGCCAAGCTATATGCACCAATCTTTCTGACATGTCTCTTATTTGGTTAAGTGGTACAGGTATATAACCCCCGTGACTACTTTTACTGGTAGTTGTGGGTATACCGCCTAAATTTGTGTGGTTCGTGACTACTCTTACTGCTACCTGTGTACACGCTGCCTAGGTTTGTGAGGTCCGTGACTATGACTAAATTTTGACAATCCGTTTAGCCAACAATTCCAATTTGGATATTATGTAATTGTTATGTATACTGAGACTATGAGACAGGCAATGGATTGCTTCACCATGACATCTTTTTGTGACAACAATACTGTCCTAATAGGTTAGCGTTGCAGTATTTTTACTCTGTACTATAATGAATCAAAACGGCCTCTGATATCATTAACCATTTAAGCATTTGTAAGTATACCTGGCAACCCTTTTTCCATCATATAAAGCTTCTGATCCCCCATATAACTCGTTTAAAATTCTTACGATTACTATAATATTCTTGACAAACTTCCTGTAGAAGGAATATAACCCTGGATATTGGTGTCCTTATCTGACATTCTTGGAAATATCGAACCGTGGGATCGCCAGGATTCTATCTTTATATCACATTCAATTCCTGTTACTGAATCCTTAAACTGCAACTTTGTATCGTTCCAAAAATCATTTCTTGAAAGGTAATTTAAGCAAACTTTTCTCCAACCTTTCGAACACTGCCTTAAACATGAATTGTTATTGGTGAGAAGATCCTTATTTCTCTTAGATGTTTACGAGTTAACTTGTATAATAGTGGTCTTAGAACTTCATTACAAATATCTGATTTGCTTTTGAACGAGTGGACATTCTTCTACACGTGACCTAGCTATATTGACCGTCGAACCGTTCTTCCAAGTCATTGTTAAAGCACCGTGAGCCAGATCGCTTATTAGTTTATACTTATTCAGCGAATCCATTACCAAAAGCAAAGCAATATGCAAAGCATGTGATAAATTCTTAACAATTAACAGTTCCCTTCTAAATTCTTAGAGGGATGTTACTTTGGATGTTAAATTCCGTCGGCTTGATAGGCTCTCTCTAAAAGTTGTTTGCTGTGCGCAGGGACAAATGTGAAGGTATGTATGTATGTATTTATTAACTGCAATTGGGTACTACCCGGTGGCAGAGTTAAGAATACAGATCAAATTACAATTATTAGATTTACAACAATAACACAGTAAACAATACAAACATGATATTATTTTACTTTAGTCACTTAAAACTTATCTAATTACTTCTCTATTTACATATTATATACCATTATAATTCAAAAGTTAAACTATAAACCATCTAGATTTTTTCTAAATTTCTTCAGCGACAGGGGACAGCCCTGAAAGACTGCTACAGGCAATTCATTCCATTCTTCAATGGTTCTATTAACAAAATAAAATTTTCCTACGTCGGTTCTGTATCTTCTACCCTTAATTTTATACCTATGATCGTTTCGTCCATAATAATCCGGATTATCTAACCTTACACTAATGTCCACCCATGCATTTACACCAGCATTAGCTTTGAATAATGCTACCAACCTATGTTTTTTACGCCTAATTCTTAATTCCTCCCATTTAGTCTCATCTCCTTTTATAGGCCCAAAATACTTGCCTCTTTTTATGAATTTTATTGCCCTCTTCTGTATTTTTTCTAACGGATCGATTTGGTTAGCTCTATACGGGTCCCAGCATGCTACTCCATATTCCATAACCGGCCACACTAAGGCCTTGTAGGCAATTTCCCTGGACCTAGCGCTCCCCTTTTTCAATATTCTTATTACGAAATGTAATGCCTTCCACGCATTCCTAGATGTGGAATTTACTTGTTCGTCCCATCCAGCATTACTTGCCAGGTACACTCCCAAGTATTTGCAGCTGTCCACCTGTGGAATTTGCACCCCTCCCATGTGATAGTTAACAATAATTTTGCCCTTAGTTCTACTAAAAACAATGGACTTACTTTTCTTGGCATTAATTGACATTTTGTTAGCCACAGCCCAATTACAGATTTCATTTAAATCATCCTGAAGAGCGGTTTCATGCACTATATTCCGAATTTTATTATAAATGATACAATCGTCTGCAAACAACCTTATCTGGCAGTTAATATTAACAGCAATGTCATTAACAAAAATGAGAAACAGTAAAGGCCCTAGTACTGAGCCTTGCGGCACACCCGAACTTACAGTTCCACTATCGGACAGCTCTTTACCTACTTTAACTTTTTGCGTTCTCCCTTTCAAAAAATGTTTAACCCATAATACTACGCGTTTATCAATTCCTGTATTAGCTAGCTTACAAATAAGCAAACTATGTGGCACTACATCAAAAGCTTTAGAAAAGTCAATTACCACTGCATCAGTTCTTCCCCCTGCATCTACCTCATCTGCCAAATAATGAAGTAATTTGACTTTCGCACGAATACCCAGGTCTAAATCCATGTTGCGCTTCATTAAACCACTTTTTATTTTCTAACTCCTCTCGTATATATTCTGCAATTAAATGCTCCATTAATTTACATACTACTGAAGTTAGACTAACTGGCCGATAATTATTTATTTCTGTTTTATTACCCCCTTTATAAATCGGAACTATAATAGCTGTTTTCCAGTCTTCCGGTAAGGTACAGTTGTTAATTGACATGTTGAACAAGAGCATTAGATAGGGAATCATGGCTTCACCCCCAAGCTTTAATATTTCAGTAGGTATATTATCTGGTCCCCTTGATTTTCGGTTTTGCAGCATCTTAATCCTTTTGCGTAATTTGGGCGCCATTATTTGAAAAATCGTTTCTCCACTCTCCCCAATTTCCTGTTCGGAACTATCGTCGGATTTAAGAAAAACCGATACAAAATGCGAATTTAATATATTAGCTTTGTCCCTATCACTTAATACATCTATCCCATTAACGTCAAAATCTGGTATGCTCTCTTTATTTCCCCTGCGTCTTTTTACATAATTGTAAAATGATCTCCAACAATTATTTGTCCCGCTAAAAACGTTATCTAAGAATCGTTCCTGCGCTTGCAACTTTTCGTCTTGTATTTGTTTAGCTAATTCTTTAAATTTGTTAAGATGCCATTCTGATATCTTCCTTTTATTATAAGCGTACCTAGTCTTTCTTTTAAGTTTCCTAATACATTTTGTATAAAATTCAGGATCCGCTTTATGTTTAATAACTTTAAAAGGTACGTGTTCTCTAATTGTTTCCAGGATAAGTGTTTTGAAATTAATCCATGCTTCATTTACACTAGTGGCAGATTTTACAAATATCCCATATTTTGGAAATTAATTATTCTTTCACACTGGCCGTGTGTAGGCTAAATTGTGGAAACTTTGAGTCAGACTGACTATGGCATTGAATTTTTCAGTCTGACTCAACGTTTCCACAATTTAGCCTACACACGGCCAGTGTGAAAGAATAATTAATTTCCATTAATTAACCTAATAGTGGTTAACTATAAAGCCCGGGCCTTAAAGTACTTACATGTAGTAAGTCGCCATTAAGGTAGTTGTCTCATGTGTTTATGAGAACTCCTAAGTGGTTTACCGGGAAAATACGAGTCAGTTGGAGAATTTAATGTCATATCGGCACGTTGGCCATAGTAGCACAATGGTAGTGCGGCTGGACGGAAACCAGAAGATCCGTGGTTCATATCCCGGCTATGGCATTGAATTTTTCAGTCTGACTCAACGTTTCCACAATTTAGCCTACACACGGCCAGTGTGAAAGAATAATTAATTTCCATTAATTAACCTAATAGTGGTTAACTATAAAGCCCGGGCCTTAAAGTACTTACATGTAGTAAGTCGCCATTAAGGTAGTTGTCTCATGTGTTTATGAGAACTCCTAAGTGGTTTACCGGGAAAATACGAGTCAGTTGGAGAATTTAATGTCATATCGGCACGTTGGCCATAGTAGCACAATGGTAGTGCGGCTGGACGGAAACCAGAAGATCCGTGGTTCAAATCCCGGCTATGGCATTGAATTTTTCAGTCTGACTCAACGTTTCCACAATTTTGCCTACACACGGCCAGTGTGAAAGAATAATTAATTTCCATTAATTAACCTAATAGTGGTTAACTATAAAGCCCGGGCCTTAAAGTACTTACATGTAGTAAGTCGCCATTAAGGTAGTTGTCTCATGTGTTTATGAGAACTCCTAAGTGGTTTACCGGGAAAATACGAGTCATCCCATATTTTTCCCGGAGAAATATTTGGATAGCCTCCCCGTTCGCCCTATGGAAATCCCAACTAATTACTTGTTCCGTTTCAAACCGGTTTATCTGCCCTTTCCAGTTTAGGTCTAATTGCACACACTGATGGTCACTTATACCTGGCAAGACATCGCATTCAGAAAACAATGACTCAGGTTTGCATAAAAATACGTCCAGTAATGCTGATTGTCGAGTAACAGTTTTCACTACTTGAAATAACCCCTGCTCCCAAACCAGAAAGTTAACGAGCTTTTGAGCTTCACCTCCTATCAACTGTCCGTCCCAGTTTACATTTGGCAGATTTAGATCCCCTGCTAATATAACATTTTTTTCCCCTCCGGAAGAGATTTTCTCCACTAGTTTATGAAGTGTAGCATAATCAGTTTCTCCAGGTGGTCTATAGCAAGCTATTATTGTTAAATTATTCCCTTTGTTTGCTTGATCAATAATTTCGATTGCCATAATCTCAACCTCTTCTTCTACCCATAATGCTTTGCTGTTTAGCTCTGATTTAGCGCAAATAAAGATTCCCCCTCCCCTTCCATCCCTGTCCCTCCTAAACACCCTGTAATCTGTTCTGAATACTTCTGAATCATTAATGTCAATATTCAGCCATGATTCCGTACCTATAATGACACTTGGATTGCATATTTCTACTAAATTCCAAAACTCAACAATTTTATTCATAATACTACGGCAATTTACCTGTAGCAGCCTTAAGGAATCAGCCCCTACCTGAAAGTCTACGTTTTCCTGAAGTTGGTGTCATTGCTGCCCTTGCTGCTCGTTGCCGTCAGCCCACTTCGTCACCCTCGCGAACAAAGCTGCCAGCTTTGACGATCCTCTTCGGTTCAAGTGTACTCCATCCCGTCCATAGTCCCAGTCTTCAATCCACGAATTCGGGTCAAGAAACTGAGCACCCAGTCGCTCCGCTACCCATGAAAAAGCTTCATTTACCTGCATCACCTTTCTCCAGCTGGAGTCGCGTCGTCTTAGTACTCCACTGACGACTATTTTTGCTGGAGGAAACAGCTGTTTTGTCCTTTTCACTAAGTCGTACATGTCACCCAACACATAATTAACACTTCTCCGCAAGTCATTGCTCCCGACATGTAATACGATTGTCTGATAGTTGCCTTCCATCTCCTCTTGCTTTCTCTCGATTTCCCTCAGCAGACCGTCAACTCTTATGCCAGGATAGCAAACTACCTCCGCCGTTGGATTTCCAGCATGTCTCACAATAGAGTCACCGACTATTAGGCAAGATTTCTCCTCTTCTTTTACTCTTTCTTCCCCCTGCTCCCTCAGTTGACGGTTTTCAGCTTCGAGCCTCCGAATGATATCTTCCGCCTGTTGTAGCTTAATGCGTAGTTCCCGTGCTTCTTCTTGAAGCTGCTCCAGTTTCCTCTGATTTGCGGTGACGGTCTTGGCTCCCCTGCATTCCTTACATTCCCAGGTTTCCTCGATGTTCATATCCCTCTTCACTTTCTGGCAGCCAAAGTGGAACCACTTCGAGCAATTACTGCACATAAGTCCGGTCCTCAGAACTTTAATACAGCTCCCACATCGTTCGTCCGCTACAGGTCCTGGATTAATCTCAATTCCCCCTATCACTAGTAAAGTTACTAACACAAAAATTACAAAATAACTCTGTGAAGTTTCCGTAGTACCTTCACGCTGACTACCTGCTCCCCGTGAGCGCAGACCCGACCACATTCCGATCCTCGCCCGGTAAACCACCAAGTCAACACCCATTGTCTCAACTCGTTTCTACCTGACACTCTACTTGGCACGTCCGATCTCCTCAAGCTCCAGACACCAACTCTAACCTCCGTGGTTAGGTGTGGTAGAGTTATTTTAGAAAACATTAGTACCTGGCATCTAATGGTCTATGATTTAAGAATACAATTTTGTTTATTTAACTGCTCGTTCTTTTTTTCAGAGTTATGCTGTCCTCAATGAGACACAAAACACCAAAGATGAATTTCTCGAAGTTGTCCCTTATTCGAAAGCTCCAAAGCATGTATTATCTAGGTATCAATTTTTTTGTGCATTTCGGTATTTGTTCTACATAGAAAACGGTAAACGCTGAAAAATATAAATATAAAATAAGTTTGTGGAGAGAGATGATGCTTCTTACCCCTTCAGAGGAAGAATATTTAAACCGTGTTTTAACTTGACTCACTGTGCTATACGTCTAATAGTCTCTTCTTCTTCTAATTGGCTAATTTCTATTAAGAGTCAATTATAGGAGAGCTTTACTAGCTGGATTAACCGTAACATAGTTAATATAAGTATTATTGCATTTTGTATGTTCTGCAAACTACAGCTCATGACACACTGTAAATATTGGACGTATTGGATGACATAATTTGTATGCTCTAGTCAAAATAGTCGTTCTTCTGGGATTGTTGTTGCGTGTTTATCTATATATTGTAGGTATTTCCAGCGATTTATAAAAGTACCACTCCATGCATGCTTTTTCGCTAGTTTTTTAACCGCACTACATATTACCAGGTTTCTAAATTGTCATTTCATTGTTCAGTTCACATACAGCGTGATCATTTCGGTAGGCTACAAACCGCACGGGTACGGTGCATAAATAGCCACGCCATATCCCACCGAGTATCAGCAGAGCTATGCGGTTTGTAGTTCATCGAACTGACCGCTCTGTATAACCGCGATTCCATGCTATGGTTCGCTAACATTGAGTGGCATTCGCCATGTCTACAGAAGACGGTGACACGCCCGTCTCTTGCCCAGTGATATGCACGGAGTGATCTCATTTTTTTTTTTTTTTCCGCAGAGCGTGGTAGCTGCTGTGAAATTATTCCTAGGTATAAATTATTTGCAGAGGAGAATTGCATTTTACGGCGTACAAGAAATTAAAAACTGTACAAAATGAGTTATTTGGTATTAGCAAGGCCTTCTAAACTAAATGGACCATACATCTCTGAAAGTGACATCATGAGTTGAGCTTTAATTCTTCAGCATAGCACTGCGGCACTTTTGATGTGATTTAAGGAACGGAGGTGGGACATCTCTTCCAGTGCGACCCCGCAGAGATCCATTGCGGCCTACCACCTCTGTAGGGAGAAGGAATGTGGCGAAGGAAAACTACAGGCAGAGATGGCAAAGTCAGCGCAACCTCAGAGAAATAGAGAATTCCCTGAAATTTGGACTGTCTGTCGGTGCATTATCGAAGATTCTCGTCCAAGGAGAGGGCGATGAAGTGATCCTAGCGCAAATCCTTTACCTTCTGAAAATCGGTCACAGACGTTACCTTAACACCACCTCGCAAGGTCTCTGGTACTATTAACTGTAAAAAGAAGTACAAGTTCATACGAAAATAGATTTAAAAACGCAGCATATTTCTGGTACTATTATATCTAACATCTTTTCTGAAATCCAATACCCCATCGTGTATTATTTCAAGCGTTAAAAGGAAGTACACACTAATGGATCACATAGATAAGTTCTTCTTTGGCATACTTATACCTTATGATCTGAAAAAATCTGAAATCTGCAAAGTTGAAATGTTTTTGCATTAGAAAGTTACGACTAATAAAAGATAAAGTGCATAAAAAGTAGCAGTAATATAAGGGCGACTGGCTCTGTGGCCTTGTGGTTAGCAAGCTTGCTTCCGAATCTAGAAAGTCCAGGTTCGACTCCCGGCTGGTGAAAGGAACTTTTCCTTCAGTCTGCATTAATCGACGACCTCCCTAAAGACTATATGTAGGAAGGAGATAATATATATGTATATATATTGAGTTTAACGTTTATGAAGGTAGTCCAAAGTAAAGAAACCGGCAAAAGAGCGAACATCATAGTTGATGAGCTATTATTGCAATGCCAATACCTCCGTAACGTTAAAAAAGGAATGAAAAGTGTACTCTACTGTGCTATAGTCCAATGCCAAGTCAAGGCCTAACGCTTTATCTCCTCTTCCCACATCGCGGATGTAATGAAAGTGATGCAGTATCGGGGGTGGAACGCGCTTAGCGTTCCGATTCCCTCCCGACCAGTGAATGCAGTCTTCATAACCGGAAGAAACCACGTTTCACTCAATTAATTCCTCAATTGCAAGAGGATCTCATAGGCTGAATGTACCCATTACCAGATCTTCCAGCGGGAGAAAATGTCCAAGCCGGTTCTGAGATTCGAACTCAACTTTCCTGCTCTGTCTTAGGTGTTAAAGGCCACACATAAATGGAAAAAAATATATTAAGATGTTATGCCTTTTTTTTTTTACGTCCTCCAACGTTAAGTCATATCGGACGATGAATGGAATGGGTGACATGATGCTCAAATGTGTCCGGGTCCATGGAGCTTAGAGTTACCCGACATTCGTCTATCAGGATAAGGGAAAACCTCGGAAAAATACCTTATCCAGGTAGCTCACCCTGACCGAGATTCGAACTCGGGACGTCTTGAACGTGAAAGATGGTATGTGCAATTTTCGGCTGCTATAACAGTATGCCAAATGAAAGTCTTGTTTTTAAAATAATTGCTATCTGCTAAACAAAAGGAGAACTGATGATGAATTTCCAAAGTGGAAAAATTACGTTGCTCATGCATAAACATGGGAACAAGCTTGTACATATTACTGGTGCATCATTTGTATACTTGTGCTACAACTGTATACATGCCTATAATGTCATGTCATATCAAAATAATATGTACCTAAAAAGCACATAGTATAATGAAAACGTATGCAATTATGTAAGCTCGAGCTTCTCTGTTATTAAAATTTTGCAGCGTAAAATATACTTTTCTCTTTGCAATTTAAATGACACGATACACGACATAAAGTACACGATTGCTCATTTTCAGTCTAATCAGTACCATCTGTGCAGTATTAAAACTGCAGCTTGAGTATAAACAGTGTAGGTATGTGTTCGTTGAAAGGCGGGAACGGTGTCTCCTTGTGTTGTTAGCAAGCTCAAAAATCCCCTTGTGTCGGTAAACCAGTGTGTGCGTGCGCGCGCGCGCGCGCGTGTGTGTGTGTGTGTGTGTGTGTGTGTTTGTGTCGCATTTCTTGCAGCCTTGTCCTGCATTATTGCCCCTCTGCGTTATGCGCAACCTTGTATTGCCTTTCAGCCTTATTTTTCATTATATTAATTCAGATTTCAGTTATTTTAATAAGGGTATTATTTCATGTTATCTCAGTACAACACGTGCAAATAAATAGTTGTTAGGGAAACAGAAATGTGTGTCGCCATTGCTTTTATCCATACATCCGGTGGTTGATATTGCACTATAACTTCATTCGTTAATTCCATCCTGTTCTACCTACGAGAAACATTGGTTCTCCGGGTCCGATGTATGGTTTAAGAATTTTTGTGTAGATACGCAATAATTCCGCGTGTGCCTCATTTCCTCGCGGACTCCGACTGCAGGTGATTTGAGACAGCTGGTTTGACCCGCCGTTTTCTACTATGGATGTGACTAGTTGGAATCTACAGGCAAAATGTCTTTGGGCTAACAATTCAAAGTAAGTTCAGTTCACGCGCTATTTTCCATATCTTTTAGCATTGAACGGTACTGATAACATAACATAGAAAGGTAATTTTCTTGTAATTTAAGTCCTCCAACGTTAACTCATATTGGACGATGAATGGAATTGGTGAAATGATGCTCAAATGAGCCCGGGGTCCATGGAACTTAGAGTTACCCGACATTTGTCTTTTAGGATAAGGGAAAATCCCGGAAAAACCTTATCTAGATAACCCACCCTGACCGAGATTCGAACTCGGGGCCTCTTGAACGTAAGGCAGGCATGCTACCACCACGCTACCGAGGCGGGCTAGAAAGCTACTGATTTAAAAATGTAGCACAGTGACCATCATTAGGATATTGGTTGAGTCATTGACTAAGGATTATGATAATTGTGATGTTAAGATCAGGATTGGGGCTTTATAGCCCGCCTCGGTAGCGTAGATGGTAGCGTGTTTGTCTCACGTTCAAGAGGTCCCGAGTTCGAATCTCGGTCAGGGTGAACTACCTGGATAAAGTTTTTCCGATTCTTTTCCTTATCCTTAAAGACGAATGTCGGGTAGCTCTAAGCTCCATGGACCCTGGACACATTTGAGCATCATTTCACTCATTTCATTCACCGTCCGATATGACTTAACTTTGGAGGACGTAAAATTACACAAAAGACGCATGGGAAGACTCGAGATAATGCAAAATTATATGAAAATCGAAGGTGATGACTTACAACCATGACGGATATAAGGATATAGCGTATGTACATGCACGAATGTCAAGTCTGATAGGAGACGGGCTAAATAGATCACATCAGCGGCTAGCTGATTTAGGCTAGTGTAAGGCTAACTCCTATGAAAGTAAAAGTTTCCAGAAATAATATTGCTCATTCTGGTTATTTTCATGACTCTTTCAATGCACCGGTCATGAACAGTGGCTCACTAATGATAACATACAGCGATATTATTATGTTATCCGCGCAATCTCACGAGACAAATAAATTAATAGAAAATCTGCCAGCAACTAAAGATAACGTTGCCTGGTCGTTGATCTGCAAGAGCTACGACAATCCAACGTTGGCAGCTAATTGGCATATAGGAGCATTGTTTTCTTCACTATCAGTAACTTAAAGACTTGTCCACAATCTCTGAGAACATTGTTCAGCAACTGTAAAGCCAATATGAATGCCATTAAAGCACTAAACTTTGAAGTACCCTTACATGACTTAATCATCCCCCAGATTATTTAAAAAGGTAGATTTCAAGACTAGAAGAGACCGGAAGCTGAAGGCATGGCAAGTAATTTAAACACAGTCAAGCTTAAACCAGTTACATCAAATTTTAATCATACATAAGTAATAACAAATGCATGCCCATTGCCCAAGATGATTCATCCATTGTATATGCTGAAAGTTCGAGGAATTCAAGCACCTGCAAGAGCTTGAAGCTGTAAGGTGCAATCGGCTCTGTTTCAATTGTCTAATCAGTGGACATACTGTTACAAGTTGCCCATTGGAACTTAAATGCGAATTTGCTACAGGTGACAGCATACCGTGCTCCATCAAGATGAGCTAGTTGAACATATTGGCGCACAGCAAACCAAGGAATTGTGCTCCTGACAAGTTTTAGTTATGGAATGTGGTTTTACAATACTGAACTTTCAAGGTAACATCTACTAGACATGGCCGCTGAAACCAAGCAGTCGTATGTCGCCAGCTGCAATAATGTGCAGAAATCTACAATGCGACATTTACTTGTACAGTTTTGTCCCGTATGATTGGAAAATTGTCATACATGAACATAAAGCGTGACATCTGGAGTATTCCCATCGGAGTAATTTTGGCAGACCCAAACATATTTCAACAGGTCAAAATAGATCTGCTTCTGTGAACAACGGTCTTCTTTGAGGTTCTTCCAGTGGAAGGAAATCTAGACCAGATTTCGTTACAGTCCTTAATTCGGTTCTGCTCCACTTACGAGAAATATCATCTAATATTTTATAATGTTCCTTTGAATATTTTTTCAATATAGGTAGCAATGTATAGATATTTGGAAGTTAATGCAATTGAAGGTTATTTCATTGGTTGTTACGCGAGTGATGAGTCTGTCATTAGGGCTTGTTAGTAAGTATGACCAGTGGAAATATTTTTTGCTTTGCATTAGTTGACCCTGTGCTTTTATACAGTATGTCGGGGCGAATTCTTTGTCCTCTGCTAATGATATTTATGTTGTATTATGCAGATTCAAAAACTCATTATGTCATAAAATTTATAACGCCTCTAAAGAAAAACAAGCGCGCCTTGATGCCATATCTAGACTGGCAAGTCGAGCAAGTTTTATTAAATGTGCAGTATGATTATACGACTATATTCAAGCCACTTAACTAGGATACAGTGTGAGAGCGAGAGAGGTGGAGGAGGAGAGTGAGTGAGATAAGAAAAGTATCAGGAGCGATGTTGTTAGAGGATTCGGGTACCTAGATTAGTATTTACGCCACAAAAGTAGATCCTTGCACCAAAACAAAAATCCATTAATATTGGTATTTTAATGTTGCTCGTCATATATATTTAAGTCATGTAACTTGGAGACTAACCTGTATTTCCGAAGCTCGTCACTTTCTCTGTCTTTCCACTGTTACCCGCACACTGTTCCACTTTGATAATAATTTCCCCCCTGTGCGTTTAAAATATTCAAGTTACTCTTGCACGTCCAGACGCACGCACACATGCCCAGTCATAGAATTGGCTTTCGCCGTGCCAGCTCCCTTTTGCCGTCATTCTTTATTTTGTAAAGTCAGCGTCCTTTGGAGCATTTCATTGTATCAAAATCCCCCTTTGGTGATTCAATTGTGGCAGTAATTTCACCGGCTGTTGCAGGTTATTACTATTTAGCTTCAGCAATTGAGAGCAACCTTAGAGTTTGTCGTAATTCTCAGGAGAGCTTTATATCCTATGGCCATATCACTGATCGATAGCTTTCACTGCAATATAATTAAGTAAAAAAGTACTATGAGTTTTCCTCCCCACTATGTTCACAATGTATAGCAGCATATAACCCGGTGCACTGTAGGAACTTTTGGGTCCCTACTTTTGTGAGGTAAAGAAAGAAACTCGGCACATTCTCGAGATTCTAAGAAAGTGAGCCTTGCTAGTCTCAGCGCTATCGGACCTTTCTGAATGGGAGTTTGATACCTGCACAAGTGGACCATTTTTAAATGCGTCCCTCAGTTTGTTATGCTTCGTAAGAGGGCAAGATTCGACTCTTATTGGAGACGAAGAAATGCTGAGTCAGTTTAGGGGATCTGAATGGAACATTCCTAGTAGGGAATATAGAAATTATAGTATGGTGCTAGGGGAACGAGCCTGCCGGCTTCACCTCGAGCCTCGTAAAGGACGCAGAAATAGCTGCTACGCGTATCCCATGGAAAATGGATGGTAACATTGATGGCTCCGTGGTAACGTCCGAGGTTCACAATCCGGATGTCCCGGATTCGATTCCTGTTAGCCGCCTACTCTGATCATGTGTTTGCATGGTTCTTCACATTCCGACTATGTGATTGCTGGAGCGATATTTTCCACTACGGCTCTTCTCTCACATTTTAGTTTCGTCTCCCTCTTTCATGCCACAGAACGACTTCGGGTCTGTGTGTTGGTCGACCGCGGCCAATCGGCATAGAAGCTTCAGTTTTGGAACTTCGGTCTACTTCAGAAGATAATTGTTCAAACCCGTTTGAGCTATTTTATGTTGCGCTTTTAAATATATTCCAAGTATATTTTGATAGCATTAACAAAAGTATCTTATGTAGATTGGTATTTAGTGGTGACAAATAGGAAATTCTTGTGAAATTAGAAGTTATTAGCAACAGTGTGTGAATTGCATACATTCTCTAAGTGAGATTAGCAATTGACGCGGTGCAGGAATGTGTGTTTATAGTGTGAGCAGTCTAGCAATGCAAGAAGGACCTATGTATGACTGTACAGAAGAGAGAGTACTGAAGCGTAGCCGTAGTTCTTTGAGTTTTGAGGAAAAACTAACTACATATAATTAAAAGTGACTACACAAAAATAAAATTTCTTAATAGTGATATCGGCATGCAACGCAAAGGTGTAAAAATGTATGCGCCACTTTAATGAACATATATATGATACAGTTCCATGGTTCAGTGAGTGTTGCGAAAATTGTTTTGTTGGCCATGTTTGCTATTTTAGAAGGCTGCGCAAATATAACATTCGAAAGAAAGATTATTTTGGATCATTTCTTTTATTTTTAAAAAACAAATAATTGAATAAAATTAAGTAAAGAAAAACATTATTCTCTTTTATTTTAATAAAAATTATTATTTGGAGCTTCCCTCGCCCTGAAAGTCACGCCTCGCCACTGAATTAGATTGTTTTGTATACTTGGTAACAAAGTAAGCAGTCCTCTACTTATCTACTTCTATTTATCAAAATAGATTTAAACTGATAAAAGTTGAAATTGGGATTACCTATTTTTAATTAAATGCATTAAAATGGACATCTTTTTACAGCCATGCTCATTGCACCTATTTTTAACTGTCGTTTATTAGGTATTGTTGTGGACTAGGCACTGAGAAAATTCGGATTTTTCAGTAGTTGTTTTTTTCGGGTAGTTATTCTTTAAAGAAATCCCTGGGCTTTAAGTAACCAATTTCTTCCACTTTTACGAATACCTGTAAAGAATATAAGCGATGTTTGGCTTCCCACTTTCATAGTTCTGCCAGCGGACATATTGACTGTAGGTAGTTAAAAGAGACGCTGTGTACTATTTAGTCAGTGCTTACTTCCAACTTATGAAGTATTGCGTAAGCACTATACACTTTTGCGTACAATACGAAAGAAGATATAAAATAAGGCTTGGGGGTAGTCTAATGTCATCTTTTAACGGGGTTCTTATCTCACCAATATTCAATTCATATGCTTAAGGTCATTTTCCTAGCCTATTATTAAGTTCCTGTAAAGAAACATTGCATGATCCTACCTATCACGTATACCTTATTGGCTTGATTTATTATCTGTTTTATTCAGGAGCACGACATTTAGCCAGAAGCGGTTAACACAAGTACCAAACATCTCAAAGTCATGTATCAGAAGCTTCCTCCTAATTCACTTTCTTGACCGACTGAAACGTCAAGCAACGGCCACTCACACTAAAATCAGCAAATAATCTGCCTAAATTACACAGCTATTGGTCACTGGGAGAACTGCAACAATATTTTCTTGTAATGACGTCTGTTACCAGCAGTTCTTCCCGTCCATGAAATTCAGTGTGTTTGCAATATGCAGTCAAATCCTCGAACCTCCTGATGAAATCAGATTATTAAGGAGTCTATCCTTTCCAGAAGAAATCATAATTGATCACCTAAAGACATCATTAGCACAGTTATTTAGGTGATGGCCAACTGATCCCATGGAACCTGATTCAAATCTTACCCCTACCGATTATTTTTAAGGGCACTTAAAACGACAAACCAGTGCATTTATTAGTAAGTAAAAGAACATCTGCGGGACCAAATTCGGCACATACACCGCGATGATATAATCCCGAAAATTGAAAGCAGCGTGGTTAACAAACAACATATTTTTTGTGTGAAGATGTGATCAATCAACCCACCCGTTGAATAGTAAAGCTGCTGTTCTTAACATTAAATACATTTAAGGCAAAAGGCATTAAGTACAATCCTTAAGTACATAAACAATGAACAATTCAGCAATGTCAGTCTCCATGGAGTGAGTGTATTTTAGAGCGTGAGACATGCACAAAGAACACAAACAAAAATGTAAGCAGAAGTGTACATCTGGCCAGTACATATACAAACACAAAGTATGAGTTGTTAAACAGAGTACACTCTCGCACCCATTTTTCAACAGCTGATTCTGATGAACATTCATTTCCCTGGCATTATTTCGGGCCGTTTCCCTTTAATGGAAGAAGAACATACATCCAAGCTAGTAGTGCATCCAGGTATACATTACAGGCTTCACGCTGGGGAGGAAACTTTGGATAAATTACCGCCGCTTTTAAACCGGAGAAGCAGGCATTTTTCTTCCAAACAATTAGCATTTTCTCTCATGCAGGTATAGCGGCTTGGAAATAAAAAATAGGAAAACTGGAACCAAATAAAACCAAAAAGAGTTTTAAAAAATGCACGGCAGGGACCGGCGTTTTAATTGTTAGGCCGAGCAGAGAGCGTGTTATTGATCCAGACGATGCTGCAATTACAGCAGATGGCACTGCTTGTCTTATCCTTCCTTGGCTTGACACCTTAGGGTGGCGCGCACAACGTACCACGTGCACTAGTAAACAATCCCATCACCGCTTCGCTTTTGTTTTCTTACCTGAAAGGGAAACCAGCGAAATAGCAGTATGTTCAAATTCCACTTAAAGTCATAAGAAACAGGACTGGTTCTTATCACGGCGGTAACATCTGGCTAACGTAAAGTGTTATTTTAAATTTGGTTCTATAAAAATAAACTAGAGATGCAACATATTACAAATTAAGTTAAACGTTTATTTGAATGAACCCCTGATACTAATATATATCTCCAATTTTCTGTATGGGCATAACAAATGCCTACACATTAACTAGTTAAATGTAATCACTGATTAACACGTTATAGTTGCCACAGATCTGTTCCTTAATCTAATTATCATTATGAACGTCATGCTGCAATTTGTTTACGTGCCTGAATTACCAAAAAGGGATTTGTGAAATTACATGTTCTCTCTTTTTCCTTTATTTGTTTTAAGCTTCAAGCCTTTCCCAACTTCACGGTGCAATATATTGCTGGTTCTCTGGCTATCTCTCTCTCCCTCCCGCTCTTTTGTTTTTCTTTTACCATTTTAGCCTACATAATGATGCAATAACGGACGGTAAATTATGTGTGAATTTCGACAGAAGCACCGGAATATTTGGTGTCTAATCCAGTTCCTCTATGAGCCTGTCTCCCTATGAAATGAGGAGAAACTGACACATAACCTTCATCCCGTGGTCAAAGCCGAGTCCGAGGAAGAAGTAAAGGCAGTTTCAACCTAGATGACTGAATGATACCGCATTCTACTAAATTCACCTTTATTTGCTTACACAGGTAATTCTAGGAAGCGCCCGCCTAGTTAGCGTAGATGGTTGCGTGTCTGCCTCACGTTCAAGCGGTCACGAGTTCGAATCTCGGTGAGTTACCTGTATAAAGCTTTTCCAGGGTTTTCACTTGTCCTGAAAAACGAATGTCGGCTAACTCTAAGCTCCATGGACCCCGGACTCATTTGAGCATCGTTTCATTTCACCCATTTCATTCATCGTCCGATATGACTGAACGTTGGAGGACGTAATTTACAATAAATGAATAAATAAATAAATCTAGGAAGTGAATATGAAGCGCAAAGGGGTCCGTCAGCTATTATTATTATTATTATTATTATTATTATTATTATTATTATTATTATTATTATTATTATTATTATTATTATTATTATTATTATTATTATTATTATTATTATTATTATTATTATTATTATTATTATTATTATTATTATTATTATTATTATTATTATTATTATTATTATTATTATTATTATTATTATTATTATTATTATTATTATTATTATTATTATTATTATTATTATTATTATTATTATTATTATTATTATTATTATTATTATTATTATTATTATTATTATTATTATTATTATTATTATTATTATTATTATTATTATTATTATTATTATTATTATTATTATTATTATTATTATTATTATTATTATTATTATTATTATTATTATTATTATTATTATTATTATTATTATTATTATTATTATTATTATTATTATTATTATTATTATTATTATTATTATTATTATTATTATTATTATTATTATTATTATTATTATTATTATTATTATTATTATTGTTATTATTGTTATTATTGTTATTATTGTTATTATTGTTATTATTGTTATTATTGTTATTATTGTTATTATTGTTATTATTGTTATTATTGTTATTATTGTTATTATTGTTGTTATTGTTATTGTTATTGTTATTGTTATTGTTATTGTTATTGTTATTGTTATTGTTATTGTTATTGTTATTATTATTATTATTATTATTATTATTATTATTATTATTATTATTATTATTATTATTGTTATTATTATTGTTGTTATTGTTATTGTTGTTATTGTTATTGTTGTTATTGTTATTGTTGTTATTGTTATTGTTGTTATTGTTATTGTTGTTATTGTTATTGTTGTTATTGTTATTGTTGTTATTGTTATTGTTGTTATTGTTATTGTTGTTATTGTTATTGTTGTTATTGTTATTGTTGTTATTATTATTGTTATTATTATTATTGTTATTATTATTGTTATTATTATTATTGTTATTATTATTATTATTATTATAATTATCAATCATTATCAATCATTATCGTTATCATTATCAATCATTATCATTATCATCATTATCATCATCATTATCATCATTATCATCATCATTATCATCATTATCATTATTACATCCTTTGCATAAAAACTTATATTAAGTAAACTAAAATATCGTTTTGTTAAGAATTTTCATGAACGGAACTCCGAATTTGTTTAATTTTGTATTTTATAAAACAATCTTGCTTACCCTAATTGTTATTTTTATATTACCCTGATGTTTACAACTTTACGAAGAAGAAACTTTAACAACAGCATTTTAATAAAGAGACACGATTAACTGTATATGCAAATGGAAAGTTGCTTTCTTATCAACACATATTAACCATGAAAATGGACAATTTACATTTCATGCCAGAGACTGACCATTATTTTTTCTAGAAAACCTAATGACATGTAATTAAATGAAAATGAGAGCTGATTATCTATATTGATAAAAACGTTCTTGAACTGCATTTCTTAAAACTCGTACTTTTAAATATGTTGGCCTCGTTTATTTATATTTGGCTTTATGGCCAGGAAAAATGAAGACACTGGGCTGCTAATGAACGCAACGGAAATATCAGAGTTTATCAGTTTTAATATTCTGTGGATAGCAGATAGCACTGACCATATCGTTCAAGAGGTCCCGAGTTCGAATCTCGGTCAGGGTGAGTTACCTGGATAAGGTTTTTCTGGGGTTTTCCCTTATCTTTCAAGAGGAATGTCGGGTAAGTCTAAGCTCCAAGGACCCTGGACTCATTTGATCATCATTTCACCCAATTCATTCACCGTCTGATATGACTTAACGTTGGAGGACGTAAATTACAAACAAACAAAAACTGATCATATACCGGCACGTTTCTATACGAACATTCTACTGTTTTTTCAGCTAGTGGGTGCACGTTTACCTTCTGAATGATCCGTACTTACTTTTTCCTATCATTACTGATGAAGTGATCACACAGACTAAATACTGCTAAATATCTTAAAACTGAATTGATCTAACAGAATTGCAACGTATACTTATTCTCTGAAGTATAATGGGACTTTTTGCCTTATTTTTTAGTAACTCTCTCAATCTGACGTTCTGCTACCTGCGACATCGCTTCTGCCACTCTGTTTGGCTCTATCGGAGTAAAACTATTGATTTTTGAACGTTTAATACTTGGAATATATTAAAGTTTTGCGTTATAACATATGGGACCGAAAGACGTCTTCTTCAAGGAAAGTTACTAAAATGCCATGGTAATATATTGAATGGTAAACGTATAAAAGCACCATGGCCTACTGAATATTGTAAAAAGAATTGCAATAGAACTTGTCTCTCGGAAACTAAAGTTTTTGTTTTGGAAGGCGTAATTTTTAGGGAGGCTTTGAATAGGCGTGATGAAGTATCTCATCAGAGTGATGAGTTTTCTGTATATATGAATCTTAAGGAAATATGAAGTATTCCGGAAGATAAAAGCTGCGGAGTTTTAGCAACATTTAGTGAGGAGTAGAGGCGTGTTATTAGAATTAGAATTAGCAGCAGAAACAGGAAGGGGGGCAGAGAAAGGGGGAGCCTTGGCTGAAGCTCGAATAAAAATATTAAGGTAAGGTAGACATCACAATGTGAGAATGATGAAACGTAACGCATTTTAGACGCGAATGAGCTCAGGGCCTAACGGCCCATAACTAACAGGCGTTCTACTAACTTTAAGTAAACCTCCTCCCCGCCTTCTCGCTTGAAGTTGCACGTCTTGCAATGTTTCGTCCAGAGAGAAAGTTTCAGGCACTGCTTTGGGGGCAAACATAGTTCCTAACTTCGTAACTCATTAACTCATTGGTGTGCCGTGCAATTCATTGAACATAACGATAATAGCTTTTGCTTTCGACTGTGCTTCAACAAATATCTTACTGACCAATTAATATCTCGCAATGTGCTACTAAATTTGGCTTATACGTGTGTTAAGATTCACAAAACATTGTCTTTTCTATTTTCATTTCCGTCGCAGATATCTAAAATCTAATCTTTTCTTCTACTGAAGAGGATACGTTTTAGCATATAGCTCAACAAATGCGTCTAATGTATTTAATTTAGAGGAATGTTAGTTTATTTCAGAATACGTAATAAATTTGCTTTGGAAGTTGAGCAATTCCAGCAATGAAACCATTAGTTATGATTGAACAATAATTAGAACCGGAGATAATTTAACAAAGGATACGTTTATTTTTCGCCGCTCTACCCATGAATCGGGGAAACCGTATACAGGTTCATCAGATTAAGCGCCCACGTTCTTAGTGACACTTGGTCTCAGATGCGCACCACTTGCCTGCTGGAACTCCAGTTTCCGCTATTGCATCACATAATGTGACATTCTGACTCATACCAGTACGACAAGCGAAGGCATTAGCTAACGGTCTTTGGTGGATTTCAATCGTTCGTTAGAGTGGACTGAATTATAAGCTGAAAGGATTCTACACTGAACCTACAGATACTGTATGTCTGACCTCTGGGGAGAACGGATGAGATGGGAGGGCTCTGTGGGTGGGCTAGAACTACCCGGGCTAGGGGCATGGCCCAGCGTGAGTTTCCTTAACATGAGCTCAAGATTTCATATCTCAGCGCCCGACTTCGTTGGGTGGCCTCTACCAGCACGGTATTCGACGCTGGCCTTCCCCAACAGAGCAGACGACTGTAATGCCACGCATATGGCGGGAATAGCTGTTACAATGCACAAGGTTCCAACGGAGCAGCACCATAAAGGTTCATCGCCATAGTCACTGTCGGAAAAGAATGGAGTGAAAGCAAATCGAAATGAATAAAACGAATTCGCGGAAAGGAAATTAACCAACCCAGCCTTCGCCTAGTGACCAGGGAAAACCGCGAAAAGCCTTTAGTCAGATTGGTCGTCCATCGGCGATCGAACCTGAGACCTCCCGAATGTCAGACGCACACTTTGTTGCGGGAACTCGCTGGGTTCAGTCTTGTCTCGGACCGGATCGAATCCGAGACATCCCGAATGCCAGACGCACACTTTGCTTCGGGGCCTCGCTGGGTTCAGTCTTGTCTCGGACCGGATCGAACCTGAGACCTCCCGAGTGCCAGACGCACACTTTGCTGCAGGGCCTCGCTGGGTTCAGTCTTGTCTCGGACCGGATCGAAACCGAGACCTCCCGAATGCCAGACGCACACTTTGCTACGAGACCTCGCTGGGTTCAGTCTTGTCTCGGACCGGATCGAAACCGAGACCTCCCGAATGCCAGACGCACACTTTGCTACGAGGCCTCGCTGGGTTCAGTCTTGTCTCGGACCGGATCGAACCTGAGACCTCCCGAATGCCAGACGCACACTTTGCTACGAGGCCTCGCTGGGTTCAGTCTTGTCTCGGACCGGATCGAAACCGAGACCTCCCGAATGCCAGACGCACACTTTGCTACGAGGCCTCGCTGGGTTCAGTCTTGTCTCGGACCGGATCGAAACCTAGACCTCCCGAATGCCAGACGCACACTTTGCTACGAGGCCTCGCTGGGTTCAGTCTTGTCTCGGACCGGATCGAAACCAAGACCTCCCGAATGCCAGACGCACACTTTGCTACGAGGCCTCGCTGGGTTCAGTCTTGTCTCGGACCGGATCGAACCTGAGACCTCCCGAATGCCAGACGCACACTTTGCTACGAGGCCTCGCTGGGTTCAGTCTTGTCTCGGACCGGATCGAACCTGAGACCTCCCGAGTGCCAGACGCACACTTTGCTGCAGGGCCTAGCTGGGTTCTGTCTTGTCTCGGACCGGATCGAACCTGAGACCACCCGAATTCCAGACGCACACTTTGCTACGAGGCCTCGCTGGGTTCAGTCTTGTCTCGGACCGGATCGAACCTGAGACCACCCGAATTCCAGACGCACACTTTGCTACGAGGCCTCACTGGGTTCAGTCTTGTCTCGGACCAGTCATGAACCAATTTGGTACTATTGAACAAATAACTTCTTATATGTTGTGATTTTATAAAACGTGTTTCTCCTTCACTATGTTGGAGCGATTTTTACTAGGAAAATTTGAAAAAAAAAATTGAACAAATCTAATCCCCGAACATTACAAGAACTGCAAAATAATATACGGGAAGGAATAACGAACGCATTACAGATATTTAAAAATGCTTATGATAATCTGTTAAGATACTGAATGTCTGTCTTTGGACACAAGCAGAACATTTCCAACGTCTTATTTTAAAAGATAAGCACTCTAATGGATACTTGATATTGTAACTTATGAAATAGTTATGTTTCTAGTTGACCTTCTCCGTTAATCCGTATTTGTTTTAATGCATAAGACGGTCCGCGCGGAAGCAGCAGGCGACCGCAACTTTGGTGCCGTTAAAAGTGTGTCCCCTTAATCTGATGGCACCGAATTAGCAGAATCCAGCGGACGATTACCCTGACTCTACCCGCCTGCTCTTCTGTGAAGCACAGCAAATTCATTCTTCCTCAGGCTTTCTTGCTTCAAACTTTAGAAAAGTTAGAAAGGGATAGAGATTATTACGTCACCGCACAAAAATATAAAGGATTAACTATAGTCTACTGCACAGAAATAAATACAAATAAAGTTTGTGCTGCTTATAGCGTGAAGGTAAGCTTTGATTCTCAGTAAATGATCAAATCGATCTGGAAATGTAAACCTTAGAGTGAGCACGTACAAAAAGATTTATACACAATTGCAAACATACACGAATTCTAAAATTACTTTAATGAAAAATTTACTATCAAAATACATTAAATACGGAAAAATCCATTTGGAAAAGATTGCTAAGAACATTCTGACATAAGCGATCGAGTTGTGTCGACACCCTTTAGTGCGAAATGAAGTCGCGTTATATGCTTGCGTTAGGAGACGTACATTGTTGGGTAGAGCTTTATTTTCGCACTCTTTTGCCAAAATAAAAGGAAGTTATAAAGGTACACAATCGGTTAATCCGCTATACATGTTGCATTAATCGTAGCAAGCTTTTTCGAAAATAACTGCTTCATGAATGAAAAGCACTTTGTTAAACAATAAACCCAGTTATTATACTTTAGATTATTCAACTTTGCTAAGCTGTAATAAGTACAGAAAAAGTATAATGCGTATTGATTGATTTTCAGAAAACAACATTGGATCATAGTAACCGTATTTCTCATCAGCGACGAAGTTTTAAGTGAAACATCTGCTTTAAATATGTTATTTATTAAAGAATGACTGTTTTGTTCATCTGCTTGTGTTACATAATCATATTATGCCACAGGGTTAACAGGGGTAGAATGAAAATACGATGGCTGTTCAATAAAAAATGATCATAACTTTTTTTTTGACAACGTACCTTTACTCATCCCCATAATTTTGATGGTCCTTCTCAAAATGGTCTGCTCTGAATGCGATGCACTTGTCCCAGTGTTTCTGCCAGTCTTCAAAGACATGCTGGAAACCATTATTTGAGAGATCCTTCAAAATCGCCTCCGCAGCCTTCACTACTGCTTCCGATGATGGATAATACCTCCCACAAAGACGTTTCTTCAAGTTAGGGAATAGAAAAAGGTCACATGGGGCTAAATCCGGACTATAGGCAGGGTGAGGAATGCACTTCTTGTTTGATTTTTGCAAGATATTCAGCAAGAACATTGACAATATGCGGCCGCGCATTATCGTGGTGCAGCATGCAGCCTGCTTCACGGAAATGTGGTCTTTTGCGCCTGACTTGCAATGTTTTCGGGACATTCCTGTAGTCTTGTCCAGTTACTGATGTGTGTGCAGGTACAATATGCTGATAAACCATTCCATGAAAATCAAAGAATGAGATGACCATAACTTTCACAGCAGAAGCAACCACTTTTGATTTTTTGGGGGGTTGGTGATGAAGGAGATTTTCACACTGAGCTTTGCTGTGTGCTCTTAGGATCAAAATGACGCAGCCAAGTTTCATCAGCAGTGATTACGTTTGTAAGAAACTCCGGATCTTCCTCTAGCATCAACTTTAACTGCATGTTACCTCCATTGCAGCGGTAGGCGATACAGAACATGTCTGAACTTACCTGGTTCTCACAGGCGGGAACCAGGAGAATCAATAATGAAACTACTACGGCGTGTTTGTTTCACATTAAACTAACAGAATACAATAAGATTGAATTTTAGTGCGAAAAATTATGATCGTAAAAACTATGATCATTCAATAGAACAGCCCTCGTAGCTACAGTTCGTTGATACTATCAAACATAGATGTAGTGCTTAAAAGCTCTTGGATACCACAAATAGTGCTATCAGTATTATACTAATAAAATATGAAATAAATGATTAATATTTTGTTCCTTTTTAATAAAGATAGCGATGATTACGAGAATACTTAATTGTTTAGCATGCAATAATTATATTTTGATATATACTCCTTTCATAATATTCACCCCTAGGAAAATAAGTTATGCTTGCGTGTTACTGCATTTATTACTATATTTTAAATTAAGTTTTCTGAAACATTACATGCTGTTAAGTACAGCCTTTAAAGAGTTTAAAAGTGGCATATATATGGCCCAAACGATTTCCTATCAGAAAACAAAAGTAAGCATAAAACAGAAAAGTGTTACAATAATAAATGAGAGCATAGTTGCAGCTAAACGTGTTTTAGTAATCACTGAAGGGCTTAGCGTAGCGTAAGCATTACACCTATGACATTGTTGCATGCACTCAGAACGAAACATAACTGATCCATCGAATGGAACCGCAAATGAACTGCTGAATCAGAAATGACAGCTAAACTCCACTCGGCACTGTCCACTGAACACAGCTGAACTGTCTACAGACTCTCAACTGTCTACAGAAACACTGTCTGTCGGGCACTACCTAGGCTTCCGATATGGGGCCCGGATATAACGCGAGCGTTTTGTAGAAGGAAACTACTCCAGCGGCAAAAACGAATGTTCTGGCGCGCAGTAACTATTATTCTTCACGGCCGATTCTCCTGCAGTAAACTGTGCATTAATCGCGTCTAAGGCCAGATGATCGGCGGGTATGAGTTGACGATCCAAGCTCTGTAGTTAGCTTCACGCCGCGGTGAGAGTATCCATTCATCACAGTGGACTAGAATATACCACCAACCTGTTTCCTCGGAGCAGGTGCTAGATGTGATAAACTACATCGTTGACATTCTTCACCATACGGTGGTTCTTGCCACGGGTGTTGAAGCTTGGAGGAACGCCGTTTAGTCCGAATAGGGCAATGCATCACACCAAATCATTCTGCTGTAAACTTTGGCTAATAGCCTGGCTGTTATAGTTGGTCTTCATCCAATATTTCGCTAACTTGTCGTGTTGACACGATATCGTGCACGTCGTGAAGGGATTTCAAGAGCGCTGGCCTTTCAGAGCGATCTTCACAACCACCTTGTTTCTTGCGGGCCCAACCGCATCCTCCGCCAGGGCTACTCTGTAGATCCAAAGATGACTGATAAAGCTCCGGAGAGTTATGTCGTCTCGTCGGACCAGCAGGTTGTTCCTCCTAACGTGAATTGAACCCGTGCGACTGTTGGTCATTCATTCCCTGTATTAAACCCTCAGCCACCATCGCGACGACACATACGCGCGCGTGCACACACACGCACACACACACACACGCACACACACATCTACGACGCTCTTCCCCACGGTCCACCACAGCAAGGCCCCTGTATTACAGTAGATTTGTTGGACCCCAGTGCAGCGTGACGTCCTCCTTCATGAGACAATACAGACAAAAGATAATACCTCCTATAATGCATATAAATATATTGCAGTGCCATTGTCAGTTTCGTATCCATATCAAATATGTATGGAGAGTAGTAAATAAAATGCAAGCGAACACAGCTAACCACGTGAATATTAAACAAAGCTTTATAATTAAATTTATAGTAAATCAAGCACAATAAACCACGCTGGTGATGAGTTCGCTGTTACCCCACTTCTATCCAGTAGTAATCGATTCATATCTAACTTTTATCCATCGGAGACATCAGAATATCTTCCTCAGGTGATAAGAATTGCCTCCGCTCTTAGTTGCAATGTCAGTCTTAACTCTAAAATGGACTATACCATTGTCACTAAGCAAGCTGGTTATATTATTATGCATCAGTTACTGTACTATTACTGCAGTTTACACATTACGGTTACAAGAAGTTGCTGTGCAAGAGACATTTTTCGGTGTAACTGCAAGGAGAATCAATGTTTCATCATACAGCGTCAATTTGTCTCCCTAAATAATGAAGAAATAAAGAAATAAAGAAAGTAAGAAAAACTGAAACGTTGGATAGATTTACTTTCATCCTCCTCAGCAATTACGTTGCAATACACAGCAAGATATTAAAATATTTGAAATGATACGTTTCTATAAGTTTTCTATAGGATGTAGAACAATAATTATTTGCGCTTCTGTTACTTGCAGTACGCAACGTTTTCACCGAATGGTTAGATCCTTTCCTTCTTACCAAGCCGCCCCAGGTTTGATCTCAGGGAGCCATGTGTGGTACTGGTGGTAGACAAAGCTGTGTCCTGGCGGTTTTTGTCTGGGTAATCCGTTTTATCCAACCATGTGTTCCACCAACTGCTGCATATTCACCTTTCCTTTTATCCATCATCTCCTTACTCTTCACAACCTAGCTTTGGGCTGATCACTAAATCCTGGATATTCTTTGCGATCCTGTATCCATCTGCTCCTCGACAAGCTTATGGCACCAGGACCTCACCTGTAACACCTAAGGAGTGGAAGTCCTCCATATGGGGAGTGTAAGCCCAATAAATCAAACAATGAATTACAAATGGGTGGCCAAACGTGGTTTCCTTCCGAAGCCTAGGTCCTTGCCAGCAAATTTTGTCTCATCCATGCTTTCCTCTTTTACACTATCCTCCTTGTCTCTACGTATGAATAGTTTTATCTTAATATTATCTAACATTTGAATTTTCGTTTTTCTTAAAGCGTGATTTCTCCACATTTTCAAATCCAACTCTCAGCAAATAATTTCATCTCATCCATTATCCCCTTAGATTTAAAATGGTTTATTACTTGCTTTGTTTGTCGGTTTTACATTGCCTCGATTTACTTTTGTTCAATTTTAAAACCCGTATAATAGCTTGCCTCAATTGTTCGCAATGCCAAAGTTACCGCACTAGAAGTCACACTTCACACAAGTACCTCAAGAATTCTTTCCTTAGTTTCTTCTTCGATAGCCTTAGAAAATACTCTTGTCCTATTTTAAGTTGCTTTGTCATTGTAATCCCACTGTGCCCTCTTGTGGTGCATAGCAAACATCTAAAGCATAGCACGCGCCTTTGCTGAGTGGTTAGGCCGCTCAACTGTCACCAAAGTGACCCGGATTCGATCCCAGGTGACTGTATGTGAGGTTTGTAAGAGAAAAAGCGGCTTCGGGGCAGGTTTCCTCCGCTCATCTGGTTTCCCCCGTCATCTCATTCCATCGGTGCTCCATCTTTATTCCATGTATCATTGCTGTCACCGCCTGCGCAGCCGTATGTAGTAAAACCGGGCGTTAAACATTACAAAAAAAATCTAAAGCTTTCAAGCAGCTCATCTACCTTTTATCGAATTCAAAACTCTATCTTCAATTACTTTAATAATGGTTACTATCCTTTCTTTACTACATACGCCCCACAGCCGATAGACACTGATTATACATGAAGTTAAATGAAGATTGCCAAAGAATATATGGGAAAGAAATATTTCAGGCCTTAATTCTGAACGCCGTCTCAGCATTTTCCACTTAAGAGAACCGAATAAAATCTAGAGAAATCTCAGAAAATACAGTCCCAGCGAGATTTCAACTACAGAGTACCGTTCACCATCCTAACGATATCAGCTACACGTGAACCCTTCAAGTCCTTAATTTTAAAATATTTCCCACGTTTATGATTTTCTTGACTATTACAAAATTTATCTCAAGCATTTTTTGTTGTTGTTAAATTAAAAGTAAAATGTGAACGAATTGTATATTTTCTTTCCATGTTCATTTATTCAAATATTCTAAACGAGACTGTGTGTATTCACCATTTCAAAAGTACACTTGCTTACAGAATAAATCGTAAATTCACTTCATTTTACGGAAAAGCTTACGCAGTGCCGATGAAGCTATTGGATCCTAACATTAAAACTAAATGGCAAGAGAGTACTTGTAATAAACTTGATCGATGCTGCTTCAGTATTTAGGGAATGGAGAATAAGTTACCAAAATGTACCACACGATGTACTGCTATGCCCGCACCTCGACTTGTTAGCACATACCTGTTAGGACAGAGGTCCTTTGGCACAGGTCTCCGCGTCTGCGGTCAACCTGTGTGTATGTTGTTGGTTTTATTGTGTTAATGGTAGTTAAGTGTTTGTGAAATATGAAGTGCTTCCCGCACTAACATTCCGTGTACTATAGCCTAGTATGCGTGGTCAAAACAACAAACTATAATTACAATGCCAAAATACCACGGCTTACATTCCTCATTTAAATCAGTGGCGGCTCAGGGACGTTTTGACTGACTCTTAGACCATCGGTCTTATTTCCACTTGTAATTTTTCCTTTTGTTAGGCGATCGAGGCAGCAGTGAGGGGGGGGGGGAGACATTTCCACGCTTAAAATGGTGGGCTTTTACTGTAAGTATAAAATGATATAACACGAGTAAAATAATTTTCATGCAGATAGGAACGATGACCTCTAAATCTGTATTATATGAGGCCTTAACATTTTATTTATGGCATCTACATATTCAATTTTCGTATACATCTCTAAGCTCCACAGAAATGATTCTGCTGTTCAATAAAGAATGATCACATTTTTTCTTGACAGTGCACCTGTACTCATCCTCATAATTTTGATAGTCGTTCTCAAAATAGTCTCTCCTGAATGTGATACACTTGTCCAAGCGTTTCTGCCAGTCTTCAAAGACATGTTGGAAACAATTTTTGAGAGATCCTTCAAAATCGCCTACGCAGCCTTCACCACTGTTTCTGATGATGGACAATTCCTCCCACGAAGGCGTTTCCTCAAGTTAGGGAATAGAAAAAAGTCACATGGGGCCAAATCCGGACTATAGGGAGGTTGAGGAATGCACTTCACGTTGATTTTTGCGAGATATTCAAAACAACATTGGCAATATGTGGCCGCGCACTATCGAGGCGCAGCATCCAGACTGCTTCACGAAAATGTGGTCTTTTGCGCCTGATATGGACTTGCAATGTTTTCAGGACATCTCTGTAGTATTGTCCAGTTATTGATGTGTGTGCACGTACAACGTGCTGATAAACCATTCCACGAATATCAAAGAATGAGATTATCATAACTTTCCCAGCAGAAGCAACCACTTTTGCTTTTTTGGGGTTGGTGATGAAGGAGATTTCCACACTCAGCTTTACTGTTTGCTCTCAGGGTCAAAATGATGTAGCCAAGTTTAATCAACGATTTCCAAATCGTTGTCTTCAATCGTCGGCACTTGTTTTGCCGTAAAGAAGTTAGAAACTTACGACGTACACAGCGGCATTTTCATATACTTTATTTAACCTTACAGGATTTTGTACACCTGCTTTTGTATTGTTTTTTTCTGGAGTGTATTTGTGTTATGTCTTAAATTAAATTCTTCGCCGTTGTAAGAGCAATGGTAGGTTGTTTGTACTTTAAGTAACTGAAGAACAAATGAATGTCTATTGATGTTGATGGTGTTTTGTTTAATGCAAATAAAATAAGTTTAAATAAATCACGGTCGGCCACGCCAACGGCATAGCAAGGCCAGCAGTATGATTTCTTACGTAATCAGACGCCTATTAGAAGGAACACTAGCCATCCCCACGAGCGTCACTCTCAGAAGTAGTGAACAAAGTGGAGAGTACAGGTTCATCACTGCGCCCTGAAACGATGATACAAATATGTTCACTTATTCACCTCCCATGCTGTATATGATCCATTCTAATAATTTGAATTTTAGGTTTCTATATGTATAATAAGCACAGATATAGTAAGGAAGCGATGTTGCTTTTGTACCCATTTTACATATGGATACTAATCTGAAACATAAGTTTCAGAACACCGAATTTCGAAATGAAATTATTATTCATCGGAATAGAGAGAAAGAAAGTGAATATTAATAATCGGGGACACCTTGCAGATGCGGCAATATTTATGTCAATGTAGCAGATGGTGGATGCCGGGTAAAATTAAAATATTTCGTGCGAGATCAGGGGTTGCTATATATTGTCTCTCTGGTATTTCATGTCATTATTTTTAGGGATTTTATTTCGGAAAGAAACGTTTCGCATATGTTCATATGTGTCCGCGAAATTAATTTTGCGAGACTTTCGTCATATCACAAATCAATTATAAATGTCATCTCATATACCTTAATCGAGCTGCACATTGGTCCACGTTTTCCATGATGTCACATCAGTTGTTTCATCGATTTATTGTGCGGGTTGTGCTGGACGGAATCACCCTCTCAAGTCCAATCTGTCTCTACCATTTGTCGAGAATTTCGACCATTCATCACACATACGCACCCGTTCAGAGATACACCCCAATAGGACAAAGCAGTCACATTCCTTGCTAACTAAAGAAAAAAATTATGCATTTTATTAACGAAATATAGTCGATATCAGTTGTAGTTTAAGATAGAAATGCAATGTCCCAGCTGTTTCACTACATGTGACTTTTTAGAGCAAATTAAATCTGCTGTAAACGGCTTAAGAAAAACTGCAGGATTTTATCAGTTTTAAAATGATATATGCTATTTACAAAACAGCATCATTCGAGCAGCCCAGTTAGAAGTTTATGAAGGAACATGATATTGACTTCGAAATCACATAAACAGTGACAATACTTGTGGGATTTTAAACGTTATGGATATAAAATTTTTAAAAGGAGTACGTATTTAAAGTTTCCCTCAATATTGTTTCACCCAAGGTATTAATTTAATCGTATATTTATAAATACTCATATGCAGCTGCTATAATTAAAGTTAATAAAATCAACTGAGAGTAACTCCCTACATATTAAACGCGGAAGGCTTAACAAGTTATACATTTTAAATAATGAATTATGATTTTCTTCCAACATTGCTTCAAATTTATTTATGCTAATTTTAGTAAGAAGAACAGACCAAAAAGATAGCCTCTCCTTGAGAACATTTTTAATGAAGAATCTTGCATGACCAAATTTGTTACCAATAACTCTCATACGAAAAAATGGATATTTGAAAGCACTTTTAAGGCAAGAGTTCCAACATTGTTTCTCTTGACGTCATAACAACGTCCTATGAGTTAAATTAACAACAAATAAGGAAAATGGGAGCAAAAATAATTTCGGAGAAGAGAACCACCATACGATTACAATTCATGGGTCTGTGACTATTATAAGACTAACGCAAAGTTGTCAAGCTCACAGAGTATGATCTTTACAGTCAATCACGTGTATGTAGTAACTTCTAGACTTAAAAGTAGGAGCCACCAACTCATTGCTTAATGACTACATGCTTTCTTACTTGGAAACGACGACTGAGCGGAATACAGCAGTGACATTGGCTTGAGTGTTGTAACTTTTAAAAGGCAGCTTTTGTTTAAATGAAAGAAATGTAATAAGTTATTTTTTTAAATTAACAATAGAATCACATTACTCGTAGCGCTGCTTTTTCAGATATATTCCAATTAAATATTAGTATCTTTTAGATAATTGTGAACATATATCTCCAGTAACATCGTTACACAAATGAAATAGAAAGAAATATTTGGGCCGCATTGGTAATTAAATGTCTATAAATATTAGCGGTCAATTTTATAGGTCCTGCGCCGTGGCGTAGCGTGCTAAGGCACCTGACCACGATTCCACCCATGTGGTGGGGATTTTAGGTCCCGGGTATAGGACCGGTGCCCACTCAGCATCGTGAGGAAAGTGAAGGTAAGCGGCCCTAGTCACGAAAACCAACATTGCGGCTGGGGGATGCCGAGATGCTTACCACATCTCCTCCCCGTATCGGTTGGATGATCGTCCACCTCTGCCGTGCGTAAGTGGGCGTGAGGCCGGTAGTCGGGTTGGTAGTCTTCGGCCCTCTAAGGACAGTCGCGCCATGGGTTATTATTTTATTATTATTTAAATTATATAGACCTAAAATACTTCGTCTATTTCTTTGCGTCTTTAAATATTTATTTCTAATGCAAATAGTTATTGTTACTTCAAACTATAGCGGATTAAAAGTGCCTTTAATGTGCAAAACGTAGTGCTGAACTATAAACACAAATTGTAGTGAGCCATGGTTTCTGTTTCTCTGTTAGTTTATTATAACAATATTTTCGCCACACAAATATGAAAATATTAAAATATTCTGTTTTTAGGACATTGATCATTAGTATAACCTTTATCTTCAAAGAAAAAGTGAATAATTTAAATTGTGATAAATATACATAATTTATTGTCATCATCAGTATAAGAATGCCTATTTAGCATTATTTAATAAATCATTCTTAAACAATTGTCACAACCATCTCACTATTGCTGCCAGGCAACCCACCAACATCACAGAAAAACTACCTCACCCTCTGCTCAACATCGTTGCACATTATGAATCCCAATGACAACTTAATTATCTATTTGCGTTAGAGCTAAAAAAGTGTTAGACCATGGGAAAGCTGAGACTGTGTATCCACCTTACAAAGCCAAAGTTAGTCCATTTTATAATTACACTGACATCGCAATAAAGATTTTCAAATCAGTTCAACACCTATCACGAGATTTACCTAAAGGGAAGAACATATTCTGGTGTTTCTGATTGGCTAACGTTAAATATGAATCGATGTCTTCTGGATGGAAGGGGGATAGCAAAAGGGTCTACTCCAGCCAGTGAAAGATGCACTCTAGCATTCATCTAGTAGGAATTTATATCTAAGTTTAGATAAGTAGAGATATCAGAATATCTTCCTCACGTGGACTAAATCCAGTGATAGAAGCTGACTTCGCTTTGCTGCTGTGAACATCTATAATGTCTGTCTAATTATAAAAGATATTATATTTGAGAGTAACATGTGATAACTACCTCTATGTACCTTTTTGGGACGGTCTGGCACAGGTCTCAATTGCATGGTGTACATTACTTAGCTAAAGCCAGATTTTCCTAAGCTTGCTCAACTCATAACATATATAGAGATGTAACTAAATATTGACGTATAAAACAGTTACTTTTAGCACATAAATATCACAAATAATTTTTCCATTATAATAGGGTAATAATATAATATATTGTTCAATTTCAGAGATGTACAGTGAGTACGTTTATGAGGTATTTTTCTGTAACATTTGTACATAGTAGAAAAAGACTCTTGGAGGGAGCAGACAATTCACAGCTGCAAAATCTTTTCCATTTTCTCTCTCAACGTTATCATCACGCCTGTCTCATAGTGGAATGCGCACAGTTGCTCCAAAAGCAGCCACTTAGAGCTTTACCCATGATGATAAGTCCCACATTTTTCGAAACAGTCTCCCAGAGGAGAGCATTTTTCTGGAAATATGAGTTTCTTCTCTCACCGAAATCACTTGAACTGTTGTCTAAGTGATGCTTTCAGGAATGGCAGCAACTGTGCTGTATTATCAGTTTGCACAATCATCTAGGTTACAATGTTTTGACTTATGTCAATTATTTAGTATTGCTAAATTCCTTTACTCAAATTATCACTTCTGTTATATATTCCGCTTCTTCTTTCTGTTGGCTACACAGTTTTCTGCTTCTTATTGCAGTTTGGTAATAATGTATGCTTTATTGTTCATTATTGTTGAATGTATAGTCACAATGAAGAGCATGGTAAGAAAATGAAGAACATGAACGGCAGGAAGTACTAAAACATTACAAGCTTTTAGTATGTACTTACAAGCAACAAGATGTACACCGAATAATGAAACGAACAGTTATTTACGTAACTTGTGGTTAAACTAGATTTTATGAATGGAAAACTTTTTCTCACGGCGTGGCGATTGATGAAAATGCCATATGAATAAAGGGCCTCGACATATTACATACACCATAACAAAATTTATGATGAACAGTTTTGCGAAATGAAGACGTAAATATACTGTGAGATTTAAACAGTGGGGTTTAAACAGTTAAATAACATACATGTGTCTTAAACAGGAAATTCCTGGTTAGGGAATGCTAGAGGAAAAGCTGCGTTTGTAACATTTGTCTAGTTATGCTGCTTTATGTTTGTAAATAAATAATGTAAGTGAAAAAATAAAACTATGCAAGCGCTGAGCTCCAAGAAATGTTGTGCCTTCAAACTCTTGAAATGTCGCTACTTTATCACTTGTTATCTCCAGTTCATCTTAGGAGATACACTTCCTAGCTATTCACTTTTGTACAACTGATGGCATACGTAGGAATTGCTTTGCAGACTTACATAACGTGATGGTAGAGTAGTTTATCGGCTCTACAACTCAAAGCGTCTGAGTTCCATCTCGGTTTGGATATGTAACGTAGATAAGTGTTTTTATTAGGTTTCCTCATTTCCTGCCAAGATGAATGTTGGCTGACTCTGAGATCAGCGACCCCGGACTCGTTCCATATCATTCCGTTCATCTCAATTATCCTCTGTGTAGACAGCCGCTGTTTAAAGGACGTTGGACACCGAAAAGAAATGGTGGGCATTTGTTGCAAATTTCCCCCTAAATATTTGATGTGTGAGCTTTGCAATGATTGTTCATTTGTTTGCTTCAGTGCAGATTATACTATACTAGAAAAACTTTTCCCTTCTATTCACATTATTCATATACACGCACGATACTGTGAGTAGTCAGCCTTGATACAAAGGTTAAGTAACCCTGGCCTTCATGACCTCGAAGAAACAAACATTATTATTAATATATTTAATATAATATAATTAATATATTTCCTTGAAATTTGTGCAAATTGAATGACATACAATACTAACAACTTTGAATGTACAGTGTTAACACAAAATAGTAAACTTCAGTAATTTTTTAGGTTTTACGTGTAGTAAAAAGACGCTTGTGTGTCTGTATTCCAAGATATGGGTAGTTGTATAGTATCTTAAACTCGAGATGTTTAACCAAGCTCAATGGAGTGATTTTAATTGTACACCCCTGATGAACAGTGCTTCCTTGAAAATACTTACTTATTCTTATAAATGCCTAATCTAATTTTTATGTTAAGCATATTGTTTGGGATTTCATAAGCCATTTGCGGTACAATATTTTACAAGAATCTTTCGAACTTTGGACGAATTCTTCATCACTGCTTCAGGTTTTCCATTTCGTGAATAAATCTATAGTTAGATAGAGTCAACCTGAAAAATTCAATGTCGTGCCTGGGATTAGAACCACGGATCTCCTGGTTTCCGTCCAGTCACTCTTAGGCATTGAGCTACCATGGCCAACGTGCCGTCCTGACATTAAATTCTCCAATTAACTCATATATTTGCTATGGCCATGACCATGGTAGCTCAATGGGTAAGAGCAACTGGATGGAAACCAGGAGATCCGTGGTTCTAATTCCAGACATGACATTGAATTTTTCAGGTTGACTCTATATATCTAAAATCTTAGCCTATATACCGCTAGTGAGAAGAATTATTAATTTCCATCAATTAAACTAAATCAATAGTTATTATTAGCCTTGCTTAAACTAAGAAAAACTGATATATTTTGTAGTTTTTAATTTAAATTATATAGTGTTTCGCAGGAGTACTATTTCCAGTCCTGTCAGTATTCACGGAGTCAATCGTCGTTTATTTTACGTAAGCCCTCCACGACTATTGCAGCAGAACTTAGCACCATCACAGTAACAATTCATACCTAACTAATCTCTGTCGTTGAAATACTGGCCGGAAGTGTGAAGTCTGTACATAACTGAATAACACACACGAGAATAGAGGATAGCGTTTGTAAACCTAATAAGTAAGGCAGGTTTAGAAACTGATTCTGTCAAACATGTATCAGTAGTGAAAGTTTCAATATACGAGGCACGTCCAGAAAGTAAGTTCTGTTTGGTAACAAAATTAAATTGTTTACAGATACAGAAAATTATTTTTTGCACAAAATTCTACAACTCTTTAACTAATTTTCCACATAACTGCGGAAATTTTGCAGGCATTTGTCATAGCGAGGCACAAGTTTTAGTATACCTTTTTCATAGAAGTTTGCCGCCTGTGTCTTCAACCAGTTGGAAACATTTTCTTTCAGCTCTTCGTCATTGTTGAAGTGCTCACCGCCAAGGAAAGATCTGAAATGCAAAAACAGATGAAAGTCACTATGAGCGAGGTCAGGGCTGTACGGGGGGTGGTCAAACACGTCCCAGTCAAATCCCTGTAGGATGTTTTTCGTCGCATTTGCAGTGTATGGTCGTGCGTTGTCACGAAGAAACACAATATCTTTTAACAGCTGATAAATTTCAATTTGTTTCAATTTCCTAACATTCAGAAAACGAATCACAGATCTGATTTCACAAGCGGCGGGATTTTCAATCAACACCGACATTGTAAATAAGCACAACAAAGCGTATGTGGCTGACAGCGATCTCATCATGGCGCATGTTTTTTTCTCCTTGATACAGAGCGTCTATCGCGCATGTGCGGAACTGCGATCGCAGCGCTGCAGCGGAGATAAATTGAAAAAGAACTTACTTTCTGGACGCCCCTTGTATATATATACAATTTTGTTTCAGATTAACGCACACACATACACGAGAAAAAGAGAGCGAACCAGGGAGATAGAAATCCTTTTTAAAATACGATATTTGTGGGGCTTAAATTACTTATTTTCGTAAACTCATTCATACACTACATATTCTTTTTGGTTTGCAAGAAGTGGCAGACGCCTGATGTAAATAACTACTTTGAGATTGTTGTGACAGAAGTCATGAGAAATATAATTATCATATGTAAAATATTAGTTTCCAGTAGCTTGTGAGCCTTTTATGTCAAACTTTTGTGACCTGAATTTCAAACCAAGTTTGCACATTCGGTTTGGATTTGCTTCTGTAAAATGGTGTAGAGGAGATGTACAATAAAATACAAGTAAACACATTATTTAAAAAATATGTGATTTAATGAAGTATAAATTTCTTTCGAAGAATTAAGACATAAGATATACATCGTACTGATTATTCCTATCACCCCAAAGCTCTATTATTGTGGTAGAATGCAGGTTGTTATCGTTTTGAGAAGAAAAATTAAACATCATAACAAACCAGTGGACCTCAGGGCGGAGAGGTGAGCCCCTGGAAATACTTTAGGCGCCTATCAATTCGAGGCAGCTCTTTTTCGGGGTGAGTTATGACTCCACATTTGAAAACTGTATAACGATGCTCTTCCTGTAATTTGTTTTCAACCCGTTTACATTTTCCCCCTTTCTCCCCATTCATTCTATTCGTGAAAGACATTGTTACATATTGCAAGGGCTTTCCTTATCAATACGGAGTAACGGGAAAAGCCAACCAGGTAAAATGAATGGACTTAGTATCCGGGCTGTTTCGCACATATTGTGATTTGATGCATGTTTTTAAGTTTCGGGGTATAGTGACCTCTAGTGTGAGAAATGAGACACCGTAGCTTGATAATTCCAGTGCACGCAGAGCCAATTTGTCATGGGGGGCGCCACGTGCGAGGTATCGCATCCCCCATACTCCCGCACGTAATCACCATCTCCGGCCCATTTGTTAAGTCACTTGAAATTATTTTGTCTTTAAACGGAGCTTAGTCTTTCTTGTTTCTTGACGACGTTTCAGAAACGTTGCACCTGCCACAGGAAATGTATGACCGCATGTTGGAAACACTTTTATTAATCAGCAGCATATGCCCGGTCCAGACGTTGGTTACTTGTCATCATACGTTACATTCAAAACCTCGTGACACAGTTCACTAACGTGTTGAATGCCTTATGAAGTAAAATTAGCATTAGAAGCTTTGTACTTCATTATTCCCGCACTGCAAAATCAAGTTCAAAAGTAGAAACAGTTGTGCGTATCTGTTCTATTTGCTAATAAAACTCGTGTTTGGAGAGTATAATAAAATATGGAAATAATCATTTCATCCACATTAGCCGAGTGTAGGCTAAGGTTGGCATGAAGAGAGCCAGACAGAAAAATTAAATGTCATAGTCGGGATTTGAACCACGGATCTCCCGCTCTCGGTGCGGTTTTTTTAAACCACTGAGCTACTATGGCAAACATGCTGACATGACATTAATTTCTCCAACTGACTCGTATGTTTCCCGGTAGACCACTAGGGGTTCTCACATGCTATGAGACACACACATTTTTGTGGCGACTTACTATGATGTTAGCACTTAAGTCCCAGGCTTCATATTTAAACCACCATTTTTTATTTTCAGGTAAATTGATGGAAATAATCATTTGTTCCACACTAGCCGTGTATAGGCTAAAGATTGCATCAGTTTACCTGAAAATAAAACATAGTGGTTTAATTTATAGATAGAAGAATTTTTTCTGGCTCAGGAGCCATGATCTGCTGGAGTTGGAAGATCCAGACGTTTCGTTCACGTCTGCGGTTAACGTCATCACTGGTGGCGTGGTCTGAGGCTTTTGGGTGAAGTTTCAGTTACAGCTGACTCAGTAGCCATGAGCGAGAACAAGTCGTCCGGGTGCTCACGGACGGTGGACAGAGCACCACGGTACCTATCCGCTGAGCGGATTTACCCGTGTTGTCTTATAGATTTTGTCTTTTCTCAAAGCTTTGATGTCTTTTGTATGATTATGAACCTGATTCGACCTCTGCTAGTGCTCCTGGCGGCGGGATGAGCGTCCAGGATGGAAGCCAGTGCCCGATGCCGCCACGCCAGGAACGGTCTTCCTGCAGGGTCCGTCCAGTGTAGTAGCGACAGGAGCGTGAGGTCAGGTGGCTGGAGAACATTTAGGTTCGGGTCGTGTTCTGGCCACACGGTGGGGAGCGGGGGGAGTTGACTCGTGGTGGTCAGCCGACAAGTCAAATCCAGCCCCAGTATGGCCGGCACAGACGGAATTTGGCAGTGAAGGGACGAGAGGCTGAACTCACCACCCAAGGGAGGCGGTAGCTCTTTCTCCTTCTTGGTGCACGGTGGTCATATTGACCTAGTGTATTTACCAGTTGGTTGGGATGAGGTGTGATTCTGGCATATAATGTGCGCCAACGTTCACGCACAACGTCCTCAACGTAAGGTATACCAGAATGGGTGTGTAGGATGTGTGATGGAAACGTGCGTTCAGTATCGTAGATCATCCTGAGTGCCGTGTTCTACACGGCTTGAAGTCTGCGGATGGTGGTACGAGCCACCGAGCCCCAGACCTCGCATCCATACAGGATCAGTGGCGGGATGATCGCACGATACACCCGTAGTTTCAGGCGAGTGGGCATGGTTGACCGGAATATGGGGTACAACTGCCTGAGCGCAGCGTGGCCAAGGCTGATTTTTTCACGGACATGTGGGGTGAAGGTGAGGCCGCGGTTCAGTCGGACACTCAGGTACTTGGCGGATCGAACCCAAGGGATCCTTCTCCGCCTCAATCGCAGGTCTCCTTCCGGGCGCCAGCGGAGGACCTTCCCCAGCAGAAGGGCAGAGCTCTTCTGTGGGCTAATGGCCATCCTCCACTTTTCACTCCACGTGCCGATGGCCCGGAGTGATCGCTGCAGCGGAGGGAGGCAGTAACGGACGTTTTTGTTCTGTGTCAAAATGAGGACGTCGTCAGCATATTGGCACAGGACAATGCGAGGTTCTGTTGGGAAGTCAGACATGTAGGCAGCAAAGAGTAACGGCGACAGTACACTGCCTTCCGGGACTCCAGCCGCTATGAGTCTGACGGAATGCGGCCGTATTTATACCTAGTCTGCCGTCTCATGTTTGGCTCAGCTGGCAGACCACGGCTCCTGAGCCCAGAAAATTCTTCTATCTACAAATGAAGTAGTAAGTCGCCACAAAAGGTGCGTGTCTCATAGCATATCATAACCCCTAGTGATCTACCGGGAAACATAGGATTCGGTTGGAGAATTTAATGTCATGTCGGCACGTTGGCCATAGTAGCTCAGTTGGTTAGAGCAACCGCACGGAGAGCGGGAGATCCGTGGTTCAGATCCTGACTATGGCATTGAATTTTTCAGTCTGACTCTATTCACGTAATAAAATATGTTAGCATATTTAAAGTTATTTCTGTTAGGTTTATAAAATTAATGCTAGTGGGTGGAAAAAGTTGTGGTTGAGGTGCAGTGTGGCAACTGACCCATAATAAAATGTGCGGCGAGATTCCCAAAGTAGCTGCGAATACGTTACTGCATTGTGGCCTTGATGTTAACTTTTGTTAGGTATATTTACTTAATAAAACAATTTTTTTTTATTCTCGTGTTCTCACAGTAATACTTGTTTTGTATTTTCTGCAAGGAACTAAAACCTAAAATCCCTTATGTTAAATTTAAATGAAACTACATGAGAAAATAAAATGCTTTAATTTATAATTAATGTAAGTACATTTGAAGTGAAATATATTTTAGCTGTCAGCCACAATAAATAAAGAGTTCGCGTGCAGACGTAAGTACCTCATAAAATCAAACAGACAAAATAATGTTTTAACGCGTCCTCAGCTGTACCTCTGATAATACAGCCAGGTGGATTACTCCAAGTCACGGAACAAGAGGATTATTGTAGTCTATGAATCATAGTATAATTTACAGTTTATACAAAAAATATGCTAAATTATGGAGAAATGAGATGATTACCTTCTGAATACTAAGAAGTGTGGTCTTGTGGGACACCAAGGTACAGCAATGTTCATTGGCTTGTGTGCCGTATGAGTGCAGTTGCGTTTTGGGAACCCTGGCGGCAGCGGTAGATAGAAACACGATGGCATCCCCCCATGTGAAATAAAAAGTTTTTCTTGAAAACATGAACTGATATTTAAAAACCAAAATGATGTTGAAAACTTATAATGATTATGATGCCTAACTTTTAGAGATATTTAAGAATCTTCCTTAGCAACAATGTATTTCCGGCATCTGCTTATGAAAATCTATAAGCTGAGCCGGCGTGGGCCTGACAATTCCTCTTGTTACATTTTGTTTTATATCTTGTATTGCACGCGGATTTTTAATGGCCACCCCATAAACAAGCATTACAGGGCTACGACAGAGCCACAATCCAGTACTGATAATTCGGTCCTCAATCAATATCAGTGTTTAAACAGCAGTGTGAGTGGTAGCCCAAAACTTACTCCACCGGCTTGCTTAGAAAATAGGCATTTCGAAATACTTACCATGAATCAATATATTTTAAATTTGACAATACTTATTTATGGTTTCTAAAACATCCCAGAGCTTACAGCAACTAAGAAGGCATTTATATTAAATAAACGTTATAGCAAAGTGTGTTACATGAACTCGCTTTTACACCTTCAACATGTACTACGACGGCGAATGGTAGGTGAAATTTTGACTCAGTTTTACTATGAAGTATTTCTCGCACGACAGTATTTGTTGTTACAGAGTGGAAAAAAAATTTTTAAAGCAATGAATGCAAAGGCCTATTGGTCTGTCTAATGTACACTAAATAATGAATAATCACTTTGTGTAGAGTTGCATCCCATTTCACTTCAATTAAACAAAGGCATCATTGTGTTCGTAAAAGTTAAGCTATATCCTGGGTGGCTGGAGGGTGGAATTAGGGCAGTATGGGTGAAGCAAAGGTATTTTACACATATGTAGTGAACATGCTGATAATAAAGTAAGGAATATAGACGAATGTACAGCGTGTTAAGTGTAAAATAAACTAAGATAATATTGGTGGTATTTTACTCGTACTATGAAGAACTTCTATTTTCAGAGACATATTCCACATGGATAGTTTACGTTGATACTGTGTTTGTGTATCAAGTCTACCAGCTAAAACAAGTTTGGGGGAAGATGGTAATTGACGTATTTAATATGTTAACGTGAAACCCAAAATGTTACGTAAAGTTTATTTTGCGGTATGTATTTTATTATAGTGTATCGAACCCCCGGTTTTAACTCTGAGGATACTAAAAGGGACATAGTGAACTCAGATGGGAGAGGCACCCTAAGCGGAGTCATGTTTTGTAGTGTTTAACGCCCACTTTTACTACATACGGCACCGCAGACGGTGATACTGATGATACATGAAATGAAGATGGAGCACCAATAGAATGAGATGGAGGGGGAAACCGGAGCACCTGGAGGAAACCCGCCCCTACGCCGTTTTGTCACCACAAATCTCACATGCGGTCGCCTGAGATCGAACCCGGGCCGATTTGGTGAGGGTCGAGTGGTCTAACCACTCGAACACGGCGCGGCTGTACTAAGCAGGGGCAAGAGGGTATCTTGGAAACCTAGGGAGTAACAAATAAAACACCAGATTCTATAAAAGTTGCTCGGCTATATTCAGTTATAGTACACCATACATTGATTTGCAGTGCCTTTTATAATTGGAGACATCCTTCTTTGGCTGACGTAGAGCTCGTTGTTACCCACTTCCATCCAGTAGGAATCCACTCATGTCCAACTGCGACAGATCACAGACATCAGAGTATCTTCTCCGTGGAGTAAATCACGAAATAGGAGCTGGTTCCACTTTATTGTCATGAACTACTTAATTACGATGTCAGTCTAATTATAGCTGGGAGCTCTCGTGGGCCATTATGCATAAAGTTTAAAATGAAACTTAACCTAGAGTCCGAGATTTGAGACGTTGGCCAGAGAGTGAGACGACACAGAAAAAAACACTAACTACTCCCAGTAAGCCCAGCGCTGTCCAGCCTCTGTTACCCCAGGCGTTCCATTTTAAACATTTTACGAAGCTTGTTGCAACTCCCTGAACGCCTAACGAGTTCCGCGAAGGACCGTTACAATATTAATGCTTTCCACATTTTTTTCTATGAAACTTAGTTACATTACATCTTAGTAACACTTTGACAATGAACTTTCTGACCTCGTAGTTGCTTTCCCCATAGAAGAAGTTATAACGGTAACATAGTCAGAAACCTTAGTCTATCGCTTGTTATTAGGCTTTATAAAACATTACACATTAAAGGTTTATCACTATTATTTAACTGAGAGTTTTTCCAATAAATAGAATATTTCAGAATATTTTGTTTCTCTTATTCGTTATTAACTACCGCACATAGCGCGAGTGTTATTGGTTGAAACAGTACTGTTGATTTTGTCTTTTTTTTTAAGTTAACTGATGATACATGACTTCTTCTCCAGTTAATAGTTTAGACAAGAAACGTTATGCGTGTTTCAAGTCTGATCCCCATTTACGGGAAAGCTTAGGGCCAAATCTCTAGTAATGGGTTACAATCGCTGAAAGCGATTGCATGTTCTTGAAGTACACTTAATCTACTGGTTGCCTAATGATCAAAATTAGATATATTATGTTAAGTGGTTTTACCAGGAATATGCGGCATTATTTACACAAGTAAAGAAGAATAAATCGATCACAAGTTCAATATATTTCCCTTTCCTTTCTACCGTGCGTTCCCTGAGCGACTGGACCGCTTCGCGACGGCATAGGGCTGGGTGACGAGTGGTGCTCTTGCCGCCAGAGAATAACACTACTTCTGCCGTGCCAGTCGAGTTGGATCTGTGGTGAGGGAAAAAGTTCTGTGTGCGTGTTCGGAGTGACATTGTGTTGTCTCTTGGTGATATTTGTCCATTATTAATGGTGTGCAGTAAGTGCGCATAGAATCATCGGTCCTATATTTTTTCGACACAATAATTGATTCACACGATTATGTAAATTGCATTTTAAATATTTTTTCTGAAACTGCAACAAGAGATGAACGATTTTGTGGGTGTTTTCCACAGGACTCAGCTACAGCACATGTTACTGCGAATTCTATGAATGAATTGCGAAGTGAGTATGACGACAGAATAATTAGTCCAGGATTGTGGCCATCTCCTCCCGCTGACCTATTTTCATGTGATTTTTATTTATGGGGAACGTTAAAGAATAAAGTGTACGCATCCAACCCAGACACCTTTGGGGCTCGCCTGTATGGCTCGTTGCCATCCCGCTGTAGGGCAGCGTGTCCGTTATCCCGACCCGTCGGAGAAAGCCTCTATCTAAGTAAACTGTAGGGAGCCTGTCCTTTGCACTGCCGTGGCTCCTTGGGTCGGCCTCCCTCTCTCCCTCGCCTCATCCTTCCTCCTGGGGGTGCTCCACTTGGGGGCACAGGCACAATGGGCCCAGCATGGTGGCCTACATACGGAATCCACTCTGTAGTGAAATCCTAATCCTACATAATAGACACTTTGGGAAATAAAACCAAATTACGTATTTTGTTTTTATCCGCTTCTTCCAACTACCATCAGAAGTAAATTTATCAGAATTGAAGAGAAATACTTGATAGATTGAAATTCTAATTCACGGAAAAAAGTATGCGTTTATTCTTGTCTTTTTTTAAATAATTGTTAATTTTACTAATCTCTCAGTATTCCGTAGGCACAGAAGCTTTTAGATTTCTAATATTCTGTAATGTGCAGTAATTTTAGCGTTAATGATGCTTCAGTCAATCGCTTTGGGATAATAAAGCAGGATTTGTGGTTGAGGAAAAAACAACTTGTAGTAGCTGACAACAGGGAAGGACTTGTGTAAAGGACATTCAATAAATGTTTTGCTACAATAGCAACAGCTGCAGGGAGCAGAACCGTGCAGAGAAACTGACACACATGTGAGACCTTTATTGTCCCTATCAGACATTGCTGCTTTGCTGTTGAGGTCCCACAACTGAAGCAGCAAATCCAAGCACCATATATATGATAACTTTGTCTTCCACATTATAATCATCTATCGCCATCAGAAGACGCATATGCGTATCCCATTTTCACAGCAGAAAGGAATATTCCACAAGCTCTGCTAACTTGAAGATCCAGATTTTTAAACAATAGGAAAACTGGTATAACAGAATCCGTTGGCATAATTGCCTTTCCTAAGCAAGAGTACACATCGAAAACTTTTAATCACAGCTATAGTAGAATGTTTATTTACTTATTTATTAATGCGTGGAATGACTCAGGCTGTTTCGTCCGCATTCAGGAGATCCGGGTTCGAGCTTCGTGGCTGGCCAAACTGATCCATGGCGTTTTACGGGGGTTTCCAGGTGAATGCTTGGTAGGTTAGTTACATACTCCAAATTTCCTGTCCCTTCATTTCACCTCCATTATCATCTCTCACCTAGTGGTCTCTTTTAGGTTATAAGTGCCCGCAGGAACCTCGGCGCTGTAGGGCAGTGAGATGTGTAGCGTTTAACACCTGCGTTTACTACATGCAGCAGTGCAGGGGGTGACATTGATGATACATGAGATGAAAATGGGGCAACTTTGGAATGAGATGACGGGGGAAACCGGTGATCCCGTAGAAAACCCACACCCGCACCATGTTGTCCACCACAAATTTCTTTGCAGTTGGCTGGGATCGAACGCGGGCCGCCTTGGTGAGAGTCAAGTGGTCTAATCACTCAGGCACGGTGCGGCTGTGCTGCATGGCAGGATGATATGCTCCTGGTAAACACTCTCTCCTCCGGCGGGACGGACTTCGGCCACCGAGCCGTCTAGTGGGCCGTTTCAGGAACGTGACTGGAGGGATGCTGGCTGTAGCAGCTTGCTTGGAGTATTCCCAGCTATGAAGGCAGACTCCGATCTCCGAGCCTGCCCTCATCGTCTGTTTCGGGGCCACGGTAGGAGGTACGCCGGTCGTCCTGGACCACCGGGGAATTTCCAACTGGTAACTTGTAGGGACCACGCCCTCTGCACTATCGTGGCTCCTTGGGTTCGGCCACCCTCTGTCTCCTCTCAACTTAATCTCCCTCTCCGGTATACCCCACTTGGGGCATAGTTACAAAAGACCACTATGGTCGACATGCCGATACTCCTCCGCAAATTCTATCCTATATTATTTATTTATTTATTTATTTATTTATTTATTTATTTATTTATTTATTTATTTATTTATTTATTTATTTATTTATTTATTTATTTATTTATTTATTTATTTATTTATTTATTTATTTATTTATTTATTTATTTATTTATTTATTTATTTATTTATTTATTTATTTATTTATTTATTTATTTATTTATTTATTTATTTATTTATTTATTTATTTATTTATTTATTTATTTATTTATTTATTTATTTATTTATTTATTTATTTATTTATTTATTTATTTATTTATTTATTTATTTATTTATTTATTTATTTATTTATTTATTTATTTATTTATTTATTTATTTATTTATTTATTTATTTATTTATTTATTTATTTATTTATTTATTTGTTTGTTTGTTTGTTTGTTTGTTTGTTTGTTTGTTTGTTTGTTTGTTTGTTTGTTTGTTTGTTTGTTTGTTTGTTTGTTTGTTTGTTTGTTTGTTTGTTTGTTTGTTTGTTTGTTTGTTTGTTTGTTTGTTTGTTTGTTTGTTTGTTTGTTTGTTTGTTTGTTTGTTTGTTTGTTTGTTTGTTTGTTTGTTTGTTTGTTTGTTTGTTTGTTTGTTTGTTTGTTTGTTTGTTTGTTTGTTTGTTTGTTTGTTTGTTTGTTTGTTTGTTTGTTTGTTTGTTTGTTTGTTTGTTTGTTTGTTTGTTTGTTTGTTTGTTTGTTTGTTTATTTATTTATTTATTTATTTATTTATTTATTTATTTATTTATTTATTTATTTATTTATTTATTTATTTATTTATTTATTTATTTATTTATTTATTTATTTATTTATTTATTTATTTATTTATTTATTTATTTATTTATTTATTTATTTATTTATTTATTTATTTATTTATTTATTTATTTATTTATTTATTTATTTATTTATTTATTTATTTATTTATTTATTTATTTATTTATTTATTTATTTATTTATTTATTTATTTATTTATTTATTTATTTATTTATTTATTTATTTATTTATTTATTTATTTATTTATTTATTTATTTATTTATTTATTTATTTATTTATTTATTTATTTATTTATTTATTTATTTATTTATTTATTTATTTATTTATTTATTTATTTATTTATTTATTTATTTATTTATTTATTTATTTATTTATTTATTTATTTATTTATTTATTTATTTATTTATTTATTTATTTATTTATTTATTTATTTATTTATTTATTTATTTATCTATTTATTTATTTATTTATTTATTTATCTATTTATTTAGTTTATTTATTATGTTTAATGTGCAATAGTTGTACTTTAACAAAGACAAATTACGCTTAAATTGCTTAAATAAAAGAATTTCAAATATAATAAAGAGCTAAAATGTAGTAAAATATAGCATGTGTTTCTGGCTTTTTAGCCGTGGGCAAACAATAAAATGGCTAAAACTTGACGTTTTGCATTTAATATCTTTCACAAAGCAAAGAGAGACAATATATGTACACCTGAGCAGAAAGTTAAAGATTATGAATAACTCAACGTAAATGTTTGATTTTTTGGAAGTATAGTTACCTAAATTCCCTGGAACAATTGAAACACCGACAGTACTATTGGTTCATGGAGGTGAAGCGTAACTTAATAACATTCACAAATTGTAATCTCCATAACAAATGTTATAACTACACTAAAGTTGCACTGAAATTCAAGGGGATGTAGGAAGGACATCCATGTTTTATGTATATTCTAACGGTAGCTAATACGTTATAAATATTCATTTGAATTGCCTTTGGCTATGATCAGACATAGGAAATTTTAAGCCTTGGCTACAAGTTATCTATAGTCATAGCATTACGCCAAAAAGAATCTTGTAGTGATAAAGACTTGAGTGTTGGTAACACAGTTTAAGGGTTGTAGACAAGACAGGTAAAAACCAGTCCAACTGCTGTCTGCAAATGTCACAAGGCTACGGCAAAAGGGGGATGGTTTGTTATCTCCGACCTTCCAGTTCAGTGACAGCTCAACCTTATTTCCTTCCGACTTGGTTTTAATGCTTAGAAATCCCTGTGCCTTCATTCGCTGAATGTGATTATTTCCCGTTGCACTCCTACTGATGAAGCGTCGATAATTGTGCCAGACTTAAAGATGTGTGTCTGTAAATTTGAGAAAATATACAAATATAAGCATGAATAACAAATTATTACGCATAATAACATTACAAGGTTTTTTTTTTTTTTTTTCAAAATTTCAAGCTTATAATGTTATGGTTATTTAATAATACTTTTAATTGCACTACTTAAAATAGTTTGTATGAAATGTTGCTGAAATTTTTGTTACCAAAATTTTGTGTCACATAGTTGATGAATCTCAAAATATAAGCGTCATTTATTTTAGTTGTCACCGTTTCAGAAAAATGTTTAATACAGCAAAAAAATTAATAAAGGTGTATGCGTTTCAAACGTGTAAGCATGTTTACATTTAACTAATTATATTTTTAGCTAAATCGATATAATGTAGATACGATGGCTGTTCAATAAAGATCACAAAAACATTTTTTTTTTTTTTACTACGTGCTTTTCTCATCCTCATAATTTTGATGGTTCTTCTCAAAATAGTCTCCTCTGAATGCGATGTACTTGTCCCAGCGTTTCTGCCAGTCTTAAAAGACATGCTGGAAACCATTTTTGAGACATCCTTCAAAATCGCCTCCGCAGCCTTCACCACTACTTCTGATGATGGATAATGCCTCCCACGAAGGCGTTTCTTCAAGTTAGGGAATAGATCAAAGTCACATGGGGCTAAATCCGGACTATAGGGAGGGTGAGGGATGCACTTCACGTTGATTTTTGCAAGATATTCAGCAACAACATTGGCAATATGTGGCCGCGCATATACGTGGTGCAGTATCCAGACTGCTTTACGGAAATGTGGTCTTTTGCGCCTGATATGGACTTTCAATGTTTTCAGGACATCCCTGTAGTATTGTAAAGTTACTGATGTGTGTGCAGGTACAACATGCTGACAAACCATTCCATGAATATCAAAGAATGAGATGACCATAACTTTCGCAGCAGCAGCAACCACTTTTGATTTTTGGGGGGTTGGTGATGAAGGAGATTTCCACACTGAGCTTTGCTGTGTGCTCTCAGGATCAAAATGATGTAGCCAAGTTTCATCAGCAGAGATTACGTTTGAAAGAAACTCCGGATATTCCTCTAATATCAACTTTAACTGCATGTTACTTCCATTGCAGCGGTGGGTGATATTGAACGTGTCTGAGCTTGCCTGGTTCTCACAGGCGGGAACCAGGAGTACCAACAATGAAACTACTAGGGTGTGTTTGTTTCACGTTAAGTTAACAATATATAAAAAGATTGAATTTTAGTGCGAAAAATTATGACCGTAAAAATTATGAACATTCTTTATTGAATTATAAGTGTCTCAGAAGAAAACCTGATTCGTGAGGGACTTTAAAAATTGTATGGTGCTGTATAAAAATGTTGAAAAAGCTGCTTAAATTTCTTCGATTCTAAGCAAACTAAATACGTAAACTATTTTAAAGGGAGTTAGTGTTATTAATCAAAGCTTCAATAGATCTTTCTTTGTTTCTTTCTAATTTCGCATATATTTGCCGTAACCATTGCTTAGCACATAATGTGCACACGATCTAAACGCTTTCGTAGTAGGTATGCCTAAACGACTAAACAGAAAGTGTATTCTAAACATACACCGAAATTTATTTGGCTGCCGTTCGGCAGTAGTACATGTCTTCAAGTGCATATGACAGACTTACTTCTCTGCATGTAAGTCCTCAAGTGGAAGAGAGGCTTGTGGGGCTGAAGTGGTGAGATGTGCAACCTCCACTCTGCTGAAATTGTTCAAGGTCATTTAAAACACACTGATGCTTTGACAGTAGTGAATTACTGCTTAAATTTGAAGCTACTGATGAGTAAAACGCTGCCAATTCTTATGTAACAAATGTTTCTATATAACCCATTTATTTTTACTTCTCTACCCTCTATCCAGATTAGAAAATGAAGTATATTGTATACAAATAATCGATATGGCTATTTCACCATAAATACATATTTTGAGGCAACACAAATAAAATAAAAATGGTTCTTGATGCCTGTCTTTCTGTGAAAGGCATACACTAAAATGATCTTCGAAAAATAGTGCCTTTGACTGTCCACAGATGTGACACAAATAAATGCCTCTTTCGTAATTTAAAAAAGAAATGTTTCATATAAGCCTAACGGTTTAAATTACAACATATATTTTGGATGCTTTATGACTTAGAAAACGCATGACTTGACTTTTCTGGGAACAGTATCTGAGTCTTGGATATTCATAAAAATGTTTGGTAATTTTGTTGAAGGTATACCGCAAGAAATAGGTCAAAGTCTACTTCACAAAAATGTGGTTGCCTCTAAGATTCAAAATTTATTTCAAATAAATTATCTTTAGCATCAGCTATTTCCCAGGTATCCGTTGGTATTATTAATATGTACGAGGTCTGTTCAATAAAGAATGATCACACTTTTTGACAACATACCTTTAATCATCCTCATAACTTTGATGGTCCCCCTAAAAATAGTCTCGCCTAAATGCAATGCACTTGTCCCAGCGCTTCTGCCAGGCTTCAAAGACATCCTCGAAACCATTTTTTGAGATAACCTTCAAAATTGCCTCCGCATCCTTCACAACTGCTTCTGATGATGAATAATGCCTCCCACGAAAGCATTTCTTCAAGGTAGGGAATAGAAAAAGTCACACGAGCCTAAATCCGCACAATAGGGAGGGTGAAAGGTGCACTGCGCGTTGATTTTTGCAAGATATTCAGCAACAACATTGACAATATGCCCCCGCGCATTATCGTAATGCAGCATCCAGCGTGCTTCACGAAAATGTGGTCTTTTGCGATTGATATGGACTTGCAATGTTTTCAGGACATCCCTGCAGTATGGTCCAGTTACTGATGTGTATGCAGATACAACATGCTGATAAACCATTCCATGAATATCAAAGAATGAGATGACCACAACTTTCCCAGCAGAAGCAACCACTCTTGCTTTTTTGGGGGTTGGTGATGAAGGAGATTTCCACACTGAGCTTAGCTGTTTGCTCTCAGGATCAAAATGATGTAGCCAAGTTTCATCAGAAATGATTACGTTTGAAAGAATCTCCGGATCTTCCTCTAACATCAACTTTAACTGCATGTTACCTCCATTGCAGTGGTAGGCGATACTGAACATGTCTGAACTTGCCTGGTTCTCACAGGTGGGAACCAGGAGTACCAACAATGAAACTACTACGGCGTGTTTGCTTCACATTAAGCTAACAGAATATAATAAGATTGAATTTTAGTGCAAAAATTATGACCATAAAAAATTATGATCATTCTTTATTGAACAGCTGTCGTACTTTCCTACTTTAAAGAGCTATCGCTCTTCAATTGTTTTTGCCTGTGTCGTGGAAAGAGCATGGAATTTTAAAGCCAGCATTTAGCCACTGGCTTTTTAAACATCTGTGTATCAACTCGATTTCCTCTATCTGTTTTGTATTTACAGTGAAACTACATCTGCAAATTTCTGACGATTGAAATGAAGTAGATAGAAAAAGAAGTTGTATTAAAGTAAACAATCGTGAGTGGAGATTATCGTATGAGTGTAATACATCACTTCGTTTACAAGTATAACTGCCAGAGCATTTATTTGCGTAAATGTTAAAGAAAAGCCTGAATTTTCTTACAAAGATGTAAGGTGAATCTTTCTTGAAAGGGCCACACCATGGCTCAGCGGTTAGACCGCTTGGCTCTCACCAAGGTGGCCCGGGTTCAATCCCAGGCGCCTGAAAAGTGAGATTTGTGGTGGACAATACGGCGCTGGGGCGGGTCTTCTCCGGGATCTCCGGTTTCCCCCGCCATCTCATTCCACCGGTGCTCCATCTTCATCTCATGTATCATCAGTGCCATCGCCTGCGGTGCCGTATGTAGTAAAAGCGGACGTTAAACACTACACATTTCATTTCATTTTCTTTCTTGAAAGCCCTATTTGTCATGTAAATATGAAAACATTTGCTTTTTATTAAAGTCTGGACATTCTAGATTCTGTTAAATGCCAAGTTTTTCGATGAAGAATTTTCTATATACTTACGGCTTCATTTTTATTCCGAGCAGAGATCCTAATCGCTCGCTATTGGAGGATGAATAGCATTTTTTTTTTTTTTTTTTTGTAATTTACATCCTCCAACGTTAAGTCATATTGGACGATGAATGGAATGGATGAAATGATGCTCAATTGAGCCCAGGGTCCATAGAGCTTAGAGTTACCCGACATTCGTCTTTCAGGATAAGGGAAACCCACGGAAAAACATTATCCAGGTAACTCATCCTGACCGAGATTCGAACTCGAGACCTCTTGAACGTGAGGCAGACACTCTACCACCACGCTACCCAGGCGAATAGGATTGGCATAGCAGAGGAATTATGGAAAGCAAAACGGTGGAATATTCAATTTCTGTGCATCAAGTAATCATGAGAATAAAGTAATTTATTTATACATTTCTATATTCATATGTTTATGCGTATCACACACATTTTCCACATATGAATTGCTTCTTTCTCATAGCACCCACACAGATTTCGTGGTACCATTCTCCATTTATTGGGCTCATTTATAGCATCATTTCACCCATTTCATTCATTGTCCAATATAACTTAACATTGGAGAACGTACACAAAAAGTAATAAAACATATTGACTCCCCAGCCTTACCTTAATCCGCTTCGCCCACTGCTGTAGGGATATTTATTTTTGCCCGTTTGTAGCACTGATTAAGTAACTATCATAACAACAAGGAAGATTATCGATGTACGGAAGTCCGTATGTTCTCATTGTACAAGTTTCTGGAGAAATTTCAATACACATTCATTATAGATCTATCTTAAATGAGCTTAAAAAATAACAAAATGCCAGAAATGGAGCAATTATGTGCCTCCTTTCCGGAAATGAGCCTGGATTTCTCACTTAGACTAAATAAACACAATCGTATTATACTCATAAATCTCTCAGGTAGTTAACTTCTTTGCCCACAAAGGCCGTTCCAACACAACACAGTACCGTCCCCTATGGAGCAGATTTTGAAAACTTAATCCGAATCGCACGCCAATACGGATCACCTGCGCTTTCTTTTGTAAAAATTTGGTTGCTATATTTTTACAATTACATTTGGATAAAGTAAAACTTATTTCAGAAGTACCATTTTATAGTGTGTGTATGTGTGGTTTTTTTTCGGAGGGGTTTCGGCACTTTGACCAATCTTGGTCTATTGTACCTTGTGCCCCCAAGTGGGGCATCTGTGTGAGGAAGGATGAGGCGAGAGGAGACAGAGGGTGGCCGTCACAAGGAGCCACTACAATGCAGAGGGCAGGGTCACTCCATTTTACTTAGATGGAAACCTCCCCGGCAGGCTAGGACAACGGACATTCCCCCGTACTGTGGTCCAACAATCGGTTCGGAGACCGGCAATCGAGCTACCGGAGGAGGAAGTGGTTCACTCAGAGTATATCATCCTGCCATGCACCGCGGAGACTCCCGCAGACTCTTCTACCCTGAAAGAACCCGCCAGATGATAGATCATATGAAATAATAGTGGAGATGAAACGGAGGGACAGGAAGTTCCTGGGATGTGATTAACCTGCCCCGCATTCCCCTAGCGATCCGGGGGGAAAAACGAAGAAACCAATGGGTCAGGTGGGTTGGCCACGGTAATTGAACCCGGGTCTCCCGAATACGAAACCCCGCTCGGTTTTATAGTGTTTTGAAAGTGTTAATTATGTTAAACGGATGTGGTGTAATAAATACTATTTTTATATTGTATACTATTTTGGACTAATTTTATATTTTATACAGAAATACTATTGCAACATTAAAGTCACCAGTGAAGGATAAATTTACATTTACGGTAAATTTTCAAATAATGTGCCACTAACAATAACTAAAATGTAACCTGAGCTCTTGAAAGCCACATTCCTACATGAATCTTAAAGAAAGGGAAATTTAATACTTGAATTATTATTTTCCGCGCAACTCATTACCTACCCTTGGCACTGTGGAATGCGGAGAACTTGTATGATAACGTTATTTCTTTGTTCCCTCCCCGGTCTCCTCGCCCTTACACTCTCCCTGCTATTAAACGTCTTAGAGGCACGGGGTGGGCTTCTACGTCGGATTAAAACTGACTGCGAACATTGTTACGGATTCCTCATAAGAGATGATCGGGCTTCACTCAAAGCTAGCCCGTATCATTGTTTTAGTTCCGAGATATCCGTCAAACTTTGGTTCACTAGCCGCTTACTAAGCCCACAACTCAAATAATGGAAGGCAAAGTATTGCAACTATTATCTGGGCTGTAGTAGCCGGATGGATAGACAAGGCAACACAGGAGTTAATACCAAATACATCTTTATGGGTGGTATAGCCCATATCCGTCTGATAATCGATAGTTACATTGAGTTATTCATATGAAAATATAAATAATTGTTTAACATTTTCAAAGGATTTCTGATAAACAATAAAGTTTGTGAAAGGTGCTGCAAAAGCTTATGATGCTCATAACAAAAGTGCTAGCTTTTAATTCCTGTTTTATAATCATTTATATTGGTTTAAAACCTGCTCAATGCCATCTGGATTTTGTTCACTACCCCTCAAATTACTATATGTTTGCGTGTTAACATCCCAAAAAAATAAAAGTTTTAGAGAGCATGTATTACAAACCATTTATCATCCCTAAGGATTTGAATGCTATAAATTAAATCAGACTGACAACAAAGAAAATAAACAGAGTCTAATCAGAATAACGTTAATATGCCGATTGCAGTGCATACATATTTTTAATGCGATTGGAAACGTCACGAGTTTTATTTACCGAAATAGGTGGCATAGGTCATTAAGGTACGTGCTTGTGATTTAGGAAAGGTTCGGGGTTCATATCCGGCCAAGACGGCGTCCCTGGTAAATGCCTGGGAGGTAGCTAACTTGGGTCAGGAAAATTTGTTTCTGGGCTTTAATTTCATTGTATATATAATCAGTGTTGTCCCTTGTAATACTATATGTAGTAAGAACGAGAGTTAAGCCTTATTAACGGAAATAAACCTTATTTTATGCCTTTATTTGAACTTTCAAGGCATATTAGTTGTAAGTGGAATTAGAAATATGCACGAATCCTCACAAAGGTATTTTGTTATAGTAAGACAAATTCTGTAGATTAGTAGACGCTCAGAATAAGATATCAATCCCCGAGCAAGAGCGCTGCGCGATAATATGTGACTAGCATTTGACACCTCTCGGTTTCGATTCCCTGCGATAGAACACTTTGATTGAGACTTTTTCTTGGTTTTCCTTAACCGGTTGGCGAACGCTAGGAGTTGTTCAAGGTAAACAGTATTTTCCATGGACACCAGAGGGCTGCTTGATCGACGGGTCGTTCGTCGTCCTCTTTAAGCAGCTCCAGTATTACGGGGATCTTCGAGCCCGGAAATCCTTGGAACTTACATACATGACTGCCTGATGTTACAATAGAACTATTAGGTATATTGCAGTGCGCGATCTGTCCTTCTCCACTGTAGAAGAAGAAGAAGAAGAAGAAGAAGAAGAAGAAGAAGAAGAAGAAGAAGAAGAAGAAGAAGAAGAAGAAGAAGAAGAAGAAGAAGAAGAAGAAGAAGAAGAAGAAGAAGAAGAAGAAGAAGAAGAAGAAGAAGAAGAAGAAGAAGAAGAAGAAGAAGAAGAAGAAGAAGAAGAAGAAGAAGAAGAAGAAGAAGAAGAAGAAGAAGAGAAAAAAAAGAAGTTTCCCGCGCCTTCAATACATTAGATCACACAAGAAGCAAACCAGCAAGTCTTATTCAAGAGTGTGATAGAATTGTAACTAATCAATTGGCTTTTTTATTTACGTCTCGTTGTACCATAATTTGAAATTTTTGGTTTGTCGAAATCGAAATTTCGCTGCTTATGACAGTACAATTGTGGCTGAATAACTGATACTCCCCTATACGCGCACACGCGGCTGTGGTTAGCCACTCGCTATTAGGCGTTCATATTTTCGGTATAAACACCATTACCAGCAGTGCACATACCTTTAATTGAATTTATTTTGCGTTTAAATAACAGGAAAACTGTTTAATGATTATTTTTGTGTATTCACTATTCAAACAATAGTGTAATAATTTTTTTTTTTTTTTTTTTTTTTTTTTTTTTGTAGCACTTGCTTAAACCGTAAGTAAAAGTATACATTTTGCTTTATTTCTTACAGTGAATGTATTCACAGGTATCTGAATTCTAAAGCCATAAATTTAAAAAACAATAGATTTTTTTGTTTCACTCACATTCAATCTTATTTGTTTTCATTAAACATATTGCTAACAATATAGGTAACTGAAAACCACTAGAAAGTTAATATCGGTTCCATAATGCACCAGTATCACAAAAAGCGCACGTTCGTGTCTATAGGGTGGTGGTGTGTCTGCCCAACAATCAAGAAGTCCCGAGTTCGAATATCCATCAGGATGGATTATTTGGATAAGGTTTTTCGGTGGGTTTTTTTCCCCACCTTTAAGTCTGAATGTCGGGTAATTCCAAGGTCTAGAAACCCTGGTCTCATTTCAGCATAATTTCACTCATTTCATTCATCATCCATATGACTTAGTTTGGACGACTTTGATAAAAAAAATGAAACTCTGTAGCAGCCCCGACCTTAACCTTATAATGAAACTTTCGGACCAGCTTGCTGAAATTAGTGTGCTGTTTCCAAACGCTTCGTTAATTCAAATAACTTTTGTGCAAATGTTTAAGAAAAAAACTAAGGTGTTCATTGTGCTCGTCAAGATCTGCCTCTGACTTATGTTTTGAAGACATCTATGCTCTTTTCACCTGGTGATTTGGAATGGTACCTCACCAATAAGATGCGCTGTTGAAACTGTGATTTTGCTCAAATTGTGGGTAGCCGTCTTCAAAACGTACCAGCATAACATTATAATCTCATATCAGTAATAGATAAAATGTCTTTTAACATAAATTGTCCTAATATGAAGTCATTTGCAATATATAACCTTATAGCATAAGTTCTTAAATATGAAATAAAATCTAAGATTCCAGCATTTCACCCAGGGGTACTTTATTGATTTTTCTGTGTGCTTATCGTCGTAAATCTGGCATGCCTATGGCTGTTAGATATTTTCTGCTACCGAACACAAAAATCCAAAATTCAGTTTTATAATATTACGTAGAAAACAATAATAAACATTAATAGATATGTTTATACTTCTGAAACAGTCATAATACCAATGGATTAATGTAGATATAAATAACACGTAAATAACTGGAAACGAAACAGTGTTAAAGCATAAAAATAATATTAATTGCAAATATAAACAAACATAAATTTATAAAAAGCGGATGACTATATTAATATACCACAGTTATAGAAGAGCTGATAAAATATAAATGAAGGAATTTTAGCTAATATTGTGATTTAGGAACCTTTCATATTTTAGAAATATAGGGGTGTCATTGGCAAACTTCCGTTTAAACTCTAAGAAGCATTGTTTTAGAAATAGTTCTAGCACGTTACTTAAATAGAACTTTCATACATTCCATATGAGTTAACATCCATTCTTAATCGTGGAAAACGCCCCCCCCCATAAGTAATTTAGTAATTTAAGTAATTTAACTGGATTCAGTGATGCAACTGACCACAAAGGCCATAATCTACATCATGGCCGCTTCATCCTCTGCCTTCGTGAACAGAGGCATCATGTAGTATACGGGGTGACAGGTGATTATCACATCGATTCTCTTCGGCCACTGGGGCCCAGTTTGCTGGACCATGAGCCGCTAATTCTCAATCAAGTAGCTCCTCAATTGTTCCCCAAGGATTTCACAATGCTGAATCTGACCCATGACTTCAGTATGGTAGAAAAACCTCAAGGACTGAACCCTTGCAGTATACGCATTGTCTGATAAATTGCACACACTATTGGAAAACAATATCTTAAATATAGTCCATTTTATAATTAGACTGACATCACATCTGAGATTTTCACGGCAATAAAGCGAAACTAGCCCCTATGACGTGATTTACTCCAAGTGGGGAAAATATTCTGATGTCTCTTACAACTCAAGTTCGCTATGAATTGATTCCTACTAGATGGAAACAGGGTGACAGTGAATTCTGCTACAGCCAATAAGGATGCGGTAGCGCGATATGGTTTCTGTCCAATAGGAATTGATTCATATCTCACTTTATCCAATCAGAGATATCGGAATGTGTTCCGCTTTTCGATTAAATCACATGTGAGACATTGGTTTCACTTTAATGTAGTGAACGCCGTAGTTACTATGTCAGTCTAATTATAGAATTGGCTATAACTAAGAGGGCATTCTCTAAATGGTGTGGAAAATAATACTGCATTATTATTATTATTATTATTATTATTATTATTATTATTATTATTATTATTATTATTATTATTATTATTATTATTATTATTATTATTATTATTATTATTATTATTATTATTATTATTATTATTATTATTATTATTATTATTATTATTATTATTATTATTATTATTATTATTATTATTATTATTATTATTATTATTATTATTATTATTATTATTATTATTATTATTATTATTATTATTATTATTATTATTATTATTACTATTGTTGTTGTTTTTATTACGATGACAATTTTTCATGAGATACTATTTTTGTTTCCTAAGGCCTAAACACCGAACCTGCTAGTTGCTATTTAAGAAACTACTAATTACGAAGACATTTCATATTTATTTTCTTTGTATTATTTACATGCAGTCCATCTACCCGGCTGAATATGTTAGTGTCTGTTTTCAGCCAACGCTTACTGTGAACCTGTCTATAATTGTTATATATTCTGTCCATTACAGACAGACAGACAGGCGCACACACACACACACACACACACACACACACACACACACACACACACACACACACACACACATTGATACGATACTTATTTCGGGGTACTGAGCGAGATGGCTACGGAGCAACGTATGGAACTTGCATTCAGGATGTTCCAGGCTCAATTCCTGGCAACTGACTAATGGTTCCTCCATTTCGGTAGCAAAATGTCCTGATTCCCCTTCTACCGGGACATTCCTGTTTCCATAATTTCCTTCATAGTCATCAGTTTGGCGCGTTTTGGCTGGGCGTTGCAAGTGCTTTTGAAAACGGACTGCTTGGCTAGGACTTCGCTCCGGGTGCTCTTGGACAGGCTTCCATTCGGAAGCGGTGTGTTGGGCAGGGGACTTGTCGGTAATCTTGAGCGGCAACAGATACTGGGAGCGCTAGGAATCTTGTCCATTCTTTCGCGCGTGGTCACCCGGATGTGGTCGGCCTACGAGTCCCTTTTTCACATCCCTCCCTCCCTCCCTCCCTCCCGCCCTCCCAGGGATCACGCTACGAACACTAAGAGCTACATGGCCTTCATGTGGCATTCTGCCTGCGTATCATCTCACTATTTCGGCAACATCCATGCATCCATTTTTACCATTTTGTCCACGAACTAGATCTCTTTGGAACCTGGATAGGTTTCTGCATTATTTCACCCATTTCATTCATCATTCTATATGACCGACATTGGAGGATGTTAAATTTAAAACTAAATGGCCGATTTTAATTTGTCCTCGTCCCACGTAGTAAACGATTCATTAAAGGAGAAGTAAAACGTATAATAAATGCATTTATTTATGGAATGATTTTCACTAACCATAACTTTACAGATAGAATTTATGTTTTCTCCACAGTACATTTAGTAACAAAGCTGTAAAAAAGTGCCTAACAGTTTATTCATTTTTGGGTAAAAGTGTCATAAAATTGAACGTTTGGCCTGTCTGGTTGGGTTGGATATGCTACGGAAGGGACTCGATACGGAGTTCCAGGCTTGTCCCAAGTTGCGGATCTCCGGTAGGACGGCTGAGGCGAGAGGATACGGGGAGGTCGTCCCAAGGAGCGACGACAGTTCAGAGGGCAGAATACCTAGAATTGACCAGTTGGAAACTCCCCGGCAGGTCAGTACAGTCGGCGTCCCACAAACCGTAATCATGGAAGCCCACCAGACCGGCCCGGAGACCCTCTTACCGATGGAGGAAGTATTTACCAGAGCATATCATCCTGCTATGCAGCTCTGAGACTATACCTGACACTTCTACCCTGAAAGACACCACCAGGTGAGAGATTATGTGAAATGATAACGTAATTGAAATGGAGGGACAGGAAATTCGGGAGGTCGGTCACGGAAATCGAACTCGGAGCTCCCGAAGGTGGCCCACGGACGAAACCACCTGAAGCATCCAGCTCGGTTGCCTGCCTGGTAGTAATGAATTCAATGTATCCCCGTATTTTGCTTTCCTCACTGAGAGCTGCCATTTTTGTACGATGTTGTACATCTTTCGAACCGTTATGCACAATATATTGCTATTTACATTAGGAAAACCAAAGTTCCTTGTAGCCTATTGACCATTCAGCTCTGACAGTTTGTTCTCGGTGTGAATTTTATATTCATGTCTTCACTAGAGCACTAAATAATATCTTTATGCTAATATAGGATATAGAGTGGGTGGAAAAACTTCGCGCAATGCCACCTAATAAGGTCTGTCGTTGCTGTATCCCCCAGAAGGTTAAGTTAACAAAGCACAAGAGGCTACAGGGCGCAGGCATATAGCTACAGAGAAGCGCGGAGGCCCTTATATCATTTCAAGGCATAAACAACCCTCCCACTGCAGAAATTACCCAGAGAGGGCGATGAACGGTTCGTCTACCAAGCAGCCGTACAGTCCACTGGAAGTGTCCACCAACGCAAAGTAAGTCCCTGAAAGTAATGTGCCACCCAATGCCACCCTTACACAGTGGGATAAGGACAGCGAATGTGTGTGACAGAGAACGCATGCTACACAAGGAGCAGAACCCCTAAAAATACATGCACCCTATTCACTCTGTATTACTCGACAGAGCGTTGAGGCGTTTTGACCTTCAGGTGACCAGCGCTGTGATCTCTCTTATCGGGTCTTATCTGGTCGATTAGAAGAGTGAAATACTAGTAAGTTGATGTACAGTAAGTTACGAAACACAAATGGAGCGATTGGAAGCTGCGTGTGTCTATATCATATGTTTCCTCGCACCTGCCGATGTATGAGACATTGTTGTCCAGAAGACACGATCATATCTGAACAGAGTATACATACACTGGACTCGCCGTGTAAGTGCGATAAGATGAGGTAAACATCTCTGTGCTGCGAATTTTTTCCGATACGCTTTCTCGCTTTGCCATGTAGTACACTAAAACCAAAAAGATTTATTCACAAATGTAGAAGCCGTCAGAAATTTTTTGAATGGTTTTTAACTGAACTGACATGGGGTGACACAAACCTATCCAGAAAGGGTGTGGGAACCCTCTTCAACCCCCCCCCTGCGTGTCAGGCCCCGGAGACTTTTTTGCTGTGGTAAACTGTACTCTTTCCTTCGAGTAAGCATCCGAACTATCTGTCCGGCACTACTACACGCCGCGAAACTTAGAATTGTACATCAAAAGTAATGATGGAAAGCAAATCGTGGTAGATAAGAAACCTCACTAGTACTCGTCTACCGACGATGGAAAACCACGTTATACTTAGAGTAAGATTGGACGATGGACAGGAATCAATCCTAGAACCTCTCGAATGCTAGTCCCAGACTTTAAGTTATCTCACTCGGTTAAGATCACTAACTCATTCATTGAAGAGGTTTAAGTTTAGAGTTCCTTCACATACACAAAGGAGCATAAGAGACGGAAACCCTCTTAAAGAAATCGTAAAACACCCATTACGAAATTTGAAACACGTTTTAAACCAACGGAAACTCGTAAATCGCTTTCCTGGAAGAACAATTGTGTCCTGTGACCCAAGAATGTTATTTCTTGAAATAAGGTTAGATTAATGGTTAGTTTTCATAATAGCTGGTGCCAAAGTTCCGGATCACATACATTGTCGTGTGCCTCGGAAGGTATTGTGTTTTAAATAATTGGCACGGATACAGTTTGTTACCTGTCAGTAACCCCAATCGACCGACCGACTTTGTGTATTTTAATATGAAGCGTGATAAGGTACTACACGTTATTCTTACGTCAGCCTTCATACTTGGAAACACCGGTTTTCGTGTCCGTTGTTTCTTTTTGAAATGTTATGTCTTTTGTCAACGACGGTGAAGAAAGAGTTTACTTTTACCTTAGCTCACTGCCGGAAGTTTAACACCATACATTATTCCTTTCTTCCTTGATAATCCCTGTGAGAATTTGTGAACATTCTGGAAATTATGCCCAGATATACATTTATCATGAACATGCCCTAACGAACATAGTTTCTTTCTATGTGTACGTTGTATGTATCCGTTTGGAATACCACACACTGTTAATTCTGCACTAGCATTAGTGTTGAAAGGTCTTTATGCCTGTGGTGTGGAACGCGACTAGGTAATTTTCATGAGATAGGGTATGTCTGACAACATCCGGTATTTACTCAAATGATACCGAGCGAGATGGTTCCACGTAACTGCAAGGCTCGCATTCTGGAGACACCATGTTCAATTCCCGTCGACCACTCACTCTGACTTGTGGCCTTTTCCCGGCTTTCTCATATTGGTAGGTCAACGCTGGAGTTACTTATAAGCTTTTACGATTAACATTTCATCATTTCCCTTCAAGCCACTTCCTACTCGTTTTTGAGGTGCAATTCTAGGTTTACTGGCCTATGGCGATGTGCAAAGGGCTGCAGGATGATTGCTTAAAGGAAGGTGTAATTCTCGTGGACATTCTAGGGCTGCTTGGTTGATAGTTCGTTCATCGCCCTCTCTGGGTATCTCCAGTAATGGGTCAAGTCTTCTAATGTGACACTTTTATTAACTTCCGCGCGTCTCCACGGCCTTCCTTGATTCCCTAACTTCATCCCTTGCTCGTGGGGGATATTAACCAAAATAGATCTATATAGGTCACCTTGTGGAAGGTGTCCCCTACATTGTATGCCCTAGTGGGACAAAGCCTACCAACCTGACTGCCAGCCTCACGCCCACATACGCAAGGTAGAGGTGGGCGATCATCCAACCGATACGGGGAGATGTGGCACTCCCCGTCGGAAAGTTGGCTTTCTGGACTAGGGTTCGCTACTTAAAGTAGCTCCTCACTTTTCTGACGACGCTGAGTGGGTCCTGGTCCTATACCCGGGACTTAAAATCCGCATCCCGCAGTGGCGGGATCGATTCCGGCGCATTCCGTGGCAGGGAACCGAAGCATGACACCTTAGCCCACTAAGCCAAAGCACGGGAAAATTTATATCTATAAGCAAACGATTAAGTTGTGAGCCATAGCTGAAACATAAATTTCTTACAGAGATGCAAGTCCATGATGCATCTTGTGTTAATGCAGGGAGATGGAGTGACCCATTACTGTACTCCTTCAAGAACGACACTTTCAGCACAACATTAAACACATACATTCATGTTATAGTTACACTGACTAAAATGTTCACAGCATTAAAATGGAACCATATCCTATCACGCGACTTTCTCCGAGTAGAGAATATATTATGTCTCTGATTGGCTAAAGTTAGATATAAATTAATTCCTACCACATAGAAGCGAGGCAGCAAAGAGCTCTACTCCAGCCAAAAAGAGGATGTGACTCGGTGGTTGAAACCTCCTTTGTGTGTGTGTGTGTGTGTGTGTGTGTGTGTGTGTGTGTGTGTGTGTGTGTGTGTGTGTGTGTGTGTGTGTGTGTAATTTACGTTCTCCAACGTTAAGTCATATCGGACGATGAATGGAAATGGTTGAAATGATGCTCAAATGAACACAGGGTCCATAGAGCTTAGAGTTACCCGACATTCGTCTTTCACGATAAGGGAACGCCCCGGGAAGGCCTAATCCAGGTAACTCATCCTGACCGAGATTCAAACTCGGGACCCCTTGAACGTGAGGCAGACACGCTACCACCATGCTATCGAGGCGGGCGAAACTTCGTTTCGAAACAAAAATGCCTCTTTATGCACTAATATTTAAATCTTTTATCACCTGACCTGAAGAATTCGGTCAGGTGCCATTTATAAATGTTATTACTAAAACAGGTAATCTATGCTGTGCTATAAGAACTTGTTTAAGCTTTTTGTATACAACAACCAAACACAGACATTAATTTACTTTCGCTCTTTTTTATTTCAGTTTAAATAATCTTCAGCGGCGTGATTTATTTATTTGCAGCTTTCAAACGGTAACTTAAGTCGAAATATTCAGTCCGAAATGAAAAGCTTCAAATACAAGTAAAGGAAAAGTTAAATATTAAAGTACTTATTTAGGATACAATACGGATTATGGGTTTGTGACACTGCAATGTGGTTATTACATTTTGAGGAAGGTGACAATGGGATATCAGTATGTTTTAAAGAACTCTAATCCACAGTTATTAAACACAGTTGTTTCCACTTTGAAAATTTGGATTTTATAGGAATTTAGAAAGCTTTAAGCCAATATTACACTATAAGCGTCACTAATAAATTTATTAAGCGGGGTGTTTGCAAGCTAGAATGCGTTATCCACACATACTTGAAATAATAAGTTAAATCCGTAGCTTATTGTTTCTGTACTTGAATTTTCTTTTTATCTGATGTTCATATCCTGTCTTTGTGCTTGGTGTTTCACTTACTACGTTTTGAAGGCGGTTATCAAATTTCATTGATTTATAAGGCAAGCTAGAATACTCGGGTAACTAGTAGAAGGTACTATGTTTTTGAAAAGACGCCATTATAATGTAACTATAAGCTGTGTATATTTAATAAACTGTTCATTAAGTGGGTGGCCTTCGGTATAACTACACAAGTAAATGATTTGGGAAACTTGAGACTTAGATGCATCTAAAGCACATCATTAAGAGGTTCTTCAAATTCTGATAAGCCTAGGGGCAGGTATATACTCTGCTATAAGGGCGGTGCCGAATTATTGATCCGTCAGGATAATTTTTAAGTTTACTTGCCCTGTCTTGTGCAGACGTTGAACATATATCCTATGAGTGTGGGACGATGTTTTCCTTAATTCTGGAAGACGCTGTTTAGTTTATAGAATAAAATCTATGTTTGTGCGATTTCCTCCTGCTGTAAATCGCTAGGACTCCTTCGCCTTTGGAAACAATACAAAATTGTAAGCTGACTTGTGGATAATGTTGGGTATTCAAGGCTCTCTCAACCACACCAGCACAAGTGACCTGCAATAACAACTGTGTATCAGTGAACACTTACGCAACATCATCGGTTGCCTTTGCAACTGCTGAATTCTTTTGCACCAAAAAGTAGGTACTTCCTCTATACAGTTGGGTAGAACTACTAAGCAGTAATCTGAATATTGAAGTCTAGTTTTTATAATTGGAAACTTATTTTCACAAAAATGTGCTTTTCTGAACATAAAGCATCATTTTATAGGGGTTACTAACCTTCGGCGTCATTCGTTGCCCCTATTGTTGCAGCAACCACAGGGCAGCCTGCTGGTGTCAGTGGTGCTTGTTTCGTGGTCATGATTTTGAGCATAATAGTCGATTATAGAAATATTAAATGTTGAACTCAACATAGGAAGTGACTTATTACTCATCAATTATGACGTATTTTTAATGAGTGCTTATAAAAATACTGAGTTTAAAAGTAGGTATTTAGCTTATCTGTGCGTATAATTCCCCGTATAGTGTCATAGAAAATCGTACTTATCCCTGATGAGTAAGTCGTGACTTTTAATCTCAATGGACTCTTAACGAAAGGCCCGTGATTCAAATTCCGCTGTTTACCTGACGAATATTTTCAGGGTTTTCTCAGTCGTCATAACTAGCAAATACTGGAGAATGACTCTAAGCATAGGTATCGATCGTTTTATTTCCAAATTTCTTGTCGCAATTTTCATTTCATTTAATTTCATGTATCATTAGCATCCGCCGACTGCGGTGCCGTATGTTAACAACTGAGTTTCTACACTACCAAAAGGTAAAACAAAATATTCATTAAAATTTACTTTTCATGTATTTGTGCGTGCACGCGTGAATATATTTTTTAGATTAGATTAGATTGTTTATTGTGCATATTCCGAATTTACAACTTTTGGCCACATTTATTTGTCTTTACCTTGTTCCTACCTTGGCTTACATGACACCCTGGTCTTCTGCTCTGCCAGGTAGCTCTTAAACTCCATGCATCGTTGTTAGTTAATTAGTCCCATTGTTCTCCCTCATCTTCCTTTCTTATATTCTTTACATTTATGGCCCATTTTTCTTTTACTTTCTGCAAGAACTCATCAATACTTCTTACCTTCTTTTCCTCCCTTCCCGTTAACATTTTTATAGCTAGTATCTTCTTCTCTACTTTCTCCCATTTTCCTCCCAAACCTTTTTTCTCCACATTGCAACCTCCTTGCATTCTGTTACATAATTTTCTATGCTTTCTTTTCTCCCACACAATTCACAAATTCCCTTTTCCCTACCTCTTATCCCTCTTAGGAATATTGTTCCTGTTCTCATCCAAGCTGACCCTTCTCTCTCTTGTTTATTGCAGTAATCTACATATGCTAATATAGTACACCAGCGTTAGAATCGGAAGAACATAGATAAGTTAATACCTGTCAACTACTAAGTATGAAAGTTTTGTAGGTTACTTTTGTTATCCTTTTCTTTGTTTTAAACGTTTGTATAACGGCGACAGCTTAAGGATACCCATCTCTCAAAATTTGTCAAAAAGTGCAAAAGATTAAAAAAACATTTTTGTTTAGTTAAATAGAGCAATTCTTGTACTTCAGTTTCCAATTACTTTTAATGCCATGCGGTCGTTTAAATTGTGCCACGTGACTTTAAATGACTGACTGTAAGTGGGCGTGGTTCTTTAAATCACCTATTTTGATGATTTTCTCGTGTTTTTAATTTTTAGCGCTTTTCACAATATAAATTGCTCCACACGATACAGTTTTCAAAATAGGCGTTTGAAAATTCTTGTGCTTGGATGATAACAGTACCAAAGGAAATTGAGATCATTTTATGATGTCACCAGTATTGTGTAATTACATAACAAAGATTACATTTCACAAGAAAATATTAAAAATTATATAAAATGAGAATTGAATAATTTTTATCCTAAACAAAGCCACAGAATAAAATTTTATCTCATAAATGTATTAATAATGTATTTATGAGTATCACTGCAAAGTATTATTTTTCTCAAGCTAAAATAGTATCGTGTATAACAGTTTAATTAAATGACAATAAAGACCATAAATATATTATTATCATAAGAACTATTTTGCACGAAGATCTGAAAATTGCTATGTCAACTTATTGTCAATACTACAATCATTCGGTTAGTTTCTAGTCAACCCATGCAAAATTGTAGATTTAGAGCTGTTCATAGATGGCATCCTTAAGGGATAGACAAGAAACTTCATTTCTTGTCTCATTTTGATAAGTTACATTTCGATAAGATATAAGTCCAGTAAAATACAACTGCGTTTGGTTTTGTCGTTTGAGATTCTCCAACACTTGAGAAGAATATACGTTAAAATTTTGGTCTTTCTGTTTCGCTTGCGCTCATGCAAAGAATATGGACTAAGAAGGCCCATGCTACCAAACTTGTAATTAACAATTAGTTATCCATTCAGCCTAATGTTTATTTTGGCGCACCTGCTCTTTTTATGAACAAATAAAATAAGACATTTTTAAGCTATTTAGACACCAATGCGTTAGATTGTTGTAAATCATCACAATTTTATTCATTAGCATTTCAAACATACTCCTTAACTCGTAAAAAGGTCATTACTTTTGTGCAAAGCTGTGTGTTAGTGAACAGATAAATTCGCCAGAATAGTTCCCAGTGACCGTTAAGGAAAACTTGATGTTCACATGTGATGGTAATGATAATGCGTGCATTACTGTTGGAAATACAAACCGCGGTGGACATGATCTTCTCCCTTGTGGTCCCTTTCCCCCTTTTCTTTCCACTTTATAGATAGTAGGCATAACGATACGATGTAGACTTCAAAGTGGGCACTGGTATGGTCGAGCGTGTCACATCGGTTGTGTATCTATTGGGCCATGGAGGAGTTCCTTTGTAGCCAACACTTGAAGCACGGAGCAAGCGAGCGACACAATTATTTGGTTATTGAACCGTGCACGGCTCATGCGGGGGTAGCTTCGATAAAACACTGTAAACACTTTGGTGTGGGAAGGTCGAGGCGCTTTAAACAAGTAGAAAATTACTAGATACAAGGGCATCAAATTTAGTTGCATCAGTCAACCAACCTCAGTATCCCATCATGTTTATATCCCAGCCCGAATTAATACCTTTACCGTCATCAGGGATATAGCTTCTTAAGACGGTGCATCAAATTAGTATTGGACTCCAATTGGATTCCAATAATTTTAAACTTAAAAAAAAATAAACATAGTAGAATTAAATAACACATCTGCTTACGCATATTAGTAGCCTTCCAGTGCCAAACTTTAACTTATATTGGGACTCGGACTGTTGGAGATGTAATGTAGAATAATAGAAGCTTATACATTGCTGGCTCGAGCATTTGAATCCACAGTAGTTCTGTACAGGCTATCGTAGACCAACTTTGCTTGTAATGTGCACTCGTGGGTCGGACAAGACAGGGGGCACACATGTTTACAACTTCATAACAGTCGAGATATTCGCTGACAGTGCCACTACTACGCTGCCCTCACAAGAAAATAAGAAATGTACGACAAATATTCCACCACAGTAATAGAAATTTCACATCATATTTGGGTTTAGTTAGTCATAAAGAACTTGTTAGACAAAAGCAAATCCGAACAGCATTGATACAGTGTTCCGTAGTCTTTTGGAAAGGCTTGAGAAATGACTGAAGCTTTGGCACATTTATTTCTATTCATAATATACTTAAATAACACATATTTTGTAATCATCATATGGTGCTTGTTATTAAACATGCTCAGTAGCGTAAGATGGTAGCATGTCTGTCTCACGTTCAAGAGGTCCTGAGTTCGAATCTCGGTCAGGGTGAGTTACCTGTATAAGGTTTTTCCGGGGTTTGCCCTTATCCTTAAAGGCGAATGTCAGGTAAGCCTAAGCTCTCTGGACCCCGGGCTCATTTGAGCATCATTTCACCCATTTCATTCATCGTCCGATATGACTTGACGTTGGAGGACGTAAATGAAAAAATATATACTCAAAAGGTAACATTAACTCTAATAAACTTAGCGAAAGTTGTGTCTGTGTATAATTTAAGAATAAGTATTACCTAAATAATATTTTTGTGAAAGACAACTTACAGTAAGTTTTAGTGACAAATCGATAATGCTACCAAGTTCAATATACTTGTGATGGTATTACTCTAGTAATACTACCGTGGCTAATACACTTGACAGTCGGAGAGGAGGGGGAGGAGGAGGGGGTGTATAAATGATATGCTGTTGAAGTAACAGTTTTAAATGGGTATTTCAACGCCATCAGCTGGCACAGAACTCACAGATCGAATGAAATGTACACGAAGCCATTGTGAAATAAATATACTAACACTTTACAGGGATAGCAATTGTTTTATAAAATAGTTGCACTGAAGTAAAATGTACCTATATATAGATATGATGTTAGGCATTAATTAGAATACCAAAAGAGTTAAGATACATTTGTTAAACGCAACTACATAAGCAGGAATTTAAGCCCGTAATTTTCGCAATCGGATTTATGAGTTCTGTGTGACAAGATAACAAAGAAAAAATGTCCAGGAACTTTTCTTTGTAGAGTACATAAATATTCTTATATTGTTACTACTTGTCTATCAATCTTTTCCCCTTGAGGTCTTCTTAGGTCTTGAGTGACAATATCGCCGTCGGATTCGTCTATGCATTAAAAAGTTAATGGTTGAGGAAAGGTACAAAATATCTATGTGATTTTCTATTTGGTTTATAAATGCTTTATTTTCAAATTAAATATTTTACAGAAGAGCAAATGGTATTAACTTATTACCTTGGCTACGGTTGTGTTAAATATTAACAAAACACTACACCATTGCGTTTGTAATAAAGTAAAGGCCGGATAGATGTACGCTCGCATGCGGTACAAGTTAGCTGGACTCAGGGTATGAATGACGTCAGATGTACAACAGGGCCATCAAATGTGGAAACGTCGAAAACAGCGTAACGTAGTACTCTGCGAACTAGTGAAGCATTGCCTTGCAAGTTTATGCAGACGCAAGATCAAGATATATTATAACGCGACTGGTTTGTTTCTTCTCGCTGTGAGGCAGTTGTTGGTCTGACTATATCTACCTGTAGTAGTTTACATGCTTGAGCTAAACCAGTGCAGGCCATGTGCACTATACCTATGGAAAAACGAACACGCCTCCAGTCTTTATTAATAAGTAATCCTATTGGAGAATATGAAATCATCTTAGTCGAACATCTGCAAAATAGTGATACTTTAAGGAATAACTTGTAGAAAATCACTGTGTTAGAAGTCCTTGCGAAAATTAAATCATAATACCATAGTTTATGATTTATTTTGGAAGTGTTAAAAAGCACCACTTTCTGGTGCAGCAATCCTATAAACTCGGGATTAACACCTCTCCTGAGGAAAAAAAAAAAAAAAATCAAACAAAAAACAGGTCAGTGAATCTCATCATTTCTATGCGCTACCTTTTGTTTATTTTATTTAGAGGTGTTTAATGACCATTCTTACCTCTGATGACACACAGGTGGTGGATACTGGTGATATATGAAAGTAAATGATAATTGAAAAAATAAATTTGAAGAAAACGTCTCGGACGTACCCAGCAGCATATCTAAGGCGGTAAGGTCTGCGGCCCGCATTCCAGAGTTCGGGAACCTACAATCGGTCGACCACTCTGACTTGGCTTCTCTGAAATTTCCCCTTGTCGCTAGGCGAATGCAGGGATGGTTTCTCTAATCCATGGATTCCTTACTTTTCTCATTTCATTCCCTGATCATCTTTCAGATCTGATTGTCAGCACCCTGGTTCAGGCAGATGTGGGCAGTTGGTGCGAATGCTAGCGCTGTGTAAACCTTCCCTCTCTCTGAATGTTGTTGAGGAGATCCGGTGGCGCGCCGGGTGTGTACCTGTCAAATCATAAGGAAATTCTTTATGTCTCTGCGGCTCTGCTCTGTGACCATTTTCTTCCGGCCTGTGGTCTCTTTAGCCGCATCTATCCCTCTGCCTACGGGAGTGGTAGCCCATAATAGATCCATAACGGATCTCACTAACCAAGGTGTTTCCAACCATTACGTTAACAACACATCATATCACGTTCCATGTCTGAGGATGGGGTATGTCCTTGGTATTTGCCATTATGAGTATTGAGAAACACGTGGAAGAATGTCTCAGTCAGGAAGCACAGTTCCTACAGAGTGTATTAAATACTTCGTATATATTAGTACAAACAGTTAATTTCAAACAATGATTATTGCAAGATAAGCCTGGACCACACATACATATACACCATAGTATTGTAAATTGCGTTCTGTGAATCTATTACAATATGCAGGAAGTAGGTAAATTGATAACAAGCGTAGAATCTTCGCAGTGTTGTGAATTTTGTTCCTTCAACCTTAAGTAACACATATCACTCTGTTGCAGTCAACTTCACTGTTTTTAAAACATCGTGGTATTCCGCATTAGGAACATATATGCTTGTTTCCCTTCATATAAATATTGAAATGCACACAGAAGTCATGCGAGAAGAACATCTGAGAATACAAAATGAGTTTGTAAATTCTGACCACGCAAATCGAATTGTCATAATGATGATCTTGTTTAACTGACGATTCACGTTTTCGCTCGAGCAAATGTAGGCATAACTGGACTGCTCTGGATTTGCCGTATCGTACATACACATGTGAAATGTGGTCCCAAGGGAGGAAGAGAACGCTAATTTGTGCTTCCGGCAGCCTACCTTCTGAACCATGGGACATAACATTAAGCCGACACTACTACCTTCTTGTGAAATGTGCCGTGGAACTAGCTTTCCTGCACGGCGTAGCGATGTGGTGCCACATAACTCGCTTATTGTAAACCTCACGGTGCCATAAGCAACGGTTGTTTTGTAACAGTTCCGCCTCAACGATGACGATTCTACAACGCATAGAAATAAATCAAGTAGACAAATATTGCTAATTACAAACAGCTTCAACTAAGCACACAATTGAATGCGCTCTTAAATACCTTGCTTTTTAATGCTTTTTGCTTCATTATATATCCTTTAAGTAACTATGAAGTATCATTTATCAATTTATATTAAGGATTATTGAATAACTGATCCGAAATTATTTTTCTCAACTTAAAAGTAGTTTTCCAGCTTATAGGATATCACTTTCTACGTTCAAAATTCTCAGCTATACATTTTTATAGAAATTAACATTTATTTTTAAGTTAAAGCTTTTAACTAACATTTTAACTGCTAATTATTAAACACTGGATTTACTGGTATATTTTTATAGTTAAGAAAGATGCATTCGATTTGCAAACTATTATTCTTTTGTATTTTTATCTTTAATAAATAGGTATTCGCATATACATAGTGATAAAAAATAACGGAAATTTTTAATTTCGCGGGCATTTTTCATCCGAGTTTCAAAATTATTTTTATCTTGTTGGTACACATATTCTTGATTTTTATTTGCATTTTCAGCTGTTTTGGGTGTTTTCTTTATTCTTGACAGTCAAATAGGTTATACGTTTTCTCGAGAGTTCGATGAATTGTTAGTTAATTTGCATTAACTTTTGGTTGAAGATTAAATTAAGTACAGCATCACATTTGAAATGTTAACCGCGGCTTTTAGAGAATCTACTATGAGTAAGATTAAGAGTAAACGAGTGCTATACACGTTTCAGAAGGGGACGAAAAGATGTTGAGGACGACGTCCCCTCTGGACGCCCTCGCACATCAATTAGAGAAGACAATGTTGAAGAAGTGAAGAAACCGTTTATTCAAAATTGAGAGGTTGGCCAGAATTTTGGCAAAATTGTATCACGGCAATGATCCTACTCACAGCTCAATGTTTGTTTATGGTTTTTGACAACAAAGAAAAGTCGTTATGCTGCCTCAGCAAGCGTATTGAGTGGGTATTGCCCATGCGATTTCTTTCTATTCGTGAGGCTGAATAGAACCATGAGAGGATGTGAGTTTGTCACCATTGATGAGATAAAACATTTGCTGAAGAGGCTCAACACCGTAATGAAAAGTGAATTCCAGAAGTGCTTGCAAGACTGACAAAGTGCTGGTAGATATATCTGAGTAAGATTACTTTGAAGGGGACAAAATTGATGTTGGTGAATAAATAAAGATTTTATAGGAAAACTAAACTTCCAGTTATTTTTTTCATCACGTCTTCGCACATAAAAAGAATATAAAGAATATATAACTAAAGAATATGTAACTATATACCTCATAAGCTTATATTTCAGTATTGTATGCTTATATTTTTAATTAAACAAATGCTCATTAAATATAGCAGAAGAGTGTTATACTCTTGGCAAAAAACTGAGTTTCGTAGCGTAAAAGTTGTAAACATATCGCATATATAATTCCCCTTCCAAGAAAATAATGATCACAGTTTAAAAATAACGGAAGACACGCTAGATATATTTGACTATGATTTTGAGGTATATACCGGGTTTATTGGGCACATAAATATTACTAGCATAAATGTACAGTTCCATGGAATTTGATATGGAGTGCAAACGGAAAATATTATCTTTTCCATATATATAAATGAAATATATGTTCATTATTAGTGATCTTCACTTGTTAACTTTTGTGTTACATATTGTCACCCGAACGTCGGAATTACCGATAGAACCGGCCGGCAGTAGGGCCAGACGGGAAGCATTCAGCCAACGCCAACCCATTTGTCTCGTGTCACTAACTGAAGGGATGATTAGGAGAGCGACACGAGCCCTGTACCGTCTCTTTCCCCTCCCACCAGACGTCTGGAAACCTCGGGATAATTATGCGCGTCGCGAACTTTCCAGAAAGTGATCTTCCTATAAAAAGGGACTGCAGTTGGCGAGTGAGTTCAGTTGAGTTCTTGGCGAGCAGCGTGAGGAGCGCCGAGTGAATTAACGGACCGGAAGACTGTGAACGTGCATCAGAGGAGTTGTACGTAATTGGAGTGTAGAGTGGACCTCTGACAGACGAACTGACAAATTGTAATTGTGTGCATTACGTAATTCTGTGTAATCGGCAAGTGTTCCAACTGTAATTCGGTGGAAATAAAGAACATTTTGAGTTTGTGCAATTGGACTTTTAATTTCACGAACCCACAAAGCTACAATATACTTTCATGCTGAATCCTTTTAATACTTTCTATCTAAGGATTCCATTTTTAATCCTTTCTATATGTAATTCAGCCTATGCCCTTTGAGTAAGCATTTCAAGGTACTGTATAGCACACTTGTCCTTAAGCTGGGTTTCCATAGGAGAAGGAAGCAGAATTTTACTCCTTCCGGGATTTGATTTTCGATTTGCCTATCGTCCGAGAAGTTCACACTTTATTGGCACAGCTCAGTGGCACACGAAGGATATGGGTTTGGAAGGAAAATAAAAGAGGTAAATCATAAGCAGAGTCAACATTGACCAAATGTGGCCCTATTTTCGATATTCTAATTATATTTCTAAATTATTTGTATTGTTTTATTAGAAAATCAATTAAAATTTTGGAAACTGAGCTGCTTTAAACTGTGATCCTGTTTTTAAACGAAATATTGCATTTTATGCATGATAAGCGTGTAAATAATAGCAGAAGATTATTTGGACGACATGAATGTAATTTCTGGTGGCCAATGGCCGACGGTTAGACCACTCGTCTCAAGTCTGCCCGGTTTCGATCCCAAGAAATCGTATGCGGGAATTTTGGTTGACAAATTGGCGACTGAGCGGGTTTTTTCTGGGTCATCCCATTTTCCCGGTCACTCAGTCCACTGGCTGCCCTATAACAATGTTTCCTTTCATCACTTACGCCACCATTTCGTGTAATTCACTTCTTTACCCTCATATCTGCTATCGGGTTAATCCCTCATCCTGGATATCCCCTCTCATCTAGATTTCCTCTACTCCTCGATGGATGTCTTATCGCAGTCTTCTACCTGTAAGCCCTAGGGATGCTAAGGCCTCCTTAGGATGAGAGAAACAGGAAAAAGTGGGAAAATGGAAACAAAGAAATGGAATATATCTTCTTGAAGGAGTGGTTCTTACCTATATTTAAAGCAGTGTACAAAAAGTGGGTTAAGGAAATAAACTAAAGCTTTTAAATTCGTAACTATGTAACCTAGAATACCAATCATTAACGGGTGAACGTTATGCCATTTTTTACCTTAATACTTTAGATTGCATTGTCAAATCTCCAAGGTTAACAAGACACTAAACACTTTGGATTTCTGCACATTTACTGCATTAAATAAGTGTGTTGCCTGTAAATGTCAGCGTACAAATGCCCTATTAGCATATTTGTTCTGAGTCTTTGTACGACGGAAAAGATTGAATATTTCTACTGCTTAGGAACAAAATACCAAGGTAACCTTTTATCAACATTACATGACGCCTCTCATTGTGATATGAGCCCACGTAAATGTGTGTAATGCCATTAATAGAAGGAATACTGTTGAGTTCCATGTATAACTGACCCTTTTCTTTACTTTCCTTGTATTCATTGTTCAAGTCAACGTCAGGGTACGAGCATACAAGTGCAAAGATTGGTCTCTAGTATAATCTGTTTCAAATTAGAACAGTCCTGTTTTTAACATATTATAGAAACAGATATACAAGGGGCGTCCAGAAAGTAAGCTCTGTTTCAATTTATCTCAGCGGCAGCGCTGCGATCGCAGTTCCGCACATGTGCGGTAGACGCTCTGTATCAAGGAGAAGAAGCGTGCGCCATTTTGAGATCGCTGTCAGCCACGTACGCTTTGTTGTGCTTGTTTACAATGTCGGTGTTGATTGAAAATCCCGCCGCTTGTGAAATCAGATAAGTGAATTGTTTTCTGAATGCTAGGAAAGTGATACCAATTGAAATTTATCGGCAAATTTTCAATGTTTACGGACAAAATGCGATAAGTGATACATTGGTGAGAAGATGGGTCCGACAGTTCAATGTAGGACGTAGTGAAGTGCACGAAGTGGGCGTCCATCTTAGGTTACAGAAGAACTGGTTCACGCGATTGATGACAAGATCCAGGAAAACTGCAAGTTTTCAATTAGTGCTCTCGCAATTACATGGTAGTGCTTTTAGTATACAAAAGGCAAAATCCAAGCAACTGCAGTCATCTGCAAGCAACTCACGATGTTTGGCTTTGAATGAATGGCCAGTCCATTATCTATCGCTTTAACGGCATCTCAGAAGGAGGTATGAAAACAGGTTTATGAATTACAGCAAGAGTGGTATAAGTAGCTATATAATTAATGCATTTAAGGGGTAAAATGCAAGACGGAATTGTACCACAGTAACCCACCTTCGTGACGTTGTCAGTTCTAATTCGCTGCTACAGAGGACTACTATGTTACCACATAATAGAACTCTTGAAGTGTGTTTTGGAAAAAGAGGAAAGTTCTATTTCACATTTGATGGGATCCTTAGACTAAAGAAGAGGGATCATAGAACTAAAGAAAACTTATTGAAAGCACAAAGTCGTAATGATATAGTATCTGCTACAGTAATTATATACTGTCAATCTTTAACTACAAAAGATTATCTTTGTGCAACAGCGACAGCAAAGAACGTTTCAAACTGTACTCACTAACTGGTAAGTACAGGCAGACCTTATACGTGACATCGTAATTCATATTAGTCCTTGTCATTCCTTCTACTACATGTGCCTCAGTTTCTTAATAACGATAATGTGTAAAACTTTCCAAAACCTGCATTAAAAATTTAATTTATAGATGTTAATTGCAACGGTAAGTATAGTTCAATAACACTAATAAGCGCAGTTCAAAGAAAAGTAGGATTAATGTAAGTTACAAAAATCAAGCTGCGCAAGAAGGAACTTAAGATGATAGATCACCAAATTTAGGAGAGTTCAAATTGTAGAAATATCACAGATCCATCATCTTATGCTCCGTGGAGCATAATTTATAGAACATAGAATATAAAACAATCCAACATAGATCTAAGTGCAAGGTGTATAGAATATAGAACATTAATAGTCATGACAGTAAAGGAGGTACCAACAAGCAAGTATGAGGCTCTTAGGAATTGCTACCCTAATGAGCTCATAGCAGCAACTACCTACACTAGCAGGAGGCCTTCGCCCTTTAGGGATGGATTGGCTATTCATTAATTCATTCGTTCATTCATTCATTCATTCGTTCATTTATTTATTTAACATTAAGAAAAATGTAGAAAAAGGCTCAAAGATATACCAAATTACAGCGAAAAGGAAAATTGCGGACCTCTATGCCGTTTCGAAGCAAGAACTTTAGATTTTATTGAGTACTGTGTCTTTATTGTCGTCTTAATGATTTTGTGAGGAGTATCTTGCTGTCGAATGCATCTAAAGCACAACGGTTTCCTTTGTTTTTCTTGTATCCCAAAACCACAGTTTATGAGTCTAAAACGCTTTTCATAGAGCAGTTCATTTCCATCTTGATACATCTGCCGTATAGTTAATCTCTATAATGTAGGGCAACTGCGGTTTACTACACATAAAGCCAGCTTCCACGTCATTGCTCCTTACCGGACGTTACGCTGTGTCGAGTGCACAAGGAAATGGAAGGTTTTCCCGCAGTCCATCTGGCCTTCTTCTGCCAGGAAACCGTCGTTGACGCTTCGTTGTACAATCCGCTCATAAAGTGGAAAGCACAAACGCGTTCACTAAATACAACCCTCATTTCTGCTATGAGGAAACAAACTGAATTTTAGAGGGCATGTTATGTACTTTTATCTCAGCTCCCTCTCCTTCTTTCGTATTCCTCATATAATACAATGTAAAGACCAACGGCGTTCTCTCATATCTAAACTAAATTCATATATACTTAACAAAATGTTTGTACAGTTTGGAAGCGTTAAATTATCCACTTTTTAAATACAAATAAAAAGTACATGTTAAAAGCGGTAAAACAAATGTCCATACTCTTTCGTATATCTCCAAGCATTTACCAAAAATATATAACTTGCAATATAATGTTTTGAACCATAACTCCCCAAGAAAATGTAAATTATAAAAGCATTCACCCATGACAAAACTAAATACTTATGTGGTTAACAAAATGTGTGCAGGCTAAGGGCGTTATTCTAACCACCTTTAAACTGCGAATAGAAGGCATTAAAATATTCAACATAAACACTTATATTCCTTGATACACTTAAAAGCTAAAGCATAAATTAATAATTTGCATGTAATACTGTGCATCATATCATAACAAAAGCACATTCCACACCTCGTGCCGTGACAAGCCAGTTATCGTATGAATGAAGTAATCCAGCCTGTCTCTCTCGGGGAACGCGTGGCTTGTATGAAATGCTATGGGTTTTAATCACGATTCCATGCGATATTTAACCACAAATGATTGACACATTTCTACAGAAAACGCATGGCTAAAGCTAAAAAAGAAGTTCAAGTTAGATACTAACAGTCCGGTGCGAAACCGAAATCAAACATTGAAAGTACCTTTGTTCTTAACCTTGCACATTTTGTAAATATGTGCATGATATGAGCTTTGGAGACACAAGATTTCACAGACTAATCAACATCTATCAATGTATTTTCTGAATGAACGTTTGGACTTGAAACATTAACACATCCTAACCGCGGCTCAGAATCTTAATTATTGCGACATAACACACGTTGATAAGCTATGTGTAAAACTCCATCAGATATATTTATCCACATATATAATTCAGTAAGAACTTCGCTATACAAGCAATTACTTGTTTCCGGATTTCACTCTCTTAGCGTCAGCGAACATTTTTCTGCTTTAAAATGATTTTCAATATGAAAAAGATACCCGAAAAATCTTCTGATACAAATATTAAGTTGTTAAGTCCTAGCTTCATATTATATATAATGATATAAATATATTATCCATTTACTGGAACTCCAAACATAAAAAGAATGGCACAGAAGAGCGTTGAATTTACGTATTCAAAACTGTGCCCTAATTTCATTTTAGACAATTTTCCAGTTTCTTAATGCTGAATGGCTCACCTTCCACGTACAGAAAGTCATCCGGTCCTAGTCTTGTACTGTGTCCATTCGAAGCTCTAAATATTTATTTAAATCTCTCTTTCAAAGCAGAAACATTTAAGAAAGCTTCTACAATTTTCATTCTCATGTAATAATATAAAGGACCTTAGTTGAAAACTGCTTATCTCCCACGTCTTAGCTATAAAACATGCTGCGGCCGGCGGAGTTACGCTACAACTCTGTTATCTAAACATTTGAATTGTTGAAGCTTGCAAGAATGCATTCACCTTTCGCTAACCAGATACTTTAATTGGAAAATATGAGGACGTGTTCTCTAAATTCATCCCTTAGACTGTCCGAAAAGTAAAGTTCATACGTGGTTAGAACTGGAAATCAAGCGATGACATACATATTGAGGCGGTTATGCGGGTTGGCACATATTTTGGTCTGGTTAAGTTGAATAATTTAGGTGTCGGACTTCTTCGTGTGTAGGTGTCTTGGAAAAGCGTGGACGTTTTGTTTCTCCAGCTGTCAACCGTGGATATCGCACTTTACGTGCTCTACCAGGTAGTTGAGAGGTTTATTGGATGGGGGCAGAGATATTATCTCAGGGTTGTCCACCGTAGGAAGAGCCAGCTAAATAAATAAGCCCGTAGTTACTTTCTTCTATTTACACAGTGCAACCTAATCAGCTGAATTTAGACTCACTTGTACTTCACTTCACGAAACACCACATGGGAATCATACTTGTTTTTACTTTCTGCTACAAATTGGAACCTGCGACTGAAATTTCAGGTAAGTGTCCGTCATGTTACACCAGTGGAAATTCTGATGGGCTATTTATTTACTCTGTTGCATGCTTGTCTTACTCAAGCACGTTTAGTGCAGCTCTGGTGGCTAAAACTTCGGTCTTGCAGCTCCAACCTTACGCAAGTAACTACTAGTAATATTCTTCAGAGACGGAGAGCCAATCATTATTGGCATGTTATTAAATATATATTATAATGTATACTATCAACTTCAACAGCAGTTTTGGAACCATAGTGTAGATCTGTGCATTAGCAGGTCATTTAGTGCATAAAACGCTGGGGATGCAGACGCAAATGTTATGAAGGGGTGGTCTGGAGTGGAATGTATGAAATATTTCAACAAGTACAATTCGTAGTGGTTCTGAAAACTGGCAACAGAGTGGCTTTTTGAAACAACTAAAAGATAACCTCGTAAATCGTGGAATCCGAAAAAATCCAGAGTGCTAAGCGTGTATGAAGAGGTCTAAAAATTTCGTACAAAATATGCAGTATCTCCGCCACGGGGATTCTAAACCCCAAATCCCCCCCCCATCAAAAACAAGAGAGAACGAGAGGGAGAAAACTGTTTAATATATCTGACTTAGAAGTTTGAACCGGAATTTGGAAGCCTGTCTCTCACTCTCTGGACTGCAGCATTTAACTTGCTGTGTTACGATGCCACATTATAATGTGTTCCATAATTTGTTTAATGCTATAGAATGGCACTCAAATAATAAAATCGAACTGCATTGGAACTTCTCGAAAAGTATTCATTGAGATTACTTAAACATTACCCTAAACAAAGTTGTTCGATTATTTCTTTCCTCTTGTTTTCTTGTTTCGTTTTGACCGTTACACACAGATTTACTAAAGTGGGACACAAACCCGCAATCTCCAAGCAGTTTATCGAGCGTGGCTATAGGAAGTAGCATTTTTAAAACAGTTTCAGTTAATTGCAAACGTTTGTCAGCTTTGAAAGTTCATATGCTACTGGAACTAGTATTAGTACGCTACTACTACGCTACCGCTACTGCCAGGCAATAGGGAAGCTCGTCATCTTCCAGATGCTAAGAATTTAACAAACCATGGAGAAGAGACATTTGTTACCGTTGTGTGACATTAGGTCATTGTCGTTCTTTTACTTTCAGATTTTGAGTGTGCACTCTGCGGCACCGTAAGAAGTAGACGATTGGAACATCCTCTATAGCTTGTAGTAAATCATCAAGAAAGTTGTAGCATGTTCTTGAGATGAATCGGTTCCTTGAGTGACCCCAGCAGTACATTAATCAATACGTGCCCGTTCTTAAGACTTGCTGCCTCGCCTCGGTGGCTACCCCCATGCTAATGAGTAATGAGCAGCTTCCCGGCTTTTAAAGCGATTACAATTAGACTTTAATTAATTAAAATTGATCCATAATTAATTTCACGTGAACTTGTTGGGTGACAAACGCGTGGGACCATTCATATTGGGGCTTTTGCACGATTCATATTGAAGCTTATGCACCGCTACTAGTCCTTTGATCCTGCTAAAGGAAGCTGATCGATTTACTTGGTTGCTGCTCTTATTGCAAGGGGTTATTGTACTATGGCATAGTTGATACACCTGCAGTGTGAGGATTATCATTCTATTGCAATCCGCCAATATGACACAACTCCCGTCACAAATCCCTGCATTGTGTCAAGTTAACGATGTGCTCTACATCAAACATTTTAGAGTAATTTATTGGCATCTTCACATTAAAATAATCTGAGGGAGTATTGACATAGTTGCGGTATTTACAACTTTGCTTTCTTCCTGTTTATGTTGTTTTGGGATTGCTATTGCAGGAAAGGACTAAGCGTTATGAGTTTTACAGAAATATAAACCACACTTTATTATTTGCTATACTACACTGATGTGCATGATTCTGGGGTTTCCTCCAAAATATGTCTAATTTACTAAATTTGATGTGCTGATTGCAAAACTATAATCGTTTTTTTTTTCTATTGCATAAATATTGCATGGAACTAAGAAATGTTAATAATTTATTTGTTGAAATTAACATGTTTCACAACAATGTCACCAATGTAGCAGACAAAAATACTAAAATTAGAAGGAAAAGTGTAATGTGTTTTAATGGATATAAATATGCATCACTTCCAGTAGTCCATTCAGTTTACCTCAAGGACACACATAGTAACCTAAAATTACTTCTGCAAAAAGTCAAATATGCAGAATTTAACGGTCTGTTATGTAGAGATTTAAAAGTTCTTATTAGCATGCTACTAGGTCAGCAATTGGGCTATACCAAAATGTCATGTTTTATTTGTGAGTGGAATAGCAGAGTCCAATCCAAGCAATGGAGAAGAAACAATTGGAAACAGAGAGACGATTTCGTGCCAGGAGTGAAAAATATTCATGAGTGACTAGTGGGTACGTTAACTGCAGAAGTTCTACTCCAATTAGTCCAGGACCCGTAGGTCCAAAGACTCTGGTCTCCTTCAACCAGGGAGTTACCGAGCTGTCCCAAAAGGGCGCCCGGCGCCTCCGTGGGACTTTCCATACGGCAAGACCTAGAGACTAACAAGCCCCCCCCCCCATCTGGTCCTGTGGACTCAAGACGGGATGGAAGTGGATACGCCACTTACACGCGCCAACTAAAAAATGGGAAGACTACCGATATGACCTCGGTGGGGCCACCTGGTGATCTAGCACACCTTCTACTAGCTATGCTGGCTAGTACGCGGGAATATTAATGGCTTCCCTCAACCCCGTCCGGAGACATACCCGATCTCCCACGGGTATCGGGAACCACTGTCCCCTCGAATCCAACTCAATCCGAACAACTCCCAATCAGGGAGGGGCTCGAATGTTCGGCCCGAGGTTCCTCTAGTAACGTCAGAGGTACCACGAGTGCTAGGGGTCCGCAGCGTCCGCACCAGGGCAGCTGAAGGGGACGGATCCCCTCCACTACGGGAAGTGCCTAGTGGATACAAAATCACGTTCTCTTACTATCTTTACACATAAAATTAGGCTTGATGAAGAAATTTATTAAGGATTTAAATAAGAATGAGAACTGCTACAAATAAATCTGCAAGAATTTCCCTGAAATATCTTACGCTTAATTTAAAGAGGGAATATTTGTTGGGCCACAAATTAGGAAGTTAATTTCTGATACCTTATTTGAAGTAATGATGACAGATACTGAAAAATAGGAATAGATTGGTTATGTGTTTTTTGTCGTAAAGGTCCTTTATAAATATTAATAATTGTAACAACTGCAATTTATTTTTAATTTATTTTTATTTAGGTTTAAAAATGTTCTTTTAAAGGTTCTGTTAAGTAAGCGTCATACAAAACTTTCTGGATAGTTAAAAGGATCCAAATTACCAAAATATTGTAGAAGATATACTTAAGAAATTTTGTAAGCTGTGTTGCAATATGAATGTGAAAGTATATTTCCTGCACTCTCCTTTGGACCTTATTCCAGAAACTCTTGTCTGTGTCAGCGAGGAGCTGGGTAAACGATTTCACCAGGACATAAAGGAAGTGGAAATACTTGCATTTCAAGATAAAGTGTTAAAAAGTGGCGTAATGTTCAAATGTATGCGATTATTTACAACAGATGTGAAATATGTTTGTTATGAAGAGCACTTTGTTGATGGCTGTGTATTTATTAAAATGTATTTAATAATATAATATAAATTCGATAGAGTTGAGTATAAAAATTCATATTTTACTATTTCTTCTATTGTGAGGAATTGGTACGCGATAGAGTACAACTAAGTTTATATTCTGATTCAGCTTACTCAAATTAGGGATATTGACATATTAAAATAAAAACCACAGACAAAATGTAAAATTTTGCATATTAGTATTACTGGTAAGAACGATTCTACATAATATACCTCGACATTGTAGATGGAGACAGTGAGACAGTTCTGTTAAAAGGAAAGTATAGAAACAAACTCTTGTATATACAATATTTGCAATACCAGCGTTACTTTGCCTGTTTTATTCCTAATAAATAAATAAATCGACATCAAATCTTCTTTACCTGGACTCAATGCAGTTAAAGTCATGTCCGCTTTACGTTTCTAAACCGCTAAGATAGAGCTTAACGTTTTAGCCCCAGAGATAAACTACAGGCATCGCCATTGTTGGTGACTCTGCAAAAATCTTAGGGTGTGCGGCTTGCTGTAGAGGCTGTATTTAAAGCAAAAGTGTTTTTGCTTCTTTGTTCAGTGACAGACAAGTTGGACCCGTTTATTATTTAGTAGGTGTGTGAATTAATTGCTGGTGGAGAATGAGACCAGGTTTTGCACTGAAGAGGATGCGTTCAAAATGTATTAATATCCTTAAAAAATACTGGAAAAGTAGTATATTCTTGCGTTGATAATGCTATATAAATATTGTCACCCAATTATCGGAAAGCACGACCAACGGCAGCTGAGTAGGGCACCACAGGCATCCGGACCACGCCCACCCATTTATCTCAGTCACTAACTGAGGGGATGATGAGGGAAATGTCACTGGTAGCTGGCCGCCTCTTCCTCCTCCCCCTGTCGTCTGGAACCTTCGCGGTGATTCATTGAAACGAGAGACTTCGAGAAACAGTGATATCCCTATAAAAGGGGGCTGCAATGAGTGAGTTCAGTCAGTTCTTGGCGAGCAGCTGTGAGGAGCGCCCAATGAGGAGACGGACCGCGTACGTGCATCGGAGGGGTGTACGTAATTGACAGTGCAAGTGGAACTGTAACGGACGAACTGGTGAATTGTAATTGTGTGCGCTACGTAATTGTATGTAATCGACAAGTGTTCCAACTGTAATTCGGTGGAAATAAAGAACATTTTTGAGTGGTGCAACTGGACTTTTCATTTCACGAACCCACAAAGTCACTATATGTTCCTCGATAGCAATGTTTCGTTTGTTGTGGTGTATATAGCATTGCTTACTCTTTAATTAAGATGCACATTTTACAGTAATTCCTCCCTTGTAAATCTACCTAAACTGTGACAGATATGTCTGAAACAATCTTTAAATAAATATTTTTTGTAAATATATTGCGTATTCACATTTTAACCAAGTGACGTACATATTTGATACATTGTGACTTTGTGGGTTGGTAGAATTAAAAGCCTTGTTTGATGAAATTTAAAATTCTTTATTTTAATAGAAAGACATTTTGTACACACCTTACAAGCTCTTAAAATGACGTAACATACGAACATTAGTCTCTCGTTGTTTCACCACACGTAAACAAACGAACGAAATCACTTGCGGTACACTTCAAAGGTCCACTACACATCTGCACACACACAATTAACAGTTATCCACTCGCCACTGACTATCTAGCCACGGCTCCTTTATACCTCCACTCGTTGTCCTAGAACTCACTGGATCGCTCGAAAGCTGCCGAACTTTCAGCGAGAGAAGGAGAGAACTATCCAGACATCTCTGTGTCTCTTTCTCTCTTGGCAAGCGTTAAGCGCTGCGCGCCGCAATATCTATCTCTTTCTTTCCTCCTCGAGCGCGGGCTGGCAGCAGCACAACAATGCCTCGTGACACTATATCAATAAATAATTTATTGCATTACTGTGTACTTACGACAGTGATACGTCTTTTTTAGGATTTTCCTTTCAATGGTTGAGCTTCTTCGAACTTCAGATTGTGTATTAAACTTGGATTTGGAATATATTATGTATTATTGCAAACTTACTGTTCGAATCGTGCCTGTAATTATCAAGCCGTCTGCTTTGTTCAAATGATTGAGGTTTCTAAAACAGTGTACCTTTAGGCAAGGTACCTACACAATAGAAACAGCTAATGGTACACAACTTATTAAATGACAATATATTTATGGTTTGCTCTGCATTTTGAAAATATATCCTATGTGTGGTGCCTTTAATAGTGAAACCCTTCGAAAAAGATGCACTTCTAATTTCTTTTTACTGTTGCGTTGTCACATCACATTGCAACCTCAACCCATCCGTCCACTCTTCGAACCCGGATTTGGCGTTATAACATTTTACTCCACCATCTGTGACATTGACTGCAACGACCAAATAACTTATGAGTAACGCTAAATATTATTAAATGAAGAAATTGTGTTCTTTTGATATTCGCAAACATGTATATCATTTTGAGTGCAGGTATGAAGTCGGTAAATGTTAATATTGCACCACCTCGTTCAAGAGGATATCAGGTATCTCAACGCTCTCCACTTCCATGAACAGACCATGATATATCTACACATTTCATTTGCGGGTTGATTGTATAGAGAAACCGTTATAAATGGAGCTGGCTGCGGTCGCTATTTTCCGTATATTAAAAGGCCGGCGTGACAAAACCCAACCTTCATTTAGCTCAACAAAGAAGCTCCCGAAGGACTGGATATATACGCCAGCCTGTACATAAACATTTAGTAGGGTATCGCTGAGTGGATTTAACTTCAGATTTCAAAAATACGTTGTTACTTTTAAATGCATTATTTGGATTTATAATCATTTATCTTATAGTGATTAAATTTATTAGAAGCCTGTCTTGGTATGCCTAAAGAATACTAGTAAGGCAAGTTTTCCCTAAAAGAGCGTATTCCTTAAAACAGATATCATTAAATAAAAACAAAGACAAAATCTACTAGCGACATTCAAATATTCGCATAATTGTTTTTTCAAACAATTTCCTTCTATTCATTTGTATATACCGTTATAATAAGTTTTCTACACTATCAAGTTTGAAGTAGTGCTTCACATTTTGAAAACGTTTAACAAAATGAACTATTTGTTTCCGCATAAAATTTCTGAAACAAGTCCTCCTAGCATATATGCATAATTTTAAATTGTTGAAAATTTTAACTCAATTTATTAAGTATAAATTGTTCTTCAAATAGCAGCACCATATTATGCCAGAGCAATATGTTTGAACCGTTGGGTACATTGCTTTGTCACCCTGATACTGAAATTATGGATTCAGTAAATTAAGAATCATAGTAGATTAGATATAAGCATTGGAAATATTCGTTAAATGTAAAACACAGGATGTTTGATGGGTTAGCTGTTCACTGGGGGGATGCATCATCGTGGGCGGTCCATCTGGTCGACAATTGGGTAAAGTGGCTTTTTTAGACCCTTTCTTAGTAACTGATGACCGTAGCAAAATATATAAAAGTCCACTTATAACAAAAGATTGACTTGAGTAAGGGTATTCTGGTGTGCTTAGCACAGTTTTCTTAAAAGGATTCACACACAACTGGACTGTCTGTCCAGGAAGGAAGATTGGCTCAAGAAGTAGCTGTCCCTACGAAAATAACGAATAACGTGTTATCGCGTAATCTGCGTTGCATATACAGTAACTCCAGACATCAATATAGATTGGTTTCTCTTGGTCGGCAACTTCGCGATTTACTTAATTAAAGAGAGGAGCAGTTATTAAAGGAGCCTTAAACTTGGATTCCTATGTCATTAGTGTCATCCTTACTCCTAGATATACTCACGCAGACCCCGAGAAAAAATCTCTTGCTCGAAGCTGATGCTGGACCGCGCATTGCTTCAAATTTGCATAACGTTTACCGGAAGAGTGGCGACAACCCTCATAAACTATTATGCCCAGATGTATCTACTATCGCATATTCGCTGTCTTCTCTAAACGAAATACCACATAACACGCTCCGAATATAGCACAATTTTCTTGTGGCAACAGAGCTTTACTCAAGGTTAAGAAAACCAAAGCGATTCGCCTTCCATGTGAAAACAGTTAAATATAAAAAGCGTATATATTCTTCTAGATATATTTGAACGATTATCAGATAGACGAGTTGATGGGAATATTCATTGTCCAATCGAATACATTAGATAGCCAGTACGGCTGCGGGGGGGGGGGGGAGATGTGCGGGGCTGGTGGTAAGAATAGAATCAGTTTAGATTGCATTTCGGAAATTGGCAGTTCTGATCAATGTGAATGACACATGTGTGTACACCACAAAGTACTGGATCAGAAACACAACAGGTACATGAGAATTTCCTAGGAAACGTATAAATAGCAACGATTTTTAACTTCTAATATTAAAATTTTTATGCACTAAAATGGTTTTAGGTACTCAAAACTTTCTTAAGTATCATTATTGCTCATGGAACAAATTTACGCTCTGAGAAGGCGTAAAAAGAAGACATTAGTACTCCTATTTTTATTGCGTCATTCTCACAATAGGATGTTTAGAAATAAGTGGTTTGCGTTGAATATGAAATATACTTTCTAACTACCAGTTCAAGTCTTCCCGCAAATGATGGGGGAAGCAGGAGTAGGAGAAGAAAGCCTCAGACGGAGGGATCTCTACACTACAAGTAGGCCAAAGTGGGCCTTTTTGCTTCCCGCATAATCCGTGGTGGGGATAGACAGGGCGACGATGTACGCTAGCGATGCCGGGGTCTCTAATGATTCTAGATGGAAGGTATCCTAACGCCGGCTAGCACTGCCCTCTAGGGTTCCATGGCAACGAGACGCTCCCAGTAGAGGGCCGCAGTTGTTCAACAGAGCAACCTATACCAACGCGCAAGCTCCAAAGTCTCGCGGTAAAGCACCAAAAGCCGCCGTCTAGTTCTTCAACCCTGAAACAGATGAAGGACAATGATTAGAAGAGGAAATAAATGAAAAGGTTTTCCCCTAAACGGAATCGAACATCGACCGGATGAGAGGTAGCCAAGCCGATTACCGTCCATCAGTCAATGCTCATATGTCTGTGGTGCTGTATTGGCTACCTCCCATATTGATAGTGTAATTATCTCATATATGACAAAAACAATTTTTGGAGGAATTAATTACTAAATAATGATATCTTTGGAATGTGAAATCAAAGATAACCAGGATCAAATGCAGAAAGAAGCTGTGCAGAATAAATTGGTAGACATATGTAAGGAGCAGAAAAATGTATAAAAAATTGACAATTCTAAGCAAGAAGCGCATTCTTGTCACTGAGATACATTGTGACGACCTTGAATAGAGTGAAGGTATATGAGGTTTTCCTGTCCCCGGTGGAGTACTCAGGGATAACTGACAAGCTTGTCTGTACGTGTGCAGCGCTCTTTACTTAATGATGCTAACTTGGTGCCATCTCTACTCATACTCGTAGCTTGTGTATCTCTCAGTTTTACATGTAACTTCATATGTATAACTAGCGCTATAATACAAGCTTCAGCAAGTGCCGACAAGGCAAAAGGAATTCTGCATTCTTATTAACTGAAATCAGATAGTAGTTTATGAAGATAGTGTCAACAGGTTACTAGAAAATCCTTGCATCATTTACAACTTAGAGGTACTACTATAACATACAAACTAGACAATGTTTGAAAAGGATTCCATAAAAGCTAGCTCTAAGTTTGCGCCCTTCTTCTTTTGTAGTCTTACCTAATGCTCCATATTATCATGCAGAAATGCACAACACCTCTCCTGGGCCCGTGAAATATGTCACGATATCTTGGCTGCCAAAGATCACAACTGTAAAAGCTGATGGAAGCAAACATTACGAGTATATTCCTCCCAGAGACCGTAAATCTGGATCTCAGAATTTGCCATTCGACAAACATGTACATTACTTCTTGGAAAAACATCATTAAATAAGCAGGAGTACAACGTAAAAGGATAACACTTTTTAAATATATTATTACTTAAGAATTTCCAAGTAGCAAGATCTACTTTGACTTGCTCTCAATTGAAAGGATATATTTTACCTATATGTTGTATGACTATTGAACTGTAAACACTACATTACACAAGCCCAGCCGTCTTTTCATCTCGCTCCCGAACTATTATTGATATAAGCTTAACGTGTTTGTGAATTCAAAAGGAATGGTGTTTGAATGTTGCAAAAAGTTCATAGTAATTGCCTTAATGAAACATTATCTGATTCTAATACACTCGTAGTTTTATGATTATGTGACATTAGAAATTTGTGGAAATTCTGCCTTCCCACCCGCTTGCCGAGGCCAAATGCGGATGCTTCGTATTGGATAGAAAACCTCCATCCGTTCGCTTTCACAGGCAAAAAATCTGTTTTAGATCCATCCTAATACACAGTGTAAGGGAGCTCACTAAATTGTACAGTCTTTTGAAGACGGTATCTAAATTGTTTCTTTCTGAACGTAGACAGTAGCTTTGATAGAGAACTTTGGTCTCCAAAAAGTAACTTGCATAATATAAGATGGCATTTAAATGGTCTTTCCAGAAACTAGCAAATCGCTTTGGAACTTTATCAAAACAGCTATGGACCTAAGCAAACATTGTAATTGATGAATACACTAAAATCGCCATGCAAACAGTAAGGGAGGAGTATGGAGAGAGATGCATGAACAGACTTGTCACTTTTGGATCAGTAACTCGACGACCACAATAATTTAAATTCCGGTTTTATACTTTCTTCAGCAGAAACGTTCGAGTTAAATACCGTGACTGTTGTATGTGTTCTCTGCATATAACCCACGGAACTCGCATCTGCAGCTATTCTATGAAGTTTCCATGTTTGTGGATGTCCGAGTGGAGTTCACTAAGAGGCGCATACAATATCCCTCACTGATTTACTTTGGTTCATTAGGATTCCTTTCAAGCCAGGCATAGGGTAAGGCTGGTTGGTTAAAATGTGGAAACAGGAAGAAAAATACTATTTCGATGAAAGGTAATGAGCCACTATTCTGTTCCTGAGCGCACCTATTCTTTTCATAAGAATTTTAGGGTTGAAATATATTTCTGATTCAGCTGATTGGTGTCCATAAGCTTCAGTCAAATACCCGACTCTCGAAAAATGTAAATTTTCTCTTTGAGAACGTAACACGGGAGCACTTTTGGGAAACGAAGTCTAAATCGTGTCCTAAAAGACCGTAATACCGCATCAGGCACATCAAAGAAATGTCATTGGCTTTACAATAAGTCTTTAAATCTCAACCGTAAGCCAGCTATGTGTGTGTTTGAGAGAGAGAGAGAGAGAGAGAGAGAGAGAGAGAGAGAGAGAGAGAGAGAGAGAGAGAGAGAGAGAGAGAGAGAGAGGAGAGTATTTAAAATTAATGGAGAGATGAGAACTGTAATATATTTAATAATGTATGTTAATTTCTGAAAATAGCACGATGGCTTAGTGTAGACCCGTAGAATAAATAATACACGAAATTCACTATGTACTGAATACTGACCACATAGTGATTTCGTATGGAAAAACAATCAACGGAATGCTGTAGTTTCCGGAGTTACCTCTATCAAACGCGTATTGTGAGCATTTAATCGCCTTTCCAAATTTGCGAACATTGTGGATTACTTTATTCAGTGACGTTTCAACTGCTCTCCAGTGAATTTGAACTCCCTTCTTTAGGATTAACACTTGTTGGTGTTAAAATGTCAGTCGGTTAAGGAATGTGAATGAATTGCTTCTTTTCTTGAAGGCAAACCTACTTCTCGTTACTCTGTTTAAGCTATATGTCTCCATGTGCGTATAAAGGATGATTTGTTTTATGGTTAATAAAGCTTAATTAAACAGCTTGGTTTGCCACACTTTTACTTTTTTAATTTAAATTCTCAGGATAACAGCAAATTCGAATGTGTCCGTAACGCCCGTTTGTGATTTATGTACAATGCTCCTCAAGCTTTTTGTATTTGTTGTTAGCTGTAGCGGTTAATGCATCCCCCATATTTTACATTTCTACTCGTATTTCATGATTCATGACTCGGAATTTAAGAATTCTCTCCGTGCATATGCTCAAAACGTTTATATTTCAACAGAATTCAAACGTTAAGGAAAATATGAATCCATTAAACGTTGGTGAAAATAATCAAAAGATATTATGTTCCCTATATATTATTTTATTCACATTAAAGTTAGTCCTGTTAGTATTAGTGTGTAACTAACATACGTATATTGCACTTTTCCAACAAGAGTTTAATTTAGTTTGCGTGTGTTACCCTTTGGTATCCTCTTTGGTGTTCATCTTAGCATATTTATATAATGTATCATAAAATCATAGTGTTAAATTAGTACTTTAGATTTTATCTGATAGATGAAGAAGTAAGTAAACAAGTCCGTTTTCATCAGCGTCATGGATTGCGTCAAATGCTCAGACCAATGTTTGGTTTAAAACATCTTTGCAAAAAAATGTCACGCTATAAAACTTTAAACATGTAAAATGAGTAAACTTAACTCTTAAAAATCTACAAATTATTTCATTTTCCTCTTGTTATAAACAACATCTTAAGGCAAAATGTTCTTAACTGTAATAAGCGAGCACTAAGCTGATGAAACATGAAAACAAAATCTCTAGGTAGAAAGTTTCCTTCATTTCGGCATGATATAATGCCAATTTTTTATGTGTGGGAAGGGATCTGAGCACGTAGGGAAGCCGCCACCCAGGGGTCCAAGAATGTGCCTGAGCACCGCGATGTGGGAAATCCATTAGCTGAGGAGAAGTCGTTTAGCGTAATGAAAGTGTGCTAGAGGATAACATCAAGAGGTTTCCCCTTAACTCTCTAGTCAAAACGATAAGCTACGCGTAATTAATTCGCTGACTTGGGGGTAAGCAATTCCAAACTTCTGAAACTTTTTTCCTTCTTAAACACAACTAACATTTCTTGAGATGCAATCGTAGTGTTATGTTTGCTAACGCACCAGTGCCCCTTGGGTTAATATGGATTCATTTCTTGAGAAAATGCGCTCTAAGGCTGTAAGTCCTCGTGTTCCGAGGATACTAAAACATTTTATGATGTGTTTGAGTATCATATCTGAGTACTCTTGAATAACGACCAACCTACCAATGTAATTCACCACAGAAATATTTGTTGGTAAAATGTATCACTTATATACCGTGTAACTGAGTATTGAGGAAAACCTTCAAAACCTTATTTACACTTGACATTAACAATATATGTATTTAAAGGTAACGGAAGCAATTTCATAATCAACATATACACATCGTATCTAATTAAGCTGTTACTTAAACGTTTAATATATTCCCATCCAAATTGTTTGTACAATGTTTAAAATAATTCGTGAACTCTTAGCACCGGCGTCTCTGAGTGTTGCATTGATCAGGTCCATTGCAACACGAAAATATCAACAAATTGACTCCTGTTTTACTTATCCTAAGAAGTGAAACTCGTATGAGTACTCAGAATCACGTGCCAAGCTACCCTGCTCTCAAATTATCTGTGAGCATTTTGACTTTCTTGAGGCCGATGAACGTTATACTGGCTCCACTACTACATGTTGCTGCCTATAATACATAACTAATTGTCTTTGCATTATCTGTATTTGTTTAGAGATTGTTTTCGTTCAGAGATACATTAACTGTGTTACATTCATTATAGCTACTTTCCAACATCTTTCTGATCTATGAGACGGCTTTAATTAGACAGAACATCTTTGGAAACGATATGGCATCCATTGGAAAATCTCTCTTAAGTAATAATAATAATAATAATAATAATAATAATAATAATAATAATAATAATAATAATAATAATAATAATAATAATAATAATAATAATAATAATAATAATAATAATAATAATAATAATAATAATAATAATAATAATAATAATAATAATAATAATAATAATAATAATAATAATAATAATAATAATAATAATAATAATAATAATAATAATAATAATAATAATAATAATAATAATAATAATAATAATAATAATAATAATAATAATAATAATAATAATAATAATAATAATAATAATAATAATAATAATAATAATAATAATAATAATAATAATAATAATTAATAAATAATAATAATAATTAATAATAATTAATAATTAATAATAAATAATAATTAATAATTAATAATAAATAATAATTAATAATAATTAATAATAATTAATAATTAATAATAATTGGTGGAAAATTAATTGTTCTTTCACACTAGCCGTGTGTTCGACGCACTATGAAAGGGTAGAGCCAGACTGAAAAATGCAATGCCTTAGCCGGGATTTGAGCCACGGATCTTCTGGTCTCCGTACAGCCGCTCTAACCATTTGAGCTACTATGGCCAACATACCGACATGACATTAAATTCTCCAACTGACTCGTGTTTCTCCCGGTAAACCACTTAGAAGATCTGCTAAACACATTAGACAACTACCTTAATGGCAACTTACTATGCTGTAAGTACTTAAGGCCCAGGCTTTATATTTCGGAGCACTATTAGGTACAATTAATGGAAATTAATTGAAATTTCTATGGCATTGAATTGTTTCAGTCTGGCTCTATCTACCCTTTCACAGTGCATCCTACACACGGCTAGTGTGAAAGAACAGTTAATTTCCATTAATTGTACCTAATAGTGGTCCGAACTAGGAAGCCCGTGCGTTAAAGTACTTACAGCACAATAAGTCGTCATTAAGATAGTTGTCTCATGTGTTTGTGAGAACTCCTAAGTGGTTTACCGGGTGAAACACGAGTCAGTTGGAGAATTTAATGTCATGTTGGCACGTTGGCCATAGTAGCTCAAATGGTTAGAGCGGCTATACGGAAACCAGAAGATCCGTGGTTCAAATCCCGGCTATGGCATTGAATTTTTCAGTCTGGCTCTACCCTTTAATAATAATTTTTGTGATTACTATCATCATTATTAATACCTGAACGTCTGATCCACGCTACGTAATATTAACACCACTTTATGTTACCTTCTGGCTCCCAATACATTAGTTTAGTATGAAAGGTCCATCTGCCGCTGTTAAGCTGAAGAACTACGTTCCTTTGATAAAGTGTATCGTACCTCAGAGCATGATTTATTCAGTAGTTACAATTGAACCTTTCTTATTTGCGTCCCTAAGTGTGAAAATGATATGCTCAATGTAGCTCTTGAGAATGTTAGAGCATTGGACTATACACAAGAGTAGTGAAATAGTTGTGTATAGCGAAACGCATTTATAATAAAAATATTGTTTTCAATTATGTCATGCTTTCTTCCGAGTTTGTAAGTACACTGCATCACCTGGTTATAGTCATGCCGTATGCAACGTTATATTAGCAACTTCAAGAGTGTAAACTTTCTAATCTGCTGTCTCATATAGGAACTGTGAAGTTAAATGCTTCTTTTGAGTCAAACAAGACTTTTATCTCAAAGTTTGCTTTATAAAGATAGAAAACATACTTAAAAGCGTATAATTATTCAACAGCCGTTATTTGATGCCATTCCAGCTCCAGCCACTCTTCTCCCGCAGTTTATTTTATAAGCAGTATATTTTATACTCTACTATAGCATTGTTTCTATTCGTTATTCCAGCTTATCTGTTACGAAAAGTATTCATCTGTGAAAAAAAGGTTTTATTTAGACACCTTAACACTTTTTTTTCGAGAAGCGTAATACTTGTATCAACGGCTGAAGTTTGAACAAGGAATGTATCTGTGTTTTGGAAGAGACAAGAGTTGCCCCTTCATTGAAAGCTCATAAACTCTATCCTCGTCATTCAACTGGCGGAAAGATATAACTGAGAAATGATTGAGGTATCTACAAGTGACTTCTTAGAAGACAGCTAATTAGTTGAGCAATTAGAGTTCGCTTTAGAAACTTCCTCTTTTCCTTTGTCCACAAACCAAGCTCAGGAAACAGAAAAACAAAGAGCAATCATTTGTTTAACTTTGGTTTGTAGTAGCGATCTGAAAAGAAGCGCCGAAATAAAATTAATAAAGCTAATAACATTAATTTAAATTTTCCTGCAGGTTTATAAAACGGAAGTTGTATTTAATTTTGCTGGAAATTTTATTTGTTTCCTTTCCAGAAATTTAGCGCTTCATAAGGGGAGTAGAGAGGCTTGCCCTAGCTCTATTCTACTTTAATCGTCTCCAGAAGTGTTTGCAATTAAAATATTTAAATGTATTTGCATTTACTTTGAACGTTTTTCCAGCTTGATAATTTCTAGCTGTCTTACCCGGCTATGAACGGGAAGAATATTAAATCTCAAATTAGCTCTTTCTTTTATTTACTTCCTAGAATTCTTAAGTCATGAAACTTATATGCAATAGAGTATAGCATATCTTACGTAGAATTAACCCTTCGAAGTATAACTTTATAAAGGCTATGTGATATTCGTAACAACAATCCAAAAATGTTCCTATTTATGACGATATACAAGACATTGTGTTTCTGATTACTGTAACTCCCCCCTCTTCACAATATATAAATCATTTTGAAATGCCATATGGACTGTAGGTATATTTTAGCTGGAGGGAATTATAATGCTCAAGTAGTTTTAGGTCAATTTAAAACATTGTGTTACCTATCTTTGGTCCTGTGATTATTTAATAAAGTAATGAACACGCGGTTTAGTACTACGAGTAGGAAATTACTCCGTAAAGTGAATATTCATCCTATTCCGGATGTTCAATTCAAGTCTCCTTAAACCACCAATTAAGACATTTTGGATCGTAATATCTTCTATAAAAAACAAGAGAATTACTACTTCAGTCGTGAATTATGAAATACCGGCTACAAATTTTATCAAATACCGTGGACACAATCCTTTTCCTTCATATATATTTTAGGTTATTCCTTGGGTAATGGACTAGATTAAAATGGATGGAAAAAATTATATGCAGTAGCACTTGATTAGCCTGTCACTTGAAAGATACATGTCTCATGTAAGCTCCACTATTTTGATGTTTTGCAACTGCTTTGATGTTCTGTGCAACAAATGTTTTTTATATAAAAACCATATGGCTTCAACGGCCATTAAAGACATTTAAATTACCATTATCCAGCTTCTCATTTAATATGAGCTTTTGGAAATACCCTAGAAAATGCCTTTGTGTTTGACTATCCGGCTCAACTGTATTTTGTTATCCCGTAAATAAACACGAGCTAATGCAGTTTTTATTTCGCAGTTACCCAAAGCTAAACTTAATGGTGACCTGCATCCTGATAACTTGAAAGAAGAGTGCGTTTAAAAGGTTAGCTAGGTCTTGTATTTATCTGATGTTCCACTTCACTTAGAGTCAACTTCTAATCTTGTATAGCGTTTTTATCAGAACATATAAATTTAAACCTGAGGAACTCTGCTGCAAGGTTTAGTACATAGCTATGGAGATTACAATAATTTAAAAAACGTATAAATTACAGACATAATAACAGTCATACGGGGCAAGTATGTTGCAAGCATGTTGTGAAATAATAGGTATCAACAAATCCAATCTTGCTTAGATTGCTTACCCAGTCTAAAGGGAGTTATACTAATCTTCATTCTCATTGATACATTCTTGATCATTTGTTTCCAACTGTGGCAGATTGAGTATAAAACCACACTTAAAAAATTTGGTCAGGTTTTGTACCTCTCACTATTATTAAATTATTTACAGCAGATTCATTTTACCGAAAATTTTTGTCTCTGCTTGAGAGCCTGCATCGCCTCCTATTTAAACCGTTGGTACTAATAGTAATATATAACAGTATGCTTATTTGTATAGAACAATATGTGAACTTTGTTCCTGAAACGTTCATAATCAGTCTTTGTAACTCCTTAACACTGCAGTCAGTACGAAATAAAATAAGGTTGATTTGTCAATGGACTATGGACAAGAAGATACAAACCATCCACCATCTTTTGTTTTACTTTTTTCTCATTTCTTTAAGTTTTCCAGCCATAGTCGGGCACTCTTTTCTCATTTACTCTTGGTCTTTCTTGTTTTGCATTTTTTAGTGTTTAGTAAATGTGAGGGTAACCTTGGATGGGAGGACACTCACGCAAAATCTTCTGTGCGATTTGGATATGGCTATTCTGTGCGATCCTAGTCGCCACTGATGTATCTGTTTGTAGGATTTGAAGCGACTCTCAGGAAGATCCCGGTGCCTGGTCGTCGCTGGTAGCTGAAATGTTTTATGCGTGAGATTATGGTTGGGAGATAAGAAGGTGGTTGTTCAAATGTATGGGAGTAAAACTTAATTGTGAGATTACTCTTTAGTAACACTACTAATCAATATGTCCCCAGCAAGATTCCTCTGTAATGAATTTGTCTCGCTACAGTGGCAGTATTCCTCGAACCCTGGACATTTCTAAGGGGCCTATCCTGACTCGGTGCGGTTTACTCACTTCTCTGGCGTGTATGTAACGGTCTTTGCATGTTTGCACTTTGTATTAATTCCGAATTTTGTAGCATAGTTTCTGTGGGTCAGAAATTGACTTCTATGTGCGTTAAGTCGTTCTTACGACTCAGAAGTGCGCGAATTGAAGTGAGATCCTCATTCTCCCTATATATTTTACACTGAGGACTTTCGTATTTTGAAACACTGCTCTTTTGAATTCTGAAACTTGCCCGTGGTCTTATTATCGCTACAATTGCAAATGCTTGACTGTAGATAACTTGAGTTTAAGTGCCTAAGAATTCTTAAGTCTACTCATAAGTGTCATCCGAGGTTTTGAGATTCAGCAGTTAAATTTCTTCATCTAATAATCGCGAACTTGGTCCATAATTTCAAAACCGGTTGTATTGTTAGAGTACTATGAGTTAGCAGTACTTCTATTGATAAATGGCGTAAACAGTTTCAAATTCTACCGCAATGGATCTCTAAATTCATTATGATCCGCCACCTTAAGTGTAGCTGAATTTTATCAAAGCTGGTTTGAGTTGTCAGAAAAGACTTTCCAAGAAATTACTGATAGTTAAAGCAGTCCCCGTTTATGATCCTGGCTTGGAGGGAGTCTCCATAAAATCCTTCCCTATAAGTTCCCGTGAAATTCAATTTAGTTTATTAATATAAGCTGGCAGCATTGGTTTATGGGTGCAAGTGCACTAACTAATCTCGAATGTTTAACACGAGGTTTTTTGAGGTGCAGATATTCTTGAATCCTAGCTGCTCTCATTGCCATATTAGGTTCATGGCTAGGTGATTGTTATCTAAAAAACAGAAAGTAAAGGTTAATAACGGTGATTGGAACAAAACGTAAGTCGAGATTTTGGACTTATTTACAAAAATACAAGGTCCGTTTTATTTAACCTTTTATTTAACCGTTTTATTTAGTTAATATCATACGATTCAGGACACACAGGGCAATTGTTAAGCTATTACTAAAATAACGGAACAGATAATTTCTAACACACAGTACTAATTGACCAACGACAAGAATATTATGGAAAAGTGTGTGTTAACACTATGTTCACTATTAATGCATTTCCAAGAAAAATAAGAGGGCTGTTCAATAAAGAGTGATCTTTTTTCGACGTACATTTACTCATCGTCATAATTTTGATGCTCCTTCTCAAAATAGTCTCCTCTGAATGCAATGCACTTGTCCCGGCTGCCGGTCTTCAAAGACATGCTGGAAACCATATTTTGAGACATCCTTCAAAATCGCCTCCGCAGCCTTCATCACTGCTACTGATGATGGATAATGCCTTCCACGAAGGCGTTTCTTCAAGTTAGAGAATAGAAATAAGTCACATGGGGCTAAATCTGGATTATAAGGAGGGCGAGGGATGCACTTCACGTTGAATTTTGCTACATATTCAGCAACAACATTGGCAATATGTGGCCGCGCATTATCTTGGTGCAGCATCCAGCCTGCTTCACAGAAATGTGGTCTTTTGATGCTGATATGGACTCGCAATGTTTTCAGGACATCCCTGTAGTATTGTCCGGTTACTGATGTGTGTGCAGGTACAACATGCTGATGAAACATTCCATGAATATCAAAGAATGAGATGACCATAACTTTCCCAGCAGAAGCAATCACTTTTGCCTTTTTGGGAGTTGGTGATGAAGGAGATTTCCACACTGTGCTTTGCTGTTTAATCTCAGGATCAAAATGATGTAGCCAAGTTTCATCAGCAGTGATTACGTTTGAAAGAAACTCCGGATCTTCCTCTAACATCAACTTTAACTGCGTGTTATCTCCATTGCTGCGGTAGACGATACTGAACATGTCTGAACTTGCCTGGTTCTCGCAGGCGGGAACCAGAAGTACCCACAATAAAACTACTACGGCGTGTTTGCTTCACATTAATCTAACAGAATATAATAAGATTGAATTTTAGTGCGAAAAATTATGACTGTATAAAAATTATGATCATTCTTTATTGAACAGCCGTCGTAAAAGTTGGAGAACAATTACTGTAACGCATCGGTGCTGAAAGTTGTAATCGGTTTGTTGATAATCTTTTGAAAATAATAAATTCATTTTGATTTTAAAAACAATTTCTTAGGTACATATAAAACAAAATTGATAAAACTTCTAAAATATAACTCCAGTAATGAGGTTCTCTAATATTCTACTTTTTAAACCATTGTGGACACACACATTTCCTTTTATGTTACTTCATAATATGCAAGAGCTTAGGTGTAACATAAAGCACTGTACCCCAATGTTCAACGCATTGCTTATAAAACACGGGACACAATAATTTCTGCGGATATTTTCATGATTAGAAAATGAATAATATAAATAAGATTATTTTCACTTAGTTAATATTTCATTCCTACTTTTGTAATTGTAACAAAATCTAAGTTTTGTTCTTCCAAATACTTGTATTTTCCAATTGCTTCAACTAAACTTCACCTAACTTTTAAACAGGAAGAAATTAAGTGTGAAATGATATATTTAAAACCGTTTAAGAATCCTGACAACTGGAAGTGTGATGTGGTATCCTGATATCAGAAGCTCATGCTTCAGACTAAGTCTATAGTATCCTCTTTATACTTCGTATATACACTTTGATCATATAAAGTACAAGAATAACAAATTAGTACAACTTTTGTTTCATAAGTTCCTTTAAAGGACTATTTCTAACCTTTTTCCACTTAGTAAATTACAGTAACGTCACTCCACATGTTTTCGTAGTCAGCCACTTCCCAAAGGTTTTATAACCACTAATTATATCACAGAGTAATTATTTCCGTCAATTTTTGTAACAGTTCAATATATTTGAGAGGCAAAATAAAGCAAGGATATCTCATATTAAGGTCCTTTATTTTATTGGACCTCATTTCTATCACTTTCAGCCCTGTATACTGAGTGTGTAAAATAAACAAGTGCCTAAAATTTATTTAGTGCATTAATGGACGGTTTTCTGTTGCCTAATGCTTCTCAGTTTCTATTTAAATGTCTGTATATTAGGTATATCAATGTATTTTCAAATATTTGTGATCAGTTTGATTCAAATTGTATAAGTATTCTTTCCATTTTATATAATAAACTATGTTTGTAGCTTAACATTGCAATAACTAATTCATTATTATATATAGTATAAAAGGTGCTCATTTCAACCCTTGTTACAGGTACGCACCAATTAGCCACTACATCCAGGGTATTCAGTTACATTTTAATTTCAATTGAAATGACAAGTTATTTCACTACAAACATTCCTCTTCGTGCTTTGTGTACTACTGAAGTAGATATAATGTTTGGTTGTATGCATAATAAGTCCTTAAGCCAACACATCAAGTTGTCCGTGGTGGCGCACCAGATTGACAACTTGGCATTCTTTGTTAGAAGCAGAAGGTTCGATTTAGAGAAGGTGTATCTAATTTAAGTTTAGTGATCACTTCTGTAGATTTACTGGTGATTAAAGAAATCCTGCGGTGCAAAATTTCGGCAAATTTACGACTTATATACAACCGTAACAGTTCCTAGCATCATTAATCTTAGCAACAATAAGCCTCTACAAGTTCATCCGCTGTCCTGTAAATTGATCATCCAACATTCTCCTTATTTACATCCAATATCAGCAAGCTTGCTACGAACCTCTTACTACTGTGTTATTTCACTGGTTAACTTGCATTTATTCGCATCATATAAAAATTTATCACGCGATTTGTGTAGTTAAAAATGTTAAGCAACTGTGACACGTTTACGGAGGGAAAAAACCAATGCAGCGGTCCGAGGAAATCCTGTGTAACATACACATTTTCTAGCAGTGATTAAGCTGAATGCTGATGATCAATGAACTGTCACAGTTGGTCAGTTGAGTTAGACTCTTCATTGATGATTATCGTCAAAACATCCTGTGGGGGCAGGTTTTCAACAATAAACCTCACGTTCATACACGTGTGTTTCAAGCCACTTACATTATTTGACTACATAGGTCAGTTATCGCCCTGATGGAATCGTGGGATTCTCCGGTGCTTCTGCCTTCAGTTAGTTCTTGTGTTTTTAGCCTTCTTTGTTATAACTATTTTTATCTCCACAGAAACTAAATTAAGCAAATTTTAATTAAATGAAACAAGAATGCACAACAATGGCTCTGTTCCCGAAACTAATATCCCTCCATACCAAACTTATTTCTTCACGTTCTGAAGTACAGCTGTTTCGGGGAACTTCAGCTCTTTGAGGTTCTATTTGCGCTAAAAGCTATAATAACAGCAAAATAATACTGAAACGAACCAATATTGCACTTCCAAAATCCTTATTTTAAATATAAACACAAAATATGACTTTGAGGGAGGTTGTGTAATGGGCTGAAATGTTGTTAACCGCCCGTCATTTCGTAACAAAGAGCTGGACTGATGGCAGAATTGAAGAGTCCATGAAGTAACCAGCAAAATTTTAATATTGCTCTTGTAAGATCACATATTTTTATGCCCTCCTACTACTCTTCAGCTCCATATCTGTGGAGCACGATGGAAATATTTACCTTAGTTATTTCCAGAAATATTTTTTTTTTAAATTAGCTATTTCTGAACACGAAGCAACACAGAGAATGAGGAGAAGGGGAACCTTTTGACTTCTGTTATTCATAAGAGAAAACAAGCCCAGCCACAGTATTTTCTGGATGAATTGGTTATAGAAAATGGTTATCATCCTCACGGCACTGTCTTCATAGCATGGTCACTTCTGCCCCACAGAAATATACTTAGTATAAGCAAAGGGCTACACACGAGGTGCAGCAAAACATTCTCTATGGCGGAAGTAAAACAATTCTCAAGGGAAGTCATAAATGAAGTGGCTCCAGAAAGGTGGAGGAGTACTAATACAGATGCTTATTAACCAGTGCAGAAAACATTGAAATATGTTTTCCTTTTCCGGTGTTAATTCTTTAATCTTCCGATGAAGGATTAAACCCTAAAGTACTGCACATTTTTACTGTATGACTTCATGCGTGTTCTCTGTAAATCAAAACAATATTGTTCTCTCACCATATATCTCTTATTGGAAATTATTTATTGGTCTTGTGATATTAAGCACTCACGGTGGACTGATATTGGCTCGAAAATTAAATTATGCCTGAAAACGTGAGGTAAGTACTATTGCACGGGGCGCAAAAGTGCTGGAATTGGACCAGGCTGATTGACGCAATAATGAATTCCCAGTATTTCACACTTTCACTTCAATAAAAGACGAGCTGGTGCCGTGAAGTATACCAAGTGTGATTGAGTCAATACTAAACTGACACGTAAGTTTGTTCGTATACTCAATATCTGCTTTACAGCCATCGAACTTTAATATTACACGATAAAACAGTTTGCCAAGCGAGTGAGATGCCTCGCATTCAGCGTGAATCATTTACAAACAGACTTATGAGGGATCCCAACTGACGTGAAGCATACCGACAAACCAATAAATCCTATAAGCCGCCGAATTCCATAGAAACATCGCTTCAACAGAAAGAAAATTGTTCTGAGTGCAACTGACAACCAACGAAACGTGGGGGAAATGTAGAAGTATGTCAGTATCATTAGTATAACCCATCTAAATAGCTATTGATAAATGTATTAGGTGATCAGTATAATTAATTTATACTAATATGCAAGACACTAAGGGACTGTGCTGCACCATTATCTTCAACCATTTCCAGGACGTTTCGGTATTTAAACGCACGAATGAAACTCGAAAGATGATGCATTCAGCGGAAGACGACAGTTAAAATCAGCATTAAAGTGCATGAAATCGGCTGGGAGAATCATGGCACTGGTATTCCGGGATACCAAGGAATATAGACAATTCCTGGTAAAGCCTCTAGTGGAGCGAGCTATGCTAACCTTCTAGACTACAGATTAATTATTTAAAACGAAATGTGCGAGAAACGACCGGATTTAGCAATTAAAAAACTCAGCTTCCATTGAAATTGCTCACTTTCGCACATGTGTTGTTACAATGGTGAAAATCAACGACAAAGGGCTTAGCAACCTTGGCTTAGCAACACCAAACTTGTTTCTGTTCCTAAACTCAGAAGCCTCTTTGGTGGAAAGATCCTTTTTTTTCTGATTAAGGCTTTAAATTATCAATTGAGACTATTTTGTAGCTCTGAAAGAATCTGACTCCTGTGACGGCTAAGGCACATGAGATCATGTTTAAAATAATAACAATATACGAGGTACGTCCAGAAAGTAAGTTCCGTTTGGTAATAAAATTAAATTGTGTGCAAATACAGACAAATTATTTATTGCACAAAATTCTATAACTCTTTAACTACTTTTCCACATGACTACTGAAATTTTGCAGGCATTTATCATACCAAGGAACAAGTTTTTGTATACCTTCTTCATATAAGTTTGCCCCCTGTGTGTTCAGCCAGCTGGAAACATTTTCTTTCAGCTCTTCGTCATTGTTGAAGTGTTGATCGCCAAGGAAAGATCTGAGATGCAAAAACGGATGAACGTCGCTAGGAGCGAGGTCAGGGCTGTACGGGGGATGGTAAAGCACGTCCCAGCCAAATCCATGTAGGATGTTTTTCGTCGCATTTGCAGTTTGTGCTCATGCGTTGTCGTGAAGAAACACAACTCCATTTGACATCGCAAATTTGCCGATAAATTTCAATTGGTTTCATTTTCCTAGCATTCAGAAAACGAATCACAGATCTGATTTCACAAGCGGCGGGATTTTAAATCAACACCGACGTTGTAAACAAGCACAACACAGCGTACGTGGCTGACAGCGATCTCACAATGGCACACGTTTCTTCTCCTTGATAGAGAGCGTCTACCGCGCATGTGTGGGACTGCGATCGCAGCGCTGCAGCGGAGATAAATTGAAGCAGAACTTACTCTCTGGACGCCCCTTGTATGTGCTTCTTTCCAAGAACTTTATAAATGACCCTTGTACATTTTAACAAGTCTATAACTTTTCTTCAACTGAAGCTATAATACAGAGGTGCTGAAACGTACAGCAAATGCTCGCTTCCCCTGCAATGTTATTTATTCCCAACCAGAGGCCAAGGCAAAGAGAGACAAGCCTAGTAGTCAGAGGATGAATGAATGTGTACACCTTCGATTTCCAGAACGTAAAAATGCCATTGCAGTGCAGTCACTGAAACTCAGTAACCACGGTTGAGTGGACCATACTGTCGCAGCGGATGGAAGTTATTCCTACCTTCTCTCTTGCTTTACTTGAGCACCAGTTAGCCGTTTTATTCATTAATTACAGATCCAATTAAAACCCAGAATGAAATTGAGTGATTGCTGCATCATGTAGGAAATCTTGACAAAACAAAGGATACTATGCCAAATACGAACAAGTTGATTTTGAAACTGGTGATTATATATGCCAAGATGTACAAACACCCCGATCGTGGCATATATTTCAAAAATCCCTTGCAGATTAATCAAATGGAAATTTTAAATATTGTCTAGAGATTTAAATGAAATAGGTGAAGCTTTAGACGTCTTTGACTAAATTTTGTATACACTTTTCTTAAATAATGAGATTGCTTTTGAACTTCGTCAGTACATTGCTGCAGAACTTAAAAATACCTCAGAAACACCACTGGTCTAAGAAATATCTGTGATGATATTCCTAAGTAATAACATGTTAAATTATCTATAATTTCCCAGTAACGAAATAAACTAAAACTACATTTCCGCCCATTTAGATATTGTGACAAGCGACAAAAGGAAACTGTAGTAAACTCACTTTATTTGTCATTATAGTCGCTATCGCAATGCTAGCATACAATCACTTTCATTTTTCAAAATACATGGAGCAAGCACGTATCTTACCGTAACACTCTTTTTTATGCCTCTGTTGCAACACCAACGCACCCTATTTGTAGCTTCCTGATGCTCAATAAACCCACTGTTTGCAGTCTGACACTGATATTTACTACTTCCTGATTCTCAGACAGCTAACTCTTCGCTTTAACACTTCTCTGGCTGTTTGCATCATGACAGTGATATTCACTACTTGCCGATTCTCACACAACTAACTCTTCGCTTTAACACTTCTCTGGTTGCCCGAATCGCTCATAACTACACAACTGAACTGAACTAACTGCTTGGCTGACTTTTGCACTCCCTTTTATATCCTCGGGTCATGAAAGAGTTGTGTCTGGAAACCAAAGTCTCTCGAATTGTGTGGATGGAACATTCTGAAAGTCGATTCTTCTAGATATCGCGAAATCGAACGGTCTGGAATATCAGCACGGCATAAGAAAGGGGCACGTACTTTCGGCTTTTGGCGTCAACCAGTGGCTGATCTTGAATGTTATGTTTTATTACTCCTCTTGATGAAATGGGATGCTCATACATCCTTCTGTGGTAGTTATTCACTGCCGCCGTGACAATATGTAGAAATGATAAATAACCTCACTAAGAATCACTGCGCTTACTTTTTTATACTTCCATTATTTCCAACTGCGAGCAAAATTTAAATAAGTTTTGGTCTGAAATTTTAACAAATTTATAACACTTTTTAATCAGTCTGGTAGTGATTTCTAGAACTAGTTTATTACTACACTTTTTTACATGAACGGACGTGTATGCAGTTGTTAATGAAATAAGCAGAATAGTATAATGTTCCTTCTATGAATGTTTAAATCAAAAAACAAAATCTCCAATGCAGTTAAATATTAAATAATCACCGTTTCATGTAGCCTTTTTTTTTTCGGGATATTCCCCAGTCGCTGAGCTAATGCCGGGAATGATGCATACCTCCCTCTATTTCTTGTGCTTACCTTACTCCTCACTTCACTTCGCCATCCATCCCGGTTGTGTGTTTAAGGATTTTAAGTGTCGGTTGGTGTTTTGGCGTACACAGCAGAGAATTTGTTCTCTGTAGATACTCGTCCTCAGGATTGGAGGAGGTCTTTCAGTCTCGAGCCTCCCAGGAAATGTGTAAGCCGCAGGGATATATGTATTAAGGGCCCCGTCGTCTCTCCTAAGGTGAGGCCATACTCCCCCCAGGGGCCACCATGTCAGCAACATAGGCACGAAAGATTTCATAGATCAAGATGTTAAGTGTTCCTTCCAAATCTACCCGTACAGTCATTGAACCAAGTAATCTCCACCGGAACTTCATTTGCCTCCGGGATTATTCCTGTATATGAGAGTTGCAACCCATCCGCTGCTGTAAACAGTAATTACTCCACAGTGTCATTCCTCTAGATTAATTTTACTGTTTCAGACGAACTCATTAAGGTCATTGCGATGACAGAGAAATAATCTTGCCTTTGAGGCTGCCGATGTAGTACTTGTCCTGCTTGGTTTGAGCTACCTAGATAAGTCATTCCTCAGCCTATAACATAAATATCAGATTGTTATATGTATATCCTACTAGTATATATACTCTTTACGTATCAGTGAGTGATTTCATTTAATTGTCGTCTGTTATAATCTTGTGGATTTTTAAAACCGGGAAAGGCCACGCCATGGCTCAGTGGTTAGACCGCTTGGCTCTCACCAAGGTGGCCCGGGTTCGATCGCAGGCGACCGCAAAGTGAGATTTGTGGTGGACAACACGGCGCTGGGGCGGGTTTTCTCCGGGATCTCCGGTTTCCCCCGCCATCTCATTCCACCGGTGCTCCATCTTCATCTCATATATCATCAGTGTCACCGCCTGCGGTGCCGTATGTAGTAAAAGCGGGCGTTAAACACTACACATTTTAAAACCGGGAAAACTGTGTGAGGTAAGCAAAACAATAAATTTAGTAAAAATAAGCTTTGCTTCCAAAAACTTTGACACACTACATGTTTTGCTCATGTGGTTTTCTGAAAAGCAACCTTCAAAACCTTGTCGATTATATTACGGTTATCTGACCGTACCCGAGCAGGGTACTGTTCTTGAGGTTTCCATAATTATTTTTCTAAAGTCAAGCATAGTGGTTACTGTAGGAAATTATAACGCTGTAGACATTATTGCGGTCTTATTATGTGTAGTAAAATAGTACCGAAGTTTAAAAGATATACTGCATGAAAGAGAAAAATCGTTTATACTTCACAGTGGCTGTGCTCCGTGCAGATACGTATTTAACATCATTAAGTGAGTTGCAAAATATCATAAAACACAGAATGGAATGCACATCATTATGCAATTCGAGGAAAGAGTGGTTGACATCACCGTTGTGCACTGTAATGCGCAAACTGTGTCTGGTATGCAGCTAGCACTCATGCAAGAAGTAGGGTATGTTAGTGCATGTTAGTGATGCGACTTCATTTGTTCTTGGTATTAGCAGTGCGCCGCTGCAATCACAAATTAATGTGAGTGCATTATTGAAATCTAATACATGTTTTTAGTGTGCGAGATATTACTTAAATGTGTAAACACCAACGATTTCCAAGCACTACCAATTGTTTTCGCACTTAAGGTTTGAGTTTCCATCCACAGATTCTGGTTCATATACGAGTGATGATGCAATTTTTATTCATTTTAACAATTGGATAACGGTCAATATATATTTTTAAAAAATTATGCAGTATCTCCAGCATCGTCCAAAGAATCTCTGTGTAATTTAAGATCACTCTCCTCAGATAATCTTGCGTTTTTCCATCCGAGCATTTCGTTTCAGAACCCCCTCCCTCTTTCTTTTACTTGTGGAGACAGTTCAAATATTTGCTTAGGGAATGGTTCTTCTGCATTTCCCAATGTCCATATTATTTTAGTTGGCGTCTTTGATCTTAAAACTAGCATTGCATTCCAGATATTCAAATATATCAGTTACATTTCTTATTCTGATATTTGGTAGCATGGAAAAGTTGCCTTATATTATATTATCTTCTGGTGACGGTAGAAGTGCCTCTTTGTTTTGTGCATATTTTCGAGAAATCATGTGTTATTTTCAATGTAATATATTTAAGTACACGGCCATTTTTTATAAATCATAGAAATTGAATAACGCCGTCTGTAAACTTTCCGATGTTTAGTTATTTCATTGACGAAGGTTTTCAAATCTGTCACCTTATTTGCATTCAGTGAAGAATCATACGGTTTAACTGTGTGATAAACGTTTCCACTTGTATCCACTACTATTGCACAGGTATTAGCACACTGAAGTTAATCATACACCTTTTAGCACTTATGTCGTTATCTTAAGAGCGCTTCAATTGCAGTTCATGGGACTGTTCGCTTTATATAATACTTTCTAACCTCTGAAGGGTGAAAAAGTTGTGCACAATACAAATGGAGATAAGAATAGTCAGTAGATCATCAAACATTTCTTTGGAATAGAAATTAACAGTAAAGTGAACATGACAGTAGTTATGATGAAATACATGTTTGACAATACATATGCACATGTTTTGACATGCGTATTACGTATACTCAAAGAGTCCAAGTGTAATGATGAACTTCATGTAATATATATATATATATATATATATATATATATATATATATATATATATATATGAAATGTTCCAGAATGAATATAGATTAGACAGTGACAGGAACAACGACGCGTGCCTCACGCTGTCGGAGTTCGCAGGTATAAGTCACACGCCGTACCGCATGCTGTAGCTGTTTGTAAACATACCGGCACACTCCACAGTAGCTTGCTACTATTAAGAAATTCTTTGGTTTATGAAACCGCAATAAAGAAGTTATTGCTTAATTATTACTTATGAATGTTTAATGTGTTCCAAAATTCCGTTATAGCAGTCCATGACGACAAATAAGCTTGTGGGCATATGCAACTTATACCTTTTAGAGGGAAGTTAATGTTAATAAGGTTGAAGATGGAAGCATTAAAAGATAAACAAAACAGAAAACATCAAGGAATTGTAGATAAATTAACCAAAAGTAAATGCTTTATGCAATGAGACGAGCATTTTATTTCACGTTTTGATAACACTAAATAAAGAATTTGTAACTGAAAAGGAAGCTGCGGATATTTACAGTAAGTGGTTGAAAGTATTGTACAATTAAGATCATAACAAAATGCTCTGAAGTTAAACAAATAAATATTATCATTGATGTAACTATTTTTGCAGTTCATATTTTTAATGAAACTAAATTAATCATCAGTTGGTTGAACTCCCTTCTGCTCTTCCATCCAAAACCATATCCGTCATTCCGCCTGCCTCGGTAGCGCAGATGGTAGCATGTCTGCCTCACGTTCAAGAGTTCCCGAGTTCGAATCTCGGTCAGGGTGAGTTACCTGGATAAGGTTTTTCCGGAATTTTCCCTTATCCTGATATACGAATGTCAGGTAACTCTAAGCTCCATGGACCCCGGATTCATTTGAGCCACATTTCACCCATTTCATTCATCGACCGATATGACTTAACGTTGGAGGACGTAAATTACAGAAGAAAAAAATATCTGTCATTTCGGCGTTCGTATAGTGCTCCATGTTGCTTAGATTTGCTATCTAAGTACGCGCAAAATCCTCTCTGTTAGGAAGGAATGTGTAGTTTTACACTGAAGAGCAGCCGTGCAGTTGTCCTGGTTATTAGTCGGCTTTTTCACAAGTAACTGCCCTTTGCCCCATTACCTGAAAGGTAGGCTAGGGCCACTGATAAAGAGCAAGCAGTAATGTTTTTGTTTTCGTGGCTGGTGCGTCCCAATAACAACTTTTGAGGTTCGCACACCAGTGATTCCTGCGCTGCCTAATCAGAGCATCATGTAATATTTAATGCTGCATACCTAACAGAGCTTCGAAGTTGCGACACCGATATTCGGACTAGTGAAGTTACAAAATACGAAATGGCTATAATCATTCGGTGTGATTTTGAAACAACCTCTTTATGCATAAAATCGCTCTAATGTGAAACGAATGAAAAACAGAAAGAAGAATCTGCAATACAATAGACGCATTTTATTCTTAAAAAGCTTAGTGTTTTGAAACGCAGAACTGAAAATCTTCTGAGATTTAGGATCTGTTCTAAAAATCCTTGCAAATCTAGAGGAAATATCTTTATTAATTTAATAACACTTTTCCTATTTTGTAACACAGGTATCACTCCAGCGATGCTGTTATTTTTTATCCCATTCCTGAAGTTTAAAGGCTTAGTCCTGCGAAATGTGAATTTGCTTTTCCGATAGCCTCTTCATTTTATACATTTTTATTTCCTTTTATCCATTCCAGCAGAATGTGGAACCAGATTTAAAATGACAGAGTAAAATCTGGAGAATAGAAAGAATGAGGAAGCTTTTCACAACTTAAATCAAATAATTTTGCGAACCTTAAGTCAGACATGTGAACTGGCACCTAATAGTGATAATACAAAACGGTGTTCTGCGCCAAAGAAGGACGATTCTTCAGGAACGTGTCCTTCAATTACTGTATTAGTTTAGCGCAGTATTCACCAGTCGTGGTTTCGGCATTTCTCAAAAAGTCATAAGTGTAAAATTACACCATGGCAATCCCGAAACACAATGGTTAATACTTTTAATGATATTTTATAATTCCATTTGGAATTTACGGCATCGAGTAGTCTCTCATTTCCAATGTATGTCCCTTCATGTTTCTTCTGTTGTCATATAATTCACTAAGATTCCCTTTAAATAGCGTCAAATCCTGCCTGAAAGTGATGCGTCCTATCCTTTCTGATTAGTATCTGATACCCACTATGCCTATCAATTTGTAAATGAGTTGTGCAAAATGTTGTACACCTTATTTCGAACAATGTCACGCACCTCCTCTCTCCGATCTCACACCGAGAATTCTTTGTCATTTCCCAATTTATGATCTCGCTTATATTCACTCTATCATCTAAACTCGCCAAACAATTCTGAATAGACATAAGTTGTTAAGGTAACGTTGAAAGTAATCTATTATTGCTAACTTCAATTATCTGTGACTTAACCAACAGCGCTCGTAAATATCTATCTTTCTGAAATGGTGTACAGGAATCGTACATTTTCGTTGATGGCAAGATAAATAAACGTTTATGTGTATTGTTGTACAGGCCGACAGTAAATTAAATCCATAATGCAATACTTATGATTAATATTCATAAAGATTTGCAGTATCATTCATTCTAAACAAATAACGTCCAAAAATGGTTTTTGGCTTATCTCGATTTTAGCAAATATTACTTTGTTATACATTTTAAATAAAATTAGTTATAAAATACACAACTTTCCCAAGAAGATTTTTGTCAGTTCGTGTTTAAGTAAGTCAAAGGTCGTTAAAGTTTGGAACACGCAACTTATATCGGCTGAAGCATACCTCCCAAAGCATTTTCGTCTTTATAGAGGCAATAAATATGTACAGCTGGATGTCAGAAAATACGGGGGCTGCTTTATTTATCTCTTTACCAATCAGGTTCACTGGATGTTTGTGTGTTTCTGTGAAACAGGTACTAACAGTTTCTCCCTCCATAACGCCAAGTAATGGCTCCATGCGAGGAAATATGTAAACATCAGCATCCCCCCCCCCAGTCTGGCGAGAAAACAGTCAGAAATTGCTTACTTCGACATTTAAAATAGCATTTTCTTTTAAACTTAAGCCTTACAGTATGTTGTTGTTTCTTATACCATTGTCCTAGTTACCATAGTCGGAACCTCACATAGCTATTGTAAATAAACTGACATCTACAAATGTTGACACGATCATTTTCATTACGTGTTGCTTGTGTTATCACTTTAAGCACTATACAGTTTCCGGTTTGTATTTCAATATTTTTTGGGTCTTTAACGATTTTTAACGACTTAAATCTGCAGAGATGGTGAACAAAATGGGATGAATAATGTTAATATGGTCTTTAGGTTTATTGAAGTGCTCGTTACCGACATTATTTTGTTTTGCGATACTAGAAACCTTAGAGAAAATGTATCCGGAAAATTCGCCTGATCCATCCAGTACTCGATCTTGGGAAGCAGTTGTTTTGGAAGAGTCTTGCTGAAGGAGCAGGAGTGATTAATTATTATTATTGTCAAAGAAGCACTTAGAATGTGTACCATTTTCGATGAGAATTCTACATCACCGTCTGCATTTTCTCGATTTACAGACACCTATATTTGATCAGTAGTAGTAAATAACGTGGTATATTTATGTACAAGTTGATTACAGTAAGGCTCTTCTCTTCTAGTCTTTTAAAACTTCCAAATATTGTGTCTGTCTAACAAGTTTAATATTAAGTGTACGCAATTTTTCTTTTTGTTGTTAAAATAACATTATCTCACTGTACAGCTGAATGAAGGTACTTTAAATTTTCATTTTGTTCTTGATACAACATTTTCTGTATTTATTCCTAAAATATATCATAGTTAAAGGTTTTAATGTAGGAAAATGAAAAGGAGTTTTCAGGTTGAAATCTGTTTAATAAAATGACTAAATAAGCGTCAAAATTTAAAATATGTTCTAATTAATTTGGTATTTGTTTACTCATTTAACTCCTTGTGCGATATTAGACGTGCGTATAAGCAAATTAGTAAAAAAAATGCGTATCTTAAAAATTAACATATTAAGGTTAAAATATAGTGAATACATGAACATCGGGAAAAAAGTAATCCTCATACTGTTACTTCACTACTTGGACTCACTATATGATAGCTCGGTCAATTCGTCTTACTGACAAGGAGTTTGATTTTCGGTAAAGTTTCATCACTAGAAAGCGGATCATTGATGCAACATCGTTATTCCCAATTTTAAGGAAAGTATAAACCGAAGTCTCAGATGAGATTTGTAAGTTTATCCAGTTCACAATGAAAGGCATTTAGGCTTTTAAGAAAGCATTCAATAATGGGATGAAAAGTTTCCTTTCCAGTACTGATTTCTCATGTAAAACACCGTTTATTTATTTTTATTTATTTCTTAAAGCCGCAATTTATTGCGTACGAAGAGGAAGGAATCGCACCCTACAGATTGTTTTTCAGCCAAATATGTTAGCAAAACAGATCCGCAGTTACGCCAGCCTAGCAAGACACGGCTCATCAACGAAATAACTGAAGTTATAGAGAAAGATCTGCACTTTTTAGCAAAGTTCAAATAGAAGCTAAATACACAGGTACCTAATTCGATGTAAAGTAAAAGAGAATCAAGTTCAGCACACATTTCATTACACAAAACAGAAAATATTCATGAATTCATAGTTCTGGGCTTAATGAAGTGGACAAGGTGCATACTTCCAATTACTGTATTCAGATTAACAGGCATCGATTTTGTGGCTAAAGCAGGAAACTGCCTCTAAAAATACCCATAAATTTTCTCCACCAGCCAACAGCGTAAACTTTCCGTAAGGTATCCTTGTCTCTCTTTTCATCCCTCCCTATCTTTAAGAGGGTCGTTCTAGTTTGAGGAAAATTATACGTATCAGAAAAACAAGTAATCTGAAGGTTCGGATTCAGTACCGCGGATACCATTCAACAAAGAGCAATTAAAATAAGCACGGGCAATTTCTTATTGCTCAAGGTACTGCCTGACCACCGCAAAAAGATGAAGGGGATCTGAATGAAGTACGAGAGAGGTGTTAAACTGTCAGTCTGCTCAGTTAGTCAGTTTAATACAAAATATGCTGCCAGATCTAATACTTGTATGTAGCTGCTGCTACATACAAGTTGATGTTGTACAGTAGAAACTTTATCAGATTGAAGACAAACATCTCCAAGCGTGTTTAGTAACCCACTTGTGAATGTTTCTCACTTAATAACTGGTCCAAATGCTGTTCGGTGCACGTGCATCTTTTGGTAATATAAAACTTTGTGATCTCTTTTACAAAAGCACAGACATTCTACAATATAAACATGTTTCTGGTTACAGTTTCACTTAAAACTCTGTAATAAAATAAATTGAGATAAGAAACTGGTGTACTTTTGCTAGGAAAGGAAGTTGGGCCCTCTGATTTGATGACCATATTTTCAATAAAACCGTTTGTTTCCCCGGAAAAATAAACAAAAGTTTTATGGTGTTAGCTGCACAGCTAGATAAAATATCATCCTGAGATTGTAAGAAAAAAGTTATTTTTAAAGGAGAGAACTGTTTTTTCCGTGCGTATAGGTTTTTAACAACCCGCTGGTGTTCCCTCTTCAGATTCCATTTTCTGGACCACAAAAGCGCTTGGTTTTCACTTAATTCACTTTTTAGCTTGTCCAGCTTGGATTGGATGACCAAGAACGAGAGAGAGGGAAACGGTTTTGATAATGTTCCCCCTCACCCTATCCTCCATGAAGCCCACATATTCTTTTGAGGATGACGCCTGCCGTCGCAGCAATATTGTGTGTTCGATACTCTCTGGCTTACATTCCACGTGAAATTTATGCGGGCACTCTCCCCCAAAAGGGCTGACCAAGCTTATTCAGGCACGTCATTTTCTTTATGAACTGTAAAAGAAGAGACGGTTCACAGTGGACATGGACTTGTCGAAATGCATACAGCGCGTGCGAAGCTCTTTTAATGAAGCTATTGAAAAAGAGAGGGACGGAGTTTTGGTTCATATATTTGGTGTTGTACCTTAGAAATGACACTATTCAGTTCCAAAAAATGTGTGATCAGATATGCTGATTAATGTATTCTTCCTTCAGTTTAAATGGAGCAACAAATCTATGGTCCTGAAAGCTCAAAAATAGGGAAGAATACCTTTTAAAATTCGCCAAAATTTTAACAGTATTGTCTCTTACTCATTCAAAAGTTCGAGGGATCATAAACAACTTTTCTCCAAGTTTTCATGCGAAAAATATTCTGTATTTTGCATAAGCTTCTGAAATATAAATGTAAATTAATAATAATAATAATAATAATAATAATAATAATAATAATAATAATAATAATAATAATAATAATAATAATAATAATAATAATAATAATAATAATAATAATAATAATAATAATAATAATAATAATAATAATAATAATAATAATAATAATAATAATAATAATAATAATAATAATAATAATAATAATAATAATAATAATAATAATAATAATAATAATAATAATAATAATAATAATAATAATAATAATAATAATAATAATAATAATAATAATAATAATAATAATAATAATAATAATAATAATAATAATAATAATAATAATAATAATAATAATAATAATAATAATAATAATAATAATAATAATAATAATAATAATAATAATAATAATAATAATAATAATAATAATAATAATAATAATAATAATAATAATAATAATAATAATAATAATAATAATAATAATAATAATAATAATAATAATAATAATAATAATAATAATAATAATAATAATAATAATAATAATGAAAGTTTATTCGATATTAATTTATACGATATTTGTATCCATTTTATTCTAATATCACTCTACACTGTATTAGAAACTATACAAACCTTAGCTATAGGCAATGTGATACACATTTTTAATGCATCAGCTAAAGTTAATATAAGGAAAATATCCCTCCTATTTTATGAGTATATATATATGTATATATATATATATATATATATACACACAGAGTGTTGGTGTTATGAGAGCGCAGATTTCGCGAGCTGAGAGATCCAAATATGACGAATAGTAAAGTCCTATAACAATTTCATCTTGAAAAATGAGGAAGATAGCTGAAAATCAGTGAATACCTTAATTGCACAGTCTGGCAACAGAGCAGGACTCAAGAGCTGAAGAATGTTTTTGGTTTTTGGTTTGCGATCAGGCATGCGTTCGCACCTACATACGAGTGATAGTCTAAATTAGGCCACGTGCCTCTGTGTTTATCAACTAATGTCAGTAACGAGGGGTAGGTTGGGTGCTTTTCTTTTAACTTACTCAACCGTATTCACGAAACCTAAACTAATATCTGTATAAAAGCTACGCATTAGTTGATGAAGGATAAAAAATTCAACTATTAATTATGAAAATAGCACATTTAGGTGTATCGTGTAAAAATAAATCTAAATTGAATTAAATCAAAGCTAATTAGGATATCTGTTAATGGTCAAAAACTACAAAATCAATATGTCTATTTACAGAAGACTCCCAAAATGTGCTTCGTTGCACTCTTTGCTATGCCTCTTTGGTTTGGAATTCTCCTATTTGAAAACTATCCAAAGTCCTGCGCTTCATGAGAGTTGCAGTCGACTTATTTCAACTAAAATAAGCCCTAAATTCTAAACAATATGGCAGAGCGACAATTTACCTAGTTATGAAACAGAAAATTGATTAATTCGGAACACCAGAGTCAATAGAAGGTGTGCAGCAGAATGTAGCGAAGTGATGTTTCATCTCAGGCTGCAGTCTCAGAAACTACATTACACCGAATTAACACCAGCCATAAAAACCTAAGCAAATATGACAGTGGTATATTTTAAATCAATTTCTTTTACTTCAGGGGAAAGTTGTGAACTGCAAACGGGTCACAAGCAGAGCAGCTAGCAGTAAAATGACGTATTACAATATGCACATCCCATCTTTAATTTATGTCAATGATTTATCGTAATGATAGAGTTTAGTTGTTGTAACCAGATTTTTAAGTTAATTTATTATGTTTCAAGCATTTGAATTATTCATTTTAGTGGATTTATAGTTCATTTTATTTTTGAAGTAGTCCTGTGTTTTGAAAATTCTCTAGATCAGGCTTTGAATCACTTCGTCAAGAAAGTGGATCTAAAAGCAATAAGCAGTAATTTTGATGCTTTGGTAGTTTGATCAAGTGGTCAAAATTTTACCTATTGCCTTATAGACATGTTTTGTACCATCAGCACACAAACATACACACACAAACACAAACACACACACAAACACACACACACACACTGCATTGCTGAGCAAATATAGTGTGTGAACTTTTGACAAAGTGAAACGTTTCAAGTGAAATTCCTAAGAAAATCTTATGCACGCATATATCACGACAACATCTCCATACTTGAACTTGTGTTCACGCAATTATGGAATGTGTTTTGGGGTTTCTCTGGCACCACACAACCAAAGTGCAATTCATTTGTTCCGTTTGCACTAATGAAGAAATGTATACAGTTCCCGTGAGATCATTGGACGAGTTCAAACCGGCAGTAGGCACTTGGTGTAGTTTTAATGCATGTAAGTACTCTTTTCAGTATTAAATCTTCTGTGAAAAAAAATCATTGAGCTGCTCGCATTTTTCGGTTCAGTAGGAAATAAAGCATAGCACTGTTGAAGGACACCAAAGTAAAGACAAAGTTGTGTTGGAAGTGCTACAGTAGAATGAACGAAGTTTAGCGTTATTTTCATCACATGCAACCTTTGTCCATTTATTCACACGATTACACTCCTTAGGAAATGGTGGATCATGGCTACATTAGCTAGAAATATCAGAACACTATCTTACAGACTAAACCGACAATTTACTTCTTAAATTACTGAATATCAAATGCATAAGATAGGTCCAGAGTATAAATATATATTTTTAGTTCTGTGGCAAGTTTTTGTTTATAAATGTGTATATTCTCACTGGATATTTGATTTTATTGTGGCTTCCTTATTCATCGTTAACCATTTCGTTTTTACGAGATTAATTTTCTCCGTACCATGCTACATCGTTCATTGGCTGGGGTAGAGTTTCTTGCTACTCCGCTTCCATCTAGTAAGAATCGATTCATATCTAACTTGAGACATCAGGACATCTTCCTCACGTTGAGTAAATCACTTTGCTGTTGTGAACACCTTCGTTGCTATGTCAGTCGAATCACGGTGTGGACTGTAACAGTAGTACCAAACGCAGGTCTTGTTCATTACAAAGGATGTCGTGTAGCACGCACAGTAATGTGTAATTAGTTTCTTTTTGTGTACTCTACTGCATAATTTAGATAGTACTATAAATTTGTCGTGAGGGTTGCTTTCCAGTTTGTCTGACAATGAAGATGTTTCCTAAAGTCAGATTGCAACTACAGCACGTGGAGCTATTTTTTATTTTACTTCATCTACGACCCCGTGCTCATAGAGAAAAAATGCTTGGTTCGGTTCTGCCTTTCCACTTTACAACTTTCTGCGCACTTAAACAGTTTGATGCTTCCTCTTCACGCTATCCGTGTTCTTGTGAAGCAATAAGGAACAGCTTTATCTGTTATTCGTTAGGATTGTTTTCGTCGTAGAAACTGAGGCATGACAGCCGCAGCAGTATTCAACTTTGCACCAACATGTGAAAACATATGTGAAACGGTTGTTGTAAAAGTGATAAAGAAAAAGGGCAGAAATGCATACAGGAAATAAAAATTCATAATAAAAAACTAAATAAATGGTGTAAAACACAATAAGAAATATTTTATGTATGTGGTGATTATATTAGCAAATATTAAAGTATGGGTTATTTCTAGAAATAGAACAAATCAAAACTCACAAATGCAGATTTGTGCAACTGTAACAACATGTTAATTTAATATGTAGTGTGAATGAATTCTCAATTAAAATCTGCTGATAGAATATAAGATCTCTATTACTTTATGCAGAGGATGTAGCATTATTTTGTTTTATTTTTTCTTATATTTCGTCGTTCTAAATCTCAAGGATCCAACCATAATTTTCACAGATGCTATACAAATCTTGGGCCACTACCTGCCAGTTTTTTTACCAATTAGTTTCTTGTTATCTTCAGTTTATTTCAAATCCCTAATGAACCTAAATTTGGTTTTCTCTCTTTCAGTAGGACTACGTGAAGGAAAACACAAGTTAAAATAATTTTATTTAACAGATGTATTGTTTTGTGCAATATGTTTTGCTGAAATTTTAACAAATGAATTTAACCAAGGTTTTGAATCGCTTCATATTGCTTTAGTTTTTTTCAACACAAGATATCTACTAAAACTGGAAAAATACTGGACGAAAACGTCAAACTGGTTTAAATATGTAATATCGTACTTATTGAATATGAACATTAGTTACTTTTAATTTTAGAAACTCTAATATAAATCAATATGACTGAAACTTGTCGTAAAACTCATTAGAAAGTACGCCACAGAGCTAACAAAACTGTAATAATTAATGCAGATGCTTAAATTTCGTTTAAGCATAGTGTCACCGAGGCATTGTACTGCAAGCCGCAGCCGGCGCGTAGGTGAGCGCTGAATGCTTGCCGAGAGAGACAGAGATATTTTCGTCTTCCTCGCTGCATCATGGTTGTTATCGAAAGATCGATTACATTCTAGAAAAGGACTGGAGGTATAAAAGCCCGCAAGTGTTAGAGCGGAGTCAGTTTGTTAGTCAGTTGTTAATTGAGAGTGCAGCTGTGGAGACATTTGAAGTGTAGCGTAGAACATTCCTTTGCTTTTTACGTGTGGCAGTGGAACGAGACGACTGTAAAGACTGCGTTGGTGTATGCTACGTCATTTTGCTGCTATATGGGGTGTACAAAGTTTCTTTTTACTGCATTTTACCCGGAGGCTAAGGTACAATTATACAACTTAGTTGATAATTTAAAACCTTTAATAAATCTCTTATTCACACTGACAGCTTACTTGTACAGTTACGCTTAACTTAAACTTTCTCGAAAGTTAAACTTTGTATACATTAAAACTTCACTCTACCACATACTATTACATGATTTTGAACTGCACCCTGGAGCTAAGACAGTTAAAATCACCGTGCGCGCGCTATGAAAGGAAAACCCCCACTGCCTTGTCTCGTCAGCCCAGAGAGCCGTCCGAGAGAGGAACCAAAGCGACCTTCACGCGCTCACACGTAGAAAAAGGGAAACACAAACATCTGAGGCACACGCCTCGTAAAGGAAGGGTACAATCAGCACAAAAGAGCATTTTAAATTTCTGCAAACAGGACTTTTAATTCTACGAATCCACAAAGTCACGATACTCTTTTCTGCATTTAAATTCTATTTTCGGAAAGTCTCAGACGTAGGCCAGAATAAAGTCTTTTATGTATATGGACAACATAACTCATTAAACTGTTTCCGGGATTGATAATGCCTAGAGGATCATCTTCGTCACAAATAGCTAAGAATTACCTGATATTTGCCTTTTTAGGATTGGAAAAATCTTGGTAAAATCCTTATCCACATCTCTCCTCTTAGAGTAGGTCCGAAATCTTTCTTCGGATAATATTAAGAAAGACACATATGCATTACAACTTTGAGATTCTCGATATGTTCTCGTGTTAAATTATATAAATTTAATGAAGCTTTATCATGCCATTTCTTGATACAAGGAAGACATCCCTTGATGTTGAGAAAAAGTTTGAAAAACTGATTTTATATGGCTGTTAATATGTTTGTGTATTTTCAACTCAACACCGTTTTACACAGTGATCGCTACCACAATGCGGAGATAGCGTCCTTTCGTATGAGTTGGATGATTTTCTTTCACCAATGTTAATTACCCATGTTAAAATGAAAGTTAGTATCTGGGCAACATTTATCATTTTAATTTGAAATAAAAGCCTACATGGTGGCGGGAAACACTACAATTTCCATATCATCCTCTTAAGGGCTACTCTTCAAAATTATGTGGGGAGATTTGCACGCAATCCCCCACAAAGAAGAATGACTGGCAACGCACCCGTATTCTGTTTGATGCGCACTGCATGTGGCAGGTTTTTGCATCCGATAAAGTTTGACTTGCCCCAGCGATATGACATTTCTAATTAAAACTTACCTTCCAGTTTTAATTTTACGTTTGCCACGCTTTGGGGCGACGTTTTATGGTGCCGCTACTACCTTACTGCATGCTGACATGTCATGATTGCGCCCTGTGACACATTGTGACTACATGGTGACGCAGTTATCATCTCTGTGTTGACATGCTCCCCTTGTTTTTGCTCGTCTAGAGATATTAGCATTGTGAATACAAACCAGTTCACCCAATTTCCTGGCCATGTATATGCTGGATCCGCAGTGAAATAAAAACATCCTAAAATACATCACATTTTCCTGAACAAATGAGGGCGTAAAATCCAACATCTTACGCATAACTTCCTCTAAATCTACAGGTAGTATCCAAAGTATAAAACCACCAACCAATAAGCAAATATTTCGTTGCTGAATGTATATACCTGTGTCAGTTGTTCATGAGTAAGACGCGGTTAAACATACAAGAAAACTGCTATCTTCTGGAGAAAATTAAACCTCCTGGCTTAAAATTGAATTAGCGGATTATTTTAATATCTGCACTCAAATTGCCACGTTTTAAAGGAAAATACTTTACACGTTTAGAATTATGAAACTTATGTGGATATGACATTAAGAAGTTTTTCAAAATAAAAGCACAATTATCCATAGGTTTTAATAAATGGCCCGGATTAAAGGTTTTTCAGGATGAATGTAGGAATGTGGGGGATTGGGATTTCATTATGGAGGGGATTTGGTACGTAGGCCACCTTGCTGAGCCCATTGTTCCTATATCCCCAAGTGGGGGCACCCCCGGGAGTAAGGATGAAGCGAAGGAGACATAAGACGGCCGACCCAAGGAGCCACGACAGCGCAGAGGGCAGGGTACCTACAGTTTACTTGGATAGAGACCTCCCCCGACAGGCCAGGACAACGAACTCACTCCCCTGCAGCGGGACGGCAACGAGCTCAGTGCCGAGCCCCAAAGGTCCCTGGCTGGCGGTCCCGAAATGGTTGCAGTAGAGGAGCTGAGGCCGGCAACCGACCTACCGGAGAAGGAAGTAGTTTTCCTCAGAGTATATCATCCTGCCTTGCACCGCCGAGACACCCGCCGACACATCTACCCTGAAAGAAACAACCAGATGAGAGATGATATGAAATTATAATGGATATGAAATGGTGGAACAGGATATTCGGGAGATGTAACTAACCTACCCAGCATTCGCCTAGCTACCCGAGAAAACCTCCGAGAAGCCCATGACTCAGATAGGTGGGCCACGGGAATCGAACCCGGACCTCCCAAATGAGGGCCACAGACAAAAGCGTCTGAGCCATCTCGCTCGATTTTGTAAATGTGAAGTTATTTTGAAACTAATTGTTTTGCTTTTAAATATGTATGCCAGTTATATTTGGTACAATCTCCCCTTAATGAGAGTACATCTTACGTTTTACATGCAGGTTTAGGTAATACATTTCAGTAAAAATAATCTACCGTGTAATCATGGAGTCTTACCGTATTAAATCATATAATAATTAATTTTTATACAAAGTGTATTTTTCAACTGGAGAAAACTTCTAATCTGGAAGCAATTCTGACAGCGGACTGGTGAGGGCATTTTTCCCCATTTAAATCAGTAAATACACATTTCATAATTTCCGCAATATTTAATATTATAACCAATCACGTTTAGATTACAGGGTTAAAATATAGGATTTATCGAGAATTTCAATGTATCCTACTCATAGACTTTCTCTTCAAATTATTTTGTGTTCTGCTGAAATAATTATGGTAGTGATTTCCAAATAAAATCCATCGATATTTCGGAGCACTTTTCTTCTTTTAATTGTAGAATAAAAGGATCTTCACCAAACAGAAATCTTGAGGAAGAGGTATTACTGTATAGCATAGTTAATACTGATTTCTAAATTCCTGCTGACTTTGGGCCACTTCATGTTCCAAATTTAAATGGCATTTTGTTTTCCTACTATCGAATATTACGCTGAGAGTTCTCCATTTCAATAGTTCGTAGGCCAAGAATACTTATAGTAATACAGAGGCAGACTCAGAACCTCCCCCCTAAGTTCGGTTTAAAAGAGGAGGTTTTCCACTAGATAATACACATGTGACAGGGTAAAAGCTGAATGCGAAAAAGGCGTATCTAATAAGCTGTCCACACATTCCCTCGTCAGAATGTAGTCAGAACTACCTCTCGTTAGAAATTTATATATGTGGCTTTCTTTGTTCAGAAAGCGCCTCGTGAAGTTGATGCGTGCATAGTGTAGTCAGCTTACACATGTTTTCAGTAACAAAGCAGCAGTCAATGATGCTCGTGGCCATAAAACATTAAAATGTTGGCCCGTCCATACGACGAAACAAAAACAAAAAATTAGATAGCGCGCTACTCATTTAGACCTACCATTCCATTGTTTTATTGATCATTGGATTATTTAATTGGAATATTCAGATATGCAACAAATAGTTTAATCCATTATACTAAATGGAAGTAATCATCATGCTCTGTAAAATAAATTAGATTCTGCAAACACCATTTATTTTCTTTTGCATGGAATTTATTACTTATACGCTAATAAGACAAGTATCAAATCTTTCAAGCAGAAACTTCTCTAGGCATTGAAGAAGCAACGTTTCTATTCTAATATGCAAAGGTAGCTAACGCCTACTCTTCCCGTAGATTGATACAGTATGGTAACCGTGAATATGATTTACTTGTTTCTATAATTTTCAGTTTATGGAAAAGGAGTGGAGCAAGGAGTTCCTACATTCCAACTTCTAAATAATTACATATGTGATATTCGCAGCCTGATAGAAACTGGCGTAAGTGCTCAGACATTCTAAACACAGTTATATTATGTGGAGAGGATCTACCCAAAAGTCCAAGGACCCTGGCCTCCTTCAACCCGGCAGCGATGGATAACTCCGGGGCTTTTTCCATAGAGCAATACCTGATTTCTTAACCCCCCCCCCCCCGTTGACAACAACGTCAAGACGGGATGGAAGTGGATACGCCGCTTCCGCGGTCAACCCCGCAGGGAAGACTACCGAAAACCTCGGTGGGGCCACCTAGTGATCTAGCACACCTTCTACTAGCTCTGCAGGCTAGTACTCGGAACTTATTAGGCATCACTCCACCCCTTTCAGGCGGCCGTAGCCTGGCCGGAGGTACCCAATTCCCCGTGGGTGTCGGGAACACACTGCCCCCTCGAGTGCAACCCAATCCGAACAACTCCCCGACGGGAGGGGCTCGGCAGTTCAGCCCGAGGTTCCTCTAATAACGTGAGAGGTACCACGAGTGCTACGGGTCCGCAGCGCCCGAACCACAGCAGCTGAAGAGGACGGGTTCCCTCCCCTACTGGATCATTCTAAACACAGGAAATATTATGACGAAGAATTATTTCCGGGCTGTTTTGCCGTGGTCTGCTGGCGTAAGATGGTCTGTACGTTTCGTCCAAAACTGCGAAACACAGCAAAACCTTCTCTGAATAAACTTCCACCGCGCCACTGAAGATGTCCACCGCGTTTGGAAGCGTTCGCTGACGCTGCGTTCACAATACGCTTTGGAAAGGTAGAGTCAGACTGAAAAGTTCAATAATTTGAATCCCGGCTATGGCATTGAATTTTTCAGTCTGACTCTACCTTTCCATGCCTACACACGACTAGTGTGAAATAAGAATGAATTTTTCCAATATACGCTTTAATATCACTCTGGCTTTATTTCAAAACTCTGCGTTAGATAGCGATTTGCCTTGCGGCTTGGCCGTATTCATGGTAGCCGAGAGGTGAAACGTATGTGTCTCGTAAGTGGACTAACATGAGTTAGAATCCTTGATCAGCATATTTCTTTATATTATGGTTACTTTAATAGCAATGCCTAATGCTTTTCTTGCAGAACATAAATTATAATATTTTAAATACATTCATCTGTAAAAGCGTAAATAATATATTCTTGTCGTTTTCAAAATAAATACACCATTATTAGAAAATTGCCTTAATATTGGTTGTGTAAGCACTCAAACTCATTCATTTGTCATGAATAGTGCTTGCATATAATGCGAAGTATCCTCTAATGAAAATTACATTAGGCATTTGTTCTCATCCGTGCCCCGCAGAATGAGGGCAGTAATAGAAGCAGAGGTTTTACGCACCCGATACTAAGTTAATTTCCACTTTTATTTAATTTTACATATAGGTATAACATTTTATATTAGTAAGTTTTAAATATAAAGTAGAGTGTTTCAGTTTATATATAAAAGCGTAGATGTCATAAAATCAAGTAAACCTTAGGAATTGGAAGTTATACTGCAATGTACGTGTTGCACATTCCGTATTTCTACAGTAAAAACGTCAAAGTGATGTCTGGGTTTCGAACCTTCGTAGGTCTAGCTCCGACCTAGTTGTCTGTAACCGCTCGGCCATCAGTGCATGTGTAGTAACTGAGACTCAATTATGAGACTCAATGTTTCGCACACATTGCAATGTGCGAAAGAAGGACGGATTCCCTTTGGGAATACGCACGAAACATATGAATAAGTACACAATGTGTGAACATTTTCATTAGTATTATAATTATGAGAGCATTCAGTAGGACGAAGCTAAAGAGAGGTCTTTTGTGGCACCATTGTAAACCGGCCGTGGAAACGATGTGGACTTAGACAAATATACGCTTCAGTCTGCCCTTTTTTCCTTTCTTTTGTGTTTCTTTTTTGGCAAAGGGTATATATAATAGAGCATGTCCATCTGTTTGTTCCAGTGTGTGAGTATGTGTGTGTGCGTGTGTGTGAAAAGCACATTCCAACGAAAATTCAGCTAATTACCAAGGTTACTGTTTAAATCGAGCATGTTACAAAGATTTTTTACGTTCTCCAGCATTAAGTCATATCGGACGGTGAATGAAATGTATGCAATGATGCCTAAATGAGCCCAGGGTCCATAGAGCTTAGATTTACTTACCCGACATTCGTCTTCCAGGATAAGAGAAAACTCTGAAAATATCCTTATCCAGGTAACTCACCCTGGCCGAGGTTCGTACTCGGGACCTCTTAAACGTGAGGCAGACACGCTACCATCTACACTACCGAGGCGGGCAGCGAGTTCCAACGATGCGATATAAACATGGTCAAGGAAATCTCCTAAGGTAAACTAAAATACCTTTGCATAGGAACTTTGCAATTTTTTTATTTTCCCAAAACATACCTCTAATGATTTTGATTAAAATACTGCTAATATGTTTAACATAGCTACATGAAATATAAGTTTTATATCTTCGTAATTTACCTTTAAAGTCCTCTTCATTTAGAAGAAAATTTGTACAATTTTGTATAACAAGCACACAAAGAGATAGTAAAGAAGGTTTGCATAAAGAATCTAGACTGCACTAAACAACACAACTTATTTTCAATAACGGTTTTTTGGCACCAACTATTTCCGAGATACTTGTTGCTATTGGTGTGAAATGTACTTTTGTCATTTTGAAGTTTTATGCTCTTTGGTTATTTTCTTGCGATATTATGGAAATAATGTTCAAATTTAAAGTCAGGATATGGCTCTCGCTTTTAAATATCAGAATGTAGATTCGGGTTGTTCTGTTCTCCTTGTGCCCAATTGGCTTTAAAATAACATAGTCTTTCCATGACGTTATGAACAACAGATCAGTAGGCACAACACTTTTAAAAATAACAGAATTTAATAATTCAAATTAATATTAACGGGTACCTGGAAATGAGCAATACCAACAAGGGTTATCGAATATATATTGTATGCTTAATTGGGTTTACATTTCTTTGTAGTAAAAGTTTTTGTCTACCCTTAATAATGTACTCAATAAATATGAAATTCCATTTGAATGATTTACACTTCAAAAGTTATTTCTAGGAATCTTAATATAAATATTGCATGATATATGTGGGTATCTCTGGTATATGGTACTCCAATCAAAATCTGTAATTAGTTTTGAAAAGCAAAAAACGTTCTGTATAAAAGAGAGTTTATGTTAGCGGGGGGGGGGGCGATTTCCTGAAAATCTTTGTGTGATATCAGGTTTTATTTTCCCCAGTTTTGTTTTACATTTATGCTATTCACACACATACACACGTGAACTTTGAATTTCTTCTAAAATACTGTTCTTGCATTTAGTCACCTCAAAACGGGTATTTTCTTAAAAATCTTTATATTCAATTTTGCATGGAATATTCAGATGTCTGCAATTGCAATACAGTAAAACCTGCCTAAAACGGACTCCTTATATGACGGAAACCTGAAGAAACGGAAAATAAATTTTGGAACAGAGCTATTTCCCAAATAAAATTCTACTCAAATCCGGAAAATGGCCTAACGGGGAGATGGATATCTTTTTCGGGAATTGTTTGCGTAAATAACCTGATTAAAACGGATTGCTTTATGTGTAATGGGTTACAAGGTACGTATTTTAGAAGGTGCAACAATTTTGAGGTTGACTGCACTTCCACCTAAGTTCCATGAACCATGAAGTCATAATCTGTGATTCTTCAGGGAAAAGGGAAAACAAACATTAGCTCTCTCTACTCTCTTCCGACACACATGGCAAGGACACAACTGTTTTGACACTGTATTCATTCTCAGTTTCGTTGTTACAAGTGATCAAGTACGAATGGAAGAAAACTGTGGACTTGGGTGATTTTTAAAGCATAGATTTTAAGTATACAAATTCTGTAAAATGGGTTCTAAACATTAGACATAATCACTGGAGGAAAGAATTAAGGTTACTGAGGTCACGGAAAGAACAATCGTCCAGCTAAAGACTTAACTGTATTGTTTAAAGTGCGGAAAACGCAGATTTATGAGATTTTGAGAAAATAAAAATTAAAGAAGAGTGGTTAAATTGAGCAGCCAGGCTGTGAAGCGCATCAAAAAAATCTACAGAGTAGGTATGACGAGCTAAATCGTGCTGTGTTCGAATGGTTTGTTAGTGCGCGCGTTAAAGGGATTCCCATTCCTAAACCATTGCTTCACACTCAAACATTAGAGACAGCAAGAAAATTAGGAAAAGTTAATTCCAGAGCTTCCACTGGATGCCCCGAGAGTTTCCAACATCGCTATAACATTCTTTTGACTGTTGTGTATGGAGAAGCAAATGATGTTGATATGCAGGCAGTTAGAGATTGCAAAGGCAAAACTGAAAACAGAAAAACTAGGTAATAAACTACAATTATTGTATGTAAGTTGAAAATATAGATATAATAAATAAATATAGTAAATAATATTATTACTTACACTTCATTCTATATTATTACTTGACTATAAACCTGTGCGTCTGTTTCGTAATTTCTTTGTATTTAAACACAGCCCTCTCTAAGACGGAAACCTGATTAAACGGAAAATAAATGCCGGAACGATCGCGCTCCGTTTTAGAGAGGTTTTACTGTAGCTATAATGTGAAGCATGTTGCAATCTCCTACAGTGTGCAATTATTTTGAACTTTTTTTAAGTTTTTTCGTTTTGGTTCGCTTCCTGTTTTTAGCAATTATAGTTCACCTCGGTTTTGCGTTTTGACATTCGAGTAGTATCATTTTTGCAAAGTTGACATATTTCTGAAGGTCTTCATAAGTGATAATTTGCCCAAACAATTTATTTTCCAAATACTTAGATAATAGATTTGCCATGAAGTACTTTAAAAGACCCGGACAATTAATTTTATTGGCTTACATGAGCACGAAGAATGAAGTGATGGAAATGAAGAGAAGCTGTTATTCCCTAAAACATAAACTGCATTCTTTATTTAAACAACCTAAGTAATGCTTAACGTGATTACTTCAAATAATCGAATAAATATGTTATCAATATTCTGTCATATAAAGCAACTTAGAAATAAAAACTAATAAGAGAATTAATATCCAACTCATAGCAGTAATTACTTAAGTCATTTTAAATATTTTTCAAATGTATTTACAAATTTGAAAATAATTATTCGTAAAAAGTAAATATTTCATACCTTTACGTAAATATATGTTTTAAAAATATTGCTTACAATCAAAGTGGAAATATGTTAGCACTTCCAGTGACACTTATAAAATTTGAATGAGTACAGCCAGACTAAAAAATTCAATGTCATAGTCGGGATTTGAACCACGGATCTTCTGCTTTCCGTGTGGTTGCTCTAAACCACTGAGCTACTATGGCCAACGTGCCGATATGACATTAAATTCTCCAACTGACTCGTATGCTTCCCGGCAGACCACTACGGGTTCTCATATGCTATGAGACACACACCTTTTTGTAGCGACTTACTATGCTGTAAGGACTTAAGTCCCAGGCTTCATTGTTAAACCACTATGTTATTCAGGTAAATTGATGGAAATAATAATTTCTTCCACAATTATAAGACTTTGGAGGTATAGCATGCTTCAGAATGAAGAAAACTTCTTCCTTAGCGGAGCAGATTCGCAGTCAGAGGCTCTAGTTTAAGATACGGTAACCACCAAACAGTGGAGTCAGTCTTGTTTGAGTAGAGTTATTTGAAATAAATCTCAAATAGCAAACATAAAACCGCAACTAGCAACCACACCGTTGCATCCCTAGTGTGTTTACGAATATTTGGGATGATGATGTGTGTTGTGTAGGCATGTGAAGTTTATGTATACCTACTTGCAACGGATGGAGGGTAATAGATGTTATCTTTTAAACTTTGAATATAATTTCTCTCAGACTAGAATGATCCTGTTGTAAGCATAAAGGAGGGAAGAAACAGCGACATAATTAATTTAAAATGAATGTCTTAGACTGATTTGTAAAGAAAGATTCCCGAGTGCTTATAGAGGCGTTTTCTCTTTGGGTTAATGGTGGATAGAATGATAGTAACAGCAATAATAGTAGTTTTTATACTTTCTTATAAGAAGGATCAATGTTAAGAACTTCATACATTTTTTCTCAGTATTGAACCTGATTGTCAGCATATAGCGTTAATATAAAACAACTTGTGAATTAACTAATGTATGTTGATATGATTTACTTTAATGAAAGTTGTGCATGATCTTGGATTTAAAGAACTTTTTTATTTTCCTCACCCACAAAATTTTAAATTAAATTGTATTTAAACACTTGTATGAACATTTTGCAATATATTTCAATTGGTGGAGGTGATAAGAGAAGAATTCCCGTCAAAATGGAATTTATGAATGATACTGTGGTAAAAGAAGTTTTGACTGGAACAGTGGGTAGAAACAAAGTCCAAAACGCAGTAACATGATATATGCTATTGCCACGTATGTGCCTTAATGCACTGAAGCAATATTCGTGAAAACAACGCCGTGATGTGAGCTGCCGAGCCAGTAAAGACCTATTTCCCACTAGAGCGTACGTGAAAGAGAAGCTCAGCTACAGTTCAGTGTACCAGCTAGTTGGGCTCCAAGAAGCTAACGAGTTTCGACCCACTAGTGTCGACTAAAATTATGTGGAACTAATGTGGTATTTCTCCTATATTTATTATCCCTATCCTAGTTATTGAAATTAACATGCAAATTATATAAGTTTACTGAAGGAAAACGTAGACTACATTATTAAATTCATACATTTTCAGAAGATTGAAGCTGCAGTTTCCTCTGCCAATACTTACATATATTATTCGTCTGTCTAACGTCAAATGTCGTAGATAGCCGGTATGTGTGCCTCGTGGTTCATATTCAGCATAGTTATTTAGTGTTAAAGTTAATTTTAAATGGATTCTATTGTGAGAATATTGTTTTATTTTGTCTTTCAAGTTATTTATCTCTTGTAATTTGTTTGGGCAGGCAAGGGCACGAGCGTGTACGAACGGCAACTCGCCTGCGAGCAGACGTCTAGAACGAGAACGGTAAGTAAAGTGATGTGTACGAAAGAGAGAGAGGGAGAGAGAGACGTCGTTAAAGGGCGCTGGGTTGGAACACACACACACACACACACACACACACACACACACACACACACACACACACACACACACACACACACACACACACAAAGAGGGGGGCTCCGATCCGGTCGATTTGATTTCTCTTTCTTCGATATGGAGAAGAAAGCCTAGCTTCCATAGCCATTCTCTGACATTTGGAAGAGGATCTGGCTGATCCTAGGATGCATGAGAACCCCATCTTCTTGTGTCCGTTCATCCTTAAGCGATAAGGCTTGCTTCACTAACTCCATCTTGTATCGGAGTCGAAGTTTTCTCTAAGAACGAATTCTGTCGTTAATTGCCCGGAATTTGTGCGCTTCAAATAGTCTAAAGTCAAAACGTAAAAATACATTCAATTTTATGCAAGAAAACCCAAGCAGTTAGCTAAAAAAAATTCCTCTGTGCGGTAAAGATCAAAGAAATTTCATCGAGGATTATGTTAGTCACAAGGCTGCCAAAGCTAAAGTATGAAAGTATGGTACCAACACTTCCAAACTGCACTCGAATTATCCTTTATTTAAAAAAACATTATTTTAGTACTCGAATAATATGATATACAATTTTACATATGGTATAACCTCTATATTCAATCCAATAAAATGTTTTTTTTTTCGGGCTTGAAGGCCGTGGTCTAGACGATGAAAAAATACCTAGTGTTTCGCCAATAGCTCCGTCGGGCATCTTCAGAGATTCAGTCCTGGATGTTCACAACTAGACTTCTATATTCAATGTTTTTCAAATAATGTACAAAATAATTTTGAAATTTATGTCTAAAACATTACACTAAATCAACCGAAATTCACTATCGCAGTTGTTGGTAACAACCACTCCAGGGTTTCAATTATGTAGATCTGTGAAGGTTTAAGTTTTCCTTAAAAGGATAAATACCATAACAGATGGGCATATAACCTAAGAGTACGTGCTTAATTAAACGTAATGCCACATCGCAGCCATATAATATTGCTAACTTGGTACTAACGAATACTAATGAACATAAAATATTGTACAGTGTAATCCGCTGTAATTAAGGCTACATTTGTTTATGGCCATTATTTTAAGATAACGTAACTCTGAAATTTGTAAAACTCACAATAGGCAAATATCTTATTCTAACATACATGTTAGATTTTTGGTATTAACTGGTAATTCTTTTAGAAAAATTATTACTGTGTGTATCTCCAAAAATCTTAAATTTTCTAAAAATTAACTTCTTATTTTTAAAATTAGACTATTCTTTAAAAGCTTCGCGGTAATTTTCTTTTACATAACTTAAGAGGCCGTACTAAAGATACAAATAAATTAATTTAGCATTGCATTGTGAGAATCATTTTTAGTATGGCGAACTACAAAGGAAAGTCTGCGAGAATACAAGATTTAAAGATGGATAACCCATTAATAGACATACCTCTGTACATTTACATCTTCATTTAATAGGAGGTTTAAATGGGCCAAATGGAAAAATAATTCAATTTTGAATACATATGATTTAATTTTAGAATTATTTTTCACAATTTTGGTCAAGTTTCACAGTACAATTTATCAATGGGTTGGGCAACTTGGACGCATTTTATGTACTAATGAGAACAGACTGTTTGTAACAGAAGCAGATTTGTTTTGACTTGAGCTGACTATGACACTGTAGTGAAATTAAATTACTTCCAATACCGAGAGGGATGTTTTTTTGTAATTTACGTCCTCCAACATTTAGTCATATCGGACCATGACTGAAATGATGCTCAATGCGTCCGGGGTCCATGGAGCTTAGAGTTGCCCGAATTTCGTCTTTCAGGATAAGGGAAAACCCGGAAAAAACCGTATCCAGGTAACTCACCCTAACCGAGATTCGAACTCGGAACCTCTTGAACGTGAGGCAGACACGCTACCATCTTCGCTAGCGAGGCGCCAACCGAGAGGGATGGCTCAGGCGGTTTCGTCTGTGGCTCACATTCGGGAGGTCCCGGTTCGATTCCCATGAACCACCTATCTGACCCATGGGTTTTTTCGGGGGGTTCCCGGGTCGGTAGGCAAATGCTGGGTAGGTTAATTACATCCCCCGAATCTCCTGTCCCTCCATTTCATCTCCATTATCATTTCATATCATCTCTCATCTGGTAGTCTCTTTCACGTGTCGGCGGGTGTCTCGGCGGTGCATGACGGGATGATATGCTCTGAGGAAAACTACTTCCTCCTCCGGTAGGTCGATTGCCGGCCTCCGTTCCTCTGCTGGGACCATTTCGGGACCGCCAGCCAGGGACCTTTGGGGCTCGGATCGTCTGCCAGGGACCTTTAGAGCTCGGCTGCTGAGCTCGTTGCCATCCCGCTGTAGGGGAGCGTGTTCGTTGTCCTGGCCTGTCCGGATAAGTCTCTATGCAAGTAAACTGTAGGGACCCTGCTCTCTGTACTGTCGTAGCTCTTTAGGTTGGTGGCCCTCTGCCTCTTTCGCCTCATTCTTCCACCCGGGGGTGCCCCCACTTGGGAGCATAGGAACAATGGGCCCAGCATGGTGGCCTACGTACCGAATCCCCTCCGCAATGAAATCTCAATCCTAAATCACTTCCACTGTAGGAAGTGGTGATATTGAATTCCATTGCAGAAAAAGTTTTACTGCAAGAATACCATGACAAGCATGGATAAGTACTGTGATGTTACAATAATTGTATGTCTCGCTTATTGTACGGTGTAAATATAACAACATTAAACAGGTATCACCAAAACCCGATGTGTGTGCTTTATAAACTGGTTAACTGTAGACTGTCAATCTATAGGAATGTCAGGGACCCAGAATAGACTATTTTATGAGTTTATGTCTACATAGTTTAGATGTTTGTTTATTCTGCAGTATAATTTGTAATAAATGTGATTTAACAAGCTCATCATAGCTTATGATATGTTTTCGGAAGTCATAAAGCTTTTTGTAAATACAATATAAAAAATTAAAGAGTTTCAAATTGATAAATATCTGCTTAGGATAGAGAACGTTTCCTTTCCTTTCTTTACGGGAACATGTGGATATCTTTTAACTATTATATCTTATATTAACTCAAAGCTTCCGTTTTAAATTATTTGTTATAGACATAGAACTACAAATACATGAATCAGGTTGTGTGAATGCTAATGAGCTACTGAAATTAAGGGCTAACTACTCCCAAATATTATATTAAACTCTTGTTTACAGCATAGTTTACGCCAAGTGAGGGTGCAAAGCTAAACATCTTCACTTATTATGCATTATTATTTCGGATTTACGATTTGGCTCGAGGAAGCCAAAGGTTATCAAAAGTTAGCAAATAATAATGAAATCCACACCACTAGAGTTATTCAGATAAATTTACATGTTGGTACAATATTCATGGACAGAGCGGACGTTGAGTCCACCAGCACGCACGCTAAGAAGACATACAGGCATGTACTTGTCGTTATGTTCAAAGATTAGTTCCTCCCTTTCCCCACACGCGACGCCGCAGTCAATGCAACCAGCCTAGCATAAACCAAAACTAAAACACACGAAAGGAAAACCCTAAACATGCCACTACATTTTTCAGGAGAAGTTATGTGGGCGCGCCTTGGTCGGGCTATTAGACCGCTTGACTCACCCTAGGTGACCGCGTGTGAGATTTGTGATGGACAACACGGCGATGGGGCGGGTTTCTCCAGGATTTCCGGTTTCCCCCACCATCTCATTCCACCGGTGCTCCATCTTCATTTCATGTATAATCAGTGTCACGGCCTGCGTTGCCGCATGTAATAAAGCGGGTGTTAAGCACTGCACATTCAGAACAAGTTATACCTTTGAAATCTTGATTTTAATATTTGAGGCTGAATTAATGCTTCTTCCAGCTTAACTGGTGGGTAGGGAAACTAAAAATGCCTCTGTGGCTTCTGATGTACTTAAACCTGTACATAACCATTGGTTATGATGCGTTTGGTGAAGGGCACCACTGTTTCGTTGACAGTGTGTAACGTCGTCAAAGCTTACGATCCGAGAGGAATGAAATGTAAGGCTATAGTGAAATGTCAGTTGCATAATGGCAAATAAGTACTACATTTGTGCGCCTCAGCCACACTTTCAAAAGCAGCTTGGTGCTGCAGACCTTTTCCTCAGTGACTCCACTTCGGATACCCCGCCCACCTGTTCTGTGTCTGTTCAGTTCCTCTTCTCACCAAATGCACCCATATCTTGGCCGACTAATGCTTGACGCCCTGAGCGACCATGTGATGTCGACTCGACACGCCATATCTTAAGGTCACTATTTTCGATGTTTTTCCTTCAATTGGTGATCACGCGTATACACAACTGGTCCGATTGACCTGGTCGAGAATCCTGCTCTGTTTAATATTCACAATGTGATGTTTAATAATTTAAGAAGCAGAACCAAAGAGTGTGCAGCATCCAATTAGTTTTGTCATGTTTGTTTGGCTCTGGATCACAGAAAGTCAGAATGAAACATGTCAATATTAAGCAGAGATAATGAGCTACAACCACTACAAAATTCATGCAAATACGACAGCTTTATTGTGTGAATAGCAAAATCATACTTGTATCCACACTATTTTGTATACATATACAAAAATCTGAGACTAAAACAAAACCATAAATCATCCAGAGGACGACGGTACACCCAGAGCAGTTGATTTGATGTTTCTTCCATCCAAATGTGTAATTTATATGTAAAATTATTTGGTGAATAATAACGTTATACTTTTACACTTATATACCATGTAGGTATACATATTTTCAAATCAAATACTTCAATGTTATGTAACATATTTACAGCTCACTTATGTCCAATTAAAAATGAAATACCAAACATTCAGTGTTCTTTACTTCTGTTTTTATTGGGGCGTTTCTTCTTCATCCTTTACGTTGATGTCTGCAACTAACAGTGCAGTGCACTACCTTATATTTTCTAAAAGTCTCAAAAATAAATCTCCTGTGATTTGCACTTACTGTATTGCGAAAAGTTGCACCCAGTCACGAAATGTGATGGAAGTAAAGCATAAATATTTGATGTGGAATTCATGTACTATTTTATCTCTAGATCGACTTTTCCCTTCAACAGATCCTTTATTTCACACAATTTGTTTCGTCCACTATTTTTATGTAAAATTACAACGGGGCATAACCACTCTCGTAATGTTAATATTTAACTACAGTTCTAGTACAGAGAGGGTTAGATTGAGTTATCTGTCTCTCTTCCATTGTTGTCCAAGTTTCACTGTTTTATAATGACTATCCTGAAATTTTGAAACAGCACACATAGTTTTATTACAATGGAGGGTGAATCACATTTATACATATTAACGCTCCATTTGAGCATTAGAGTTTCTAATACCTTCCATTGCTAACCACGACCGTGACCAGATTTCTTGGGACGAGTTTTCCTTAAGGTATAGGTAGTGTGCAACTCTTAATTCCATATCAGGGTCTTGTCACAATAATCTGCGAAGTAGTAGCGAGGGCTCTCTAAATTTTCACATGAAAATTCAAACAAATGGAAGGATAGCATCTTCAAAGACGAGTGAATAAAAATAAGTGAAGTCACACAGTCACGAAGGCACCCTTTCGTAAAACGAAGAGTTCGGGAAAGGAAGCAATTGCATTAGAAATCAGAATAATTGTATTGCATCGGAGAGTAATTTGACATACAAAATGGTTCCGAAGAAGCCCAAGAAGAAGTTAGGAAGGAAGGTAGCAGCAGCAGCTTTGGCAGTTAAGAGAGCAGAGCCCAAGAAAGTGGTAAATCCACCCTTTGAAAATCGACCAAGATATTTGGGAATTGGTCAGGATATCCAGCCTCAGAGGGACTTGAGCAGGTTTGTGAAATGGCCAAACTTTATTAGAATTCAACGCCAGAAGGCAGTACTTCAGAAGAGACTGTCCACATCAACTATTGACAATCAGACAGCCTAGGTACTTTTCAAGATTTTGGAGAAATACAGACCAGAATCAAGTTTCGCAAAGAAGGCGAGACTTCGTGCCAGTGCAAAAGCTAAAGTATCAAAGAAACCTGAGGCACCTGCCAAAAGGCCTAATTTTTTGCACCAGGGTGCTAATACTGTAACCAAACTTGTAGAACAAAAGAAGGCCCAACTAGTTGTCATCGCACATGATGTTGATGCTATTGAGATTGTGCTGTTCTTACCAGCACTGTGCCGAAAAATGGGCGTTTCACACTGCATAGTGAAAGGAACGGTGCGACTTGGAACTCTTGTTCGCCGCAAAACATGCACTACAATTGCTCTGACTCAGGTTGATACTGGAGATCGTGCTAATCTATCTAAATTGGTAGAATCCGTTAAGACCAATTTAAATGATCGCTTTGAAGAAATCAAGCGAAATTGGGTTGGTGGTATGCTTGGCTCCAAATCAGCAGACAGAATTACAAAGATTGAGAAAGCCAAGACAAGAGAACTTGCCCAGAAACAAGGATAAGTTTATTGGTGGTTTTGTACAGAAAACGTATAAATAAATATCTGAAATTAAAAAAGGCATAAATTGCACTTACAGCACTTATACCGCTAAATCTTCACAGCATGATGGTGAATATGAACCACTAACTTTCAAATATCATCTGTGTTCCAGGTGTTCGAATGAATGAATGAATGAATGAACGAACGTATGAACGAACGAATGAATGAACGAATGAACGAACGAATGACAAATACATGGGATGCCTCACACCTCAAATCTGAGCATAGCGTTTACGCTTAATATCTCCAGAAATTACGGATGAGGTGAAGAATCGCAGGTTATAGGCCACAGGTAGACCGACCGAGACGTGCAGAGATCCGACCTGCTAGCTCAAGGTGTTCACAACCACAGATATGCTTTGTTAATAAGAAAGATCTTCAATATTCGGAACGGTGATGTATTATTTAGAAAGAACTTTACTAATTGGTGAATGTAGCTCCTAAAACTCCAGTAGCAATTGACTGAAGAATCCACTTAAAAAGCAACCGGTTATCTTTATTAAAAGGTGTGAAGCGTTTTTCCCTTAGTCTGCAGGTACCCTGGAGACATTGACTTTATGTACAATATGCTGTACGATCGTTACAGCTCATATCTCTTAAAATATTTACGAAGGGAAAGTCGTAAATTAATCAAACGTCACTGACATTTCCATATTTTGTATTAGAAAAGCTATACTGCCTTAATAGTGCTGAATTTGTATTTACGTACCTTGCCCAATATTCTCCAATTTTATTATTGCCTTTGTATATTTGAGTTATTATAATGCATAAATGATCCCCATTGTTTCTAATGACGCCACAGACAGGTTTCTCTTCTATGGATTCTTTTAGACAAAGAGGTTAGTTAAAAGAGTGATGTCTTTTGGCACCGTGAATTCTTTGTTTCGGCCGGCTTGTTACAAGGATTAATGGGTAAAGGAAACCTCAAGACAGCTCTTGGTTGCAAGAGAAGTGGCTTTTCACTCCATGTGTTGAAAATTCATGCGTTGGCCGTATCCCCTTTTTATATCGTCCTTTATTTAGCAGTTAGATAATGATAACCGGGTGTTTCTGCTTCACTGACCATCTCCGGGGCCTTATGAAAACGATACCTTCCGCAGTTGTATTCAGCGGCCTCCTGGTGTTGCAACTTTGTGGCTCAATGTAGTTATTACTGTTGTGTGAGAAATAGAGGAATGAACCTTTTGAGAACGAACATTCCGGAAAACATCTACATACATTACTCAGGTTAAACAATATGAAGTGAGGGATTGAATGAGAGTGTGTTTGGAATTTAAGAGCCCGTCCACAGCTAGATCATTTAGCCCCGTAAACAATATGAAGCAATAAAATATACTTTCTCTAAGACCTTCATTTTATTTCAAGTCAGAGGATTTCAAATGAAGATGTACTTGATGGAGAAAACTTTGTAAATAAGCACATCGGATTTTTAAGCTTGTATGTGCATTAACTATTGATTTTATTTCGGCATGGTCTTTAAAACCTTTTAAATTAATTAATTAATTTAGTTAAAAGGTGACACACCTCAGTTGAACATGATTGCAAATGTTATTTTCCTTGGGTTATAAAGGAGGCTTTTGATTCATATGATTTTTTTCTTGATCCGCGCCCCTTCAAGGGAACCACATATAAAAGTGCACATATTTCAACATATGAGCTCAGTGCGCGGTCCAGTGAGAAAATAAAAGTCTCCAAAGATGGTCGGTTTGCAAGGTGGTACACAGTCTTACGTAAAGTTATATACGACTATGCACTGTTTTGTATAATAGAGGGTATAAATATGGGTGAGAATGATATTAATACAACTTATCCACATATGAATGCTATAAACGTTTCAAAACACAAACATCCTTTCATTTACTACTCTTAAAAGCTACATATTTAGTAGTAGTTGAAGTTCATGCATTGCCGAAACCAAATTCTTGGGGCCATAGATAGTTTTATAGGCGCTAAATTAACGTTAAAATATAGTATCTTTGTCATAATATATGAATAATAATTAATAAAATATGCTTTTATTTTGAGTTGCCTATTCCGTTCACAATGTGTTACAACGGTACAAATTTTAGTATGAGAACAATCATGGGATAATTTGCAAACCAAACGCCTTTCATGATCTCGTTTTAAATTTGTTCCACAAAGCCAAAGGATTAAATTATTTGAGTTCTCAGATTGCACAAAATTCATTGCAAATGAGACATTTAAATTTTAAACCACGAATGAAGACATTTGTAAAAATAACATGATTATAGCACTTAAGCGAAAACGGAAAATCTGACTTGTCTCATACTTTACTTGGGACATAATTCATAACAGTAGTCCACTATATTTTCTCCAACAATGTTAATTAGTTGTTTATCCACAAACGCCCTATATAAGTTAAGGTGGAAGCAACGGCACAGAACAGTTGAAAATCCGTGAATCAGATCCCTAATAGGGCATTGCATTTTCCATCCGCTTCTTCTTTGTCTGCCTTAGCCCACTAATAACATGTGTGGAAAAACCAAAGAACTGTTATATTCAAATATGTCAACGCCTTTTAGTGATTTTCATTCAGTTTTACAGCATATTCTTTACATACTAATTAAGGATTTGCACTCTTAAAGGTTTCAAAATACTGAGGAATAGAAAAAATGAATTGCTTAAATTTTTATAACCAATATTCTTAATTTCTGGTAATTACACGCTTAGGCTACTTTCCAAACTAAATGATTATCTACTTCTTGTGATAAAATAATTATTTTAGTTTTAAGAACACACATAACAGCATTATTTCTGCAAGTTAATATTTGCTGAAACTGGAACTTTTTATGCAATAGAGTACATAAATAATTATATAGCAAAATTATTTTTGATCGTTTATTGCGCGTGTACTTATTATATGTATAATGGCAGTCTACCGCCAGTTTTTGCTGAAGCATCGCAAGGGAAAACCTTTACAAAGCGGCAAAAAAAGAATTGTGTTGCATGTGTTTAATGCACTCACACAAAGGAATCCGTCTTTGTCAGTGAGAGAAGTCGAACAACTGTGCTCTGAACTTACATGTGTGTTAGATGCGTAGGAACATCGCGACATGAAATTGAGACAACAGGAAAACTTACCACTCCAGGGGCGATATTGCTGTGTGGCGAAGACGTTATTTAAGGGTAATCAGACTGTACCAGGATGCAAATAGCAAAATATACTACCGTGACGAGACTTGGGTGAATGAAGGACACACGAAAAGTATGGCGTGACACGAATTTTAAGACTGAAAGACAAGCATTTTTGTAAGGTATATGTGCTGGTTTAAAAAATCCCAGTGGAAAAGGACGAAGGCCTTTCATTATAAACTTGTTTCAGTTTCATTGCTCATTCACAGTTTCAACTTCCTCAGTTTCATTATAAATTTCATTATTTTTGCATGCCTTCATATTCTTATTTGTATGATTTTATCTATCTTCCTGGCAATTATTATGACGTTTACTGCAGTTGTAAATGTGACGGGAAGGCACCTATGGCCTATGGCGCGAAAGCATTAGCCAATTAGGATGAGGGGGAAGGTACGGAGTGATACATGTCAGCGGGGCAAGGTTATATGAAACAGAGATTAGTGAAGCATGGTCTTTCAAATGTATAGAGATGCAAGGTCAAGGTGTAGTATAACGCGACTGTTTTGTTTCCTCTGGCAGTGTGGTGGTTGTCATGGCCAGACTATACCTGCCTGCAGTTGTTTACATCCGCGTCTATACATGTAGAAAAATGCACACACCTCCGGCCTTTAATAATCAGTAAGCCACTGACATAGATGTTTAAAGCTAAGGCTACTGTGTTACATAGTTACCTAATGTAAACGCCGTTTAAAGATTTTTAATTTTTCTTGTGGTAAACAAGCTAATTCAGAAAGTGTACAACTTATGTTATAGCTTTTATGAAGACACAATGCTCCCAAATTTCGTTCTCCCATGCTTCCGTATAAATATCCATGAAGTGCGATGAGCTGAAAATGGCGTTTTATGTCTTTGAGCTTAATCCAGTTCACAGACATAGGGTATTAAGATTTTTTGTTAATAACAGAAAATTGGAATGTACGTAAAATCCCATCGGCATTGCATTTTATCTTCACATGTTTGAAATCCAGTTGGCATAATTTCACTCGACCAAACTTCAGCGGAAATTACAGGAGCCTTCAAGTAAGCAGCGGCAACAAGAAACCGGTTGTCAGGATCAGAATGCACTTTGCACGCAAAGGTAGAAATGTTGTTATATCAAAAACTTTACACCGTGTTATCTTTTTTTTCCATCGAAAAATATCTGTGAAACACTCTACTCTCTACTCTGGTATTCTTGTCCCAATTGAAAGTTGCATTTTGTATTTCTAGTTATTTTATTTGCAAGTGGAAATTACAATGCAAGGTGTTTGTTGTCTGGTGGAACCCACTGAAAGAAATAGACGTAATATATTTCACTTATTAGTCTATCTGGATTTTGTTTAATTTAAATTTGATATAGAACTTTTGGTATTTTAATTGCTTCAAGACGAGCACGAAAATAACCGTTTCGTTTTCACAGAAAGAATGCAAATTTATGCAAAAACGGAGTTAGTACAGCTCTTTCTGCATTTCTTGAACGTCAATTAGGACACTACTACAATCGCTTAACATTTTCTTAATTTTGTGTAATGCCACGGATTATTGCGTTGGAGAAAAATAAATAAAACTAGGTATATTAACCTATTTTAAACGGCTGTGATTTTCTCCAAAAAAGCCAAAGAAAATTGTCTTCTTCCCATTTTTTGCATATATTATAGGTTTCTGTTGTGCAGAAATCCTGTTATAACTGCAAATTAGAAGGCAGTGATATGAGTGACTTATTTCATCAGGAATATTTCAGAATATAACTTCAATATTTTTACACCTATTCGTTATACATTCTTCATAACGAACATTTGAAGTTGTTTGAACGTACTTCATATTTCTCATATTAAGATTCTAATATAAGCAAAAATTTAGATATACACAGAACTTTAGCAATTTTTATCAGTCGCTAGAATAAAACCGCTTTCAAAAACGGGGAAATTATCACTGTATATCCAGAGGAAATGTCGTAACCATTTATGTATTAGCTCCAAAGGAAATGTATCATAAACTTCTAAAGGTAATCTGACTTAAATACAGTCCCGGGTTCGAATTTCGTTAGGGTGAGTTATCTGGATAAAGTTTTCTACGGGTTTTTTCCCTTATCCTGAAAGATGAATGTCCGGTCACTCTCAACTCTATTACCCGAGGGGAAGCCGGCCACATCAACAACCACACCTTCCATACCAACCACACCTTCCATACCAACATCCTCGCAGCCAAATTTACTTCCACCGTACACAACAAAACCTCACATATGCCAAAGTCTTCACTCAACAACCAGACCCCCAGCTTCTCCAAAGCGTCAACACCGCACTTCAAGCCCCACACGCCAGCACAGAGACAGCCACGGAACTGCTCCAGACCTTCAGTACCACACTTCAGGGTATGCAGACAGCATTCAGGGAGCTGACTGCGCGGGTGGCAACATGGGAGGCAGCCTTTCTTCGTACATTGGACGAAGTGAAGGAGGTCGCCCAGGCTTCACTGCGCGGGACCCAGGAGACTGCCGGCACTTCAGACGCGCTAGATTACTGCAAGGCCAAACTGGAAGGGATTGTCGTATATGTCAATGACACACGCCTCTTCACGCCGTCGAAGCTCGAGGGGGCTCTCCGTGCACATCAGAACTTCATTTCTGATAGCATACGAGACTTCGCGAGAGCGTTGGTGCCCTTGCAAGTCGCCCCACCGCCACACTTCCAGCCTCGCAGAAACAACCGCGCCCGAGGGACGCCACCACCTGACCTGCCTCGTCGGTACCCTTTAGGCATCACAAATCATCAAGAAAACAGCCACAATGACTATTGAGTAAGCAGTCACCGCTGCTCAACAAAATTCACCACAGCACCAGGATCCATTGGATCATGGCTGCCACCTTTTCACCACAGCGGACATACCGCAACATTTGAATTATTGCCCACGAACAGCCGGGTTGCTTCGGCGGTACCGGCCAACAACTTCACTATTGCTAATACCTTTATTCCCGTTCCCCCCCCCCAAAAAAAGCTCTCAACTCTATGGACCCTGAGCTCATTTGAGGGTTATTTCACCCATTTCATTCATCTTCCGGTATGACTTAACGCTGGAAGGTGTTAATTAAGGACACCAATGATTGAAAATTTGAAATCCTGAACTAATAACGCTAGCTTTATAAGATTTATACCACGGTTGTAACATAGTGCATATATCATGCAGCCCAAATGTTATCAAATTAACTTTAGTAGTTTGGAAAATATGGTCAAATTTATTTATTTTTGGTTGCGTTACCTAAAAGTTCCCTTGCGACAAAATAACTTAAATTTTGGTCTAACATTTTAACAACAGGTTCCCAATACATCCGTTTTTTAATTTGTTCTAGGCTTCTGTGTTTCAATAACTTTAGGCTTCAGAAATTTTTAAAGCTATGAATATGGCTTTTTTGCCAAAAATTTGAAATTGTTTTATTCTGAAGTACAGAAAGTGCTCTTAAATGCAACTTACAATAAAACCCAGGGCAGTTTCTATTAACTGTGTCTTTATGAACGTGAGCAGCAAGATTCATTAGTCTAACATTAAAACTGCGACGCAAGGAGCATCTTAAATGATGAAAAATGCTTAAATTTTCAATAGCGAGAAAATAAGGATAAAGAATTAGAATTCATATCTAACACTAGCATTCACGTACTAGCATTCAAACTAGATTAGAGCTTTCAAAAATGGCTTTCGGATGCCATCTAAGCATTCTTTGCATTCAGGAAGGCATACACTATTTTATAGATTAAAAAGAGGAAAAGGTGATTTTTTTGAAAATGTTCATGAAATTTCAGTCAGATATGTCCTTAAGAAAAAGTTTACAATTCGGAATCAGATAAAACGCCAACAATAGTGTATAAACACATAGCACGGCCAATGTAATTACACATAGATGAATAATTTTGCATACAGAAAATAATTGTGGCAAATCAGTAACATAAATATGAAATCCTGATTTCAGTGAATGCGTCTCTCGGGGGAATGCAACGTAAGTTAACCAGTAAAAGAGATGCAAATATTAAAATAGATTATACGTGGAGGAGAATTAGTTTGGTTTGAACATCTGCGATATATAGGAAGTTACACGCTTAAAAACACAGACCAAAAGTTATAAAATGTCAGATGCAGAAAATGCTGAAAGGAGCAGTATTAGCAGAACAAAAGGCTAAACCATAAGTGCAATTACCATTTAGGATTCCTGTAGAAGGGTTGGCCAAAATAATAACTCTGTGCCTTCAGAGAATATGTAAATTTTTCTCCCGACGAAGGACGCTTTTCAATAACGAGGGCTTTTCAATAAAGAATGATCACATTTTTTTTTTTGACAACGTAGCTCTACTCATCCTCATAATTTTGATGGTACTTCTCAAAATAGTCTCTCCTGAATGCGATGCACTTGTCCCAGCGTTTCTGCCAGTCTTCAAAGACATGCTGGAAACTATTTTTTGAGAGATCCTTCAAAATCGTCTCCGGAGCCTTCACCACTGCTTCTGATGATTGATAATGCCTCCCACAAGGCCTTTCTTCAAATTAGGGAATATAAAAATGTCACATGGGGCTAAATCCGGACTATAGGGAGCGTGAGGGATGCACTTCACGTTGATTTTTGCAAGATATTCAACAACAACATTGGCAATATGCGGCCGCGCATTATCGTGGTGCAGCATCCAGCCTGCGTCATGGAAATGTGGTCTGTTGCGCCTGATATAGCCTTGCAATGGTTTCAGAACATCGCTATAGTATTCTACAGCTGCTGATGTGTGTGCAGGTACAACATGATGATAAACCATTCTACTTTCCCAGTAGAAGCAACCACTTTTGCTTTTTGGGAGTTGGTGATGAAGGTGATTTCCACACTGAGCTTTGCTGTTTGCTCTCAGGATCAAAATGATGTAGCCAAGTTTCATCAGCAGTGATTATGTTTGAAAGAAACTCCGAATCTTCCTCTAACATCAACTTTAACTGCATGTTACCTCCATTGCAGCGGTAGGCGATACTGAACATGTCTGAACTTGCCTGGTTCTCACAGACGGGAACCAGGAGTACCAACAATGAAACTACTATGCGTTGTTTGTTTCACATTAAGCTAATAGAATATAATACGTTTGAATTTTAGTGCGAAAATTTATGACCGTAAAAAAATTATGATCATTCTTTATTGAACAGTCCTCGTAAGTTCGCCACAGCTTAAGCATAGTAATAACCCAAGTGTTGCGGAGGAGTCAATGTATGATATACTTTGTACATGCGTACGCAGCTATCCGCCCTTCTTTCCATAGCACGTAACAACTATTTTATCGGAAATAATTATTTCTTCCACACTAGCCGGGTGTAGGCTGAGGTTTGCATAGGTAAAGCCAGACTGAAAACTCCTAGTGGTTTACCGGGAAACACACGAATCAGCTGGAGTATTTAATATCATGTCGGCATTTTGGCGATAATAGCTCAGTGGCTTAGAGCACCGGACGGAGATCCGTGCTTCAAATCCCGGCTATGGCACTGAATTTTTCAGTCTTGCTCTACTCATCCAAACAATTTTATTGTTAGGAATACCTCCATTGCTGTAGTCATATGTGACATAGATCTACGACTTCATACAAAAGTCATTTAGTCGATTCCTTTCTGTAGGATTGGTTCAATTGTGGACTATCCCAGAAAACACATGCTTGTCTGGAGAAAGAAAACATGTTTTCTTTACAAACACAGAAGCCATACAGCACCTCGCAGATATACCTGAAATACAAATTCTCTCTTTACCTTGCGGGATGTCTCATAATGCCAGACAGAAGTCTGTATTTTTTGTTAAAACACACAGACACGTGTATTAACTTGAGTTCCTGTGTTGGATTACTTCGGAAGCTACATTAACATAGAAGCAGGTGTTGAGTTTCCGAAGGTGCCTGCCTGCTTACCTGTTGGGAAGTTGGTAGACTTGTCCCATGTGACTCTCGCCAAGTAATTTATTTCTCGGAAGCCTGTTTCGTGCATGATATTATTCTTGCAGTGTACGTTGCATCACGAATTCGACCGCGTCTAGGAATAACAAACGCTACGCGACTCCGTAGCTGAAAGATGGTGTTCTAGGTGTGCTTATACGAGTAGCATCAACGAATCAAAGATATATGTTAATGAGTCTCTAGATTTGAATGATTTATTATTGCATATACCTGGAACAGCCCAATGTTGTAAATATGTTTCATTAAGAGGTGTTTCTAAGCACTAATAGCAGAACGAAAGGAAATACAGTAAACTGTCTCTAAAACGGAACGCGATCGTACCGGCATTTATTTTCCGTTTACACAGGTTTCCGTCTTACAGAGGATTGTATTTGAATTCAAAATATTACAGAAGCTATAGCAGCAATATTTACAGTGAAGGAATAAAATATAATGAAGTGTAAATAATAATAGACTGATATGTATTACGTACCATATTTTCAACTTGCATACAATAATTGTAGTTTAGCACCTAGTTTCTCCGTCTGTTTTAATTTTCCAATTCCAATCTGCAACTGATTGCATATCATCATTTGCTTCACCACACACAGTATTCAAAATGTTATGGCGATGTTTAAAACTCTCGAGGCATCCACTGGAAGCTCTGAGATTGTCTTTGTCTAATTTTCTTGCTGTCTCTAAAGCTTGAGTCTGAAGTAATGGTCCAGATATAGGAATTCCTGTAACGCGCGCGCTAGCAAAACGTCGAACACAGCACGATTTAGATCGGTATACTCTGTAGATTCTGTGATGCATTTCACATGCCCTGCTGTACCCTTTAACCACTCAGTTAAAATTGTGTATTTTTTTCAAAATCTTATATATCTGAATTTTTCTGTCTTTAAACAACATTTAATTCTTTAGTTGGGAGCTTGTTTTTTTTTCGAGTTTTTAAACAACCTTAATTTTTTCCTCCAGTGATAATGTTATGTTTAGAACTCATGAAACTTATGTTTGGAATTTGTGTGCACACAGGCCATGTTTTTAACATCACAAAATTCGATAGCTTTCTTCCACTCGTACTTGATCGCTTGTAACAACGACACTGAGAATGAAAACATTGCAAAACGGTTGTGTATTCGAATAGATTAGAGAGAGGTAATGGTGTGTTTTACCTTTTCCTCGAAGGCTTACAGTTTATGACTTTATTGGTTCATTAAACCTCGTTGCAAGTACAGTTGCCCTCAAAATTACTGTACCTTTTAAAATACTTACGTTGAAACACGTTACACATAAATGAATCCGTTTTTATCAGGTTATTTACGCAAATGATTCCCGAAAAGAATTTCTGTTTCCACGTTAGACAGTTTTCTGGCTTAAAATATAATTAGAACAGAAATTGCTCCATTCCGAAATTTAGTTTTCGTTTCTCCAGGTTTCCGGCATATACGAGGTTCGTTTAGGCAGATTTTAGTGTGCCTTTAAACTTATTTTATTAGACTACAGCAGTGGCCACCATCTCAATGCACAGTGTGCACAGTAGGTCGTGCAAGTTTACTCGTTGTATGGCGGAATAGTCTACCGTGCACTCCGTAGCCTTCAGAGCAGTGGCGGAATGCCGATCTTGCAATTTAAATGCACAATTGACGTACAACAATAATAATCGAATGGTAATATGAAGGATATAAATTTTATATAATGTTTTAATGGTTTCTTTCATTATCATTCAACTATGTACCTTTATTTTAATAAAAAACAAATGAACAATAAATTGATAGTTTACACAAAATAAAAATAATCGACAATCTGCTTACAATACAGCAGTATTAAATAACAGCTCGAAGAAAAGCAATAAGCACAACATATTACTCAGAACTGGAACCTAGTTTTCTAGATTTTTGTTGTCTCTTTTGACATACTAGTTTTTCAAAATTAAGTATCAATGTCTGTGCAGCAGCTAGTCTAAGTTGACATTTTAAGTTCTGATCCGACAATAGAATTCTGCATGCAGCGGTTTTTGTTTAATTTCATTAACGAAAACAAATTGTTCGCATGTGTGTGTGCGCGCGCGTGTGTGTGTGTGTGCGTGCGTGCGTGCGTGCGTGCGTGTGTGTGTGTGTGTGGATCCGAACGTACTCAGAAAACGAGCGCTATTTCTATATAGTCGAGGATATATATATATATTTCCTGGAAAATGTGAATAGAAATCACTCAAACTAATTCTAGTTTGGATTGCATTGCAAGTCGATAAGTTTAAGTTGCAAATCAGATGGAACATTATCAACATCTGTAGAATAAGGCTAAGCAAATATTTGTAAAATTGGCTCTAATTGCACCACGTCTTGAAACCTTTTCTGAAATTCTTGGTTCAACTCTCTTAATATTTGAACATATTCTTACAAGTCCATGACCTGAACAAACTGCTGAACTGTTGAGAGCTTTGGGAAATGTACCAAGTTCTTTGAGGTTAACTGCCTCTCCCATAAGGATAGTTTCATTTTGAATGCTCTGACACTATCACTTTCTATGAAAAAGAGACACTTTCCCCATGAAGGCATATATGTAGGAGTAGATGTCTTACGTGTGACATTGCATTCTCCAACAGACATTATGTTTACGTAAACAAAGCGCAAGAGACGAGACAACACTGCTGTCTCTCACTGAAGTCGCACGGCACTCGTGGCAGTGCACAGTGCTACGTCATTTGCTCTAGCACAAAATCGATCAACTTGGTGACCGCTGGACTACAGGTAGGGATGTCACAGGTAAGAAACTACGCTCCCGTGCAATCACTCATAGTATTTTGGTGTTTGAAGACACAACTCGACCATTTTTGACTGCCTATCAGCGGCCCTTGTCCTCTTGTCCATGTTCTCTCTAGCTAAAATGGTTTGAGCGTTGATAACTTGAAGTCCATTACTAATAAATTTTATGCCCATTGGTTAATAATGTGCGTATTCAGTTTAAAAGAAATTCTGAGAAGCGTAACACTCTGCAGTATGGTTTGATTTTTCACCGAGAGGTAATATTTTCTGACAAAACAAAAACTTATGTTTAACACAAATACCAAGTATCTGGCTCTATACCACTACGTATGCCATTATTCTCCACAGTAGGGTGACCAATTCTATTTAAAGTAAAAGCTACTGATGAGTATCATAAGCACATTAGTAAAGTAACCAAAGTAACAATTGTTGCAGAGATGTTGCCAGGATATCAGTGAAATGTGTAGCGTTTAACGCCCGCTTTTAATACACACGGCACCGCAGGCGATGACACTGATGATACATGAGATGAAGATGGAGTACCAGTGGAATGAGATGGCGCGGGAAACCGAAGATCTCGGAGAAAACGCGCCCCAGCGCCGTGTTGTCCACCACAAATCTCACTTTACGGTCGCCTGGAATCGAACCCGGGCCGCCTTGGTGAGAGCCAAGCGGTCTAACCACTGAGCCACGGCGCGGCCCCAGGATATCAGGTTTTTAGACAGCAAATGTTTCTTTCTAATCCGTGTATTTCTTTCGATAACACAACCAAATGGCTTTATATATTTAAAGCTAACTCTCCATAATTTGTTCCAAACTTAATTTTATTATTGTAGATAATCGGTATGTTTAAAATAGAAAAAAACGAACGTTTTTTTTTAATTTTACATCATAATTTGCTGTATATACATCTTAAGTTACATTAAAAACTAAGGAATCTTCCATATTACATTCGTTTTCATTTAAGTTTCTATGTAAATTAACTATGCTAATCAAAATACACCATCTTTTTTCAAAGTATTTGGTACTGTTAATATTAAATATCGATTCATGGATATTTAGACTACTGTGTAGATCACGTAATGCTGAGTTGTTACAGATATCACCGATAGCATATTGCAGTTCCCTTTTCTGATTCATGTATCCCGCTGCAGCCGTGGCTGAGTGGTTAGACCGCTTGGCTCTCATCAAGGCTGCCCGAGTTTGATCCCAGGCGACCGCAAAGTGAGATTTGTGGTGGACAACATTACGCTGGGGCAGATTTTCTCCGGTTCCTCCGGTTTACCCCGCCAACATTCCACTAATCGCCCCATCACCATGTTTCCAATCATTCATCTCGCCCTACTACAATCATCCACTTCTCTCTCCTTCACACCAAGCATTGGGCTGATCAACCATCCTGGTTCTCCATCAGATCCAAAGCTTCGGTTCCTCAGACCCTACCTTAAGCGATAGAGGAAGAGAGAATTCTCTTAACATATCTGTAAATGGTACTAGTAGGGATAAGGTAAAGAAGAAATATCCGCCACTCAGAGGCGTTGAGCATGATGGTGGTAGGAGTAAGTTGGATATCCAAGGTTCGATTTCATTGTGTGTGTATCTTTTTTTCCCCCAAATCTAAAACCGCATTGTAAACTTAGTCTATAGACTGTAAGGTGGTATTCAGCAAACAGTATATATACATATATACACATATATATTGACTGGTTTGTATACACTTAACTGCGGTCTCAGCCTCCAACCGTATGTATTTATTATACGAAGAAACCATCAACGAAACACATTCATTTTCTTCCTGATTATAAATATCGTATTTAATATAATCTAACAAACGTTGCACTTATGCAATATAAAAGCTTAATTACTTTTAAGCATTGCTAAGTGTGATCCATATAATTCTGAACCATTTAAATGGCCCATAACCTTTGAAGCAATCATAGGACACACGTGCAACTTTGGAAGAATATAATACACAATTTGGAAATTACATTACACTATTTGCATCTCAGAGAAAATGTTGGAAGTATCCTCTACTAACATCTATACATGTTTACACCTCGTCTCACCATAGTCTCTGACGTTTTACGGAGATGACATCGAATTGAGAGAAGGTTATTTCCAACAAGATGGAGCAACGTGGCATACATCTAATAGCACCATTGAACTGGTAGCCAGTTTCTTTGATAATCAAATAATCGCAAAAGGTTTGTGGCCTCACAGATCCCCTGACCTAACCTCGCAGGATTTTTTCTAGTGGGGGTATCTAAAAATAGAATATGCAAGAATAGATCACGGACAATTGATGTTCTCAAGGAATTCATTCAAACCGAAATAAGTAACATTGGCGAGAATACTCTCCGTAAAACTTCAGAGAATATGGTGAGACGAGTGCAAACATTTATAGATGCTGGTGGAGGACACCTCTAACATTTTCTCTGAGATGTAAATAGTGTAATGTAATCTACCAGTTGTGTATTATATTCTTCCCAAAGCTGCACGTGTGTCCTATTATTGGTTCACTGTAAATTTTAATATATAAAAGAACATTTTACTGTGTATATGGGTTTCACTACCTCTATGGTAACATGAATGACAAACTATGATCTTATATTGTGTGTTAATGTCAAATTATTCTATATTCGAAATTACTGCTACAGATGGTGACCTTTAACAAAATATATTACATTTCCTGCAAATGTTACTTTCAGAATTTAAGGTTTGCTCAATTGAATTTTGCTATCTTCTTTAAGATTTTTACCGTACACATTTTATTTACTTAAACCTGTGAATCTAGAAAATCGACTACAGAACCCCAATATGGACATAGCAGGCGAATATCATGAAATAATTTTATATATCGAAATATATACATCTATTGCATTGATTTATAGGCTTAATACTAATGGTTTGATCCAGAGTACAGCGAAAATTCACAAATCATATTAACAAGCGTTTCTTTCTCATACTCTCCCAGGTCGTTTGTCAAAGTCAGTACCTTCCGCTTCAGAGGTCCCTGGGAGAGATGGGATTAAAGCGGACAGTTCGTTAGATTAAGGCAAAGCATGGGAAAGAAGAATTCGCAAAACAATCTCTTGCTAGAAAAGAAACGTGGATTCCAAACTCTTTTCGCTCCTGCATAGAATTCAAATAATTTTAAGCCGCTTTGTGCTTCACACAAGTTTCTCAACACGCAATCCAGAGAAACGAGAATGGTGTATCTGATGCTGTATTTTTACTTTGTCGTTTACCCAAAGTTAGTAAAGATTCTCTATTTAACCCGAAAGTATTTCATTGCAAATACACTACGGCCGCGCCGTAGCCGAGTGGTAAGGCCATTCGGCTCTCGCCAAAGCGGCCCGGGTTCCATTCCAGGTGACCGCATGTGAGATTGGTGATGGCCAAAGCAGCGTAGGGGCAGGTTTCCTCCGGGTACTTCAGTTTCCCCCGCCATCTTATTCCACCGGTGCTCCTTTTTTTCATGTATCATTAATGTCACTGCCTGCGTACCCGCATGTAGTATGTAGAAGCGGCCGTTAAACAGTACCAAAAAATTTCAAATACACGTTGTCAAGTCCTGTAAAAAGGTATATAAAATTTCACATGGGTGCACAAGTATAATAACGATTGTGCATGTAACTGTAAACTCAAATTTGGAAAATTAGCACAGTTAAAATTAAACTAAGCAATGATAGGGTTTTCATGGAATTTCCCAACTAAAAAGGAAGAGGAAAAGAAATGGAATATGTTTCGTTATACATATAGTTTCTTTTTAGTTTTATTAGTAACATTTTCAGATAGTTAAGTGGAAAGTATATAAATACAACACAACTTTTCTACAAAGACTCTGTTTTCCTTCCACACTTTTCTATGTTTCTCTAAGAAGAAATATAGTCGTAATCAAAATATGCATTTCTGCCAAAGAAAAATCTAACAATTTTTAATTTCGGAGGTATTCATTGTTGTGCATTTAATATAAGCCGAACTTGGTAACAGCAATGGCAGTTTAGCTATACTTCACTCAGAAAATGGTTGAAGCAGAGTTGAGATGTTTACTACACATTAAAACAGTGGCCACCAACTGAATACGGCATGACGTCAGAAAATCAGTCGTCCTTCTTGGAACTCTGTAAAAGAACATCCGAACTATAGGGAAAATGTGGCAGGGGAAAAGCAAAGTAGCTCTTATTGAAGAACTGAGGGCAAGGGAAATATATGTTACATTTTATACCTACGAGATTGTAACACACAAAGCCGGCCCTTCTCTACCCTCTCCTTCCAAAACCTCTACCCACAAATCCAATGGCGATCCCTGTGGCCGCGCTCGCTAAGTGCCTAGCTTTGGCGTCGTGGCGTAGGGATTGCTGGTTCAAGTCCAGCCTACGTGCGGAAAACAAGCATAAAACAGGAATGTACGGAAACATTAAAGAGCAGATATTGAATCTAAAATGACGTACATAATTCTCATGTCAGCGTAACTTGGTTGCATCATTTTATTATTATTATTATTATTATTATTATTATTATTATTATTATTATTATTATTATTATTATTATTATTATTATTATTATTATTATTATTATCATCATCATCATCATCATCATCATCATCATCATCATCATCATCATCATCATCATCATCATCATCATCATCATCATCATCATCATCATCATCATCATCATCATCATCATCATCATCATCATCATCATCATCATCATCATCATCATCATCATCATCATCATCATCATCATCATCATCATCATCATCATCATCATCATCATCATCATCATCATCATCATCATCATCATCATCATCATCATTATCATTATCATCATCATCATTATCATTATCATCATCATCATCATCATCATCATGATCATGATCATCATCATCATCATGATCATCATCATCCTCATCATCATTATTATTGTTGTTGTTGTTGTTGTGGAATTGCCTCAACATCGATAAGCTCCGAGGTCGTCAAAGCACGTATTCCTGATTGAGAGATCTGCTGTTCAAGTCCCGTAAGGGCCCTTCTACCTGGCTGAGACTTTTCACAGGTTTTCCTAACTCATAACTGTATATGCCAGGGAGATATTCTTACCTTAGTCTTGCTTCCCGAATTTCCTTTCTGTTATTTATTTATTTTTTTATGAATCATCATTTTTTCACTAGCTATAATGAAGTATGCCATAAGAGTGGATGTTAAAAATTGTATTTTACTGAATTGGATTGTTCGGAGGGGATTCAAGACCTCGACCAGATTGATCTTTTGTAGCTATGCCCCAAGTGGAGCAACTCTGGGAGAGAGGATGAGGTGAGAGGAGATAGAGGGCGCCTTATTCCAAGGAGTCACTGCATCACAGAGGGCGAGGTTTCTACAATTTACCAGATAGAAGCTCCCCGGCTGCGGGTTTAGGACAATCGGCATCACACCTACCGTGGCCCCGAAACTATCACGAGGCCGGTTCGGAGTCCATAGGCCGCCTCCCCAGAGCAGAGTACTCCAGGAAGTCTTGCACAAACAGCATCCCGCCTGCCACGTTTCTGAGTCAGCCCACTAGGCCGGATCGGCGTCCGATGTCCGTCCAGCCCGAGGGTAAAGCGTTTTTCTCAGAGCACGTCATCCCGCCATACACCGCCGAAACGCCTGCCGACACTTCTACCCTCTGTGATTCCTCTGACGTTACTAGAGGAACCTCGGGCCGAACATTCGAGCCCCTTCCTGATTGGGAGTTGTTTGGTTTGGGTTGGACTCGAGGGGGGCAGTGGTTCCCGATACCCGTGGGAGATCGGGTACCTCTTCGGACGGGGTTGAGGGAAGCCATTAATATTCCCGGGTACTAGCCAACATAGCTAGTAGAAGGTGTGCTAGATCACCAGGTGACCCCACCGTGGTCATATCGGTAGCCTTCCTATTTGCTAGTTGGCTCGCGTAAGTGGCGTATCCACTTCCATCCCGTCTTGAGTCCGTAGGACCAGATGGGGCGGTGCTTGTTAGTCTCTAGGTCTTGTCCTATGGAAAACCCCACGGAGGCCCCGGATGCCCTTTTGGGAAAGCTCGGTAACACCCTGGTCGAAGGAGGCCCGGGTTCTTGGTCCTACGGGTCCAGGACTAATGGGAGTAGAACCTCTGACATTAACATTAATATTATGTAATTAACCCACCTAGAATTCACCTGAGGACCCGAGAAAAATTCCAAAAAGCCTATGGGTCAGTTAGGTCGGCCACGGGGATCGAATCCAAGCCTTCCGGGTGAGGGTTGCAGACGAAACGACCTGGGTTATCCCGCTCGGTATCTTAAACATTACTAAAATAATGTTTCCACAAAATCAATGCTAATAGCAAAGCTTATTATACGATTCAGCAGACCTTACAACACTGTATCCCTACTTTATAGCGGCAAAAACTTTGAAAATTCGTTTCCATGTATTCTACACAAGAAGCTGCTTTGGGGGTGAACGATATAAGCAACACATTTCTCTTATTTCCTTCTATGTACGTGACTAATAATATTGAATTTGGTAAGTCTACCTCTCCTTATTTAAACCAGTGCAGATAAATATATTAACGCCAATGTATCACTCAATCTTAATTCCACACCGAACAGGTATGTCGTTGTTATTGGTTTATATGTTCTCAGAATCGAACTCAAGCCTGTATATAAAGATTACTACGTTCTAGGTGTCATCGACTGTTAGATAAGTATCGAAAACTTAGGAAAATAAGCTTACTGTTGCGATCTAATGGAATAGGCAACTTTTATACACACAGGTGTACATTTAATTTAAATTATATGTTAAAAGTTTAAATCTTTCAACCGCCTATTAAAATGTATTATATAATCTAAATAATTGATAGTGGCAGATATTTAACTTTTCTTTAATTTAGTATTTACTCAAGTTGTCATAATATATGTTGCTTTCTTGTTAACTTATTTTTGGTGATACGCTAACGTTAACGTCAGAGACAAATACTCCTTCGCAGCAACGGAGCTACAAAACATCTACTTTGGCCCTACTAATAGTAGCAGGGATTTGACCTATTGACTATATCATTAGATTAAGAGTTGCAACTTATTGGCTAAAGAATGAAGAATATGGAAATGTTTTTAAACTTATGGGGAAAAGATGCATTTCTAAGAAAGAAGTAAAAATTGTTTATACAAGAATGGCAAGAAGAGTGGGATAATACACACGTAGGAAGAAGAGTACATGATTTATTTCCGGACATTAAAGAAAGGCTAAAATTGGAACATATAAAACCAAGAAAAGGATTTTTTCACTTTGTTACAGGGCATGGCCCATATAATGCATATTTAAAAAGAATAGGTAAGAAGAACTCAGATTTATGTGAGATATGTAACTGTTTAGATTCGCCTGAACATGTTATTTTTGAGTGAAATAAATATAGTGAAGACGGTCGAAGGAAACTTCAAGGAAAATGTTTATGGAACACCTTAAGAGATGCAAAAGATTATGTAATTTTAGAAAATATGTCTCAGATAATATCCGCTAAGGCGTTAGAGACCTGCGAATAAATGACCCGCTACAAAAGACTTCAAGAAAGAAATGCAGGAACATTTCAATCTACGAGAAAAGTATATTACTTAAGAGATCGTCGGAGAGAAATAGGACCTAAAGACACTGAAGATACAGATAACCGGACTTGAAGACCTCATTTAAGACGCACAACCGATAAATAGAAGACGCCAATTATGGACATCACAAAGAAGACAGAAATACCATAGACAGAAGGAGAATACCAGGAGAGTGAAGGTATATATGGAGAGTATCAGAGCGGACAGATGCAACTGATTATGCAGAAGCGGATAGATCACTACCCGATGTCTGGAACTGACGAACCAGCTCCATCTACTGATGCCAGTCACTTTAGGAGATGGATATCAGTAGGAGGAAGCTTTGGATACCAGTTGCAGAAGAGGAAGTTTTTAAATTGTAGGAAACAGTCTGTCGTAGCTTGTTATAAGAATGAAAGCTGTAGTTGAAATGTCGATTTGATTTATATTGTTGGTGTAGAAGGAAAGTAGAAAAAAGAGTGTTTTAGATAGATTAGATCCATAGATTTTTAAGGTTACTGGAATCCAGTAATCTGTAGGTTTAGTTCGTTCGTTACTGTAGAAAGTAGATTGTATCTTGTAAAATTTGTAAATTGTTTTGTGAAATCTGATTTAGAAGTTAATAAAGTTAAAAATGAACTTTGCATAATAAGCCCTGGTATCGATTCCAGGAACCGGTCTCTTAGATATGCAAATTTTATTTTAATTTTAAATCCTTTATACGTTAATGTTTTACTCAACTTTGCGTATAGGTGTGTTTGTAGCTTAGAATAATGTATTACATTAAAGGTGTGTTTTAATAGCAGAAATACTGACATCTCCGTAGTTGATAATGACATACTAAATGCAAAGAACTTTGCCCAGTTCTGCCGTTTTCTTTAGGCAACCTCCTTGCGTAGTGTAGTGGCCTATGGCAGACTGCAATTACTTAGGCAACTTCTCTGCCTTGCCTGTGTTGCGTACAGCGAGGTATAAAGGGGCAGGTGTTCATTCCCGCCGAAGAGTGGGACGAATGGATCATTCCACGTGAAATTGGACGACAAAATACCTCGCATTCCTTGTTTCAAATGTAATTTCTTCTATAACAGATGGTACAGAACAAGGCATGTTCGCATCTAATATTAAACGGTTCTCACCATACGAAACGATAAATTTAACGTGATAATTGATTTTTTTTTACATTTAAAGCACTTATGTAGTTCCGGAAGCCTGTATTATAGAACATTGCACCAAATGGTATTTTGTGGATATTAGTCCTTATTTCCTTTAAGCATACAATAATTATCTTTACAATTTTACAATAAAACACACATACAGTTTTACTCATTACGTGTTTCATTATTGTGATAAAACTAAAATTTTAGATTAATAATAGTCCAAAGACTTTTGAAGGGAAGCCGGAGGAGCTGATAAAGTGACCGTGCTAAGCTCTTGTAGATATAATACAAAATATGAATAAATGCAGTGACGTACGAGGTATATGCACGATTTTCGTCAAGCACTCTGAAGCAGCACAAGAAAGGTGCTCTCATTCAGCAACCCCACCCAAGAGAATGCTAGCATGTCATATCTATTTCCGTGTTTGTCTGTGTTTCCGTGCATTAGCAACCAACTAGCAACTAGCTTGACCTTCAAACATACGAGGTCGCCCATGAATACGTGTTTCACTTAACTCAAACAAAAAAGGAGAAGCTTAAATCCGCTCCTTCCACCCCTGCGAAAGAATGACCTACTTATATGTGGTTATTGAGTTCCGGTGACGGAACTACGGCGTCATTCTTACGTAGAGGAAATGAAAGGTTGCACATGCATTCCCACATTCTGACTACTAGCATATCTCTCGTTGCCTTGGTCACTGGTGGGAGGAGGGAATAACATGTGTAGGAGAAGTGAGCACATGCTGCAGAGTTGAGCACCCTGTTGTAGACGAATTGGTATCAGTTACCACTACAATAAAATATATTTCCAGTTTGTTTCTTTTCCGGAACCTTGACAAATATACTAAATTATTTTTCTTAATTTGTATAGAGTCAGACTGAAAAATCCAAAGCCATGGCTTTTTCTTAATCCAAAAACATGTACAAGTGAAAACTACGATATTTCTTAAATTAAATACAAATAAGAAGAACATGTTTCAGTAACACTGTTGAAGTTTAAATAATTAAATTAAAGATGGAAAGAAGTAATTCGTTTCAAAGGTTTCAAAATTTTATAGCAGCTTGAATTTGGGTATTTTGGTATGGTATAATATATTCCAACAATCTTAATTGTAAAATTATGCTAATTTGAATTTGAACTTCTGCGCAGATAGAAAGAGTTACATTTGTTTTTAAAAATGCAAGGTCGAGTGTCCTATTTCGAACGATTTGAAGTGGAAGGTAGCGTATGCAACACGTTTTCATGGAAACTGAAAAACACAACGCAAATCAGATCTGAAACTGAATTTAGAACTAATTTTCTTCTATTTTACATTTTAGTAGTTACCACCATAAGAAATGTTTAAACTTTTACAACACTGTGAAACCCATCCTACTGTTGTATCTTTCAAGGATGTAGATCATTTTGAACTAGAGTAGAATTAAATTGAACTGAATAATTGTTGGAAAATACTTTAAATTTCTTAAAATAGAAAAATTGTGCACTTAATCATGTACTATATAAATATTTCAGTGTAATTTCTTTTATTATTTTGAAATATATGGAATTATAAATGTTTTGTATGGCATAAAAATAAACAGTAACAAGGTTCAAGTAGTATGCGTAAACATTTTGGTTAAAATATTTTAAAGTAAATCAAATATTAAACAATTCTTCCAAATCTTATATTTCTAGTGTATATACATCAAATATGTGCTTCTACTCTTTACTCCTTCATATTTGTATATTGGGAAACGGAATACAACGAATTTGTGGACCGAACACCTAAGAAAATTTGCACTGTTACAGTAGAAACATGGTCTTGCCACCGGAGAGTACATCTCGTATCATAGGAGGTTAATGGACATCCCGCATTGTTGAAATCGATATTCACAGGTTTTGTTTACAAAAACAGGTCAACTCGGCCTGAATGACAGCAGCTCATTTTATTTGAATGAGCGGTGGAAACGTTATTTATATTTATGCTTTTTCTTTCTCTTTTTACTCGATGCGACACGGGGGCCTATATCTTTTCTGTTTGAACCGCTGCAATGACATAACAGTTGTGATTTTTGTGCTCTGGGATTCATACAATTGTGTTAACTCGCAAGTTATGTGTATGTGGTTTCAAACACAATGTAAATTTGCTCGTCCTCCATTCCCCAAACCCTATCCTCGTTGTGATTTTAGGGGACATCAGCAGGGATAAACGATGGCGATGATGACCACCATGATGATAATGTATGGAAAGTTTGGGGCTCTGGATTGTAATTGATAGCAACTCTGTGCCAATCAAGCTGCATCACATGTTTGTAGAGCATTTGCCTGCTCCAACAAGGGTGGCGAGTCATGAAGCTGCTTTAATCAAGTCACTGGCATCGAATGTTGTTAAGTTTACTTTTTCATTCAGTATTTACTATAGTTCCAGACAATAGTGTTGCAGTTATTTGTATTCAGCAAACGTTTAAATCCGAAAGGAAACAGCAGACCAATTTTGTTTCCTTCCTCGAGACCCACTCACATACTGGGCGCCAGAAATTCCAGTGCCCGTATTGCTTGCTATAAATGGAAGGGAAATTTCTAAAATCCTTTCTTGGAGTAGCTGGTGAAAGAGCTTACTTCTTCAACTTAATACTCAGAAGAACATCCTGTGTTAAATTTTCAATTTAATAGATACTTGGAGTAAAGAATCAGAAGTCAATGTAAGGTCTGAAGTTACGCAATGCCTTTTAAATGAAATAAGCTTTTAAATAAGTTTGTGTTACAGAATATATTGTGACAGATATATTATTTTAGGGAGACCGCCACGGTAGCTCAATTGATAATAGTGTCGGTACCAAAGGTCCAATTTACATACCCCGTCATAACCTCACTTCTGGAACAAATTCTGCTTTCCAATCAGTGTACTTACAGATGCATGTTTTATCCTAGGATTCTTACCCTGAAACTAACTGACAAAGTAACTAAAAGCTTCAAATTTCAAATCCTAATTTGTAATCTTGATAAAAATGTGGTTATATGCAAATACACTGTGTTCATTTTTATCTGAGATTTTATCACGCAACATTTGACGTCATCAATAGCATCGCTGATGGAGCGAGTTTATATACGATTCCCCTAGCGGCTTGCTATCATATTTGACAGCAGATTTGAGGTCACTCCACCGGCAGGTAAATATACTATTTGAGAGATGTGTGATTCCCGCGTAATATAAAGTCGCGTAATTTCCAATGGTGTGTAGATACGATAACTGTTTTTTAAAAAACGATGTACTGCAATGCAATGCAAAGCTAATTATGCAGCCATAAAAGGATATCATTAAGAATATACGAAATGATAAGTCAATGAACACTTATTTCACAATGAACATCTGTTTTTCTGTTATAGTAGACATATACGCATATTGTAAACCTGTCACATTAAATATAAATATAAAAAGTTGATCTCAATTCTTATATGTCACCCACAATTTCCTCAATGTAACTTCATTACAAACCATAAAATTATCAGAACTTGTTTAGGAATGAAAAATAAATTAATGTTACAATATGTACAAATATTTTATCCAAGTCTAAACAAGAAAATATTCTGGTACATAGTCGTATGTGTCCTTTTCTTATATTTCCTTTCTCTCTTCCCCTTAAACACTGTCCGTATTGCGAGAAGGTATGCTTGAGGCATTTTTGTCATAACATTATTTATTGCTTCTAGATGGGGACCAGTCACTTTATAGTGTCCAGTGTCTCCCTTTTTGCGAGTAACTGATCCTGTATCTTGGAAATGTTTGATGCACCTATCGGTTTTAAAAGACATAACGATACCAACATTGATAGACATTTTAATTAAGCGTGATAATGGCAAAAAGTTTATATCGTATACTGATAAATCGTAAGACGTTTATGTTGCAAACAAGTTTGTCAGGTTGAGGGTACCTGGACACTTTGGACAACATTACGCTCCGAGAGACTTGCCTGAAATTCTGGATAGCGTTGCATAAATGCTCTATGCAATGGTTTAAATTATATTTATATGTCACGTCAATTTTAATGCCGGTATGAAAGTAGCTTTCAAGCATGAAAACACGGTGCTCTGTGCTCATACCCAGGGAAAGCTGGTTGCATTAGCTACGAGAGCAACCACACTGAGAGTGCTGTAATTTGCTTACTGTTTCGCAAATATTACCGCTTCTTCTCCGTAGAGGACACTGTGATTTCAAGATATACTCACCAGTCAAATATGACTTCATTCATGCTCAATTGGAGGGCCGGAAATAACGAATAAAAATGAACATCGTGTATAACTTGACATTGCATTTATAAAAAACAAACAAATAGTTATATCAACAGGAATACTTGTCTTTCGCACCTAACTACCTTCGTTCGTTATGAATGGAAGGGCAAGATGGGCTGAATAGGATTCTGGATCCAGTTAGAAAAATTAAATAACATTGTGTTATACTCTAAAGCACGTCGCATTCACAACCGTTAACGTATCCTGATGTAGAATAGAATTTCTCGCGGTGTTTATTTCACGTCATTTTATCCAGCACTGGGAATCAAAACGTTAAACTGGCAGGATTCACCTCATTTATCTTGGTGAAGCATGTAGTTCGAAAGTTAATTGTAATTAGCCTTAAAGTTAAGAAAATGATGTATCAGACTTCGGAGAGTGTGGAGTGCTCTAAGGCATGTATAGTATAACTTTGATACCTCATCAGCTGAAAGTTCAATCCGATGAAGCTAAACTCACCTTAGTAACTTCATCAGAAAGTTGCTCACACAGGATGAACATTTATTATACATGCATAATCCTAAATATTGTGTTGTAATTCATTCTACATTATTTTTCTTACTTTATACACATCACAGCAGATACCTGGAGAAAACAAATTGTCTGCCTGGGACGATATTGTTGCGATGTTTGGACAAACCCTAGCTAACATTAACTTCCATACAGGCTGATCACTTAAATAACATATGGTATTTGTAATATACTTCTAAAGTATGGGTATATTATACCTTGCTTGTGCAAGAGAAACACAGAGTTATAACCTATCATAACCCAACTACTCCAAGCATGCCCTTATTCTCACTGAATATCATAGCAGCTGTGCATCTTATATATCTGTTTTAAATATCCATTTTTTACTTTGTTTTCCTGTCATTATGATTACTTCATCCATTTTAACTTTTATTTACGCATATACATTTAAAATTTATGTAGCACAAACACCAATACCCGATGTGGTACTCGAACCCTCGGCCTTTCGCGCCAATGAACTTACGGAATACATTATCATCAAGATTTATTTTCATTAATTAATATTTAAAAATACCCCACACACATTATTTAAAATTGTATAAAGTTTATTTAAACATTCACGTCTAATTCCATTAAATTGTTTATATATATATATATATAACTCTTTTGGATGTCTTATTTAATCCAGATCATATTTTTTGCCTACCGAGTAATTTGGATCAGGCTGCCACACGTGTAGCTCTAATTCGGAACAGGGAGTCACGAATTCAAATCCCCTCGATCCAATCAACATGACCGAAGATGTTTTTCACTTCCTCGGCTGCAAGGCGAAAGCGAGGTTGATGAAATTAGTCCTGAGAATACTGCCAAACATCATTTTCTAGTTTTCTTTCTTTCTTTTGTATTATTACTCTGAAAATTTCTGTGGTATAGTGGCTATAGATCCATTTCAGACGTCTAACATAACGCACTTAATTGTAAATCCTTTAAGGTCTATCTGTTTGATGAAAGAGTATAAATGTGAGGATGAAAATAATCAATTTATAACGCGGAAAATATATTAATTTTCAACACGGCATCTCCCAAAACTGAATTTTTACTGCTTCCAACCTCAAAACAAAAACGACATACTTATATCTGAAACTACAGTGTTTCTTAAATAACAGATTAGACCAGTAAGGATAACATATTTTATCACAGTGGTTTGTAACTTATAAAAGTACATTCTCATATATTTCGAAATCTATTTGTGCAAACAAAAGTTTTAATAAGTTAGTAAAAATAATAATTTCATGATCTTCTATAATAATAGTCTTTGGTAAAAACTAAAACACACACAAAACGAGCTTATGACATAGTTTACATATATTAAATGTTGGCAAAAGTATACCTATCTAGAGTTAAATTTCAATGTGAAAATATATAATTTCAAATATCGTACATACTGCATTAGTCGTACGAATTATAAAGCTTTTAACACTAAACTGCAGCATTTACACTAAAAATGTAATACACATAAATAAAAATCTCCCTATTTCGGTATCAGTCCAACAGTAAACCCTATATACGTTTTCGTTAGGTATATTTTCGTACCAATAAATAAGCAGTACAATTTCATGTAGTCGTTTCTATAGTCGATTCCATTTGTTTCTTTGTAATATTTCTTCTTTTTGCTGCCGGAAATTAACTGACCTTCAGTTGTTTGCTTTAGTCTCTTCTCAGTGTAGCAATTGTTTAATAACGGTTGCTAATGCAGCTTTCTTCTGTTTCTAGAAGTTTTTGAATTTCCGGGAGCAAAAATAGCGCAGAAATCCGAAAGTTTCTACCTAAAGAATGTCTCGCTACTCACTCCAAAGTCGAAGAGAAAAAGAGGAAGAAACTGTATATTTCCTAAGGTTTCTAGCCAGGTAAACGGTTGATTTGAACCTCGCGTTTCGAAGGTCATGATCAGCTTCGTCTTCGGAATAACGACCTTTGAAACGTCGGTTTCCAACCAAACATTTATCTTGCCAGAAGCCGCATAAAACATAGTTGTTATGCCGTAAGGAAACCTTCAGCTTTTTGGTTTAAGGTAAAATGTGTCTAGCATTGCCCAAAATATCATCTCAGCATACAAATAGCTGGTTATCTTCTACTTTTTGACAAAGGTTGAGCTTCATATTCTCTGTGTCCATAAATGAAGAATATAATTCTTCTAATCGTATTCTGAGCAAAAGTATGTATGTAAAAAGTATAATAATCAGATAAATATAGAAAGTACTAAACAAGCCTCATCAGGGAAGCTAGTGGGAAACGCTCATATAGCACCTTTAACCTAGATGCTACTAATTCAAATACTTTGACAAAATAAAGTTAGAGAATTATAATCAGTAAATAGGCCCCTTTATCGTGCTACTATAGTAGCTGCAAAAATAGTTGCTACATTCAATTCTAATTCATACTTTTAAAGAGAATATTATTGAATAATTTCAAGATTTTATTCCCTTGTGACGCTATACAGCAACCTAATTACTGATATTCTCCCCCTGTGTGACAAATTTCAGCATAACATAAATACTTATATATAATATTATTTTTAATATACTTTTAATTCGACAAGGTGTTATATATAGTTAATGGGGCTTTTACGTTAAATTCCTGTCAACTCTGAAATGCTAAAATCAAGTTTGAACAAAAATTTATGAGAGTCTTAAGTAATTATGGATTTAATCCAAACAAAATTGAAATGGAAGAAAAATGAGATGTTTCAGAAGTGTCCTGAATTGTCTCATAGATACCTATACAATCCCTTTGTAGGTATTTATTTCTCGGGTTGTCTTTCATGTTTTAAAGTAAACTTAATACACTTTGTGGTAGTTTATACGAGTGGGAGACGTATATTGCTGGTTCCAATAATTTAAGTAATTTAATTTTAAGTAATTAATTTCAATGTATTCATTAAACCGATTTTGTATGTAATAATAAACTGCATCCAAAGAGCTTTATATGTCGAAGGATTAAAATGGAAATACGAACGTGATAATTCATTCACATGAAGAAGGTATATCAACACCTGTTTGTAATAAAACAGTTTTATTTTCCACATAAGAGCAGGGATTCTTCTAACTTCTTTTATGCGTTTACCTACTAAATTACTTTAGTTCTTAAAATCGCCTTTTCCTGAGACCTAATTTTGTAGGTGAAGGAATAGGGACCAAATATTCTACTGTTCTGATAAATTAAAAGTATATACAGTATTGCCATGGCAATTTACCTTGAATATACCTCAAACAGAAATGTACTACCAATTGTTTTAACCTCATATTATGGAGGAATTACACTTCCCAGGCCTTACACGACCTAATTTTAGTTTGATTAATTGCAGTGTATTAATAACCTTTTAGCCAACTCTTGGTGTAATTCGTATTTTAAAACAAAGGATGCTTATACTAGAAGCCTTGCAACAAAAAACCTGTTATAATGTGTCAATGTTACAGACTTTGATTTTCATGTGAATCTGATGACCATTAGGAAGTTGATTTATGCGGATATAGATTACATATTTAAAAATATAATATTCATTCCAAATCCTTGAAAGATCATTCAAGGAAGTGACGGAAGGAAAGAAACTTCGTTCCAATAAAGAGGTGGCCCACACACCAAAGGATTTTTTTTTTTCAGAGGAACACGTGCACTTCCTACGCGCACCGAAAAAAATGATGCACCGTTGTTCCATTTTTTGTTTAATATTTAAGATTTTCATTTGATTACTCCTCGCATTCCTTTGCCAAAAATATAAATTATACGGTACTTGTGTAATGCTAGAAAATATTGTAGAAAAACTATTACTATTTAGAGATAATTTATTCATAAGCTAAGTTTTAAATAATGTATAACATACACGTAAAAAATTATCTCATTTTACAATAGGAATATAAAACTCTCTTAAACTCGTCTTGTAGGTATCGACATATAAAAGTAATATAACACTTTTATCACTTTACTGAAGATGCGCTGTTTAAAATTTTTCAGATATTTATGATTTAGTGCAAAATTACTTAGTGAAAATTATTTTACTGTCGACTCCAAGGAAAGGTATGCTGTGTTTATCGTTTCAGTCGTTCATTCAAGAAGATTTGGCAGTCAATTCAACACCGCCAGTCCTTCATGAGCTAGTTTAATTTATATGTATTCTCTGAATCCAAGTGCCAATGCAAGATCCCTGTCATGTTGGAAGAGATTTAGCATTGCCACGCCAGCGCCTGGGACTTGTGCTACAAATTCGTTGGGAGTTCTCGGAAAGACCACCAACACACATCCAATTAATGTTCTAACTTTAGGGGTAATTGCTACTTGTACGGTAGAATGCAACTCCTGTACCTTGCCTCTAATAATAAAAGTACTTATTGCATTAGAATTAACAACATTTTTACGTTCATTTTAAAAATATTAAAATGTCTATTCCAGGTATGAGAAAACTAGAGTGAGTCATTTTATACAATAAGCGTAAGAAAAAATAAATCGCGTTTAAGGTGACATCTGAAATAGCAGTGAAAAAAGATAGAAAATTGACTTAACATCATAAAGGAAGCAAAACTTGCAGTACGTTTAATCAGTACAGAGGCATTTCTATTGAAAAATAAAATGATAGCGATGTTTATTTCGAAATTCATAACATTAAAAACACATTTATTGCGTTCAGATTGTGAGAGACATAATAATTGCGTATAAAAAATACGAACCCACTGTTTTATGTATTCATTCGAATTTTCTAATGAATGAATGAATTGTTTGAATTTATGAATTATTTATTTGGCATATTAAAAATTTTTACAATTTACAACTTTTGGGTCCATTTATTTGTCTTTGCCTTGTTACTACCTTGGCTTACATGACACTCTGATCTTCTGCTCTACCAGGTAGCTCTTAACCTCCATACCTCATTGTTACTTAATTAGCCCCTTCCCCCATCTTCCTTTCTTATATTACTTACATTTCTTGCCCATTTTTATTTTACTTTCTGTAATAACTCACCAATACTTCTTACATTCTTTCCCTCCTTTCCCGTTAACATTTTTAAAGCTATTATCCTCTTCTCTAATTTCTCCCATTTTCCCTCCCAAACCTTTTTTCTCTATATTGCAACCTCCTCGCATTCTGTTAAATAGTGTGTTATACTTTCTTTTATGGAGATTACAGGAAAGGAATACAAGCGATGTGGGTAAATTTGTAAAATGCAGAATAGAAGATATAGAAAGGCAGGAAATATGGGGAAGTCTAGAAAGGAAATGTGTAATATTCATAATTATTACATATATACAGACGGTTCGCGTTATCAATTTGAAGATAATATATCTGCAGTAGGATGTTCTTTTGTTGTTTATGAAAACCAAACGGAACTAACTCACTCCATGTTTAAATTGTCACCTGAATGTTCTGTATTCCAGTTGGGGCTCTTAGCAATTAAATAAGCTATAAAATGGTGTACTGTTAATGGGAACAGTGCCCATATTCTTAGTGATTCACAATCAGCTCTACTCGCTATTAATGATAAAATACAATTTAAATTCATTAGCACATGAGTTCTGAACCTTGCTTCAAAACCATCCAGGACATATTTGCATGGGATGGCTTAAAGGACACAGTGAAATTTTAGGTAACGAGAGAGCTGATTGCTTGGCTAAGAAGGCTGCAGAATCCAATCTTCCTGTGATACATTCTTTATGTCCTATTTCTTCTGTAAGGAGAATAATACATCAACATATTCTTGAAGAATGGAACCAACAATGGCTAACAACTCCAAATGGAAGTTTAACAAAAACATTATTTTTCCCTAGTATATATGACAGAGGAAAATGTGAAACTCTTGTACCAAATTTTTTGACACAATTTTTAGGTGGACATGGTAAATTTGGTGAATACTTATGGCAATTTCACTTAACATCCAACCCCGAATGCATGTGTGGTGAAGAATTTTAAACTGTGGTTCATCTCCTTTTCTGTTGTCCCATTTTCTGGAGAGAAAGACAACAATTAATATTCAAGCTAGGCTCTCTAGGAACTGAATTTTCTGCTCCACTCACATCTTTTCTAATGAAGCCACAACAGTATAAGTACTTCATGATGTTTATAAACTCAGTGTTTAAACGTCTTAAATAGTTTAAATTAACCTGCATCATTTTAAGACATAACTTCTTCCTTCTAGTATTTAAAATATTTTTGTTAAAATTGTATACTTTTATGTATCAACTCTAACCCTAATATACCACTGTGTAAAATAGAGTTCAATAAATATGGATAAATAAAACATTCTAGAAAATATGAAATCATTACAATTTTACAAGCAAATAAACAGAAATTGGGCAGGAGAAGCATGTGTAGATTACTGAATAGGCAAGAGAGAGAAGGGTAAGCTTGGATGAGAACAGGAACAATATTTCTAAGAGGGATAAGGGGTAGGGAAAGGGGAATTTGTGAATTGTGTGGGGGAAAAGAAAGCATAGAACTAGAACACTATGTAACAGAATGCAATGTGGGGAAAAGGGTTTAGGAAGAAGAATGGGAGAAAGTAGAGAACAGGATGGTAGCTATAAAAATGTTAACGGGAAAGGAGGAAAAGAAGGTAAGAAGTATTGGTAAGTTCTTGCAGAAGGTAAAAGAAAAATGGGCTAGAAATGTCAAGAATATAAGAAAGGAAGATGAGGGGGGAAGAATGGGGCTAAGCAAGTAACAAGGAGGCACAGAAGTTAAGAGCTATCTGGCAGAGCAGAAGACCAGGGTGTCATGTGTAGCAATATTTTGCGCTTAT
>CM060948.1:60487068-60647068 GCA_030765055.1 Mantis religiosa
TATCTATCTATCTATCTATCTATCTATCTATCTATCTATCTATCTATCTATCTATCTATCTATCTATCTATCTATCTATCTATCTATCTATCTATCTATCTATCTATCTATCTATCTATCTATCTATCTATCTATCTATCTATCTATCTATCTATCTATCTATCTATCTATCTATCTATCTATCTATCTATCTATCTATCTATCTATCTATCTATCTATCTATCTATCTATCTATCTATCTATCTATCTATCTATCTATCTATCTATCTATCTATCTATCTATCTATCTATCTATCTATCTATCTATCTATCTATCTATCTATCTATCTATCTATCTATCTATCTATCTATCTATCTATCTATCTATCTATCTATCTATCTATCTATCTATCTATCTATCTATCTATCTATCTATCTATCTATCTATCTATCTATCTATCTATCTATCTATCTATCTATCTATCTATCTATCTATCTATCTATCTATCTATCTATCTATCTATCTATCTATCTATCTATCTATCTATCTATCTATCTATCTATCTATCTATCTATCTATCTATCTATCTATCTATCTATCTATCTATCTATCTATCTATCTATCTATCTATCTATCTATCTATCTATCTATCTATCTATCTATCTATCTATCTATCTATCTATCTATCTATCTATCTATCTATCTATCTATCTATCTATCTATCTATCTATCTATCTATCTATCTATCTATCTATCTATCTATCTATCTATCTATCTATCTATCTATCTATCTATCTATCTATCTATCTATCTATCTATCTATCTATCTATCTATCTATCTATCTATCTATCTATCTATCTATCTATCTATCTATCTATCTATCTATCTATCTATCTATCTATCTATCTATCTATCTATCTATCTATCTATCTATCTATCTATCTATCTATCTATCTATCTATCTATCTATCTATCTATCTATCTATCTATCTATCTATCTATCTATCTATCTATCTATCTATCTATCTATCTATCTATCTATCTATCTATCTATCTATCTATCTATCTATCTATCTATCTATCTATCTATCTATCTATCTATCTATCTATCTATCTATCTATCTATCTATCTATCTATCTATCTATCTATCTATCTATCTATCTATCTATCTATCTATCTATCTATCTATCTATCTATCTATCTATCTATCTATCTATCTATCTATCTATCTATCTATCTATCTATCTATCTATCTATCTATCTATCTATCTATCTATCTATCTATCTATCTATCTATCTATCTATCTATCTATCTATCTATCTATCTATCTATCTATCTATCTATCTATCTATCTATCTATCTATCTATCTATCTATCTATCTATCTATCTATCTATCTATCTATCTATCTATCTATCTATCTATCTATCTATCTATCTATCTATCTATCTATCTATCTATCTATCTATCTATCTATCTATCTATCTATCTATCTATCTATCTATCTATCTCTCACGTTGACAAGTTGACTTCGGCGCTATGTATCGGTCACCATTTGACAGATAGTGCAAGAGGCTAGCGATTTGGAACCTCTTCTCGGCTCCGTCAGAGCGTAGCTCTTCGAGCATCTACTACTGGGTTGAACTTTCCCAGGTTCTAATGAAGGGAAGCCTATGAGCCGCCCTCCAATGGCTTGGGAGAGTCACAGCCGAGGTAGGTGCTCCAACATGTTTGTGTGTCGTCTACCCTGATCGGCCCTGCAGTTCCCCGGTTCCATGTGCTCCTCCCGGGGGGTATGCACCAAAAAATTTTTGGAGTCGAGGTACTTGATGTCCATTGCCTAATCTATCCTAAGTATCTTCATCTCGCTTACAGACAGACAGTTGAGGATAATGAAAGGTAAATGCTTTAGGGCAAACATCACTAAAATATGGTTGTAAATAATGTTATATTTCCAGTACAGAACATTTTAGAATTAACTCATAATCAAAATCCCATTGATTTTTGACCACCTAGTAGGTATTTCTGCGCTGCAACCCCTCGGCTACAACATAGAGTCACTTATCACTTTACATGATATTTTAAGTGAGTCAGAGTAGAATTTATAAGAAACAGCTATTTCGGAACCCTACTTCATTTCACAGCTAATGTAACTTGGTTAACTGCTTCATGTTTGTTTCTTGGAAGTTGTCTGTGCAAAGACGCGCCAAGGACAGAGATTAGATTGGCTAGATGATTGCAGAGACCTTACGGAAGCCAAAGCATAAATACAATCTGAAAGAAGGATAGATCTTCTCTGCTCTCGAGTGTATCTAAAACCACAACATCTTACATCTTGTCCGAAATACCTGTAAGTGGTACTTTAACGCCAGTCTCGTGCTCTTTTTTAATTTCATTTAAAAATATTGATTTTCGAAAATATTTTTACTCGTTATTGTTGACGATTGCGGTACATATTGCTTTAATATTACTAATTAAGTATTTAATACTCAGTTATCTTTAGCTGGAGAATTAATTTGGCTGTAAAATGGTCTTTTATGTGAACTTTTTCAAGTATCGGGTGTTTGAAAATAGCTATTCAATATTTCAGGAAACGACAGTATGTATGGTCAAGAAACGTATAAAAACAAGAAAGAAATGTCTAATGAACATGGATTCTGTAATGCATACACCCTGAAATATGACCACTTGTTCATTTGAGGTACTCTTTGTGATGTAATTCCTGTCAACGCTCTACAATAAAGAAGAATACCAGATAATTACATTAGTTATCATCCTGGCTTGGAATACTGTGAGGTTGGAGGGTATAACGAACATCTGGTTACGGATGGGAGTGTCATTTTGGCATTACGCTCTCTCCAAGGTTTTTGTTTACTGATGAGGCGAGGTTTACGTGAGATAACGTTGTGCATTTTCATATATGGCGTCTGTGAGCTGATGAAAATCCTCATGGGATTCAAAAACAAGTCACCGAGGCTTATCCTCAGGCGTTCGTACTGGTATAGTAATATATCCATGAATCCACCAAAGGATTAACTATGATTCAGTACCACAAATTTCCTTTTCTTAATAACGTATTACTATCCTGCTGAAGGATGTACCACGCAAGATGTGCTTCCTACACAATGGCGCACCGGCACATTTTCTCTAAAGTGCGTGTGGTCACCTCATGCGGGCATTTGTGAACCGCTGGATTGGTTGGGGGGGGGGGCGGGAGGAGTGCCATACATTCTTGGATTGTTCGTTCCCTACAACTAAACCCGCTAGACTTTTGGTGATAGGAATACATGAGGAAATTATGTAAACTAGAGAAACTTTTCTTCAGTGCAGCTCAGCATTTTTAAAATCAACCACGTCAATTGCAAAGGATGCATGGTTCCTTACACCGAAGGACAGAAAGACGCATTGACATTGAAGGACCTCACATTAGCACCTCCTATGAACAAATGGTCATATCTAACAATGTAGAATTTGGAGTAACCATGTTTATTAGATATTTGCTTCTTGTAAGACTTGAAGGTTTCACGGCGAGCGTTACTAATCAGGGCTTCGCGGGTGATCAGACATGTAAAACTAATAAACGTCGAGCTTTCAGCCATTGCAAACTCCATGGCCTTCTTCAGGATCTGAAGATCATCCGCGAAGTTCTGATTAGTATTTGATTCTTATTTTGCTTCCTACTATCATCTACTTCATCTGTTGCACGTACTGTCGGTTTTAAACTCTTTATAAGTTATAGTTCATCATCAAAAGGTTTCAAAATACGAAATACAAGGAAATGAAATTGGCTGTAATTGTTGGCTGTTTCTATTAGTTTTAGAAACTTCAACGTACGATCTGCAAAGTGCTTTCAAAGTGAAGTTAAAGTTTGCAATAATTAAGATATTACTAAAAACAAACGCTTCTTTTGAATTTACGTTCATTAAAGTAAGTCATATTGGAGGATTAATGAAATGGATCATGATACTCAATGATCCTAGGCTCCAAAAAGCTTAGAGTTAACCGACATTCATCTTTCATAATAATGGAAAACCCCTGAAAAAACCAAGGTGATCGCGATTCGAACTCGGGACCTATTGAATGTGGCAAGTTACCACCACGATACAGAGGCGGGCATATTTTGCGTCTCTGTTATCTCCTGCAGCAAATTAAAATAAGACTTCGTTGCGCCACTTTAAAACATTCTTAAATCATTTATGGCTTTCAATGTTGTGCGTTCCAGCTGTAATAGTGAATGGTTTCGCAATCTAATTTGCCCATCTCATATTACCTTCATTATCCTATAACATAACCTGTCTCATCAACATCCATATCCCAGGCTAAGATCATCCTATGTAACGGATAAAAGGTACACAACGAAGGGGTATACCTCGAACTTCACACAGATCTATTGCGGAGGAAGGGATGAAGTGAGCGAACTGCATGAGGTCACAGAGTCACAGGCAGAGAGGCAAAGAGACACGTAATGGACCCTAAAGTTTGGTTAATAATAATACTCGTGTTATATTTTCTACCATTGTAGTAATAGCAGTAATTAAGACTAATTGCTGATTAATTAAAATTAAATTAATTACTAATTTTTAAAACTACAAATTACTGATAGTAATTAAAACAAAAAACTACCATTATCTCGTTACGTAGTATACTATAATAAACACGATTCCTATAATATTGTTCTGAAACTGTATATGCTCTGTATGTCTACAGGAAAGAAGGGAATTTCACACCTTCAAAAACTTGTGCATATCTTTCAGAAAATAGCAACTAGTAAGCACAAAAGACTGCCAAAATGTTTAATTACACAGTTCTTATTTTAAAAAACTGCGATTTACCACTGTAGCATTTTTTGTGCAATATGCTTTTGCTCATTTCTTATGATGTAACAGTTACACAAATCATGCAGAATTTATCTTCAATAAAGAAGATATTACAGGTTTTTCCCAAAATTTCAAAGATGTATATATTAACTATATTTTGAAAATATCGTCCGAACACAATTTTAACTAACATTGTTAGCGTATTTTTGGGAGAAATTAACATAAATGTTCCATATGTTTTAATGTTCTTGAAGATGTTCATGTTGCATATTTTTAACATACCAAGTTTGGTATTTACGTGACATATGGTTTTTTAATTATTATGTTCTCACATGCGCACACACATACACACAGACACACACACACACACACACACACACACACACACACACACACACACACACACACACACACACACACACACATTCAGACAAACACTGGCCTTTCCTCAAAAATAGATTTTTATTCTGGGGCCCTGAGAAACATATAACATTCTAATACCTTTTCTATTGCAAAATACAAAAGCTTCTCTGTCTACAAGGTACAAGATAAAGAAAACTTTAGAGGTAAAGTTAAGAGGCCTGTCTGTATGAGGCTAGATTGAATTTAAAGGAAACCTCTCATTGACATTTTTTATGATTCCCCTCCACCCTAAAATGTCTCAGATATGTTTAAAATCATGCAAATCATACTCAAGGGGTACCTTTTAGTAAAAGTAAAAAACTAATAAATTTATTACAAAATAAAAACTTAGGCCTATTGAAATAGTAGAACATACTGTGGATCAAGGTTAGTTAACCCCAAAGCTTACATTTAATGGAAGGCGCCGTAATACTTGAAATCCAATCAAAACTTTCAGTAAACATAGGTACCTTTTATCAGTATTGTTTCGCAGTGCTACATCATTCTGCTTTCTCATCTGCTTTAAGTGTTGAAACTGATTGGAAACCGGTAAGCCCTACCTTGTTACACACTCACAAAGAAGCAAAGACGGGAAAATGAAGCCTTCCTCAGTTAAATGTGTGCCAATTTCACGCAAAGGAATGATACGACATGGTTCTCGTTGGGATGTGCTGGCCACAATAGAAGTAGGAGTCCTTTTAAGACCCAATCGCTAAGGACGTTAAGGCCAGTTTTAGATGGCTTAAGTTTTCTCTCGTTGCCGTTTGTTAGAAGTGTCTTAGATGTACCAAAAGAATTTCTTCGGGAGCTTATGAAACATCTAATTGCATTAGCATAAGTCATGTCCGGGTTTTTTGCTTCGCTACATCACTTGTGTGCTGTGAGATTATCTGCCTATCTCTGATAACGCTGCCCACTTTGGGGTGGGTAGTTTTATATATACGATTTATTGAACACAATGTGTACATGTGGATATTGATCGTCAAGTAGTATCGTCTTTTCCATAAACCGTCAGTGAGTGAGTCCTTGATTGGTATGTATGTGATATTGTCCACAAAACTGACCACGAAGAGTGCAGGTACATAGTTCCGAGCCAGATGGCGCCCTTCGTTATCCACAGATCTCTGGAATTGATGTGCCGCGGTTCTCGTGTATTACGTGTTACTGGCAGGCAGCCTGTGGTCAGCCCGAAGATTTTTACTACGTGTCATAGCTCCAAGTTAGGCTTCTTCCATTCTGTTCTTCCAGCAGTGCTCTAACACATACACATATTCACTTGGGGATTGCGATCTGCCAGCTCCACGTTTTTGATGAATGTTTTCCCTTCCTCTACGAAATGAATTCGCCCATCTTGCCACGGTACGACATGGTATAGTCTGTCTACCACAAACTTCCAATAACCCTGTATGGCATTGTCGAGCATTGATGTCTCTTGCAACCTGAATTTTAATGAAACATCTTTATTCGTATTTACTGAATTTATTTAGAGCACTAGAGATAACAGCCTACAATTAGAATTACTAAAAATGCCTTACTAAATAAAATTTTCTTCAAACTCACGCCTAATAAACATTAGATGCGCTTAATTTCATTATCAAACTGTGAAAGACTTTATGATGTTCTTTTCTTTAAACTTAAAAACACACTGTAATGATTAAAATACCGTTTCAGTTGGACACGCCACTCTTGTTCCATTGTCATATCCTTTACATTAGCATATACTTTGTTTCCTGGACAGCTTTGAGCTTGCGAATCAGCTTGATTGTACATCATAAAGCAATGAGTTGTTGGCCCGTACTGTAAACCATGTTATTCTGTCAATAGTGCACTAATTGTTGATGTAGTACTGTTTTCTCTAACAGTACTTCTATTTGGTACACAAAGGCAGCGATAGTAAGTAAGCCTTACATGATAATTTGACACGGTCGTATTTAGCTAATTTGCAGCGTATGGTTCACGAATTGAAGACTCATCGGTATACTAACGAGAGCTGCCATATGTGATGGGAATATGATAACACTAGCTCGTGTTCAAAGAAAAATCGGCGACTCTTTCCTAGTTAGTATAACTAATAGAGGCATTATTAGCAGTAATATGCTAACGCACCGGCTTCATATTACCACAAGCGCGCCAAATTTATCAGGCCGTAGTGTTCGAAATAGAATTACTACATACGCAAGTTATAGTTAGCAAGCGGGGATTTTAAATCAGCATAATTGTGTTTTTTTTTTCTAATTATACCATGTGGTGGCAATAACCGAGATACTGCGGTCAACGTTAATGCGCAGTGTTTACACAAATGAAAAGCATATTATGTCTCCACATTTGTGCACCAAATTTTTCGCGGCATTTCAGAGATTATTGAAGTTATTTTTCTTAATTCTCCAACAAGAGTTTAGATTTACTTTTGGTGCATCAAGTATGCAAAAAGCTCAGCTCATCTACAAATGATGCAAGTAAAGTAACTTAAGAACATTTCATTGGCGTCCTTCCGTGTAAGAACTGCTATTTTTTTGTCTCACAAAGTTGTCACAAATGTTTTTCTCATGAACATTTATGTGAACTTATAAGCGGTTTTAAATATTCACCGTGGCTCAGCAATTAATTCTGAGTTTAGTAAAGTTAAATGATACATGATGAAACAAAAACGCAAACCGAAGCATTTAAAAGTAACCGCACCTGAACAAATTGTATACAGTTAGTTGCTATTTTATGTACAAATTGTTGATGTAAAGTGGTGTTTCGTATGTTTGTAAAAGTAAGCATCACAACGCACCTGGTCACTAACAATAAACACCATGGCGCTCTATGGCTAGCAGGTTGGGTACACATTGAACGCTTCCCCTATGCCTGATAAAGTTTGACATTTAAGGACCTGATCTATTTGGAAAAATTCTCTAAACACCTATTCATATGACTTCAAACCTTTTGTTTAACAGAAAGTCAATCGAAACCCTACTTTAGAAATTTTTAATGAATGCAATGAAATTTGAATGAGAATTTAAATCAATTTATACTATAATATAAATATGCTCTAGGTGAATCACTAAATAAATATACTCTTAATGTGGTTCATTGTTATAGCACAATGCATATAGCTCTTAAATTAGAATTGTACTAATTTTAAATATAATATAGAATATTGAACTCGGGTTCGATCCCACCCATGTGGTGGGGATTTTAGGTCCCGAGTATAGGACCGGTGCCCACTCAGCATCGTGAGGAAAGTGAGGAGCTTACGATAGGTAAGCGGCCCTGGTCACGGAAACCAACATTCCGGCTGGGGGATGCCGAGATACTGACCACATCTCCTCCCCGTATCGGTTGGATGATCGCCCACCTCTGCCGTGCGTAAGTGGGCGTGAGGCCGGCAGTCGGGTTGGTAGGCCTTGGCCCTCTAAGGGCTGTCGCGCCATGGGTTATATATTATATTATATATTATTGAAACATACTGCCAACGTTATAAAAGCTATGCTTTCGGCCACTTTCTCCTCCGTGAACATCATCAGGTCGAGTGAGATTGTGGATGTAAGACAACGTATCTATACGAAGTCTATGGTTGCATGGCTCCTGATTGGCCCATCTCTAAGCACATTTATTTTAGTATGTAATATTTCAAAGAAATGTTTGTTGTATTAAATTCAGCTGATATTGGCTTCAAAGAAAATTGAATTAAACACTATTTCCTTGCAGTTTTCAAGCAGTGAGGGCAGTAAATGTTACGGAGACAGTTGCTTTAATTTTAGTGCAATAGGTAAATTACCTTATACATTAAGAAGAGTCTTTAAATTCTTATCACCAAACAATTTGGCACGTGAAAAATTATTTGGAACTAGTGAACGAGCCTGTACCAGTAAGTGTTGTAAATATTGTCTTGGACCTCAAGCCTCTCACCCTCCATTATGCACCAGAAACAACTCATTAGTGCCAAGGTGTGAGTTGGATTGGTAGCATCATGAAAGAGTAAGTGACTCGCTCTTTTGTTTGCTATTTGAAAACTCCAGATACCAATTTGTTTGGCAACATCTTTAACTGAGCGAGTAGGTTTCGTAATAACGTACGAGGCTCTCATTCCAGAGATTCCGCCCTCAATTACCGTAAACATTCCAACCTAAATCACGGGTTTTTAGAGGGGCTTTCCTAACTAAGTCTTTAGGCAATGCTGGGAAGGTTCGTTACATCCCCCAGATTTCCTCTCTCTCCATTTCACTTCATTTTTCATCGATTTGGTTGTTTGAGGATTGTACGTACTAACAGAGTCACGACGTCGTTGGCTGGGGAAAAGGATGTTTTCTATAAAGCTCCATCCGTGGCAGAGAAGTCTCTAATTTTCGAATCTCCCAATAGGATGTGCAGGTGGGAACTGATCCGCATGTACGAGACACCACCGGGGAGCTTCAAACCGGAGTCGTAGGTACCCTGCTCTCTTCTCTATAGTGACTCCTGATTTATTGTCCTCTGACTCCTCTCATCTAACTTCCGCCTCCGTCCCATAAAAGGCGTGGCCACAAAAGATATCTGGAGGTTGAGGTGCTGAATGCCCCCCCCCCCACACACACACACACACACACACACACACACACACACACACACACACACACACCTGGCCATATGCCACGTATGGAGGTAATATTTTGTTACTTATAAGACTATTCGTTTATGACGTATTTACTGTACTAACTTTGCTAAAGGAAAGCCCGGTTTTAAATAATCACTTGAAAATAATTACAAGTTTCACCTCCCAAAGGAAATATGTGGCTGTCGCGAACAGTTCAAGGAAGAATAGGTACCTGAGAGAGACTAACCCCCTTAATCTAAACGAACATGACACAGGGATGATGCAATGCTTTGAAAAATAAACAAGTAGCAACTAGTAAGGCTACTGTACACAAATTCAGTGCAATAGGGCGGAACGCTCTTATGCTCCAATTAGCATTTCTCTGTTTCGCTTAAATATAACTGATACAAAAGCTTCATTTCAGTTTCATGAGAAGTTTATAATAACCGTTCTTCAAATATACGAAACTTAACAGAAGCAAAGGATAATTTTGTTGCCGACAAAAGCTGCACGAGATGCCCGTATTTTCCAATCGCGAATGCCTTTATGTGCTATTGATGTACGATGAAGCCTATTAGAATGCTGCAGCTATCGCCAGGCTACATCACCAAAGGTTTCCTGACCGTAGGTTACCAAACATAAAAACCACGGAGACGTAAAGGGTGGTTGGCAAACCAAGAAGCCCGATTGAGAGGACATTATTTCAGATCTTGTAATCAGCCCAGTAGCAGTAACCAAAGAACAGTAATATTTCGTCCCCTCCTTTTAAGTTATTTAATAAAATTAACTATAAAAACAAACTAACACATTTAAATTCAAGTCGTATCAAATTCTGAAGGTTGAGCATTTACACCCAATCTCAATCTCAATCCAATCACGACGTATCATGGGAAAAGTGTCTCTCAAAAGCGGGAAAACTACCTAGAATATTTGTTTTTTGAGTCTTAGAGCAAGAGGTAGATATAATCTTGGCAAAATAAAACACCACATTCACAAATAATCAAATTTTCATATATGGACTTCAAATAAACCTCATAAAACCACAGAGCATCATTTTCAACAAGGATTTTCTGTAAACTCCTGGACCAAGATTGTAATACATAATTGTCTCACAGGTCCCAAATTTTCCCCGAACTTTGCTGAACTGGCGAATAAAAAGACCTGTAAAATCGCAGAACTGGATTCTGATTTCTTTTTTTCTTCTCTCTAGGGAAAGACAGTGTCTATGGATCACCACTTACTGATGTTGAAATTCTTGAGAGAATTTATTTTCTATTTGTGAACAAAATGTTATAACTAAGGAGCGTTTGCAAACTACAAACAAATTGTTTAAAAAGGTACGAAACTTTAGTTGCGCTAATGATAATCAGTTAACTATCCTTGTGACACAGGTGTACCATTTGTCTTTTTAATTACTTTGGTGTTCCTCATTATAACACAATATTTGTGAATTCGGATTACTGCCATAAAACATTGTTTATTGTCATTAAGTGCTAATGTATTGCTGAAAGACGAGAATTTCAAAGATATTGCTGTTTTTAATGTTGAATGAGCTGATAAAAATATCAGTGTATTGTGCTTTCAAGTTACACAGTGTGGAATTAGAAGATGACATTACAATGATGTTGAAAACTAAATAGACACCAAGTTTTGTCAACTTTCTTTATTGTTGGACCATGCTGAAAGCGAAACAAGCTTATTCACTGTACTCCTGCTGCTTGTGAAAGCAAAATAGATGAAATCATTTGCAACTTATTACATAATCCTGTGCTTTCTAAATCTTTCCCGTGATACTGACGCAGAAGCAAATTAATAGTTGCCTAAAATTAATTATGTTCCAATACAATGCTATTTACTGACCCAATTTGGTCACTAATAATGCAGAATGTACATCAGAACAGGCAGTAAAATACACCTGAAACCTTTTCAATAATCACTGCTAACTGATTACAGTGAATGAGACACTTCGAACAGAATACCGTATATGACTTCAAACAATATGGGAAGCTAATTAACTGTCATTAAATGCAAATGTCAGATTTATCAGGAACCAATGTCCCACAACCAATTTTCCATACCCCTTCAACATCTGAAATACACTTTGAAATTTGGAATCGTTACTATCGCCCATATTATTATTTTGGAACAACCCGCTTTGAGTTAGTGTATCAATCATAAAACAATTAACTTAAAGCCTCTTATTTTATCCCTCTTAGTCATCGCATTAATTACAATGATTACATTAATTTCTCAGAAATTCGAGGTAACAATGGATAAATTCAGTAATTGTTTTTAAGTATAATTTGTTCACACGATATTACAAAAATAGTGTGCAATACATTTGAAATAGTCTTCCCTGAATGAGATGCACTTGTCCCAGCGTTTCTGCCAGTCTTCAAAGACATGCTGGAAACCATTTTGAGAGAGCCTTCAAAATCGCCTCCGCAGCCTTCACCACTGCTTCTGATGATGGATAATGCCTCCCACGAAGGCATTTCTTCAAGTTAGGGAATAGAACAAAGTCACAAGGGGCTAAATCCGGACTATAGGGAGGGTGAGGGATGCACCTCACGTTGATTTTTGCATGATATTCAGCAACAACATTGGCAATATGCGGCCATCTTGGAGCCCATTGCGCACAAACACGTCTCATGTGTAATGTTTCTGTCACCGACTTCTGGGTGGCACCCAATGAAATGTTCAGTATTTGAGAAAGTGATCTTAAGATAATTCGTCGATCCTCTCTCACAATGGCAGCAGCGGTGTTAATGTTTTCTTCCGTAAGAGCAGTAACTGGAGTACCGGGTCCACCTTCCTTTGAAATTGATTGTCTCCCGTCTTTAAACGTTTTAAAGCACCTTCGAGCTGTGCTGTAGGGAAGAACAGACTCTCCATAGGCCTCCTGTAACATTTTATAGACCTTAACTGAAGATTTTTTGAGACGAAAGCAGAATTCCAACGTTGCATATTGTTCCTCGCATGTTACCTCCAATGCAGTGGTATGCGATACTGAACATGTCTGGCCGCGCCATGGCTCAGTGGTTAGACCGCTTGGCTCTCACCAAGGCGGCCCGGGTTCGATCCCAGGCGACCGCAAAGTGAGATTTGTGGTGGACAACATGGCGCTGGGGCGTGTTTTCTCCGGGACCTCCGGTTTCCCCCGCCATCTCATTCCAACGGTGCTCCATTTTCATCTCATGTATCATCAGTGTCACCGCCTGCGGTGCCGTATGTAGTAAAAGCGGGCGTTAAACACTACACATTTCACATTACTGAACATGTCTGAAATTGCCTGGTTCTCACAGGCAGGAACCAGGAGTACCGACAATGAAACTACTACGGCGTATTTGTTTCACATTAAGCTAACAGAATATAATAAGATTGAATTCTAGTGCAACAAATTATGACCGTAAACAAATTATGATAATTCTTTATTGAACAGCCCTCGTAGAACATGTATTTAAAGTTAAGGCTGTAATTAGTTTATATTAATGCAATACCTTTCATCCCACTCGGCATACGTTTTAAAAATTGGTTTCTGTGGTCATGTGCATAATTTCGAAACAGACAATACACGAAAATGAGCGTTCATAGAGGATAGGAGTTTTTAACCCTGTAATTTTGTCTTAAAGTTTGAATTAGTGTTATTTATATTAACGGTATTCCTTGGATTCAACTACATTGACGTTGTATGTGGCACAGAGATACACGTCGTGGCAGATATCGAAAAGAATGAGAAAAACCAAACCAAAGTTCAGGAATGTATTATGTTTTTGAAGTTATCAAAATGAATTAATTTGCATTCGTAACATTGTGTGGAGTTTATTTGCATTCCAGTAACAGTTCTTCATCATAATGTTTAATGAAGTTCACATACCAGTCATTTTAGATAACTTAGATACACATAAAGTGTTTTTCTGTTAACTACATTTCTAAAACTTTTAAGTGTTATTTCTACACACTCTCCAGATGGTGTACAGGTGCAATTTGTGAGCTTTTCTTCTTTCAGAATACGTTCCTTGAACGTTTCCATTAATTGGAAAGATAATTATAGTTTGTTGGAAAGTATTTATGCTTTAATTAAACGGTTGATGTAGTTGTTTTTTGCTCAGAAAGATGGCAAAATACAATCATTTTAGTAGCTTTATGCATTTTTGTTAATATATTCCTATAAATAAGACGTTTAACTGATACAGTTAAAACTACGCTATCCAACAGGGACCAGCCAAGTACTGTATGACCACGACAAGAAGGAAAGAGAAGAATGAAGGGGAGAGGAGCTATAACTATTAGTAGATCTGTTTACTAGGAAATGAGTGTATGATAGTATATATGAGTCACCCATGCTGCCATATCTACTATGTGTTGCAGTAACTGTAGAGACACATATTATGCATGGCTGAGTTATGTGACAACACTTGCGTACTTTAAACGAATATAGCATCCTCGTCATACTGGGAAGGCAAGCATAAACACCGTTGGGACAGCAAAAGTGATTACGTTACACATTCCTCTACTTGCCTTCTTGCTGTGGGTCCACAACAAACACCGCGCGGGAAGCAAAAACTGATTGCGTTACATATTCCTAAGATTTGCCTTCTTGAGTTGGGCATACAGTAAGCGCCTTAAAATATGTTTTAACCATTAAGAGCTCTTATGACCTAAAGATTCTCACTTTTTAAGCATTCCTTCTATAGAAGCGATTACAATTTGAAAGCACCATCCAGATTTCCTTAATTCTAATTGGACTGGAAAATCATTTTGCTACCTTCAGTTGATGCCTATACAAGTTTACGACAAAGATTTACACCGATTGGGAGGGAAACATGTTACCCTTTCTTAGTGAGAACATAGAAAAAATGAATTTTGAACAGTTTTTCTAACCTTCATAGATTCGTAGAAAAGCGCCTTGAACTGTAGAAAGGTTAACCTGCAGCAGGTGGATAGAATAATCAGATATACTGCCTAGATTAAAGCTTCAACACGCACTGTTTCGAAGTAGCTATAAAGTTGTGATTTCATTACAAGAATGGTATTAACTTTGCTAGAGGTAAATACTTTTCAAGACACTATCTTTACAACTAAAGATCTAATTTTTAATGACGGTTTCTGAAACACGCATTTTCTTTAAGTTCGAATGAAACAGTAAAATAAGTACACTTTTAACTTAAATGTTTACTAATACATACTACACTTAATTTACGAAGGAATGAATACATAATTTATAACTATATAGTATCAAATGGCTCATTTTGTTACCCAATCAATCAATGAAAATCAATTAGGAAGAATCGGTACTTTATTCAGCATTTAAAAGAAATTAATTAACAAAGGAAATGCTTTTATTGAAACATCTAAGACATCACACTAACCGCTAAACCATCTTATGTATATTCAACATTCAATAACCACAAAAAGGGTTTGCAATTTTAGTATTGACATTTATATCGAAAACAGTGCACAACTGCATGAGAGATAACTCCTGTAGCCGTAGGAAGCGTGCCTGTGGTAAGTTATTCATGTGATATAAATGCTTGTTTTGCCGATATTCGATGCCAAGTAAAAATGCTATTACCAAGTGATGCATGAAGAATTTTGTGCCCTCAGAGGGTTACCTAACGAAGAGGTGCGGTCGCATGCTGGACACAGGGTATGAATGACGTTAGATGTATAGCACGGCCATCAAATGTACAAACGTAGAAAACAACGTAACATAGTACTTACTTTGTGAACTAGTGAAGCATTGTCTTGCAAGTGTATGCAGACGCAAGGTCAGGGTGTAGTATAGCGCGACTGTTTTGTTTCCCCTCGTAGTGTGGCGGTTGTCATGGTCAAGCTATGCCTGCCGGCAGTTGTTTACATGTACAGTATACCTATAGAGAAACACACAGGCCTCCAGCCTTTTAATATCTATTCATTCAGTTACTTCAGTAATCCATGGCGTTAGCACTTAATTTTATTGATGGTCTATTATCTCAATCTTACTATCTCAAGTACTTTTAAACTATATAATTTCATATCAATAATGCTAGAAGGTTATTTCTGACTGACGAAACAGTTCTTTGCTGGAAGTTTGGTGAGTTATTGTGCAGCCTGTATTTTAGTACATTTAGCGCCTCCTCTTATTCTTGTTGTTGTTGTTCTTCTTCTTCTTCTTCTTCTTCTTCTTCTTCTTCTTCTTCTTCTTCTTCTTCTTCTTCTTCTTCTTCTTCTTCTTCTTCTTCTTCTTCTTCTTCTTCTTCTTCTTCTTCTTCTTCTTCTTCTTCTTCTTCTTCTTCTTCTTCTTCTTCTTCTTCTTCTTCTTCTTCTTCTTCTTCTTCTTCTTCTTCTTCTTCTTCTTCTTCTTCTTCTTCTTCTTCTTCTTCTTCTTCTTCTTCTTCTTATTATTATTATTATTATTATTATTATTATTATTATTATTATTATTATTATTATTATTATTATTATTATTATTATTATTATTATTATTATTATTATTATTATTATTATTATTATTATTATTATTATTATTATTATTATTATTATTATTATTATTATTATTATTATTATTATTATTATTATTATTATTATTATTATTATTATTATTATTATTATTATTATTATTATTATTATTATTATTATTATTATTATTATTATTATTATTATTATTATTATTATTATTATTATTATTATTATTATTATTATTATTATTATTATTATTATTATTATTATTACTATTATTATTACTATTATTATTATTAGTATTATTATTAGTATTATTATTAGTATTATTATTAGTATTATTATTAGTATTATTATTAGTAGTAGTATTATTAGTAGTAGTATTATTAGTAGTAGTATTATTATTAGTAGTAGTATTATTATTAGTAGTAGTATTATTATTAGTAGTAGTATTATTAGTAGTAGTATTGTTATTAGTATTATTATTATTATTATTATTATTATTATTATTATTATTATTATTATTATTATTATTATTATTATTATTATTATTATTATTATTATTATTATTATTATTATTATTATTATTATTATTATTATTATTATTATTATTATTATTATTATTATTATTATTATTATTATTATTATTATTATTATTATTATTATTATTATTATTATTATTATTATTATTATTATTATTATTATTATTATTATTATTATTATTATTATTATTATTATTATTATTATTATTATTATTATTATTATTATTATTATTATTATTATTATTATTATTATTATTATTATTATTATTATTATTATTATTATTATTATTATTATTATTATTATTATTATTATTATTATTATTATTATTATTATTATTATTATTATTATTATTATTATTATTATTATTATTATTATTATTATTATTATTATTATTATTATTATTATTATTATTATTATTATTATTATTATTATTATTATTATTATTATTATTATTATTATTATTATTATTATTATTATTATTATTATTATTATTATTATTATTATTATTATTATTATTATTATTATTATTATTATTATTATTATTATTATTATTATTATTATTATTATTATTATTATTATTATTATTATTATTATTATTATTATTATTATTATTATTATTATTGTCATCATCATCAATATTATCATCATCAATATTATCATTATTATTATCATTATTATTATTATTATTATTAGTAGTAGTAGTAGTAGTAGTAGTAGTAGTAGTAGTAGTAGTAGTAGTAGTAGTAGTAGTAGTAGTAGTAGTAGTAGTAGTAGTAGTAGTAGTAGTAGTAGTAGTAGTAGTAGTAGTAGTAGTAGTAGTAGTAGTAGTAGTAGTAGTAGTAGTAGTAGTAGTAGTAGTAGTAGTAGTAGTAGTAGTAGTAGTAGTAGTAGTATCATTATCATCGTCACCGTCATCATTATCATCGGTTATAAATGGACTGGAATATTAATAAACCAAAGTTCCTTGGTATTCTAAATTACTTGCCATACGTTTTAAAGGCAAATATGAATTCCAGAAAGAATGCCCTTTTCCTATTTAAATGGTACCAGAAGGTACAAAGGCAAGTATGTTGCTTTTGCTTGAAATTAATTTTTATAAATTCATCTTCAGTTTTTAATCCCATTTTTGGGGTCATCTGTGAGATTCAGAAATAACAAATGGGAGAATATAAAGAACTTCAACATATCTTGAAAACCAGTCAAAGTGTTATGACCTTCTACATTGTTTACAATTAGTTGTCTATATAGATTCAAAAGGAGGATATCCTCGGGAACGAATAAACTACATTAACCCAGGGTGCGACAGCCCATATAGGGCCAGGACCAGCCAACCCGACTGCCAGCCTCACGCCTACATACGCAAGGTAGAGGTGGGCGATCATCCAACCGATACGAGGAGGAGATGTGGTCAGCATCTCGGCATCCCCAGCCAGAATGTTGGCTTTCGTGACCAGGGCCGCTTACCTAGCGTAAGCTCCTCAATTTCCTCACGATGCTGAGTTGGCACCGGTTGTATACCCGGGACTTAAAATCCGCACCCCAGGGGTGGGATTGATCCCGGACCGCTTTCCGTGGCAGGGAGCCAAGTCATGACGCCTTAGTCCACTACGCCACGGCGCACGACATTAAAACGCATTACTATAGATGAAATGTGTTACAGTTTAGTAGGACGTCACATTATTTCTTATATACGTGACAATAGATACCAAATTTTACTTGACGAACTTTACATAGAAGAAGAAAATCTTAATAGATTCCAAACGATTTTTTTGAAATACGAGATTAGATCAAAGAGTGAAAGTTTAATTTTACACAAACTTGTTACCAAACTTTTGAAGAATTTCAGTTAACTATCTATTTTATATCTCTGAGTAACTTTAGTTGTGTAACCTTTTCGATGTTTCCCTTCCAAATGAATGAGCGCTGCCCTGAATATAGGTCCTATAAGAAGAGGTACAATGTACACATACAGAGAGAGAGAGAGGGATAGAGAGTGAGAGAGAGAGAAATTGTGTGAAAATGACTAATTGTTGAGAACGAATCCTTAAATTTTACTGATGATAAAATTTTACGCAGCGATTCACTATATACGGTGTAATAATTCTTTAATTTTATTTTAAAACACAACTACTTTATTTCGCATAGTTCGGACATTTGATGCACAGTATTTATCCACAAACGCAAAAATGGCATAACTTTGATATTTCCATTACAAGATGCGCAGAAAAATACTGGCAAGAAATGCAGTAAATACTGCATTAAAGTAACAGAAAAGTGTGGATCGTGTGAGACGACAAGTTTGGTCCATTTTATACACTATACAAGCTATGTTGAGCACCTGCTAGTGTATTCCGGGCTAGAGCAGCACTTTTTCTCCATGTAAGGTAGCGGTTGATCCGATTAACCCTTAGACTCAACTCATCCTTACTTGGCTATACTCTAAGCTATCTAGCAAGCCATTGTAAACCGTTGATGCTGTCAACACCCTGCCTTCTGTGAAACTCATTTTTGGATTGCCTATATGGTTGACGTTCTCCTGGCTCATATCCTTAACTCGACTGGATTTACGGTTGTCTTTTGTTACAGAGATCCTGAGTGGCCTACCTTATCAGGTTTTCTCTCAATACGTTCTATTCCATAGCTATATTACAAGAACTTGGATTATACTTATATTATCACTACCAGTTATCACTATCAAGCGGTCAGACAACTTAAAAAAATGAATTCTATCGTCGGTTCTGAGGATAATGGGATAACCATAACTTTAATACTTTATCGTAACAGTTATACTATTTCAAAATTACAACTCAAGCTTCTATGGAAGCAATATTTCGTTTAAATATAGTATCCAAACCAATCAAAGTCCGCGAATATGTATGCAGGATAAGATAGGTTTAATGTTTTGTATTTTTTCGTGTATTAGAAATAAATATTAACGTATTCTCCATAAGTAGTTTCAGAACAACTTTGTTTACTTCATTTCCATAATATCAAAAGAGTTTCAAATAATATGGAATCTCCTTTTGACTACGACTTAAAATTTTATAACTGTGTATTAGAAAATCGTATATTTGTGAGATATACCATTAAAATCAGTGGACCAGTAATTCGCTACAACAGAATGGTAGCCATTGTTTCTGCTTCAAGCTCTCCGTGCTACTTGCAGAAAGGTGTTCGCTTCATTACTTAAATAAACGATTTACTCTTTTTGTTTGTATTTAAATTTCTAAGCTGTTGGATATTGTGACATTGTGGGTTCGTAGAATTAAAAGTCCAGTTTGCAGAAATTCCTAAAGGTTCTTTGTTTCCGTAGAAACACACTTTGGCCAACCCTTACAGTAGCAGAATTACGTAACATACACAAATACAATCTTCAAGGTCGTCAACCTCAAACAAAAGAGTTCACTTTCAAAACACCGCTGCACGCACACGAGTCCAATTACGTCTGTCCCTCGCAACTAACCTCTACTTTTTCTCCTATAAATTAATCGAATGTTCTGTAGCAAAAAAAGAAAGCGAACCTTCCAGTCAGCTATCTGTCTCTTTCTTTATCTGTCTCGGAGAGCTTTTATCTCCACGTTGCGCTGTCTGTCCCTTTGTGCACGCCGGCCGCGCCTCCTCGCAACAATGACTTGCGACAATATTGTAGCCTGTATACTGTAACTTGTTGCATATTTTCTAGTGAATAAAATATTACGTCCCATAAACATTGCGAATTGTCATGGAAATGGATGTGTAGAATATAGTATGAGTACAACGCCCGGGAACAAAATTTCTTGTTTAAGTTACGTGATCCAATGTTAAGTCATATCGCACGATGAATTAAATGCTCAAATGAGCCCTGTGTCCACACAGCTTAGAGTTACCCAAAATTCGCCTTTCAAGACAAGAGAAATCCCCGGCAAAAGCCTTATCCAGGTAACTCACGCTGACAGAGATTCGAACTCGGGTGAGGCAGATACGCTACCATCTACGCTACCGAGGCGGGCACCAGGGAACAGAATCTTGGATTTTCTGTCTTCCATGTCGATGCTCCGCATCTCCCTGGAAGAAGCACCAAACGTTATTCAGTTCTAAATATTTGATTCATTAATCGCATTGGATCGGTTATATGAATTACTGAACGGCCGCCATAGCTTAAAGGAACCTATAACGCTGCAAACTATGTCTGGATTCGCAGGTTCTAGTTAACAAGTCCAGGTGTCCTATCGCAGCATCCCAGTGATGAATTGGTAAAGCGTCGGCAGAGAAAGCCAAAGAACTATAAATGGAGCTACTGAATTTTTAAACCGTTATTCAACATTCCGCTTTGATTCATACATGGCCAGGTTATCGGGGTTGGTTACAGAAATCATTGAATGACAGCTGATCACAATGACGAGAAGGGGACGCGTTTAACAGGGTTGTGGATCATTTGCACTGTATTGAAGGATTCAGACGTGATGTCGAATGCCATATTCAGTTACTAAAGCACTATTTACTCAAAGGAAACACAAAAGGAGCATTCTAAGACATAATACACCTTTTTATTAATCTAACAATGTATTGCTTCGAAACATAGGATTTAAGAGAACTGTGAAATACACCTAGAATACTACCCAGCAGCAATAAAGGTTTTAATCTAAAGGGTTAAATAATTTTTCATGTGCATTTTTATGTCTAATTGCAATAAATTAACTAGACAAGTGTTAGCTGAGACTTATTTAAGAAAACCTAATTACAGAAGAGATAGGAAAATGTTTTGTCCTCAAACTGCAATATGCTCCTAGTATGTTGAAACTTTTAGCCGAAAACCTTTATGTTATAGTTTATTCTGTCTTCTATAGCACATTGTAACAGAGGGTGGAGCCTTATTAATTATCTAAATCTAAATATATATGCAGTTAATCAGCTTCTTTCTGGTGCTTAAACTTCATGCAAAAGTCGTTGGATCATAAATGCTACTCACATTTAGGAAAATACTTGCAATTCTGGTTATTCTCAATAGTTAGGTACTGCATTCTATTTCAACGCATATATATGGACTCCTGTTTAGTCATTTAAGTATAAAAAATATTTAATAAATAAAAGTTTATTGTCTTCGGTCCACTAAAGCTGCAGTAACCGTTGAGATAAACAATAATGTATTTGTAAAATTACATAATTCAATACAGCTACTATAAAGTGTTTTAAATGAAATGTTTTGCTCTTTTTCCATGCCTAAATGCACCTTAACAAGAACACGAAAATATACGTATATACCGCTAAGAACCCTCTAAAACCTTTTTGAAATATGTCAACATTCGTATGTTATAATCGTATCTCTGAATCTTTAGTCTTAGGGATGTAACATTTTAGGCTCATCATTAGATTGAGAAGGACATTTTAAATTACACATTAGCGTGTGCTTACGTCTGATATTGAGTATAAAACCTGTATACGTACTAGATTATTAATAACTAGGTATAGTGAATTTCCAAGATTTACTCGAAAGTTCTTCACGGCGTAATTATATATTTTCTGCTGAATCAATATCCAACTACCAAAAGTACACCTATAATATTTAAATTAAATTTGTTGCATTTTTGTGCTCTGCTATGTTGTTTTTCCCATGTCCTATATGTTTATGTGGTCAATGAAATACCTTTGAACAGTTGGAAGAAACATTTAAGGGACGTTTGCAAACCTAAAATCCCTAATCGGTTTAAACTCGAAATCAGAAAGGCATTTTCGGAATTTTTTTCAGTCCCTTTCACTGCTTTTCTATCAAATCAGATAATAATGGTACATTTTAATTAGTGCTACGTGATTTAATCGATTAACTGAAATGATTAATCGATTAATTTTTAATTTTAGATTATAGATTAAAAGTTTTAATTAAATAATCGAGTCGATTAAAATTAATCGATTACAATAAATATTAATCAAAACTCTTTTAGCCAAATTTGGTCCTCTTTGTTTTGATGTATTGCTTCCAACGTAACAGCCTTTCCAACGAATCAAGCTTACACTAGACACATAATATTCTTTGAACTTCGAGATAATATAACTCCTGATAGCTAAAAGAAAGCACTCTGAACCCCGAGTGAGTCTAAATGACACTTCATTTGTGAGTCTAAATGACACTTCATTTGTGAAATATTCTAAGAGGTACATGACTACATACAGATGCTGACAGAGAGGTTTCTTTCCTTACAGTTTGTGTGTGAGAAAATATCGTATACAACTGATTATTTATCGCTTGCTAGCATAAACTGAGCTGTACAACCTTGAACCGAACACTTTGCTTACGCAGCTATGGAAACAATAGCTGATCCTTCTTTTCAGGGCAGGTGGTGGTGTAACTTTGCTGTAAATTGCAGTAAGTCATGAATTCGTGACAGTGAGTGAAAGTTTTGTGTCAAAAAGTTAAAATAAGGAAAAACGTTTTGTGCTGAGTGAAATAAAAATTATAGCATACGAAAATTTGCGAGGGAAACTGGGTGTACACTTTGGCTTTAAGCTAAATGAATCTGGTAAAGTGTCTGACACAAAAAAGCATTTTGTAAAGTGACTAGGTGAGTCTTCATGTAAACTATTAGTTGCATGCCAGTCTCACAAATCTTAGTAGATATTGATATAATACGTTACGAAATAATTACGTACAAAAATATTTTAGATCTAATTCAGTACATATATAAAGCATGTGAACTTGATGCAAAAACAACATTGAATCAAAATATTTAAAATTTTCATAAATAATTAAATATATAGAATATTAAAGTACTTCATATAGTCCTTGTACCTAATTTTTGAACAGATAATATATCGATTAATTGATAGATTAATCGATTACAGTAACACGATTAATCGATTAAAATTTTAATCTACCTAGAGCACTAATTATAATACATATAATCTTTGGTTATAGTTATCTCAAGGAACAAGTCTTGGGTTCTATTAGGTTTGTTTCATAAATGGCAGAGCCTCTTTTACCTCCTGAAACAAAATATTTATAAACCAATTGCCGGAATCGAATTAAAACACTTCAAACAAATATAATCCTTTAAGCTTAAAAGGAAATATTTCATTTATATGACGTAACTTTGCTTTCTGTAGTTCTTGTTTGTTGGATACTTTGTTCTGCTGGTGGTTGGCTTTGAGACAATAAACATGAAGCCATGCCTCAAAATCCCATAGGTTACCTCTACTTTTGTAGTTTGTCGCTTTGTCCTATTTCTAGCCCCTCCTAAAGACCACTTGGGGGATGTAAACGCTCAAGCTCAGGAGAATTATGCAGGCGGTAGAAGATGTAAATATTAGTGCCTCTGCTAACGTTTTAGCTTCCTGCATATTTCACCAAACTCAGAAAAAGCAACACTACCTGCCTTTTCATTGAGCAAATGAAAGTAAGAAATAACAGAATTCTAAGGATACGTCTGTATGTTTTTCGTGGTTCTATGTATACTAGCTTTTGTATGTATTTTTAAGCCTAAACTCGAAAGATCCAAAGTTTGTAGCTCAATTATCAGACTGCATTTAAGGGAGCAGGCATAACTGAAGGAATGAAAAATTGCTGATGTGCTTATCTTTAATTTCTCTCTGCGGATCAACTATACTGCCCTTGCTATTGAAATATAGAACATAATACATTTTTCCTGCAAGAAGTACTTAATTTCAATTTCATAAATGTAATTTGCGTGTTCAAATATCTTCAATATATATATATATATATATATATATATATATATATATATATATATGTGTGTGTATATATGTGTGTGTATATATGTGTGTGTGTATATATGTGTGTGTATATATACATATCAGGTGAGTCACCTGCCCCTATTTGCCCGCTTCGGTAGCGTAGATGGTAGCATGTCTACCTCACGTTCAAGAGGTCCCGAGTTCGAATCTCGGTCAAGGTGTTACCTAGATAAAGTTTTTCCGGGGTTTTCCCTTATCCTGAACGACGGATGTCGGGTAACTCTAAGCTCCATGGATCCCGGACGCATTGAGCATCATTTCACCCATTTCATTCATCGTCCGATTTGACTAAATGTAGGCGGACGTAAATTACAACAAAAAAATTGTCCCTATTTATGTTTGAATGTATGCAACTTGCTAAGAGACATATGTGACTTACGTCTTTCTTGAATGTCTTCTAATGGATGCTTTGCTGAACAGTTTATGAAGGAGGGGTAGACAACTCAGTGCGTAAGTGTTGTACGGGAGAGAAAGCAATCACTATGTATGTCAATTCCGAAAACCTCATACCCAGACACATACAGAGCTGCAGTAGTAATTGTAAACGAGTTCTCAAACTTTTATTCATTAGCGTACATTCACACACACCTTCAAACACGCCCCTGAAGGAATAACCTATCGCATGCATCAGTTGGCAATAACATTGGAACACAACACGGCAGATCTACAGAGTGGGACCAATAGGATTTAAACCTTCAGCCAACACGTGTTTTCGTTGTACAGTCCTGTCAAAAATGCTAAGAAATTAGGTTGATAATTTTCGCTTCTCTCACAAATTACGGCAGTTCTTAGCTCATACAGTAATTGTAATGGTGAACGCAGTTTTTTTATTTGTGTTAAAACTACCAAAATTGAGCTCAAAACACTGTATGAAACTATAAAAACCGTGTAAAGATCCGAGGTGGAATCTAAGGTCTGCGATCACTTATTCGTAAAGGAACCTCTGCTTGTAAGGTAGCGTTGCCTAAATGGTATTTTACACCTTCCCTGGACAGGTTTATGAAACCCCATGTCAGTACAGTTACAGATAATTCAAAAACCTTCTGACGGCTTCTACTTTTGTGAATGAATTTTCTCGGTTTTAGTGTACAGAGTGAATAGGGCGCATGTTTTTTTAACGGCTCTGCTCCTTCTGTAGCAGGCGTTCTCTGCCACACACATTCGCTGTCCTTGTCCCACTGTGTTATACAGGACATTCCTTTGAGGGATCTTCTTTGCGTTGCTGGACTATACATATGTAGGTTTCAAAACTGAAAAAATGTAACTTACTCTACACCTATACGAATCTTTAATTATTCTTTTGCGAACTACTTTAATATAAGTGCATAGCCATTTGTTATGTAGTGCTGCCTAGCACTATTTTTAAATTTTAATAATAAAATATGTCATTCGGTACCAACACATATCATAGCAAATTTTCCAAAACTGTTATTTAATATAATGTTAGGAAAATTTCAAGACGTTTGGCGTATGCTTCTTTAGATATACTTTCAGCTATTTAATAATTATGTGGGTCAATTGTAAACTAACTGCTTTAACAAACTACCAGATCTTATATTGCCTTTATCCTCATATGTTTAATAGTTTGTTACCTTTATTGTAACATTATGGCGATAATACTATGTTTATTTCAATAATGATACGTATAGGATTTTTATGTTGCGTGTTGCTTTCAAATAATTGCACATGATGGGTAACGCAACAGAATAGCGAAATGCTTCCCTCCATGGGTGTTAAATAAATCAGCCCATCACACCAGTTTGGTTTGTATACTTTAAACACAGCAGTTTGTATCATATTCAAACATGTGACGAGTGTGAACTCAGAAGCTTTTGTTTACGTTTCTTGCCATTAAACGATAAATAAATTAGTAGTCTATTAGAAACTATTGTTTCCATCAGAATTTATGTTTGCTCTGCCTCTGCATGACTGAACATATTTTAAAAACGATCAGAGGCTTATGATAGACACCTACTTAATCAGGCAAACAATCGACTGTCAGAGCTTGTCAGCGAAGTGTCTATTTCTCTCTATAACAAATATTATGTTAATATTTCACTACATCAGTAGTTTGATAAACATTTTAATGTAGTGAAATAACCATAATTTTGTGTAATCACAGGTGCGATGCTTAACATTTATATTAATAAAACTGAAAGTTAAAGTCGTCTGCTTGGTGCGGTGGTAGCACTGTTTTTTCCCAGTGGAAGATCCGGGTTCGATTTCCGGTACTGCCATGGAGATTTTCTCCCACTGGGAGAACTGTTCTGGGGCGCACTCATACTCGTTATATTCCTGAGGGGCCAATTAAAGAGCTACTTCATTGAGAAGTAGTGGTCCCTAGTTGAAATGGCCACATATAGCGACGGAGAAGGACGCTGATGACGTCCCATCTTCAAGTACTGCACCCCATTCCTGACGCCCGTTGTGGTATGTCTTGCCCCGGAAGGGCTGTACCGGCATGACGTTACTTAATTGAGTGTTAAGTATGTCTTCATGAGCTAAATAGTTTAATATTTTCCTCCGTTCCGAGTAAGAGGAATCTTAATGTTTATTTTTCATAACAACTAAACCTCACAAAGAAGAAACCTTTGTAGGTATGATTATTTTATATTTGTTCGGAGAGCGTATTTGTCATCATTTGAATACCCACCAGATTTTAAAATTGTAAATCTATACTATTTTGTGGTCTCGTTCGTCACAAAAAATAAATAAAACAGTAAATAAACAAATTGCAACATCTCTACTACAGTTTTCAGTATGATCAGTCATATGTGAGAAATGAGAAATGATATATTATACGCACATTATATTTCAAAACAGAAAATATATTATAACTCAAAATCCCTGCCAGTTAATTATAAGAAGGGTAGGAACGGATCTAATTCAATAAGGTTGTTTCAATAAAGCCTGATACACCTTTCCAATTTAGTTCATCCTTTACTTGCGTTGTTAAGTAAAGTCGCCTTGTTCGAACGGTTAGCATGGATTTATCTTTGTGTAATAGATACCTCTCGCCATATTTAGTATAAAGATAGTGAAAATTAAAGTCACGACTATTTCAGTCGCTCACACGCACATGAAGAAAAATTATTTTTATATCCATAGTTAAACAATTGTGACATTTAAGTCAGAAATGTTGTAAAACGTATTTTATTGGCAGTGTTATGATTTAAAGCACGCCTTTATTAGGTCTTACAATTAAATTTTATCTATTTCAGTGCATGAAATCCCTTTGTAAATTCATTAAACGCAAGTAAGATCTGTTGTGATTGGTATTCCCAGTTTGACGTGCACGTATAACGAGATAAAAACGTAGTTTACAAATCTTGATTACCGAAAGTAAGACAGCTATTTGTATAAATGTGCATATTACACCTTCGATGCCGTGGCAGGTTTTCCCAGGTTGTGATAGGAGAAAAACCATTATTGCAGGCAAGATGGTGCTGGGCTGCATTTATCTTCGTCCCTGTCACTAACGCCCTCCTCTTCCTTAATCATGTAACAACTGCAGTTGTTCAGATCTCCATTAATAACTGTTCTCATCTTGGGATCTCACGTGGTGGGCGGTGCACCAGAGCGACTTGCACTGGATCTGCGCCCAAATGCGAAAACGTCACACTTCCTATGTTAATTAGTATTTTGGAGCTGAATGTCTCCAAGCGGCAAACAGTAGGGCGTAATAAATTTAAGTTTTATCTTTACTACTTCTTTTAATTCGGCTAGTTGTTTGTATCGAGACGCGTGATACCTTCTGTATAATGTGATTGTTTTGAAAAGAATAGCAAATACTACCGCAAAAGTTAAAAATGAAGAAAACAGGAAGGGAAAAAAACACAAGTGACAAACTTTCTCTGTGAGAGAGTGTCAATTAATCTCCTCAATTATGCCCTAATTATTTTCTGCATATCTGAGGTACAAGGAGAAAGACTTCTCTTTTATTCGGCACCAAGATCCACGTCCTTGCGAGCACTGATCTACAGAATCAAAAGTAGTCCGTTACTGATGCCGTCTATATAGAAACTTTAGCTCCAGTATCTAATCCACTACATCTCTTGGGATACATTCTCTGTAATAGTCCACTGCAAACACCGTCTGTTGAGATAGCGTTTCGTGTCGAGGTCCAGCATTTGGGATACCTTGGTTGTATTAGACCGACACATACAGCCTTAGACAAAAAAAAAGAGCATCTGCCAGAAACAAAGTTCGATTCGAAAAACACCAGAAGCATTCCATGACTCTGCATTCACAATATACGCCTTGGAAAGGTAGTCAGACTGAAAAATTCAATGATTTGAATCCCGGCTATGGCATTGAAGCTTTCAGTCTGACTCTACCTTTCCATACTTTGGCCTACACACGGCTTGTGTGAAAGGACAATTCATTTTTCAAGTATACGCTTTTATACCACTCTGGCTCCATTTCAAACTATGCGATAAATGGGGAGATGCTTGCGGCTTGGCCGTTTGCATGGTAGCCGAGCGATAAAACGCATGTGTCTCGTTTAAGTGGACCAGCATGAGTTCGAATCCTCCATGTTTCTTTTTATTATAGTTACTTTAATAGCAATGACTTATGTTTTTCTTGCAGAAGATAAATAATATTTTAGACTCATTCGTTGATAAAACGCGAACAATATATTTTTGTTGTTTTCAAAATAAATGCAATGTTATTACAAAATTGCCTTAATATTGGTTGTGTCAACACTTGGGCTCATCTGCTGGCATATAATGCGAAGTATCTTTTTTGTTGTAATTTACGTCCAACGTCAAGTCATATCAGACGATGAATGAAATGGATGATATGATGCTCAAATGAGCCCGGGGTCCATTGAGCCTGAAATTATCAGACATTCGTCTTTAAGGATAAGGGGAAAACTCCAGAAAAAGCCTTATCCATGTAACTCACCCTGACCGATATTCGAACTCGAGACCTCTTGAACGTGAGGCAGATACGCTACCATCTACGCCACCGAAGTGGACAGCGAAGTATTCTCTCGTGAAAATGTCACTAGGCATTTGGTCTCATCCATGCCCCGCAGAATGAGGACAGTAACAAAAGCAGAGGGTTTACACACCCCCTACTAAATTAATTTGAATTTTTATTTGACTTTACATATAGGAATAAAATATTTGTTTCTGTTAGTTTAAAAGCAGAGTAGAGTGTTACAGTTTGATGTGTTAGCATAAATGCCATAAAATCAAGTAGAGCTCAGCAAATTGGAATGTTCGTAATACACATTTCGTATTTCTGCGATTAAAAAAGATCAAAATGATGTCTAGGGTTCGAACCTTTGTAGGACTAGCTCCTACATATTTGTCTATAACCGCTCGGCTAACAGTGCACGTTTAGTAACTGAGACTCATTATGAGTCAATTATGAGACTAAATTTCTCACACACATTACAGTGTGCGAAAAGAGGAAGGATTCGCTATGTGGATATACACGAAACATGTGCATCAATACAAATGTTATGAGCATTCTCGTTATTATTGCAATTATGAGAGGATTCACTAGGACGAAGCTTAAGAGACGTCCTCCGTGACACCATTGTAAACCGGCCGTGGAAACGATGTGGACTTAGAAAATCATATCCTTCGAGAGTCCGCCTTTTATTTCAAAGGATGTATGCCTTCTGTTTGGTAACCTTTACGAGAAGGAGACCAGTGCGGATGCCGTATGTTAGAATATTTCTTTTTTTTTTCTGTAAAGCTATGCACCTGTTCAAACCCTACTTCATTCTTCACCATTCAACAGATGCAAGTGAGTAAAATTAGGGAAAGTGCAATTTTGCTCCATCTTCTGTGAATATTTGCTACTTCAACGGAGTCGTATGTTTACGGAAGCCAAAGACGAAATTTAATATTAGTGTGTTACTTACTACTTAATAAAGTTTTCTGTGATCTACAAGCGAGAAATATCCACTATAACTACACGTCGCTGGTTGTGGTAGTACTGTGTCACTGAACATTTTACGCTACTACTTGGTTAAAATGTCCTTGATGTGTTCCATTTAGCTACCTGCTATAGAACCCTAGTCGAGGGCCACACTGCTGAACGATTAAGTTTGTTATTGTTAAGTAGCAACTGCGTTCGCTGAGATGCTGTTATCACCAATAAACCTCAGCGAAGTTTCGATATATGACATTCCAGTCTTAAGTCATTAATGTCAAGCGACTTGTGGTAAACCATACCTTGTGCAGTGTATGGTCATGGTAAATTTCCAATAAAATGATATGAGCTCAACTTTATTCACCACGAAGGAAAACAAAGAAACAGAGAACGAAGGAAAAATGAATCCGCATTTTAAAACTACTCAGAAAGCACTAACCAAGAAATGTTAATTCAGATAAGTCATTAGGTAAGTCCTACTAAGTAATTACTGAGGAAGGGTTCAGGAGGTTACGTCTGTGGCCCACGTTCTTGAAGTCTGGGTTCCCATGGGTCTTTTGGAGGTATTCCCTGGGTCGCCAGACGAAGACGGTCAGCTCATTACATCTTCCGAATTTCTTGTCCCTCCATTTCACTTCCATTATCATTTCATACTATCTCCTATCTGATAGTCTCTTTCGAGATAGAAGTGTCGGCGGGAGTCTCGGCCTTGCATGCTCTTTATAAACACATTCGTTCTCCGGCAGGGCACTCTCCGGGCTCAAAACTGGTCAGTGGTACCGATCCTGCCCTCTGCTCTGTCATGGCTCCTTGGGGTCAGCCGCCCTCTATGTCCTCTCGCCTGCTCCTTCCTCCTAGAGGTGCGTCACTTGGCGAATTCATTCTGGTCGAAGTACTGAATCCCTTCCGTATATCCCATCCTCTCAGCTAAGTTTTACTAAGTAATTCAAAGGATGAGTATCAGGAATCTCGGGCCGAACTGCCGAGCCCCTCCCGCCAGGGATTTGTTCGGATCGGGTTGGACTCGAGGGCGCAGTGTGTTCCCGACACCCACGGGGTACTTCCGGCCAGGCTACGGCCGCCCGGAGGTGGTAGAGGGTTGCCTAAAACGTCCCGGGTACTAGCCTGCAGAGCTAGTAGAAGGTGTACTAGATCACCATTCGGCCCCACCGAGGTTTTTCGGTAGTCTTCCCTGCGTGGTTGACGCGCGAAGTGGCGTATCCACTTCCATCCCGTCTTGACGTTGTGCTTAGCGGGGGGGGGGCTTTTTAGACTCCAGGTATTGCCCTCTGGAAAGAGTCCCGGAGTTATACATCGCTCCCGGGTTTGAAGGACGCTCGGGTCCTTGGTCCTACGGGTCCAAGACTAAGCTCTAGCAGATCAGTCTTGCCATACTTTACACGTGTGAATTACAACAGAAATTAAAGAATCTCTTTTTTCTATTTTTATAAGTGGTAATCCATGCAGTCGCAAATGAAATAAACCTTGTACATGGAATAAGTGCAAGGCGAACAAGTTAGAACATTGCGCTTTGTTAATTAAAATCGAAAAAATGAAAGAATGTTTCAATTAAACTCCGTACATTAAAAAGCGCACCTCAAAGGGCTCAAAATACATTTTATGATGTTAGTTTTACAGTATAATGTTTACTTTCTTGGAACCTTTCAAACAAATTTTCGAGGCTACTGGCGTTTGAGTAAAAGACAATATTTTTTGTTGTAAGCGGATTTTCCACTCAATGCTCTTCACGAAGCCTTAGTAATGCTTTACAATAATGCAACTTTGTAGGTTGCTTGCGGAGCAGAAGGAGAATAGCTGTCCTGTGTTCTGGCTCCGAGAAAGAACAAAACAACTTCTCTAAAGAGCAATATTGTGTTCCCCTCTCTGCCGATTGCAACTTGCTTCAGATGTCCTTTCAACTTAGTGTTTTCACTGAAACTAGCAGAATGTGTTCTGACATATCTCGTTGTGTCCTGCAATGCCATCATTAATCGCTATTACCCTGAAACAGCCTCAATGAAGATCGAAAACCCCGCCGCAGCCAGCTTCATAATCAGTACCAGTGTTACAGTTAGTCACAATTCAATCATTACATGCGTTATGGAGGCTCATACTAATGTTGTGTAATCTATAGATGTTATCGAAACTTAAAACCCAGATATATACTTAATCACAGCCTCAATGTTTATCAAGATAGACTCTGCTATAAATTTTAGAACTCCATGTTATGCTCTTAAAAGATGCGACAGTTTTGGAATATCTACTCCACAGTATATTTCCTAGCAGAAGCCATAACTGCCCTCGTGTTGTCCTAGTGTATACTTGTGAAGCTTTTACTGTTTTTGGTGTGGCTAAACAGAACAGGCTATCCAAGTGAACATTTTAGTTTAGTAATATCCAGAGTTTCTGATAGGTTTATGTGACTGAATTAAAATGATAATAAACATTTATCGTCTATAGTTCCACAATGTTAATGAATTTAGTTCTCATTATTTTCGATTACCTATATCTTTATCTTTTTTGCTGTCTACGTAAATTCTCTGGATAGTTAATGTAAGTACTGTCTGCCCCGGACAAGAAGGCAAGCTACAGGAATGTATAAGGTAAACATTTTTGCTGTCCCCGCGGTGTTAAAGCTAGTCTTCCGTGTATGACAAACATGCTAAGTTTGTTCAAAATACACAAGTGCTGTGACATAACTCATCAATATATAATATTATCATTGTACGAGGGCTGTTTAATTAAGAATGATCATAATTTTACGGTCATAATTTTTTTGCACTAAAATTCAATATTATTATATTCTGTTAGCTTAATGTGAAACAAACACGCTGTAGTAGTTTCATTGTTGGTACTCCTGGTTCCCGCCTGTGAGAACCAGGCAAGTTCAGACACGTTCAGTATCGCCTACCGCTGCAATGGAGGTAACATGCAGTTAAAGTTGATGTTAGAGGAAGATCTGGAGTTTCTTTCAAACTCCTGCTGATGAAACTTGGCTACATCATTTTGATCCTGAGAGCAAACAGCAAAAAACAGTGAGGTAATCTCCTCCATCAATAACCCCCCAAAAAGCAAAGGTGGTTGCTTCTGCTGGGAAAGTTATGGTTATCTCATTCTTTGATATTCATGGAATGGTTTATCAGCATGTTGTACCTGCACACACATCAGTAACTGGACAATACTACAGGGATGTCCTAAAACATTGCAAGTCCATATCAGGCGCAAAACACCACATTTCCATGAAGCAGGCTGGATGCTGCACCACGATAATGCGCGGCCGCATATTGCCAAAGTTGTTGCTGTATATCTTGCAAAAATCAACGTGAAGTGCATCCCTCACACTCTCTATAGTCCGGATTTAGCCCCATGTGACTTTTTTCTATTCCCTAACTTGAAGAAACGCCTTCGTGGGAGGCATTATCCATCATCAGAAGCAGTGTTGAAGGTTGCGGAGGCCATTTTGAAGGATCTCTCAAAAACGTGTTTCCAGCATGTCTTTGAAGACTGGCAGAAATGTTGGGACAAGTGCTTTGCATTTAGCGGAGACTATTTTGAGAAGTACCATCAAAATTATGAGGATGAGTAAAGATACGTTCTCAAAAAAAAATTGTGATCATTCTTTATTGAATAGCCCTCGTATTTACTAAAACGAGCATTAGATCTGGCAACATGGGTTACTCATATGCACTCACATACACTCATTTCCTAGTAAACACATCCACTAACAGAGCAGATCAACAGTTCAAACCCCTCTCACTTTCATTCATCTCTTGCCTTCTTTTGGTGGGTAGACAGTAGGTATTTACAAGGGGAAAAATGATATCATATTTATGTTCCCAAAGTAAATTTTAATCAACATATCCGTCTGATGGTTCAACAGCTTTCTTTTGGATATAATATACATCGTCCTTCCTCTAAAAATGAATTTATAGCTCCTATTTTTAAAACTTTAACTCATGGTGCAGCAGCCCCAACTGGGCCAAGGCCTGCCAACCCGACTACCGGCTTCACCCCCACATCGCAATGTAGAGGTGGGCGATCACCCAGCCGATACGAAGAGGAAATGTGGTCAGCATCTCGGAAACCCCCGCCGGAAAGTTGGCTTCCTAGACCAGGGTTCACTACCTAGCGTAGCTCCTCAATTTCCTCACCATGCTGAGTGGATACTTGGGACTTAAAATCCTCACCCTCCAGGTGTGGGATCGATCCTGACTTCCTATTTTAATAGCTACTAACAAGAGCAGTAGTTACATTAATGAAAAACCACATATCAGTTTTGTTACATTACCTGTTACTGTATATGCAATGAAATTTAATAAACATTGCAAAAAGTACTTTTATCAAGAAAGTACTGTGTACTGATAACTGCTGCAAAAGATTTACTGCATTATGCAACCATATTGTTTTTCACAATTCAAACGATTCACGAACAATCCTTTAAATGAAGCCAAAACGTCAACTACAAAAGGCATTTTAAACATACGTCAAAAGTTGTGAAAGATTAAACTATGGAGTGTCTTAAATATTAAATTCATTCGTATCCACTTTTAATGTAACATTCAGATCTTCACTCCAAGTTGGTAATTAATCTAACGAAGTTTCAAATCACTATAATAAAGTGGTATAAGATGCATGTAGTTTCAAAATTTCGATAGTTCGCCTATTTGGTTTACATATATTTTTTCAATTCCGTTCAAATACTTATATCTCGAAATATTAACTACCACAAAATATTAATAGAGGAGTTCTTAGGCAAATATAGAATGTATTTGCAAACACATAAATTTTCAGAACAAAATATGTAAGGCTCAAATCAAAATAAGACACATTTAAGTAACAGTTTGTAAATACATATTTTCATAAAGTTTATATATACAGATTTCCAAATTAAAGTTTTACTGTTATTTATTGTGAGGAAGTATTTACTCCAGCATGTGTGATATTACTTTATTGTAGAGTAATATTTTTGTAAAATTCTAATTCAAAGAAAGAAACCTTGTGCCATTGATAGCTACGTAATCTTAACTTAAACTTGATTTTCTGCAATTCGTCTCAAATTATAAAATCCTGTTGTACTCCCTACATATGGAAATAGAGAAAGAGAGAGTCCAAAATAGTGCAGTGGAACGCTGTTAGCCTGCTAAGTGGCTCCCGGCGGGAACCGCCTCTATCAACATCTATGGAGTTCCCTCTACCAATGAACAGCCAAAGAGCGTTCCGTTACAATATCTTTGTACTCCTTTTGCTCTTCACTCATATGTTTGTTTACAGCCGGGCCGTCCTAGTTTCGGACAGATTAAACCGATTTACCCTAGGACCTGGTCCTGCACGAGTGTGAAAGTGAAAAAAGAAAGTAAGTGGCGGTGTAACGGATCATATTTCCTGCAGCGATACACATAACGCACTTCGTTAGCTCGTAAAACTTGTTTAACTTGTGTGTATACCTCTTAGACAAAATACTGAATGGCAGATCAATACGTCTTCAGCAATTTGTAGCAGAGTTTACAAACATATTCAACATGTTAAGTGTAACTGGATGTAGGCATATTTCCACCGCAAATCTGTGAGAATTCACGATAATTATTGATATGGGAACCAGTTTCTTCAAGTGTAGGACAGTCAGTATAATTCCATTATTTTATTGGGTTACTTAACAAATTTATTAATAGGCTTTACCCCAATAAAAGTATATAATATTGAATTCAGATTCGTCTTTAGTAAATACATAAACATTGCGCATTCTGATTAATCAAAATTAGAGAAAAAAGAACCCCTTTTCTAAGCCCTGTGATGAACGTTTGCAAATTTTCGACATTTGTGAAAAAAAATTGTTGAGCATTGATGTAACCACAAATTCAGGTAGATGAAAAATTGGGAATATTGTTAGAGATATATTGTAAAATGACAAACTATATAGTGAAAAATCAAATTGAATAAAGTGTACATAAATATAAAAAAATCGCTTAACGTCTACAAGTTTATTCAATGAAAATGTACATGCTGTGAACAAAGTTGTTGAAGCAATAATGCAGTATTCTTTCCCACAAGTGGTGCAGCATATGTTAAAAAATATGATGCACTGCTTTCATATTGTGACCTTTTTGGTTTCGGAAAATTAAGTCTAGTTCCCAAAAATTAAAAATGCTCTTTATTTCATCAGAAACACACTTTGATTAAACCTTACAGCCTCTAAAAATGATGTGTATACTCAGTAGTCTCCGGTTGCTTTACCATACATAAGCAAACGAATTCACCCGCGGCACAATTCAAATAGCTGCAACTCGCAACTGCGGTACAGTTAAAATATCCACACACTGCACGACTTCAACTCCATTCACTGACTGGCTGCTCCGTCCACAAAGCGCCATTTATACCCGAGCCGCTGTTTCTCGAAAGCTACCGAAGTCTCACGATTCTTCGTGGCGTAGCGAGAACACATGGAACTATCTCGGTCTCTTTCTCTCTCTGTTGCTTTGTCCCTCTCGGCAAGTGCCCAGCTCTCACCAGTCCGGAAGGGCTCTGTCTCTTTCACCCGCTTAGGATAGAACAGGATATTACGGAGGGCATTCGATATATATATATATATATATATATATATATATAAACTCGAGGGTATCTACCAGGACAATCAACACAGAGTGAAGACTGACACCCCTCTAACGACCAGGGAGTTACCGAGCTGTCCCAAAAGGGCGCCCGGCGCCTCCGTGGGGCTTTCCATAGGGCAAGACCTAGAGACTAACAAGCCCCCACATCCATTCCTGTGGACTCAAGACGGGATGGAAGTGGATACGCCACTTACGCGCGCCAATCCCAAAGGAGAAGGCTACCGAATAACCTCGGTAGGGCCGCCTGGTGATCTAGCACACCTACTATCTATGCTCGCTAGTACGCGGGAATATATGGCTTTCCTCAGCCCCGTTCGGAGACGTACCCGATCTACCCCTGGTATCGGGAACCACTTCCCCTCGAGTCCAACCCAATCCGAACAACTCCCATCAGGGAGGAGCTGAAATGTTCGGCCCGAGGTTCCTCTAGTAACGTCATATGTACCACGAGTGCTAGGGGCCACAGCGTCCGCACCACGGCAGCTGAAGGGGACGGATCCCCTCCCCGTAGGGGAGGGTATTCGATACGTCAACCAGACTTGATCTATTGTGTCTATACTCCAAATGGTGCATCCCCAGGAGGAAGGATGAGACGAGGGGAGACCGAGGGCAGCCGACTCAAGTGCAGAGTTTCGGATCTCTACTATTTAGAAGTTGAAAACTCCCCGGTAGGACAGTACAACCGGCATGTCACCCACCGTGGTCCTGAAACGGCCCAGTAGGCAAGAGATCGTCCTACCGGAGAACGAAGTGTTTACCAGGAGCATATCATCCTGTCATGCAGCGCCGAGACTTCTGCCGACACTTCTATCCTGAAAGAGACCACCAGAGACGAGATGATGTGAAATGATAATGCAGATGAAAAGGAGGGACAGGAAATTCGGTGGATGTAATTAACCCACCCAGCATTCGCCTGGCTACCCAGGAAAACCCCCGAAAAAAGTCATTTATGAGGTGGGCCGGCCAGGGGAAGCGAACTCAGGCCTCCCGAATGCGGGACGCAGACAAAACTTCCTAAGCCGTCCCGCTCGGTAACTACTGGATGTCCGTGAAGATAACCTTGGTAGAAATTATCACACTACACTTTTATTGAAATAATGAGGGAATACAGCAAACGAATAGCTAGTCGTGTTTAATTGCGAGTTCTGTATGCTGAACTTAAAGTATCATACCTTCTCGAGAAATAAATAAATAGCGTCAGCACTTTAAAAACGATAAGTTATCGAAAACCAGTGATAATAGATACATCAGAAATTGTTACTACGAATGCTGTAGTTTAAATAAGTTTCTATTTTAAATTGATCTATAAGCTTTGTGCAGTACGTTCTCACTCTCTCACACTCTCTCTCTCTCTCTCTCTCTCTCTCTCTCTCTCTCTCTCTCTCTCTCTCTCTCTCTCTCTCTCTCTCTCTCTCTCTCTCTGTCTCTCAATGTTTATCAGTTTTCCAAACGTACACAAACCTTTTGTGTTAGACTACTTCATAGAGAGTTCCAGGTAGTTTCAAGGTACACGTTTTAATTTTGATTCAAATATAAATTTTCTTGAAAAGCTTCGTGACTCATCTTTGTGAGATAAAACATAAATATTCAGTTTGGCATTTATCTTATTTTATTTTTGAGTTACGATGTTCTGAAATACAATGATACATAGGGGGTAAAACACTAAGATCTTTTCCTTAATATAGTTTTTTGGGGAGAGTGGAGTCTCGAAACATGTGCCACTAAATTTGAATACAGAACTTTTGTTTAGATTATAGAGATTTGTCAAAGTATTTAAAGTGAGACATATTTTATACTAATTATGAATAGTTGGCATGCTTTAATTTATAAGAGTACTCACTCAGACTAGAATATGTTCAAATTTTCCTCCGAAAACGTTTTTCTGTCACCGTCGTGACCATCTTCAGCATACGTTTTTCTGTCACCGTCGTGACCATCTTCAGCATACGTTTTTCTGTCACCGTCGTGACCATCTTCAGCATATCCAGCTGAAGGTGGTCACGACGGTGAAAGAAAAACGTTTTCGGAGGAAAATTTGAACATCTACTAGTCTGAGTGAGTACTCTTATAAATTAAAGCATGCCAGCTATTCATAATTAATATTTTGTTTAGATGTTTAAAATATTGTTATTGTGACTAAATAACTTTAATTAAACTATTTTGGCAAAATTAAGTGCAACAGAATGCAATATCCCTCCGTCTACTAAGTGTATGGTAAAAGAACTAAAGAGCAGCTAAACCCCTTTCACCGAGAATTATTAAACTGATTCAGGTGACATCTACAGTTGATGCTCTTCATATACTATGTAAGCGAATTATTATACTTTTTTATTCCAAACATGGATTAATTGGTGCCCAATGGGAAAAAACGCTGATGTTTGATTTCTACACATAAAAAGAAAACGATATTTCTGTACCACATTTGCCAATAGTCAAACGGTAGTGCAATTGACTAAGCGCAGTACTAGTATTATGGAAACATATTATTGAGAAACTGTATTTGATGTAAATGAGCTAAAAAGTGTTATGCCCCATCTATAATAATAGTTCCGCATAGAGACCACTTCAAAATCATTTCTCATTCACATCACCAAACCTAAGAATTTTAAGCGACCCTCTGTTAAACGGAAAAGTTGAAGAAGTGTAGATGCAGGAATAACGGATGTGATGAAAACCGTAGGAGACGAATGAGCTGCAGCTTCGCCATTTGCCCGCCATCAACCGACACACAGCTCCAAAGTCATCTTGTTAAATAAAAGAATGGACAAAATGGAGAGAATAGAGCCGAGGTAAAAGGCGCTACGCCAGCATTGCCTTTCCGACCAGAGAAACCCCACAAAAATCTATGGTCAATGTGAGTAGTCACCAGGTTTCTCACCCGAAACCTCCGAAATGCGAATCTCTCGGTTACGACGGAGTCATCTGGCTCGTTTAGGAGTCATACGACATACAAGTAATTAGAGGAATTATTATTTGTGTTTATGTGTATCAGTAGCGTCACCTTGTTTAAATATTCGCATCTGTCATCTTGAAATGTAGAAGCATTACTTTCAGAATACACTCTCTTGTTAGAACTAGTGGTTGTCTTCTTGGCACGGTGGTAGCACTGCTACTTAATGTGGGAACCCGGGTTGAATTCCCGATACCGGAGTACGGATTTTCTCCCACTGGGAGATCTGGTCCGTGGTGCACTCTTGCTGGTTAGGTCCCTGAAGAAGTTCAGTGGGTTAGAGCAACCAGACGGAGAGCAGAAGATCCATGGTTCAAATCCCGGCTATGGCATTGAATTTTTCAGTCTAGCTCTACTCATTCAAAGCTTAGCCTACACGCGGCTAGTGTGTAAGAAATCATTTACTTCAATTTTCCTGAATAACATAGTGGTTTAACTATGAAGCCTGGGACTTAAGTACTTACAGCATAGTAAGTCGCCACATAAGGTACGTGTATCATAGCATATGAGAACCCCTAGTGGTCTACCGGGAAACATACGAGTCAGTTGGAGAATTGAATGTCATGTCGGCATGTTGGCCATTGTAGTTCAGTGGTTTAGAACAACCGCACGGAGAGTGGGAGGTCCGTGGTTCAAATTCTGGCCATGGCATTGAATTTTTCAGTCTGGCTCTAATAATAATAATAATAATAATAATAATAATAATAATAATAATAATAATAATAATAATAATAATAATAATAATAATAATAATAATAATAATAATAATAATAATAATAATAATAATAATAATAATAATAATAATAATAATAATAATAATAATAATAATAATAATAATAATAATAATAATAATAATAATAATAATAATAATAATAATAATAATAATAATAATAATAATAATAATAATAATAATAATAATAATAATAATAATAATAATAATAATAATAAAAGCAGTTGAAATATTATCTATCCTTTTCATACGTATTTTATATACTGTAATATTTTAGTTGGAAAATTTAAAAAAAGCCCAATTGCTTCAATTATTATTGATAAATCCCAAGGATCCATAGAATTCTCATACTGTGAATATTGTATGCCTACTACGCTCACATTTTATTTAATATTTATTCCTATATTCTAAAACACAAGGAATACTAATGATCGTTAAAGTGAGAATCTAAATTTGTGTGAATTGGAAAATCTATCCCATAACCGGGCATAAAAGAAAAATTATTCAAACCAAATATAAGATAGAAGTGATTTTAACTTCCATTATCTGGATGCATCAAATGCTTGTTTTTAAATAAAACGAGCTCAAAGGACGTAAGCGCTTTTGTGAAATTGCAGAAATACAGAATATAACACAAAAAATTGCTTTGAGTTTTAGCAGCTGAAGATATGGGATATGAGATAAACAAATCCCGTCAGATATTGTACACCAGTTTTTTGCCATTTCTCTCTCACGAGGCCGTTATTTTAACACGCCCCAAGTAAATTATGAAATGCCACAGCTGCTGAGAACTTCAAGCTCGCTGATGAACAACCAACCGCTAAGTTTTGTTTCACACTGTGATAAAATAGCGAGTATCTTTTTTTCTACACATTACGGGGTTAAACGTGTTAAAGCATAAACACAATTGTCGTATTAAAGCATAAAGAAAACTGTCGCTCTTTGCACATATTAATAGAAAAATTACCAGCTCCATACCGCTCAAGTAAGATTTCACCCTTTCGCTGCTTCTTGCCTCAAGTAATCAGTGTCTTTCCTGATTTGGTTTTCCATTCGAACACACGATTTAAGACACCATTCTTATAACTGGAGAGAGCATTTTTGTTCCCGGACGGGTTTGGAAGCTTATCGGTTGGTATTGCCTGGATGGCGGGGCTCAAACTTCGACGCTGACTGCATGTTTCATGAAGCTATGGAAGATGTATTTCGTTATTGGAACATGACGGGCATAAGCGTATTTACTACTAAATTCAAACTGTCTGTTCACTAGGTGCTTAAGCATATAAACTCCCTAACTAAAATACTCATGTATTTTACTTAAAAACATACTAAAAGCACAAACAACGTATAAAATAAATAAGAAGGAATGCAAACACAGCATGTTTTGCATACTTGTATCTGTAATACAACATTATAAAGGGCGATTCAAAAATAAAGAGCTGATTTCAAACACCTATGTCTTCCAAACTACAAAATATGGAAGCATGATTCCAATGTTCATAGAGAGAGAAAAGTTTGCAATTTTCTATTTAGCATTCAATATGAGCACGGTGTGTTAAACGACAAATGACAAAACGGTGGCTCATTTCTTGCCACGCACCAATCAGCTGGTCTGCAGTTATCGAATTCACAGCTTCAACAATCGATGTCATAGGTTTTCAAGAGTGTCAGGTAGAGGCGGTATAAAAGCACGATCTTTTACGTAACACCATAGATAAAAATCTGGAAATTCAAAAAAGAATTTCAAGTGGTAACAGATGTTTCTATGCCTTGCAGAATATGCTTAAATCAAGAAACGTCAGTAGGAATACTACAATTAATATATATATATAACTGTACTGAGACCAATAGTAATGTATGGTTCAGAAAACTGGGTGTTGAAAACCAGAGAACAACAATGGTTATTACGGTGGGAAAGGAAGATCCTGAGAAATATATTTCGAGTGATAATGGACTTGGACAGATGGATAATGCGGACTAACTTGGAGTTACAATACCTTTTTGGACAACCAAATATAGTAGTGAAAATTAAACAAGGAAGGATATGGTGGATTGGCCATGTGGAGAGATTGCCGGAAACCAGTGTAGTTAAGAAGATATTCATAGGGAAGCTGGATGGCAGAAGGAGAAGAGGAAAACCCAGGAAAAGATGATGTAGAAGACGACTTGAGAAAGTTGGAGGTTAAAGGCTGGAGAAGAAAAGCAGAGGATCGAGTAGAATGGAAGAAAGTGGTTAGGGAGACCAAGGGTCTACATGGCCTGTAGTGCCAACTATCATCATCATCATCATCATCATAGATAAAAATCACACTGAGTAAGGTATGAAGACCTTGGAGGCCACCGGCGGTTGATCTTCTGCTCCTCCTCTTCCAATCCAACGTCCTGGAAATGTGCTATTTAAGTAATGTCTGACGTGGTAAAAGAAATGAGGCACGGCACCATCTTGCATGAAGACGAAGTCATCTGAATCTTCTTCAAATTGGGGAAATAACCAGTTTTTAAGCATCCCTAGATAGGTTGGTCTTGTCACAGTTCTCTCCATGAAGAAGAAAGGCCTATAAACCTTGGTTACAGATATCGCAGAGGAGACGTCCAACTTTGGTGAATCTCTTTCATGTTGAGTAACTGCCCTAGGATTTTCACTTGCCCAAATTCGAACTTTACCATAAAGATGAAAAGTTCATTCGTTGGAAAAAAATTAATCCTTGAGAAAAATTGTCTTCCATATCATCTAACATGCCAATACGCCATTCGACCTTTTGTTGTGGTAGTCAGGATGCAGTGCTTGCAATAAATACCGTTGGCTGAGGAATGTAAAGTGCCATGCTTGCTCGTGAAATGGATTTATTTGGGCTCCTTTCGTATAGTATACGAATACGTTCGACATTCTCGTCAGATGTGCGAGGACGTCCTGTGCTTTTCCTTTTGCAGATGTAACCATCTTCTACAATGCCTCTCATAAATTTGCTTATGACGCCAAAATGCTCGAAGAACTGCAACAATGGACTCTAGTTTTGCTAATTGCAGCACACAAAATAATTTATCTTGAGATGTAGCCGCTATTTCACTAAAGACAAGCAACAACAAACAGCGCCAATGCGGTTGTGATTGGTATTCTACCCCCACACTATTTAAACTGTAAACTTTTCTTTCTGTATGAACTTTGAAATCATGTTTCCATCTTTTGTAGTTTGGAAGAAATAAATATTTGAATCTGTTCTTTCTTTCTTTTTTTAATAGCCTTGTATATTGAATAGCGTACATAGTGTAATATACTCAGATTACAATGACGTAAACCATTTCCAACTTGTTGCTGTAAATGCACAACTTTCACAGCGGCAGCACTACGTACTATTTGCAGGACAACCCTCTCGTCTCGATTGCGTCACTGCTTTACCACAACAAACTACTCGATCACCTACATGTTCGGAAACAAAAAATGCTCGCTCTACTTATAACTTTTCTCCTTTACATTTACTGCAAAGGCTTCTGGCTGTGGTGAATGTTGATACACTTGCTACCGAGTTTCTGTGAATGCAGAGGCGGACAAACATGCCGCACAAGGCGCAATAAAATGCTGTGCTAAGTAACGTGGGTTGATTTGCTCATTGGAAATGATTACGGAATCCAAATGCTAAAGAGCTAGTTTCATTCTTCATCCTACATTTGGAGTATATGATTTTTGTGAAATCAAAGCGTACGTCCAATATAATTCTTTCCATTAATAGTAATATCTTTCAAAAATTATATTAACCTACTTAAAATATTGTTTTAAGTCCTCAATCACATCCAGTCCCTGACAGCGCATCAGTAATACACGAAATAGTTCAAATAAAAACAAGTTAAGATGCAGAACTACATTAAATTAATAAATATTATCATTATTCTATGTTAAATTATATTCTTGCGACAACTGCATTACAAATACAAGTATCCTCAGGCCTTATATCACAGATAAGTCCATTAAGGATGGTTTCAGCCAGAGAAGCATAGTTGATTGTTCGTTGACCTCAAGTGCTACCTCAGGTTGTGGGTATGTTCTCGGGCAGGGCATTAAAGTTTGCTTAAAGGCAACAGTCTAGTGCTGATAGATTCATCCGCAGGGCAAAATTCTGTCATACTAGAGATGCTCATGTAGCTTCAGGAGTTACTAGCTTCATCAAATTAACGTACCAATTAGTTAATGACATTGGGTTTACATATGATTACCTTGAAAGTTTAGAGAAACTTTATCGATGTAAATACGAAACGTTCTGTAACCAATTTTTTATATTTTCCGTTCTATATAGGCTTCTTTACCGCCATTGACTGTTTTTCAAGTGCGTTTTGGGGCCCATAGTATGTATATCTTCTATGATTTTAGTTCTTATTGCATAACTTCATACAAAAGCATGCAATTTCCTTCCTTCCCCCCAAACTTTTGTTCTCTTTTTGGATAGCTAAGAGGCAAGCCGTTAAGTAGAATCTTCGTGATAATACTATGAGTCCAAGCACGTATTCGAGAAGTCATGGTTATAAATTCCGTGGCCAGCCTTCCTGGACTACGGATCCTGTCGTGACTTTCCCTAGGTCGGTAGGCGAATGCTGGGAAGGATGATTACATCCCCCAAATTTCCTGCCCCTGCATTTCGTCTCCCTTCTCATTTTATTCACCTATCACCCTTGTTAGCTATTTCGGAGCTCTTAAGTCTTGGTGGGAGTCTTGTCCTCCATGGCAAGGAGTTTTCTCTCTGTAAATATTCGTCCTCCGATCGGCAGAGGTCCCTGAGCCCATAACGTTCCCAGGGGATGTGCTAGGCTGTAGGTGAGACCGTCCTAAGGGTCGCTTCTGCAGGTATTAGAGATGTTGCACTCTGTTGTTGTATTTCCACGCTTACTATACTCTAGCCTCACCCTTTACTCTTGGAGGCGCCCCTTAAGGGGCATAGGCACAAAATATGTTCTATAGGTCGAGTTTTAATTCTTCCCTCCGTATCTTGTTATAGACTAATAGAGTGTTATGAAACAATATTATCAACCTTTTCTTTATTGTTGTGTAATGACCTAAAATAAACATTGATGTAATTGCATTGACAAAGACAGAGGTATTCTGACAGTGACCTCACTTGTTTTCTCGAGAGAGACTTATTTTATCTATGATGGCCGGCACTAATATATAAGTAAAGACTCAGAGTGACTAGCAGGACGGTATCTTGCCACTCTACCCTAAAAATTTCCCTTCTATCTTCCTCGCTACAAATGAAATATTTACCTGAAAGTCTTCCCTACGAATTCTCTCGAGGAAAGAGGGACGTTGCTATGAATGTTACAAAGCCTCTTGGCGTATATTTTTTCGCAAGTCCTTAAAGCCGAAATCGCTTTGTTATAAAGGGCGTGCTCGTTTCTGACCTTGGAATTGTATTATTTGGGTTTTTAATTTACGTCCTCCAACGTTAAGTCATATCGGACGATGAATGGAATGGGTGAAATGATGCTCAAATGAGCCCAGGGTCCATAGAGATTAGAGTTACTCGAAATTCGTCTTTTTAGGATAAGGGAAACCCCCGGAAAAAGCTTACCCAGGTGACCCGTCCTGACCGAGATTTGGACTCGGGACCTCTTGAACGTGAAGCAGACACGCTACCACCACGCTACCGAGGCGGGCCGATATTTGGGTTTGGTTGCTAACTATAGACCTAATACCTATATGTGAATGAAGTGTACTTTCACAAGTATACATATAGAGTAAAGAATACAAATGTATACATTTGTTACGCTTAAAATATACGAATCAGAAACATGATTTATTTAGACATTATGAGGAAAATAAACCGCTACTGAAACTACGAGATAGTTAAAGCTGCAAGTAGGATATCATTATCCTTGTTTACCTGTTCATAGAATATGAAAACGCTATCTCAAGCTATCAGAATTAATCTTTAACTAAAAAGGATCGCTATGCACGACAGTTGTCTCATATCTCACAGTATAATAATGATGATCATGATGATGATATCATCATCGTTACTATCAGCAGCCCGCCTCGGTAGCGTGGTGGTAGCGTGTCTGCCTTACGTTCAAGAGGTCCCGAGTTCGAATCTTGGGGTGAGTTAACTGTATAAGGCTTTTTCCGGGGTTTTCCCTTACCCTGAAAGACGAATGTCGGGTAACTCTAAGCTCTATGGACTCTGACTCATTTTAGCATCATTTCACCCATTCCATTCATCGTCCGATATGACTTAACGTTGAAGGACGTAAATTACAAAAAAAAAGTTACTATCAGCCCCTGGAGCATGCCAGCACATTGCCCATAGTTCTGTTAAATACCATTAAATATACATTTAAACAAACTCAAATATTATTATTCTGAACTAGACAGCTACGCCACTGCACTACCCAGCCTGACATACTACAAGGTAGCCAAACAAAGCAACATTTAGCGTTTGGGATACAAAATAGGGATATGCAATCCCATTGTGGAGCATGATGACTATCATCATTTACAGCACCTAGAATCATATTCAAAGGCACTATCATTTTACGAGTGTCAGCTATTAAAGTTATTGCAATCCTGACACTCAACATCATGGTTCATATATTTGCCCCATCAAATCATAAAACAAAACGTCCGCAATATTTTTCAGGTTTAGTATTCGCCCAGTGGGGCAGTGACGTTCATAACGCCTTGCTAGACCAGCCTTTTATTTGAAAGTTGGCATGTTTGTGAACGCAATGAAAATGAATTTTTAGTTTACAGGATATAATTATGCCTAAGCATTAAAGTGAGCAAGGTTCTCATTCAGGTTAAAGTTTAATCAATCACATTTTAAATGCGTTGATTAACCTTTTTACACAGACGAACATTATGTTTCCGTCTCAATAGTTTCGAGCATTGTAGACATTGTTATGTGCTAGGTATTCCTACACTCTCTCGACTCTCACCAAGATGGCCCGTGTTCGATCCCAGGAGGCCACAAAGTGAGATTTGTTGTGAGCAACACGGTGCTGGGCGGGTTTTCTCCGAGATCTCCGGTTTCCCCCGCCATCTCATTCCACCAGTGCTCGATCTTCATCTCATGTATCATCAGTGTCACGCATGTAGTAAGCGACTCGCAGTTTCCTTTCAGAATTTAAGTTCATTGTAAGGAACTTCAAGAAAGAATGAAGAACACTCTCAAAGCAACGTAGATGTACCACTGTACGTCCCAGAAAAAGAAAAAACAGAATATTTTTGACGCATCTAAAGCAAATCTGCAAGGAGGAGACAAATTATAAATTAGTGTAAATATTAATCGACGCCTCGCTATTGTTCTCTAAGTTAACATTATTGTTACCAATGATGTAAGAAAGGTCCAATAGTTGGTAGAATGCTGCAGGCAACCGAATGTGGCCACAATGCTAATGGAAAATAGCTGCCCCGCTTGCAACATGCACCAAAGGGTTACAACGTCCTGTCATGCATTTTCTAAGTAGTGAAGGTACGAAACCTATTGAAATCCATCAGCGAATGAAGGCTATTATGAAAATGCATCTCCGTTACTGCAGCAAGTGTATAAGTGGAGTAGAAACTTCAGAATGGTGTGACTTCTGTGACAAACGCTCTGCGCGCTGATCAAGCACACCGCGTTAAGACACTAGAGTCTTCTGCAGCAATTGAAGCCATTGAATGGAAAATCTTCGTGTGACGGTGGATAAAATAACTTAAAATATAATTATTCATGACGCTTCACATAACATCATTTATGACGTGCCACGTTTCACAAGGCGTCAACAGTTACAACCATCGGTGAACTAAATTTCGATATTCTTGGGCATCCGCCATATTCACCAGATATCGCGCCGAGTGATTGCCACATGCTTGAACAACTCAAACAGGGGATGGGAAGAAAGAAGGTTCGTTTGCTATGTGGTACACAAATGGCTGTGCACACCAACCAAAATAATTATTTCAGAAGAATGGATGCACACTCGGAGGAAGTCTGTTAAACGGCAGGGAGACTGTCGGTAAATACCTGAGTTGGAGTTTTGTTCCATAATAAAAAGTTATATATATAGTGACTTTGTGAGTTCGTGAAATTAAAAGTCCACTTGCACCAACTCCAAATGTTCTTTATTTCCACCGAATTACAGTTGGAACAGATGGCCGATTACACAGAATTACGTAGCGCGCACAATTAAAATTCGCCAGTTCGTCTGTCACAGGTCCACTCTACACTCACAATTATGTACAACTCCTCTGATACACGTACACAGTCTTCCAGTCCGTTCACTTACCCGGTGCTCCTCACAGCTGCTCGCCAAGAACTCAGCCCTCTCGCCAACTGCAGCCCCATTTTATAGGAAGATTGCTGTTTCTGGAAGTCTTGCGGTTCAGTGAATCACCCCGAAGGTTCCAGACGTCAGGGAAGGGGAAAGAGATGGCTAGTGATGTTTTTATAACCATCCCCTCGTTAGCGCTACAAGATAAACGGGTAGGCGTGGCTCAATGCTTCCCGACTGGTCCCTACCTGTCAGCTGGTCCTATCGGGAATTCCGAAGTTCGGGTGTGTGTGTGTGTGTGTGTGTGTGTGTGTGTGTGTGTGTGTGTGTGTGTGTGTGTGTGTGTGTTATCTGAAACTGCAAATTTCGGATTTCACTTCACTTCCCATTTTACTTCACCTTCATCTATTTGGCTGTTTCAGAACTTTACATTGGTTTCAGCCTGAATATCTACGCTGCATGGCAGGGAGAAATGTCTCCCTTTGTAAATCTTCGTTCTACTAATTGGGGGCGCCATCCCAGTCACGCATTACCAGTGGGATGTGTAACCCTTTTGGGGGAGAATCTCGTTCTATCTGCTACCAGGAAGTTTCAGTTTATAAAGTTTTCGGAACCTTGTACTCTGCTGTCGTGACTTCTAGCGACTTTTAGTTATGGTTTTTCTCTGTCAGCTCTAATCTCACCTCTTCCTCCCTGGAGACACCCCATCGGATATTTGGTACATAAAATCTTCATTAGTTCGACGTACCTTGTTATTCCTCATAGCTCATTCTTATTTAAAAACCAGAAATCGCATATTTTTTGCTACTGGGAGTGCTATCACAGATTCTAGGGAATCTTACCAAATGCCGGTGGGCGAAAAAAAATAAATAAAGAAGAGAAAGAAGTCAAAAAGAGAGGAAAAGGAAGTTTTGCACAACATTTTATATCAGTTGTCCATCCATAGTCTTAATTTCCCAATATTCTATGTGTTACATTTAAAGCCGAAATGCAGTAACGAAATTAATACCAAAAGCTTGAGATTTAGCCACATATTACATTTCTACCGCACACGTGTTTAGTGAGATGATTTCAGGAATTTTGTACTGAATTACTACTAAGACGATACATGAGAAAAGGAATATCTTGCTCATGATTCGATTTCTAAGAATGTAGTACTTTTAAAATAATTCAAAATCTTGAATTCAGTTTTATAGCATTTTAGACAGATCATCGCTAATAGAATATGGAAAACCCATACTTTAAATTTAAGCATGACTGATGCTTTTCAAATCTAAATCATATGTTTAGTTTCTACGCAGTTGATGTGATTTAAATAATGCAAATGGTAGAAGTTGACTTAAATTGTGCCCAAGTTTCTTTGCACTAAGTATCTGAAATTGTTGTTGACTGTTTCTCACTGATTTTAATGCGCCTTTAGCTTCTTCCATAAGTGTAACTTTGCTTTGCCTCTGAAATGTTTGTGCTATTTAAACATCAGAACCTCTCGTTCGGTGCATACAACTGTAATCCTTTTGAGATTCTGACAGCTTTATGTTTGTATGATGTTTGCCCGGGCTGGCAGAAATGAAGATAATTATGCTTCCGTATGTTCTTCAGGTTTGTGTAAGAGGTGAAATTTGAAACAGTGAAGCCCGTTATTAATGTCGCTAGCCGAGTTAACATGACCGGCAGGAATGAGTGTTAGTGACACGATGGGGGGTAAACCTGATAAAGAAGCAAAGGGATTTATTTCCCTTCGGTGCGTCGGAAATCGCCAATAACAGATAGAAAGGTGACAAAATGATACATGGGATCAAAGGAATGCCTCCATTAAAGGTCGATGTGACCCTCGGGGATTTCCACGGTGCCAAGCATATAAATTCAACTGCAGTTCAGAACGAAACCTTCCCTCCAGGTCTTGTTCCAAAATTTAGACTGGTATAAAGTAATCATGCCAAGTTAATATTATATTCTCTTTGTAGGTCCATACACCAAAGGTTAGAAATTGCAATGCATTCTTTTGAGTAGTATGTTCACAGGCTATATTTAATAACATGTATTGAAATCGCATTGTTGTGAGAGTTAATTTAGAGGCAATAACGGAGGAGCTGAGAGAAAAGTGGTATAAGTGACTGTATAAGCAAACTAAATAAATGAATGTCAAAAATCTGAGTTGTTTAAGTGAATTGATGGAGATTAATAATTTCTTCACACTAGCTGTATATAGACTAAGGTTTAGGATAGAGTCAAATTGTAAAATTCAATGTCATAACCGGTATTTGAACCACGGACCTCCTGGTTTCCGTCCAGTCGCTCTCACCCATTGAGCTACCATGGCCAACTTACCGTCATTGACATATGAGTCATTTGGAGAATTTAATGTAATGACGGCAAGTTGACCATGGTAACTCAATGGGTAAGAGCGACTGGACGGAAACCAGGAGATCCGTGGTTCAAACCCCTGCCATGGCATTGAATTTTTCAAGTTGATTCTATTTGATTTGTTATCAAAATATCAAATATTGTTTTGTAATAGTAAGTTCGTGTGGAGCTTTAGGTGCAGTTAGAGATTGTTATTCCTCTATATTGTTTTTTTATAATTTATTAAAAGTACTTGTACTGCTTGCGTCTTATAACAATTGTAGAATAAAAGAGATACAAGTATATGCATTTTACTCGCGTGTTTTAATTTGAACGTTTTCTTATAAAATGTCTATATTATATGAAATACATGCTCATTACAAAACAAGAATGAGTATTTAATCCATAATTTAATAGAAAAAAGCTGAAAACACAATAAGTATATATCCAATAGCATAAAAACATAAAATCAAAATATGTTTGTGTGATTGATTATCTCATAGTCAAGGTCAGCAACTTAAGGGACCCATAATCAACATCATTTTCGAATAAATACAAATTTGAAGTAGCTTCTGGAAAAGACATCATAACGCATTCTGTAAAATGTGATTAACCTAACATATCCTGTACATGATATTCAGCTTGTAAAATAACAATCTTGGTTTAGCTCCATTAAACAGATTATGCTGTATAAAGTAACAATAGATCTAAATGTATTCGCTTCATGTCCTTTTAAAAATGATAGTTTACGAATGAGACATCGATTAACTTATACCGAGCAATGCAAATTCTACGAAAAGGCACACGCCTTGTCGGCAATACAATTAGTATATCGTTTTCCATTAAGCACAAAACATGCATATACATAAGGTCTATGATTCTAAACAATAGAACCAGTCAAATGTTAAACTTTACTCCTCAGCAAAGGCCGAAGGGATGCGATATAAGTTAGCTGTACGCAGGGTATGAATGACGTCAGGTGTACAGCATAGCCATCAAATGTGCAAACAACTATCACTAGAGGAAACAGTAAAAAGGAACGTAACGTAGTACTCTGTGAACTGCATTGCCTTGCAGGTGTATGCAGACGCAAGATCAAAGTGTAGTATAACACTACTGTTTTATTTCTTCTCGCATTGAGGCGGTTGCCATAGTCAGCTGTACCTACCTGTAGTTGTTCACATGCGCGAGCGATATCAATACAGTCCATGTGCAGTATACCTATGAAAATATTCACACGCCTCCGGTCTTTACTCATTAGCAGACATCGGAGCCCGTACACCTTTAAAGGTATATGAAGTTTACGAGTCTCGCAGTATATAACTGCTGACGTCAGTCCCGAGGACAACACGCAGGGATAGTCCGGTTCGCAACGCGTAACTTTAGTTTCATTACAACTACTGCTAGCCACGCAGGTAGATCTGTCTTCCAGGGAGTGTAAGGCGTTGGACATATTATGTTAATAGCATTACTTCCACAACAGTTATTAGACAATCCGCATTTTAAAATCAAAAGTTTTGGGTATTATCAACAACCATTAAAGAGCTTAAAGAATGTACTTTCGAGCTATCTGAAAGCAGTCGAAGAGGTGTCTGCAAAAATTAACACTATAGAGAATGCACCAACTACCACACGAACATAAAATGAAATATCCAGTGTTCAACTCAAAAATACTGGATAAGAAATAAACTAATTCTCGGACAAATATATGAAAATTATTTGTGCTACTCATATGCATGACACGTGAATTTGAACGAACTTTCTCCCAATATTTTTATATTGTTTCAGTTAGAGGCACAGAAAATTCACATTCGCCAATTTACGAATCAACTTGGTTGCTCACTGTAATTCCTACAACGAAAGCAATGAGGATGATGGAATATTATTGTAACGTAGCCTAAATTTTGTATCCGTACCGGTGTGTACATACACAGCGCTTCGGTATACTTGTTGACGCAGACGTTTGTTGATGTCGCGCTTGACCTTGTATAGTACCTGTGCGCGTTCATTGGTTGCTAAGGTGTACGGGATCCGATGTCTGCTCATTAGTAGTAATTCAAAGTTGGTACGCATTTCTCTGAAGCCACCATACACTGTTTATAGTTCATACATTTCGGTTCTAAGCATATATAATTCTACACGCATTGTCTTTATAGGAACAAGATAAGAATGAAAGGATTTCTGATTCTTTTAAATGCAGCAATGTGCTTCACCGAACGTATAAGCAATGCAAGAATTGCGATTGAGTATTAAATGGATGGAAATGATATGAACGGTAGTTCAAGATAGAATTATGTAAGTTCTAAAAATTGGAGGTGACTTTTTCTTTTCGTTTTTCCACCTTGAGGAAATTAATACCACATTCTGATAAACGTAGTTAAGTTCGAGTTCCTGTTGTCAAGACGGGAAACCGTAAGCAGCTAAAATTTAATACATCCTAAGTGACTCCACTGGCCCGTTTAGTGCTAATGCAAACCGATAAACCAAAATTCGTACCTCTAATTAACAGAGCCGATGTTATATTGCTTTACCAAAGAAAGAAAATTATCCTGTCTTACCCCAATTTAAGCATTCAACAAACGATTGTGAAACAGCGTATCTATCTTCTTCATCTAAAACTGCAATTCCTCCCTTCGTTGAACTATTTTTCCTTTCCGCTTCCCCGCTCCTTACTGCTTTTGTTTCTCTCGTGCTTTTCTTTTTTCATTGTTTGTAACGCAGGCTGAAGTGTCGGAGAAATAAGGAAAGGGCCTAATTTGGGTGATAACGTAGGCAACCTCTGCACACTCTTGAGTGGAGCACAACTCCCACATATATAGCTTTTCGGTACACAACTTGGAGTATTCCCCTTGGGACATCTCGGCTTGTAAAAGAAAGGTTAGGCCTAACAAATAAATGAAGAGGAATGTTCTTTGTAGTTTCTTTCCAGAAAATGCTATTTGTTATGGGCCTCTTCACTTTCGCTCCTTATTTATTAACACCCTTGTAGCTTTGGCACATTCAGACTTACATAAGAGAGCAAACTTTCCGCCTTCGCATTTTAAGCCTTAAACCGAGGAGGCAGTACTACTTGAAAATATATCAGCACGTTTCTTAAGCAACAATAATCATTCCATACTTGTTTTAATCAAACGGTTCTAGGGTTATGTTAATTTAATAACTACTTATCATAGTGGTAAGGTTTTGATTGAACTTAAAATCTTTGTCTATGATATTTTTTTTTACAGCAGAAGCATTATTTTGCCAAAACAATAAATCTTAACTAATCATATCGGCTGTTGGAAATGTTTTTATTGAAATAGTTATCCAATAGAAATGTCGGTATTTGGTTGAATTTGCATTAGCGGTATAGAATCCTAATAACAAGAAATATAATTTAAACTGCTAATATTGCCAAAAAAACTACTACACCTTACTGAGGCGGCCCGGCCCGTAGCGAACCACGTCGAGCTCTCCCTTGTACAGGCCGCGCCGTGGCTCAGTGGTTAGACCGCTTAGCTCTCACCAAGGCGGCCCGGGTTCGATCCCAGGCGACCGCAAAGTGAGATTTGTGGTGGACAACACGGCGCTGGGGCGGGTTTTCTCCGGGACCTCCGGTTTTCCCCTGCCATCTCATTCCAGTGTCACCATCAGTGTCACCGCCTGCGGTGTCGTATGTAGTAAAAGCGGGCGTTAAACACTACACACACACTCTCCCTTGTGCTCAACGCCTCACAGTTAAGGAATAGTGGCGTGCGGAGGTTAAGGAAAGGGAGATTGTAATCGCTTCGAGGTGACTTGTAGCTCCCGTATGACAACTCTCATCTGTACTTCAGGAGTGGGTGCGTCCTGACTGGTTGTGGGTTGAATGATGACACCTCGAATCTAGTAGACTGGTTTACTGTTATACTTAGGCTCCTTTGCTCACCGCCATAAAGCGTCGTCGGTGTGGTTGCTGTGTTTAGCGTCACGGTCAAAATTGTGATGTGAAGCGCAGAGGCAGTAGCACTGCGTAGTCGAACTGGATACATTTATCGTCTTCCCTATATATTACTCTTTGTGCTAACTCTCATTGGAGCGATTGCTAGATATTGCACTTTGTCTCTGTGCATGGCGAAGTATACTTCTTAGGCGGCGCCGAATACGCGTCCGTCTCACGTAGAACTCAGGACTGAAGTGCTCTTCCTAGCAAAACCTACTTTCCGCCATCACTTTGAATTACCTCCACTCATGCAAAATCGCATGAACATATATCAATTTTGTATTGGCTTATAAATATTCCCACTTGAGATCAGTGTTCAGAATTTCCAGTTTTGGACCTAACATCAGAGACACTTTCTCTAACGGTCCGCATGCAAAAGTTTATGCGGAAGCATGCCTTCTGAGCGACGGCCAAAATTTTGAAGTCTGTTTTTAGAAGCACGCATGGGGTTTTAACAATGGGTTGTTTCCGACTGGGAGGCTCCAAAAACAGACAATAGAGTAAGGCTTTTTGTTTACAGGGATTGCAAAGGGAGTTTACTGACCTTCGTAAAGTGGCCTTGTCACTCTGGCGGTCTCCGGAGTATATGCTAGCATTATGGCATATGTCTATTCTGGTATACGTCATTTATTTATATTTATTCGTTTGTGTCAATGTCTTTCTGATATCAGGTTATATGTCGTCTCAGTGTTCCTAGGTGAAAGAGGCTGCGTCATAACTAACCCATCAACCTCATCATGCAGATACTTCACGACTAACTCGTGCGTGAGGGGAGCACACGGGTTGTCTTTCGAAAAATTCTAGCAATTACCAAGATTCTGATAACCTTTCACCTTCGCTCAAGTCATAACGTCCAAAAATAGCTTTATCTAGTTCAATAGATTTAACATGTGTGTTTTAAGGAGGGACAAAGTTTTAAACGCCTACTGCCTATACCGTTATTAAGAGTATTCGGATTGGTAGATTCCATTGTATCCAACATCTAATTTCCGTAATAAATGAATTTGTGAACTTTCGCAAGAAACATCGAAGTATTTCTTCTTTATCGAAGTAGTCGGTTTAAGCCATGGGGCTGGCTTTCTTAAAGGGCTTCTTAGTTGTCATATTTCTCGCACTAACTTCTATCAAGTGCCACAGGGCTAGTAATTTCAAGAGCTGACCTGAGTACCCATGCAAGTTTTACAATTTGGTTTACAACTTCTGATACTTTTGAAATTAATTCAATATTTCATTTTTATTTGATATAAGATAGAGAAAAAGAGAGAGAGTTTCAGGGTGAGATGTTTGAAACGATGTCTGCTTTATTTTGGTTTCTGATATCTAAACTTGCATCTCTGATAGCTCTTTGCCTGTATAAACATACTATTTCGGATGCAATCATTCACTTATTTTGTCAGCATTTTACATTTCTTATAATGCGTTGGGCTTACTGTAGAAATTGTATTTTTTCGACTTTTCGTTTCTTCAATTGTAATGTACCCAGGTGCGCGCGCGCACACACACACATACACACAAACACACACACAAACACACTCAGAGATAATACTTTTTAATGATTTTAATACGTATATTTCCGGTTTGAAGGGAATACATTTTTCCTCAACCAAATGCTAAAGAAAGCATGCAGGTAAGTTTCGGTTGTTTGTCGTACAATCCAAACCGATTGGACCAAATTCCATATTCTTATTCCCAATAGTTTACGGAAAATATTTCATCCGGTAAGTATATTTAGAGCAACCGAATTACACAACTGCTCAATATCCGATGTAAGACATGGCTATATTGTACTACCTATATTTTGTATGTGTCGATAATCATTCTAATCAACGTTGCTGCTAATTGCTCGTTATTATGCCAACTGGTGCTGAAATGGAATTCAAAAGCAATAACCTCATTAAGAGAATGCTCGTCTTATCTGTTCACTCAGAAGCCTGGCAGACACATAGTGCGTTTTCATCCAGGATTGTCTTGCAGAGGTATCTAATTAACGCGAGATCTGAAACTCGGATGGAGGTATTTTACTTCTTGAACAAGCTCCTACAGCACCTTGTTGAGAAAAGCGTAAACAACACTTTGAGAGAACATTGCCTGAACATACATATATCCTTAAACAAATAACACTAGTAGAAACTCAACCGTATATTGGAAGTTGGTATGCTTTCCTCAAAATATGACTTTATACCTTTACTAATTCACATGCTATAATGATAATTATGATTTTGCCAAGAAATTGGAAGAGACACGGGTGATACTTCACTAAGATTACTGCCACTTATTTTTTATAATAATATATGATTTTATCTACCACATTCAGAGTACAAAAGTGAAGTTTGTGGCTCCACGGCCCGCAAAAGGCCTGGGCTTACCAAATACGACTGACAAACTCACCCACTTACGCACGGCAGAGATGGACCCCCATCCAACCGATGTGGGGAGATTATGTAGCAAGGATCACAGCCTATCGCAGCTCGTCACTTTCTTAATCCTACATCTGGAACTTAAAATCCGCAATTTCGTGTTTGGGATCAAACCCTGGTGTACTTCGTAGCAAGGAACCAGAGCTCTACGTACTCGCCCACAACGTCCCGGCGCAGGACGTCAACTACAGTGCATTCACACTAACTGAGGAGCTTTTTTTAAAACTGAACATTCCACCGAAAACCGAAAATCAGTTAGGAATGGGATTCTGTTAAATTCTTGTTTGCTATATGATGCTGCTGTTATTTTCTACCAAAACTGTACATGTCATGTATAAATGCGTGTTTAAAGTTTTATTTTTAAATCAAAACTTAATATGTCCAGTCCATTATAACCCGATATGCATTATGCTATCAGAAGTGAACATGACCAGTATAATTTACCATAGTCATTGTTTTTTTTTCATAACTAAACATGTCCACTTTCAGAATTGTTCTCTTTGTCATATGCTTCCTTTCCCGGAAGTTTCTGAAACTTACATAATGACATTCTATTCCCAACTAATGAGGGTTTAATCTGTTCTTACTCGATCAGTTTGCGACAGTTAGTTCTTGTGTACGCATTTTCTCTTAGTTACAGTGCAGATATTCTGTATACATCAGGTACTCATTGAGGTGAAAGGAAGTGAATGTTGAACAGTGCAGTGCAAGTAATAGTTTAATTAATTGCAGCTCTAGGAAGAGAGAAAGACCGAAATCGGAAACCAAATTCAGAAGCCAGAAGTAAAAAAATGCTGATCCAGACTCTAGAATAACTCAGCTCAGCTGTTTGCAGAGTCCATGTTCTCACAACACTGTTGCTTTCTTGAGAAATTCAAGCATAATACTATTACCTGCCCCTGTTCGTTTCACTTACTTCAATGTATAGAACAGGAAAGGAATGAATAAATAGTGAGCAAAAGAGCATTTTAGTTTTCACTATCAAGACACATCTTTTTAACAAAATTAGATACGTCCATAAATTTTTACCACAACTTAAAATGTTCAAATATTTTTAGCCATTAATTTGAAAACTAAAGTACTATATATACGTATATATGGTTTTTAAGTACATGATTAAGAATACTTAAAGCTTCATGTACAAGCTTACACCAAAGAAAATGAAACATTTACAGCATGTATATATATATATATATATATATATATATATATATATATATTCATTTCCTGAATATTTTCATGTGATGGACATGTTCAGTTTTGAAAAAAGGTCCTCAACTGTAAATGTTACAACCACAGGTATTTCAACAAAATCTCTCGACAGATCTTGATATCTTTGTTTCGCTCACTCGGTTAGTAATAATACTCACGCATTAACCATTATCACTAGAGTGATAATTCTCCGCTGCATAACTGGCATTAGTTGATAAAAAATGTAACAGAAACTGTTAATAGAGTTTATGAACTTTAAGTAGTTATTAGGCATTCGATTACTATAAACATTTCTGATACGAACTTAATAACACCTCAATCTTTTTAGCAACGAAAGAAAAGATTCACAAAACCAAAATGACTGGCCACGGATATTACAGAATATGGAATGAGCTTTAATGGAAAAGCTCATTTTAATTAGGCTTCGGAAAACTATGGTCCGTCATAACATCCTTAGAGAGGAGCAAGTTGGCTTCAGATCTCAACTCTCCACCCAGCATCAGCTACTTCGGTTGGTCTAAGAAGTGTACACTGCCTCTATTATTGAACATCACCAAAGCCTTTGACAGTGTCTGGCATGAAGGTTTACTTACCCGCTTCATCCACTACAACATACCTTCATACTTGATCCATCTTATACACTCCTATCTCCTCAACAGATCCTTCTCTATCTCTCATGATGGTATATTATCCTCACCTCGTCCTATTAGGGCTGGTGTTCCTCAAGGTAGTGTCCTGGGACCCACTCTCTTCCTTCTCTATATCAACACCCTACCTTCTTTGCTCCGCTGCTCACTGTACCTTATTGCTGACGACATAGCTGTAACCTCCATGTCAAACATTATATGGCTGCACGTAGTATCCAACAATACGCCGACCTCCTCACCCCCTGGTTCAAACGATGGTGCTTCAGCATCCACCCCCAGAAGAGCCAAGCCATCACATTCTCCAGAAGGCAGCCAGAGGTCCTACCACCTGTTCGGCTAGCCGTAGAGGAAGTACATTGGCAATCATATGTACGATATCTAGGCGTTTTGCTTGATGTAAAACTGACGTGGAAGGACCACATAACCTACACAGCCAAAAAGGTCAGCAAACGTATGGGTATGTTATATCCATTAACCAATTGACGCTCAGTGATGTCCATATACAATAAATTGCTCCTCTATAAACAAGTGCTCCGACCAGCCATCACTTATGTCTGTGCCATTTCGGGTATAGCAGCTAACACTCCGTATTGCCACGGATTCCCCATGGTACATCCATAACCTTGTAATCCGTCGTGACCTGCACATTCCTACCCTAACAGACTACATCCACACACTCTCACTCCCATTCTATCAAAACCTCTCCCATAACTTCAACTCCCTTATACGCGGTCTAGGTGAGTACGACATCGACCCTGGCGAAAAATACAAAAGACCAAGACTTGTTTAGGCACATGAAAACACTGCACTATCAGTACACAACTTATATATAAAATTAAAAGAAAACAACGCCAAAACAAACCTCTACCGTCATTTTCCCTAACTTATAAAATATTCTACTGCCAGTAGAGGGCTCAGCCCGGATCTGGCTAGAGACTGAAAGTTTGGCTTCCGGACTTTCAAGTGTCCAATCGCAGGTGTTTGTTAAATTGAACAATAAGTATTTCTAAATAAAAACAAAGAACTCTCTTCTACAATCTGTCTCAAACTAGAAAGATACTGTTGTTAACACATGGGAGGCGAGAAAGAGAGAGAGTGATACCTGAAACACTCCTAGGTTGCAGATTCCCGACGGGACCCACCTGTATAAACACCCATGTCTTTTGCTCCACCAATCAGCGCCCTAAGGTGATTCCTTTAAAGCAACACTATCTTTTCTCGCGTCCTGTATGTTTACAACAGCGTCGTTCTAGTTTGAGTGTGATTATAGAGCTCTGATAACATTGGCCACTTTCAAACGCCCTTTATAAGTAATGTTCCACTGCTTAAATAAGATTAGATCTAACGACCTTAATAACATTTAAATGTTCAGAAACAAAATCGGCATTATAAATTGTTAAAGCCTCGATATTGCAACTTTGCTGTTAATCAGTGACTCACAATGCCCTAAAGAATGCCAAATTACACGAATACAAACATCTTAAAATGCAACAGAGATAATTAGGTTTGTTATAAACTTCCCTTTATTAACAGCTGGCAGCCATTAAAAACACTGCTCGTATTTTAGTAAACAATTAGCAGGAGTTAGCGCACTAATCTGTTTTAGTGCAGTTACTAACAACGCTTTTGAAGTCTCTCGTACATGAGTGTGGACTGAGGATTTTAAAGGGGATACGCGATGATAGCTGTAAACAACGCAACAAGAACATGCCCCTTAAATTTGGTAGTGGCGTCTTTATAAAGAGGTGCTTTGAATCTGGGACTTTTCACGTAGACAGTGGATATATACTCACCACTGTGGTGTAAATATTATAGATAATTATGATTTATTCACTAAACACAAATTGCAAGCAATCCAAAAAAGAATCTTCTACATAGAAGGGTAGGGTGTCGTACATAAATTCATATTTTTCGAAACACGTAATTTAAAAATGTTCCATCCATATTTACAGCTTCTTCCCTTTATCCTTTGAGTCCTATCCTTTCCCTTTTCACCCTACCGTCTCTTTTTACACATTATCTATTTATGGTTCATTTATTTCTCGCGTCTAATTTCTGTTTCTTTTTAACCGCTGTTCACTCTCTTTTCTTTTCATACTAGCTCTACTACATTAGTCTTTCCTTGACTGCGGCTTTGGAAGGGTTGTCCACAAGCGGAAAGCCATTATATAGTGGTTATGGGAGAAAAAGTTGCATGCATCATGGAAGTTCAACTTGTTTCCAGAAACCAACTCTGTTGCCTCTTAATTCTCACTCTAGAAATGGCCTGTGCCGTAAATGTCAAATGAGCACATTAATTTTTTTAATGGATGCCCTTTAACTGCTGTGGTTGCGTCCCATTATATGCTGGGCGTGGAATGCCGGTTAATTTTGCTCAGAGATTCTTTATCAGACTTGAAGTTCATTTATGTACCGTCAATTTATGACATTGGACCACCGACTTTACTTCCATTTCGTACTAAGGATTTTTATGCCCGAAGAAAATCTATCGGCACGCGCTGGGTTTGAACCCGTGATCTTGTGAACTAGAGGCTAGCACATTACCCTTATGCTCGGATGACGAATTTTATAGTTTTAGATGAAGTTCTAGACCATAAAAAACTATTTCACCAATGTCTTCTGCCAAGATCAATAGATTTAACACAGTTTCTAAAACATCGTATATTCTCAAATGCTATTATGTTCACGCTTTGTCAGCATCCGATGTAACGTTCAGGTCGCGCCTGCAGCAGATGTAACGTTCTGGTTCCGCCACCACCGGGTGCAGCGTTCAAACATTGCACCTGTACCAGATGTGGCGCTCACTTAAGACAGTGAACGTCACTGGAGGGGGGTGGGGTGAGTTCAGGAAGGATGTGTTCCCTGAAAAGTTGTAGGATAAAGTAAAGGATTCACTTATATTTAAAATTGTGACATGTAGTTCTGGCTTATAGTGGGTTTATTCTAAACTAAATTCAACTAAAAATGTAATTATTTGAATTTAACTATTAACTAAAAGTGAATCAGCTACATACAACAAACAAGATTGATCAGAACAGGGCAGCTGTGAGCTTTACCTTGGCGGAGGTTTCTGGCGTCTGAGTAGCCGTTAAAGAATCATGCGACTCAGATTCGTCTGGCACGTGCGTGAGTGTTCCAGCTTAGGCCAAATTATGGGATTTTAAATATTAAATCTCTGCCGAAGCAGCATCTGAGTCAAAGCTTCGTCAGCTTAAGCGACGACCTAGATGTCTGACAGCCAAGCATGACTTGCAAGTAACGTGACAGGATGTCGCGTGTCGATGTTATTCCTTCATCTTCGGAATATGTGATTTTTACAAATTTACTCCTTTTATAAATGTAAAAAATTATCGTCGTCACAATACTTAGACAAATGATTGCTGAATTTAAAAGAATCACAAAAAAATAAAACTAAATACACGCGGTAGCTGCTTACCCGTCACAGAAAAGTGTATCTACTAGAAGAGAATGACTCGTGGTTTAGTTCTCCGGGAAAGTAGATGGACATGTGCGCAATCTCCTCTACGTAACAATAGCCTGGATTTAATTAAAATACCTTGGATTTATTGTTCAGTTTTTTTTCTTTAATAAGGTTTCCCAATTATGTGCTTTACCAAATTGATCACCCGTATATTAGAATGGACCATAACTAACGCAGTAAATGACTTTAAGAAATAACAGTAAATTTAATATAGTCATAGGTGTTTTTCTCAGACAAAGCTCAACTTCTGTTTTTGAATACTTTCTCTTATCATTAAATAAGATATATGTTATATTTTTGTATTCACAGATATTGAAAGGCGAAATTTCCTTAGTGATCTACCTAAAACTTTGCACTGCTTATGTGGAAACCTAAATATCCTTTAAATGTATACAAACATATAATACTGTTTATTTTTTATTTTTCACGATGAAATAATTCAACCTTACTTTCCTGTTGGTATTCACTTACGTAACAGTCAGTATCTTACTAGTAGAGCTACCAAATAAATAAGAAATCATTATTATTCTGTCAGCAAATAGGTCGATTTTAACATGAGATTAATTATGCGTATAGAACCTATATCATTTGTTTCTCACTTGTGCATGCACATTTAAAAGATAAGCAAAAATGGCTTCGACTGAATGAATGTGCAAAACAATAAACTATTGAAACCGTTGTTATTATTCAGTCAGAACTCACAAGTCTCCAATAAGTTCTGCTACTCTGGTTCTACATACATCTAGGTAATTACGTCATGTTTGGTTTCTTACCTTTCATTATCCGTAGATATTATATTGATATATAAATGATTTGCTAGATGAATTCCCTCAATAGAGAAGGAAAATCAGGTTTAGCGGAACACAAATTACACTCATACTGAAAGCAATTGTTAATTATTATGTATTTCAAATGTGATGATGTTTGTCCTTGAGCGCTGCTAGATGAACAATCCATCGGTGTTGAATTGCATTCATCCTAAGAGGCATGTGACGATCGCCAAACTAATCAGTCTCTTAAAATACTATTCGCTCTAAGACAAAAATTCGACTTTACAAAAGCTGATCAACGTGGAAGGTAGTGAGTAATGTATCTAACATAACCGCAAAAACCCCATATTTTAGCTCAATTTTTTTTTTTTTTTTTTTTTTTTTTTGTAATTTACGTCCTCCAACGTTAAGTCATATCGGACGATGAATGGAATGGGTGAAATGATGCTCAAATGAGCCCAGGGTCCATAGAGCTTAGAGTTACCCGACATCCGTCTTGCAGGATAAGGGAAAACCCCGGAGAAACCTTATCCAGGTAACTCACCCTCACCGAGATTTGTACTCGGGACCACTTGAACGTGAGGCAGACATGCTACTACCACGCTACCGAGGCGGGCCCAAATAGTTTCCCTAATACACGTAAATAAAGCACTATTATATTATGACAATGCATCGCAACCTAAGCATTGTAATAGATATCATTATTGGTTGGCATATATGCGTGTATGTATATTTGTAATTACTCAGAACTGAAACGTAAACGTTTGACATGATGCGATAAAATAGTAACTTTGATAGGCCAATGTGGTTGTTAAATTCGAGCGAGAACAAACAATACACTTCCTGCTGGCTTGTTGAATGGTGCATTGGCAGAACGTGATTTGTCACACTACAAGTTTGTTTATGAATCTTACGTAATTTCTGTTTACTCTAGAGAGTTCAAAGCAGTATTATTCAGTTGTTCTTCCGTTTAAAAACCAGGGAAAGTGTATCAGCTGGATCAGCTTGCAATTGAAATGAGACACGAGGTATTATAAACTACCTTCCTCCTCACCAATTGAGTTAATGTGGGCTCAGATTATGTTGCAAACAGAAATAACACTTTTAAACTGACTGACGCTGAACGACTTATTCACCAAGAAATTGACAAGGTTGCAAAAGATTGTGAAAACTGCATGAGACATGCAGATAAACTACAAGAACACTGCTTTTAGAAATAAATAGCACGTGACGAGATTTTGGAGCCTATCATCATAAACTTGCAACACTCAGACGATGAAGACAGTGACAATGACGAATTGTCTCTTAACGGAAGTGACATTCATAGCTATATGGATGCACTGTTGGCAGCTTCGTTGGATTAGATAAATAGGTCATTCATAATTTATAGTTATTTTTCAAATTATATATTTAAAACTTGTGCGTAATATACGAATATCCATGTTGCAGTTGTGATTTGAATAGCTGAATTTTTATAAATGCTTTGGAAAATTCAGTTTGCGTTCCCTTACGGCTAGTGTCAAGAAGACTCGCAAGTGTGCGAGAGAGAGGGAAATATAAAAAGAGTGGGGGTAACGAGGTGGCCCTTACGCGTCTGATTCGCTACAAGCCAGAACTCTTACCATTTGAAACACATAGTAAATCTAATATCAATTAAGTATTAAGATAATCTCAATATTTTCTTTCGTAGTACCTAAGATAGTCAGTTTGCTCCCGGATATAACGGTGCTTTGCATGCACATATAGGCAATATTATAGTTAGAATGACGTCACAACTAAAACGTTCATAGCATTAAATGGAAGCTACCTCCCATTATATGATATACTCTTCTTTTTACTTCAAGTCATCGGACCCAAATAATCTTTCTTCAAAAGCTCTAAACCGCAGCAGCACAGTCCAGTGCTGAAAGCGTTGCTTCTCAAATAGTTGTATAGTTAAACATTTTTATTATTGCAGTAATAGATTGAAAATGCTTTAAACTTAATTTCACCCGAACGTCGGAATTCCCGATAGAACCGGCCGGCAGTAGGGCCAGACGGGAAGCACTGGGACCACGCCTACCCATTTGTCTCGTGTCACTAACTGAAGGGATGATTAGCAGAGCGGCACGAGCCCTGTACCGTCTCTTTCCCCTCCCAACAGACGTCTGGAAACCTCGGGATAATTGTGCACGCCGCGAACCTTCCAGAAACGGCGATCTTCCCTATATAAGGCCTGCAGTTGGCGAGTCAGCTGAGTTCTTTGTGAGCAACCGTGAGGAGCGCCCAGTGAGCGAACGGACTGGAAGACTGTGTACGTGCATCGGAGGAGTGTACGTAACTGCGAGTGCAGAGTAGAACTGTGACGGACGAACTGGCGAATTGTAATTGTGTGCGCTAAGTAATTCTATGTAATCGGCAATTGTTTCAACTGTAATTCGGTGGAAATAAAGAACATTTTGAGTGGTGCAATTGGACTTTTAATTTCACGAACCCTCAAAGTCACATTAATATGGTTTAAAATCGATGATCTTTAATGTCTCGTAAGATTGGTTCGATAATTTTTGACAGTTTACGAGATCATTATCTGAGTAAGAACCACTATGCTAGAAAATAAGAATACGTGTTAAGAAATATTTTTACTTTTGTGTTTATATATAGAATAAGTATATATCTTATTCTATAGCACTAGCACGTTGGAATTTATTTATTGTCCTTCAGTTCTTTGTTCAAGTAGGTGAAGCCAGTATTAGGAACCTCATGTTGTCATAAAGTTACAAACGAAAATACCTCGTATAAAGCAATACATAGCGCTTACTGTTTTCACTAATATGAGCCTTTAAAGCTTTTAAAACAAAGAAACACGATCATAATGGCTTTCCAACGCAGAGTAGCGTCATTTATATTCATGGAAAACAGCACCCACAAATCCATATATATATATGCGTACCAGGATACAAAGAAGTTTTTCCATTCAAAGCCAGCAGCCAGACAGACTCTGAACCATCATCGGTGTTTTTCATTTGTTGATAAAAACGACCATAACTGACACAGGCATCACATACTGTTTTGTGGAAAACGTTATTTATGGAGCGGTAAGAGAATTTGTGCATGGGGTCTGTGTTAAATTGCAGAAGTGAAGGTTGATATGTCGGTGTGACAGTGTGGCTGCAGTGGGCGACATTCAATGGTTCTACCCTGCATAACTCCCCATCCCATCTACACTCCGGAATTCGAACAAAGAAAGCTAAATTATTGTGCTGCAAACAAGAGATGTAGCTTTAGATATTTCCATTGTCACGTTTAGATGATGTAAGATATTATAAAGTCATTGTACCTGCGTGTTACACATGAAGTATTTTATGAAAATTTTTGGAGGGTGAGGCCTCTGAAGCATTGGGCTTTTGCTCGAAACGAAAGAGTACTTTATATTCAGAAAGCGTAGGATCAGCATTTCGATGGCTTATTAGGGTAGCACTTAAGAGTGGAGAGACTGTTTACATCCATGGAGCTACCATTACCCAATGCAATCAGTTTTGAATCTACAACAATGAATTTATTCGCTGCCTTTCCTTATAGATGTCACCAAAAGTGTCCTGAAAAAAACAAATTAACATAAAAAAGTTAATTTTTCCTTAATACTTCCTACTACTCGACGGATGACTCAACAGTCGTGACGCCTCTTGATATAATAACCGCTGTTAAAGTTTAATATTCAGTGTATTTAATTCATGTAAATTAATTCACATTAATTAATCAGCTAAGTAATCACATAAAACTAGCTTTGCGAAACTCTACAAAGTCGATTTCCATCACAAAGAAAGAACGTGACAAAGTTCCCAGGTATTAATGAGTAAAATAGTGAAATAGTTGGTAAGAATTGATATCAAAGAGAGCAAATTTTCTTGCCTATAAGCAATATGTAAAAGGGCCATTCATCTGATTTAATGTAGCATTCTTTTTAAATCTCGCCTGATCTTATTATTAACAAAATCATTTCAGATATATTCTGTAGTAATTTTATATTCATAACCTAGCGAGATGTCTCAGGCAGTTTCGTCTGTGGCCCACATTCGGAAGGCCCGGGTTCGATTCCCGTGGCCGAGCTACCTGACCTATGGGTTTTTTGGCGTTTTTTCCCATTCGCTAGGCAAATGCTGGGTAGGTTAATTACATCCCCCAAAGTTCTTTTCCCTCCATTTCATCTCCATTATCATTTCATATCATCTCTCATCTGGTGGTCTCTTTCAGAGTAGAAGTGTCGGCGGGAGTCTCGGCGGTGCATGGCAGGATATGCTCTGAGTGAACCGGTTGCTGGTCTCCGAACCGACTGCTGGGACCGTCTTCAAACCACCGTATGGGGGAATGTCTGTTGTCCTGGCCTGCCGGATATTTCCATCTAAGTAAAATGTAGGGACACTGCCGTCTGCACTGTAGTGGCTCCTTGGGATGGCCACCCTTCTGTCTCCTCTCACCTTATCCTTCCTCCCGGGGTACCCCACTTGGGGACATAAGGTACAATAGACCAAGACTGGTCCCAGTGCCGGTTCCCCTCCGGAAAATAAAAGTCTTTATTCATATTCATGCAATGTATATTTTCCGAATTATATAACATTTAAAAATTAAAAGAGGACGGATGTGGCCTTTACCTCCCCCGCTGCGTCTGCTGATACTCTGTCTCGGGTATCAGCCACTCTGAATGTGACCTTAGCAGCCTGGATCCCGGTGATCTGGTCGCCTAGTAGATTGCTCTGTGAGTTGACTATTCTTTGCCCTGGCTAGTCATTAGAGCTGAGACCACGCTATCTACAGGGTATGCGTGAGATAGGTTGACGAAATAAAAACAACACAGTTCATAGGATCAGCTTTACTATTCAGTTTGTTTCGTGCTCACAGTTCACCAGGAGTTGCCGCGCGTTCAGATCGAATTACTCTAGATTTCCACTATCACGTTAAAACTATACTGAATTGCTGAAATCTATCACGATGGAATAAATTACTAACACTGTTTTGAAAGTATACTTCGCCGCTTAATTCACTGCTGGGAGATCTTGTTCACTTAATAAGATTCTCATTATTGATTGTACTTCTCGGCGCAATCCGACGTTTGTGTCCCCGGCAGGCAAAACACGTCTACACGGTATCACGTCTCAGACTAGAAGACCGACGCTAAAACCTAATATTCCTTACCAAAACAGATATAGCCTCGCCTCCAGCTGGATTTCTCTGAAAAACTCTAGTTAGCGAGCTACAACCACGCGGACATTTCCCCGAAATACTGGTTTGGGCCAGGTTTGGACCGGTCTACTAATGACCCAGGTAGCGACCCATCCCGTGACCACAGCCTTTCGACGGAACATTTTCATCCATATAGACCAGCAACTTTATTACATAGCTCTGGATTAAAATACTTATTCGCATTCTAGTCATTGAATTTAGATGCTGTTGCTTCGTTTCATGAACTTATCCATCTGTAATATCCATTATCTTAAATTCTTTCACCTTACTTCCTCATTATAATTTAACTATCATTTTATTCATTGTTAAAATCGTATTCAATCATAAGGCTGATAAATACGGCATCACGGATGATACTTCATTCCTCGCCTACCGAATGTTCTTATGCTTGTATGTGATATTTTCAAAAATATTTGAAGCAATATTCTAGAAATATGAAGTAAAGTATTTATCCGAATTATCCTCTTTGGTTATCATAAGTGCCCTCAAACACAGGCATGCCCACACAAATATTGTCCAAATATTCTGGGCTAAGAGAGGTCTGCTTTACTTTCACACATTTCGGACGGGTAACCCTAACCTATATTGGCACTCCACTAGTTGTCAGTTATATCTTTATTTATTGCTTTTATACGGTCTTGTGGTAAAAGTTGTATAGATATTGGCATTCGTAAGAATTCTTAAGCAGTTGTCTTTAAACTAATCACACTCAAACCATTATCATTGAAAGGAATGCAAAACAAAGGCCAAGGGACACTGACAGGCAGGCAAAACCGGTCAGAATGCTGTCTGCAAACGCCAAGGAGCGTTGGAGATGATTTGTTAACTGCGACGTCCCTGCCTATAGTCTAGTGAATATAGTCTGGCTTTAAAATTTAGAATTTTTATACTTGGTTATTATTCTGAAAAGCAGGACTTTTATTATTCTGCTTTCAGCATTTTATTTGAGTTCAGCTGTCACTGAGCATAGTGCAAGGATAATACACGCACAGCAATAATTTAAAAAGTGCAGTTTTAACTTCAGGTCTATATTACACACAGTTATATAATATACCTAGTTAAATCTAACAACATTGGTTAATCCAAAACTTACAAGAATAACTTCTGTAGCCGTTTCATCATATTTATAGAGGTATTTATTATATACTATGCAATAGCACAATATATTTGAGAGCCTCAGTCTCAAAAGTCATCTTGGTGGATTGAAACCGCAAGAAACACGGTAGTATCATGTCCGGTTATGCAGTAGCCCGTAATTACAAGCTATATTGCTGCGTGATTGTCTAGTGCATTGAGAATATTACGCAATATATGCAATACACACAGTACTGGTTCATTAAACTCACGCACTCTCTCCGACATGAATGTTCTGGGAGCAAGATAGTACTCCCTTCGTAACCACCGCCTTCTGGGGTTCCTGCTCCAAGTTTCCTAACTCTTATGTGAACTCGCACGTGTTACACATGCACTGTAATATTGCTGTTGAGAACACACACTAATTAAGTGATTGCAAAGTGCCCTTTAGTTTGTTAACGCCTCAGCTAATGTACTTACAGGGTGTACAGGGAATTACTGCAAGAAGCAGGATATCGAAGAAGCTCCACACATCCCTAAACGCTTTATTTCCCCACATAGATCCTTTCTCAGATGGATGTTTTCTTAAGGAATGCTGAGAAAAGGTAGAGAAATCAAGTCATATTTGAGTTAATCCTACATTTGAAACGTCGTGTTTATAAAATTCAGAATGCAATGGCAACAAATTGGAAGTAAGAGAAGTTTTCTTACTTCTAAACAACAACTTATTTTCTGAATGTTCCCGAAATTTCAAACATGTTAATTCTCGATACTAAGGTATAATAACCAAATAAGCGTTTGATTGTTAACTAAATACTTTAGAATATAATGATCTCATCAGAACTTCCTTAGTTAAATGAGCATCCTTTCACTGCTACACTGAGTTTTAACCTCTCCATGTTTGCCTTGGTCCCTGGTCAGGGAAAGGGCCCGGGTTCGATCCCACCCATGTGGTGGGGATTTTAGGTCCCGGGTATAGGAACGGTGCCCACTCAGCATCGCTAGGTAAGCTGCCCTGGTCACGGAAACCAACATTCCGGTTGGGGGATGCCGAGATGCTGACCACATCTCCTCCCCGTATCGGTTGGATGATCGTCCACCTCTGCCGTGCGTAAGTGGGCGTGAGGCCGGCAGTCGGGTTGGTAGGCCTTGGCCCTCTAAGGGCTGTTGCGCCAGTGGCTATTTTTTTTAACCTCTCCATGTTAAGTTATTTTTGCAATATATATATATATATATATATATATATATATATATATATATTACTGTATTGAAAACTAAAGAAAACATTCTAAAACACTTACCAAAGTCCATTTAGGTAATTTTAAATGATCCAGAAGTGAATTTAGTTAAAGTTTAAAAAGCAGGAGCAATACCGCCCGCAGCGCACCTGACTAAGGGTTGTCCAGTAGCCATTTATGCACATTGTATTATTTTTGAAAAGGTTAGAACTATTATCACTTATTGTAATTTTAATTAAAATACTGATTGAAATACGTTTAAATTTGTTCTTTCTGTATTTATATTTTGTGTGGTATGTTTCGAAATAGGGGTGAACCCACAAGCCCACGTTGCATCTGGCACACATAATCCTGGTATCCTGCCGTTTTTTGGGGTCCAAAGCTGGTGTTATAACATATATGACACATCGTAGCTGGCTTTGGTTTTCTTGGGAGTCGGTGAGATGGACAGTTGAAGGGAAGTGCCTGTCAGTGAGCTTAAGGGGCTGATCACCAGGTGCTGGTCGTCCTGCTTTCGTTGTTTTGAGGGTACGATACTGTTCAAAAATTTCCCGAATAAGAGGGATTGGAAATCTGCTAGACTAATGTTACTACTTATTTTAGGTTTGTATAATGGCTGATAATTCAGCAAAGTTATGCCTAAGAGATGAAAGAAAAGCTTCCTGTACCACTTCAAAGCCTTTCTGACGCATTCAAGAAAGCTAATCATTATACGAGTATCAGATTATATTTTTACTATAGACAGTGACACATTCGAACTTCATTTTCTGTGTTTGTGTTTTGCGATTAACTTTTCCTGAAGATTTCATAACATCTGTACTCCTCGAGAGAGCGTTGAGGATTATTGACCTTCAGTGACCAGCGCTGCGATCGTTTCTTATCTGGTCCAACAGAAGTGTGAAATATTGGTAATTTCACATACGATAAGTTACGAAGTACAAATAGAGCGATTGGAAGCTGCGTGTTTCTGACATGAAAGGTTAGCCAATTGTTATACTTAACATGGGTGCATAAAAATAAAGAAATAACTTCAATTATTATAAATGTATTAAAATTTATCCACGAAATTATTTATTGTAATATTTTTCAAAAAATGAAAATGAGGCTAAACAGCCCTATCTTCTGCAATTGCCATAACAGAAGAAAGGAGAAAACTAACAAAACTAGTTACTACACTTTTTTTCATTTAACTGCAACGGTCATATCGGCGGTCGTTCTCCTGTGGAACGTATCGAAGGTTCAAATGAGGCCTGTAAACGAGAACTTTGGAATGGTTGTAGTTTCTGACACAAAAAGATGTGATATTTATTGACTTCATCTGCTTTGTGTTATGTGAAGCGGAAACAATATATGAAAAACTTCCGGGATAGAACAGTCATCATTTATATTTGCCAAATACCTGAATTTTGATGCCTGAATTTGTGCAATTGCGGGCTGAAGTCTCCACTGGGAAAAAAGGATCAGTGCTCCGTCTCTGTCTGCGGAGCACCAAGCTGGTTATCGCTTTCTTCTTTCTCACTGCCACTATTATCAACACTAACACCTTCAAAAACTGCATAATCTTTATCATTTGATATGATTCCGAAAACTCGGATGGTAATGCGTTAAAAACTCTTTAACAATTCTTCATCAATCAAAGCGTGCCCGGCATCTCTTGACGAAGCCATTTTGCACATCCTTAATTTCTCGGAATCCCAGCGTCACGTGACACGAGCGTCCAGCAGCAGATTGTTGGTGCAGAAATTCAAGTATTTCGCCCTAGATAGCAGTACAGGACAGGTAAAACACTGAGAGATTTCATTCACACGCAATAGATGGCAGGAGCTTACTATGAGATAAAATTGCCATCAGAAATGCTTGACTAGGACCTATACATTAATTTCTTAGCGCAACGCACGTAAGGGTATACACGTTGTCAGCACACAGGGACTGAAAGTCAGTAACACATATACACGTTATTAGCACTGAAAAGGGTTAAGGTGAAAATGTTTCTAGCTAAAAGAAAATATTCCAAATCACTTTTAATTCATTTATTCTGCATATATTTTGAAGAAGGTTATACTTACACATGTTAGATTACTAATGGTTCTCCTTGAAATAGCATAAATTTATTTAACCAGCATACAGAGTTACTTCGCAAAAATTATAACCTCATTTATCACGACACTATGGACAGGTTTATATTTATAACAGCATTAAAATCAGGTTTTAGTACTTACTTTAGGTACATTGGCAACTTAGAGGTATCGTGACAGGTTGGCCCCTGTTTGTGCAACATTTTGTAAATTACGATTGAGTGAACTTCATTCAAATCGCGAAGAATTATCAATGATTTAGATTTAGTGTTTTATATCCCGAACTAACTGTTACGTTCTTACCATATCTTTGAAACAATTATTTAAATATAGCCGCCCAGAAAGTTGTTTATCCATTTTAAATGTTACTTAAATCTGAGGAATGTTAGAATGGATATTTAATGAAATACTGTGATAAGTGATAAAACAAAAGAAACGTGAAGTGAAGGAAGTTGAATAGACCATACAAATGTTATGGTAGGTAATTGTGAAAAATCACATAACTATGGTGATAAAAAAGTTTCTGCAACGAGAGAGAAGAAAAGTTTCATTGGTGGAGAAGAATTCCTGTACATAATACATAATACGTGTATGACTAAGGAATACTTGGGAACATATAGAATTCTGGAATCTTGTTACTTAATACTTATTTCCTGTGCCGTGACTTGTTGGCATATTTTTCACATTCTTAAGTCCTTAATTCTGCCGATTTATGAGAACAGCATAATACGAAATTTCACATGATTTTGGCTTATGATATCAGTTCCCTATTTACACATGTCGACCACTTGTAGGTCGCCCAATACTGACTTTGCTGACTAAAGTAATCTAAGTCACCTAGACGCCGAATTGCATTTGGAATGTTTTGAGAAGTATGATTATGCTTAGATTTGCTTAGGAATCGTTTATGTAGCTTCATTAGGAATGCTGATTTGGCATTAGGACGCCATACTGGAAGTAACAGTATTTAAAGACTGCATATTTTGGCAGTCGTGGGTCATTTTAGTTTGAGTCAGTTTAGTTTAGCTCTTCCGGAGGTCACGCCGGTCTTAGAATCAGGGTCGTCATGCCGCCCTTCAGTGGTGGTTACTCTACACGTCGCCTTCTCAACCATACGCGGGCACGCATCTTCAAAGTAAGCCCGTATGGGCCTTTAATATAATTATGCAATCATTGTTATTATTGTACCGTTAAATTTCTTCAAGACAAGAGGTTTATTATGCACTTAAGCATATTAATTAGGATATAGTAAATTGGCCTACTGTAGAACTTGGTGTTGTCTCTACATTCACTTTATCTACCTCCTTCCACCTACTTATCTCTTCTCTTGCTCCTACTTTGCTCTATCGCTTAGCTGTACCATGTGCCCCCTTATTCTACCAGCTATGCTCCTAGTTACAGAGTAGATTGTAACCTCTAACATACACTCTACTTAAACCGTAACCTTTAGCTGGACGTACTTCAAGTATACAGTTTACTCTATCGTAACATTATGGTGCAGTCATCCGTTTATTCAATTTGTAATCTATGGTGGAGTTGCTCAGATATCCCCCTTTATTCTTTTGTGACAATATATATTCCATTGTATGCTCAAAAAACTTTAAGCTGTTTTTAAAATAAAGTGCGATTTTAAACAATACAGGAAGTGCTATTTCACAAAGAAAGGTAATATATAACCATCCACTACAACTTGTGAACTAATCGTCGGTGCCTACCGACTGCCGTTAGTCCGAGGAAAGGGCTATAAAAAGCCACAAAATAAAACAAATCTACACCAATTTGCCATTCCAACGCAAAGCTAAGGAAGTTATTCATCGGTTTAGAACACTTACCCAATAAAAGTACGGTAAACCCAATATAAAGACAAAAGTGAAAAGATAACAATAATAAACAAAACGAATACAAGCAGAAACAAAACTTTGATGCTTAATATCACAATTAAACTTTATCTGCCTAATCAGCTCATATCATATAATTTTGTATTGATTTACGAGAAATAATCGTTTTACCCATGTTTTACTATTTGTGATAAATATTTAGAAATGATTATAAGTTAGAAGAGATGGATTTGATTGTGTACAAGTAACAGATATAACACTTATGATGTCATATGACGACGTGCGGAAAGGAAGTTAGTACCTCGAACTTCAAATATGTTTTCCCAATGTCCTTTTTGAGACGCCATTAGGAGGGATGGGAGGTTACACCCGAAAAAAGGAAAAGCCAGTGTCTTCCAATGGTGTTCAACCTGAAACTTTGGGAAGTAGATGTAAGTATGCTACCCCTACACCACAGAGGATGCCATTTCACCATGTCGACAGTTTCCCTTCGAAAAAGCACAATACAAGTGTTTTGAGAAACATTTTCTCTCATTTGATTCATGCTTATCGCCACATAAAAATATGTTTATATCTCATTTTAGCCGTCTTTCCTTATGTTTATACTCTTTATTTCTTATTTTGTCCTGGACATTCTTAAGGGTTGATTTATTTACTTTCCTGCAACTTGCAGCACTCAGACCGCATACAATGACAGAAGCACATAAATATATTGCGGCAAAAGCACATCACGTGTACAGTATACTAGATTGATTTTGCACACAATACTTTAACTTAAGAAGGAAAAGAAGCCATTACTTATGGGCCAATCCGTCATAACAGTAAAAAGTACTATCAGGGCACAAAGTGGGAGCTAACATTTACAAATTTAAACAGAGGCACTATTATTCACGATATGATAGCTGGGCAAAACCTGATAGGAAAATATACAGGCTTCCGAGTAGGAGTCACATAATTGTCCAATTAATTTGGAACTAGATTTGGAGAAAATAGATAAGGGGGATAAATGGGCAACAGCGTAGGAGTAATGAAGAAGGAAAACTATTATACCGACAGAGATGAAAATAGAAATATGTGGGACGTAGAACAGAGCTTTAGAGGTATTTCTATGGTATTATAAGCTTGGAACGTATTATAAGGTTTGCAGCGATGATGGAAGTGACCAATAGTAAACCTGTGAGTAAATTGCGTGGATGGTATGACACGAATTCAACGATAACAAACTATTAACCATTGAGCTACCTTGGCCAAAATGCCAACATGACATTAAATTCTAAAACTGACTCGTACTTTTTCCGATAAACCACTCAGGGTTCTCACATGCAATGAGACACGCGCCGTTTGTGGCGACTTACTAGTAAGTACTAAATATAAGTACTTAAGTCCCAGGTTTCATAGTTGAAACTATATTGGTGGAAATGAATCGTTCTTCTACACTAGCCGTGTGTAAGCCAAAGTTTGGATAGGTCAGACTCTTAACTCAAATTGTCTTTGGCACTTAATACCCCTGCACATTTGTCTGGTAGACAAGCTCCGAGGTAGGGAAAGCAATCTGGATGTGGTATCACATCTACTCAAGGTTCTGTATTATAAGTACTATAATTTAACAATTTAGATGTCTAAATCCATGTTAACATTTGAGAAAGTGGAATTTCCTTGAGGATCACGTTCTTTTGAGAAATCAATTTCCGTATATTAGATTTTGTTTATTTTCATAATTATACACAATATTTCTAAAGTGTAATATATGATGTAAAATGTTGTTTTCTGTAATATTGAGTTTGCCCCCACACAATATTCTGGAAGTTGTGATAGAAATGACCACAACTTCTTCAAATATTTACTGCTGGATGTGAATCGCTCTCCCCTTTTCCCTCTTATTTTCAGCTTTCCTTTAATTGTAGCCTTCTAACTTATACATGCTAAACGTCTGTGATGTAGATGCAAACCATCGAATCTCATTATATCCTACCCCATCTCATCCTATGCTGTTTTCTTTTTTCTTTTTTTCAAAATAGGCAGTTTATATAAACTGGACTCTTATTACTTTAATACGAAAATAATTTCTAATATAAATGATCTGAATGCTAATGAACGAAAGTGCATTCGTGGAGAGGAGTAGAGATTAGAGATTTTGAAGGTTCGATGCAGCAATAAACATCGATTAAATCTATATTGAATAGATAACTTTCCTTCGATGAAAAACACAAAAGCTCCATAGGGCCGTTCAGAAATCTACAGAATAAGAAATTTGCACTCTCTAAGGTGAACATGATAAAATTTCACAAAAGGAGGGAATGTTTTAGATTCGTGAAAATCAGTAAATCTAAGGCGGAAAAAGGAGTGATACCGGAAATATATGTATTCTCTTGTAATGTTAACAATGATGATAATGATAGTAACTAATAATAGAAAAGGAATAAATAAGTTATTTCCTAAGAGACTTGTTTGTTTAAAAACGAATTCATATTCAATAGTGTCACATAAATAAAAATTAATAGGAATAGCCCCAGTTACATCCTGCGGAGTTACTTTATTTGTGCACAAGAGAGGAAGGGAGGTTTGGTTTAAAGGTGGATAGCATTCAAAGAAAAATGTTTACAAGAAAGGAAAATGTATTAAAAAGAGAAGATTCGGGATTCTAAAGATCGAATCCATTCTTCCATATTTATTTTGGCTTTGGGGTAAAATGGTCAAATACTTAGTTTTTCCTTAGGCATACCAAAAATCAACATATTTAATTTCAATTTATATATAGATATAATGTATGCGTATATCTCTTCACGATTAACTATTTTAAAATTTAACTCCAGGTAATATCCAGAAATGCATCTGTAGTTCGTCCAGTCCATTAGAAATAATGAAAATATATAATAAATAAGTAAAGAGCTAACGTTTAGTGAATCATATTAAAGGAATTTTAAAACGTCTGCTATTTAGTTGTGCGGTAAAGCACAAAACATAAGGACAAAATACAAATTAGGTGATAGTTTTTAGGACTACCAAGAAAAATGTGATAACTTTAGATAGTGGCTTGTTGCCGACCTCCGAATACTTCACGTCGCACTTTCTCACTTCCACTTCTTCACATTCAGCCTCAATAACTTTTAGCGAGTGGAAACCTGGTCTTGGAAGCTTTGCCATTATAATAGGGAAATATTTTTCTGCTCGTTGAAACACCAAATTCCTCGTATAGTGTAATGTGTGGCAGCACGAGCTGTAAGCAACAAAGCCTCGTGCTTGTGCCCGCAGGAGGACGTAAATTCCTTCTTTTTTACTCTTTTTTCTTTTTCTCTTTTGCAGAATTTGGGAGAAGACCTAAAGGGACTATAAAGACTAGGACAACCCATCTGCTTCGTCTTTCTTCGGCTACACACGACAGTACTCGGCGGCTGTGTTCCAATGATGAGGGGTGAGTCATGACCACAGTTTTTGAGTATATCTTCACATTTATAGGCTGTAGCTTAGTACAAAATTCTTGTGAGAAATTGATATAGCTGGGATATAATTCGACCGTTCGCCCTTTCAAATAAATATCTTTGGGTCGTTCACCTTCCTTGAAGAAAGTTTGTAGCTTTGTGTTCCTTGATGATGTATTGCGGCGCTATTGTTAACTACTTTATATGTAATATTCTATGTAAGTATTGGTAATACTGCTTGCTTTGTGGTTGCATTGTTGTTCTTATATAATTTAGTTTGGTATTGTAATATTGTGGTCGCGATTAAAAACGCTGAGTCCTGCGACCATAAATAAATATTTAAAGAAAGGTTTTAGCGGACATCAATAATGAAACTATACATATCATAGCTAAATTGCTTTCCAAACGTACTCCATATTTCAGAGTTATACCTCTACGTTGACAGGAGAAGTTCTTTTCCATAAGATTATGTTATGCAGTGTACTGAATCGTTTTTCTCTTATCGAAATTTTCCATTTCGTACAGCAAAAGCAGATTGGAAGTTGATAATCATTTTCTTTTCAGGGAATAAAGTATTATATAATTATGATTTTCCTTCTCTGTGTAGAACGGTACGTTTAAGCATAGCTTATTAGATTAGATTAGATTGTATTTACTGTGTATATTCCAAAATTTTACAATTTACAACCTTTGGCTACATTTATTAGTCTGTAACTTGTTGCTACCTTGGCTTGCATGACTCCCTGGTCTTTTGCTCCATACCTCCTTGTTACTTAATTAGTACCTTTCTTCCCCCTCCTCTTCCTTTCTTACATTCTTTATATTTCTGGCCCATTTTTCTTTTACTTTCTGCAAGAACTCACCAATACTTCTTAACTTCTTTTCCTCCCTGCCCGTTAACATTTTTATAGCTACTATCCTCCTCTCTACTTTCTCCCATTTTTCTTCCCAAACCCTTTTTCTCCATATTGCAATCTCCTTGTATTCTGTTACATAGTGTTCTATGCTTTCTTTCCCCCCACACAAATCACAAATTCCCTTTTCCCTACCTCTTATCCCTTTTAGAAATGTTATTCCTGTTCTCATCCAAGCTAACCCTTCTCTCTCTTGCCTATTGCAGTAATCTACATATGCTTCTCGTCCCCAATTTATTTTTATTTGCTTGTAAAATTGTAATAATTTCATATTTTCTAGACTTCCTCATATTTCCTGTCTTTCTATATCTTCTATTCTGCAGTTTACCAATTTATCCACATCGCATGTATTCCTTTCCTCTAATCTCCATATATCTCCCATTCCTATTTTTTCCATAATTCCTCCTAACTCTGCCCACCATCTATTTGAGTTCTCTAATCTGCTTTGCTGTCTCATGCATAATTTCATAATTTCCCCTTGCTCTTTAACCAAACACTTATACCAAAATTTCATTATTCTTTCCATTATTATTCCATTTCTTCTTGTCTTTTCTAATCCTACTAAAGCTACTTCCTTGGTAAGCCTACTAGCTCTTTACAAAACCTTCTGTAGGTTTGGTCCACCGTTTTGTTTACCTCTGTAACCCCCCCCCCCAGATCTCCACTGCATACAACATTTTGGAATCAACTAGTGCTTCGTAAATGCTTTCTGCGTAGCTTATTATCTATCTTAATGTACAATTTTGGAAGGAAAGCTCATAAATACACTACAGTATTTCCAATCAAACTAGTTGTTTAACTTTGTTACTTAATCTGCAGATTTTGGAAGTCAACAAAATCAAGGAATAGGAAAACTGCTTTAGATCACATGATGTAGTTTTATTTTTCTTCTTTTCTCAGTCTTAATTCAGCTTGTAATAATGTTTGAGTTTAATACCTTGTTAAGCGGGAATCAATAATTAATTTAAAATTCAGCAGTTGAAACATATTTTATACAAAAATAACTTTTATAATCCTATAATTACAGGTTCTAATATTCTATACTCTGCGTTAGAAGAGATATTGCGCTGTTATTGGTTATCTTATGCTTTATTTTAAACAATCTACAGAGATAAAAATCCATGTAAAGAAGCATTGATTATTTTGATACTATCCAGAGACTGATATATATATTGATTACCATAGGTGGAAGGCTCCTTCCTTTAAGAGTGAAAGAGGACAGTGTTCAGCCCACACATCAGGTGATTAGTTGGAGGCGGGTTTATGTCCTTATAGGGAGCAAGGAAGTCGTTATTGCTTCCTGCAGAATTGACAGTAATGTAGTGGATTTTCCCTGAAAGCTATTAGACGGAAGCTAACAAGGGAAGTATCACTAAGGTCAAATCTGTAGTCGCTTGAGGGTTTGATAACATCATCTCTGCTGTATGTGAAGCCTGTGTGCCAAAAGTCGGTGTGGAGTATAGCTGGAAGTACCCGAAAAAAGTGTCCAGAATACGTAGGAACATAGAGGTATAACAACACAGCATTGTACGGAGAGATTGTTTACCTCCTGCGGACAGCACGGCATACGTAATGAGCCCGGCACACAGCTCACGGAGGATGTCCAGCAGCTACTTGCAAATGGTCGCATGAGGTACTTTTTAGGCTTCAATTTTCGGCGCTGCGGTTCTACCCCGAAGTAGACTTTTGGTGCACAGGCCCCATATAGAGCAGAGATGATACCATAAAACTCTCAATCAAATACAGGTATGAGCATAGTGATAGTTTTCTTGTAAGTTTAACAACTGGGAATATTGATGACGATAAGTTAAGTTCTACCACCCCTTTGTAATAATTTGTACAGCTTGTAAGTAATATTTTTCAATGAGGACTTCTCCTTTTGCTAAGCTTTCAACCACTTCCCTTATGTTTATATGTTTCCTGTCCGCATAGCCGTTCAGATTTCCCCCTTTGATCCTTCCAGTCCGTTTGCTTTTGTTTATTTGTCTCTTTACATTTCTTGTTGTTCAATAAGATCCCTACTATCCCACTTCCTTATCTCTTTAATACTTTAAGGGTATGTATGACTGAAATTTTCAAATTCTGAACCAATAATGCTAGCTTTTTCAAATTTACACTATAGGTGTAGTATAATGTAAACATGTTACAACCTAAATTTAAACCATTTTTCTCCAGCAGTTTAGAAATTATGATAAATTTTGTATGTTTTTTGTTACGTCACTAAAAAAGTCCCTTGCGACAAAATATTTTGAATTTTGGTCTAATATTTTAACCCTATGTTCATAATACACATACATTTTTAAATTGCTCTGGGTTTTTCTGTGTCTCCTTTAGTTTAGGTCACAAAAATTTTTTAATTTACAAATATTATTTTTTTGTCTAAAAAACTGTATGTTTTGTGTTTGAAAATTAAAAATATATGCTTATATACATTTCACAATAAAACCTAGGGCAATTTCCATTCCTCATGATATTGTGAACCTGTGTAGGAAATTTCATGAATTGTAGTACAAAAACTGCATCGCAAGGAGCATTTTACAGGAAGAAAAATGCTGAAAATATGAGCATTGAGAAAACAGCGATTAAAGATTTGATTGCATAACTCACATTAAAATCCACCAGGCTGATAGGTTGGACCCTCAGATTTCTTTTTCCTCTCTTCTGTTGCTGCTTTTTCCACCTTTTTCTTCTATAGATGTTGCTTTTCTTCTGCACAACTTCGCTTCTTGCTTTGCAGGATACGAGTCTGATCTCGCTGCACTGAAGTTTTCCTTGCTGAGTCTACTACACTTTCACCTCTGATATTTTGCTGCAGCTCCAATGACTTAAGACTACCCATGTTAAACTCACTGATGCTTTTAATAACAGCAAGATCCAATTTTTGTTTTGATATGAAAACTTCCTTTGGGCACTTATTCCATATGACATGATGCAAAGATTCATTGGCATTCTGTGTTTTTCCTGTTTTGCACCTCTCTAGTAATGTTGTAGAAGCCAGCTTCTGATATATTGGCAACATTTTAGGAACTATTTTTTCTGAAAACCTTATTTTTCTTTTCTTGAATTGAAAATTTAAGAACGGAAAACCGACAAAGAATGGGGATGTAGGCAAAAGAGGGCGTGACTCTGACAGGGTTTAAAGGCCACCGACATTTAAATAAGCATTTAAAAATGGCGTTCGGAGGCAAATTATGCATTTTTCACATTCGGGAAAGTCTAAATTATCTTATAGAATTAAAATAAAAAAGTCGTTATTTTCACGATTTTCATGAAATTTCAGTCATACATACCCTTAAGTGTATTTCTGATATCCTTTTGTTATCCTTGAATTCGTGTCATACCATCCACGCAGTTTTCTTGCAGGTTAATCCTTGGTCACTTCCATCATCGCTGAAAACCTTATAATACGTACCAAGCTCTCTACTTTCACCACAGTAATCCCTCTAAAGCTCTATTCTACGTCCCACATATTCTTTTTTCCAACTCTGTCGGGATAATAGTTTTCCTTCTTCATTACTCCTACGCTGTTTCCCGTTATCCCCCTTGTCTATTTTCTCCAAATCCAGTTCCAAATTAATTGGACAATTATGTGACTCCTACTCGGAAGCCTGGATGTTTTCCTACCAATTTTGACCAGCTAGCATATCGTGAATAATAGTGCCTCTGTTTAAATTTGTAAATGTTAGCTCCCACTTTGTGTCCTGGCAGTACTTTTACTGTAATGACGGATTGGCCCATAAGTATTGGCTTCTTTTTCTTCTTAAGTTAAAGTATTGTGTGGAAAATCAATAAACATTTAAGCTGGTTTGTATCATTCTAAATGAAAGAAAACAGAGTGTTGAGGTAGCTAGTGAAATTGGTTATGAAAAGCAATCGTCGAATTGGAAAGTAGTAACTATGGAATACCCCAAGGTTCAGTGTTAGGGCATTTACTATTTCTGATCTATATAAACGACCTCTCACTTTGTGTAAAGGACATTGCAAGCACAGTTCTTTTCGCTGATGACACTAGTGTCCTGGCGACCAGTATAAATTTAAATGAGTGTATAATTAAATTGAATTGTGTTTTGAATTTTATGTAATGTTGGTTTAGAGCGAGCAAATTATCTGTGAATCTAGACAAAACAGAAGTTTTTAAATTTATAACTTGTCGTACGTCACATTCTCAAATAGAAATTAGGATTAATGATATTTTATTAGAAGAAATTGATAGCATAATATTTCTGGGCCTTCAAGATGGCAGATGGTTAGATTGGAAAGCTCATATAAAGTATATCTCACCTAAACTCAGCTCTGCCTGTGATGCTATCCGAGAGCTGGTTAATATGAGTTCTATTGATACACTTAAATTAGTGTGTTATGCATACTTTAATTCTATCGTGGACTACTGAATATTATTTTGGGAAAATTCATTAAAAATTAAAATATCAATTCTTATGCAAAAGAAGATTATGAGAATCATTGCTAATAACAATAGCAGACGCTCCTGCAAAGATCTTTTTAGAAGATTGAAGATATTAACACTTCCCTGCATGTATATATTCTCGATACTAAAATTCTTTTTATGCCATCGCGTCTCATTTATAATAAATAAAGTAATTAATTGAATAAGTACTAGACAAAGATATAATATCCATTATCTCCATGCTAAACTTTCTTGCTTCCAGAAAGGTGTGCATTGTGAAACCATCAAAATATTTCACGCTCTTCCTAATGGTATGAAAGAAAACATTGATAATTTCTGTGATTTTAAAAATTCTGCTAGAGAGTACGTATGTTTAAAATCCTTTTATTCTGTACAAGATTAATTGAAGGACAAATTATCCTTAAATGCTTATGTAGCTCTGTAAGTTGAATCTGTTCCGATTGTTTTGTTTTTTGTAATTTACGTCCTCCAACGTTAAGTCATATCGGACGATGAATGGAATGAGTGAAATGATGCTCAAATGAGCCCGGAGTCCATAGAGCTTAGAGTTACCCGACATTCGTCTTTCAGGATAAGGTAAAACCCCGGAAAAAACCTTATCCAGGTAACTCTACCTGACCGAGATTCGAATTCGAGACCTCTTGAACGTGAGGTAGACATGCCTCCACCACGCTACCGAGGCGGACAATTTGTTCCGATGACAAATTATTGCCAATAAATCTTTGATGCCTGTTCAAAAACTATTTTAATTTATTATGTATTGAAGAAATTATAACAAATGGTATGCAAAGCAAAATACTGAGACGTACTGGCAAAAGCTAAGAGGAAGTTGATTAAAAAATTGATTTTGTGTAATATTTAATTATCTCTGCCTTGTTTTCCATATTGCTTTTCATATTGCTGTATATAACGTGTCTCTTATGTTAAACGTTTAAGTATATATGCTATTAAACTGTATGCCTCACGACATGTTCAATGCTCTCAGACCATTTTGGCTACAAGTGAACCCACTGAATGCAAATCAATCTAGTGTAATCTAATGTTTTTCTAATGCGTTTCATGTTATTTGATAGAGAATTATATGCTATACAGAATAGTGTGTTTAGTTTTTGCATACTTACTTAAATACTGTTTGCTATTTTCTGATAAGTGAAATGGAATATCAGGTAGACAAAATGTTCATTTTCGACTTTTTCTTCTCGTGCAGCTTCTGTGGCTTCGGCGCCTCGATTAAGAGCAAAAAAGCAGAAGGTGTCGAGCATGTTCTTTGTTGTTGACTTGACGCTCCATTTCATTTACCTGAAGAAACAATTTGCATATAAACATACAAAAGTAATCACGCATTTTATAGAACATATAACCTCTATGGAATACCATAAAACTTATTGCCAAAACATTTTATTTTACACGCAAAACTTTCACTTAAAATCACCAGGAGCTATGGACTGACGCATTACAGTACCTATATCTAGACTAAATTCATCGTAGAAGCCTAGAGACTGTTTCCCAGTCACATAAACTGTACGATATTTACTGATATGTTCTTAGTGTGTCTTCAATGTCTCGTTCCTAAGGAAAAATTCTCCACTCCTATTCTCAGCTAAAGTCCCCCATATAGAGCATCGCAGACTCTGTCAATTGTTCTTGCAGGTATATCTTACATAGCCTACAACAGATCGCCAAAAGTTTTGCAAGTTTTGACTGTCTATAAACTCCTATAATAAAAGCTATGTTCCCTCTGCCTTATCTAATTTGAGGGCAATTATACCCTTAGCTCCAGCAAAGAATGTTAACTCCAGCAGTGGTAAGTTAACATAGACTCTATAAAGATTTAATTGTTGGTAGCAGCGCAAAACAGGTATGCCCAATCACTCGGAAGATGGGAGTTTGGGTGAACCTCTCTCTATCCACTCCGACGTTTTATTGTGACCATATAAGCCTACATAACGTTGTAAACGATTTGCTATATTTGTCGAGTTTTGTGGTAACTTGAGTATACTGCGTGTTATTTAACTATATTTCATACAATACATCGAGATATCGAGTCGTTCGTACATCATTGACTTTTCTGACACATTTTAATTTTATCAAGGTTATTGATGTTTGGAACAATGGACTCTTTCACAATCTTTACATTTTAATCTAGTTATACCTACACGTTAAACAAATATAGAATTATGCAAATGCAGAAATAAATAAACAAAACCAACTATTTCAATAATGTCAAATATCAGACCTGATAGAATGAAATATCGTTTGATACTGTACTGAGACTTCAATTTAAAATATTTTGCACAAATTGAGCATTTTACTTAGTTGTTTTCTTCAACACAAAAATATTCCACTTCTCATGACTGCTGAAATAAATATTTCAAAAATCTTTGAATATATCAACAAAACAGGTGAACTCACAAGGCCACTACCACTGCGGCTGAACTTCGTGAGGCGTATCATAAATACGACGTCAAATAGCTAGTAGGTTTGGATGGTTGTCGGTCCTTTCACGTCAACGAGGTGGAGGCGTTCAGGGTCAACAGTTCACTACCTCGTGGGCCTGTCTGGTGTAAAATAACAAAATGTAATGTTTTAAAACACATAACTGGGTTGCTTTCTTTCCGGGCACACTATAATAACAGAACTTCCAATGAAAAGTACTTTATTATTTACTTATTTATATTTTCCTTGGTTTGGTTTTATTTTCTGGTGATGCTACAATTATATTTTCCCAACGTCTAATAGTAAAGCATCTCCATTTCCATGTACTTGAAGTTGGTAAGAGTACTTTTATGTTCTTTAAGAAGCATATAAATTTCAAATAACCGTTAGCTAACCAAACTTACTTTTCAAAGCCTATTCTTTAAGTTATGCACATGTTCATGCATTAACTTTAGAACGTATTTGACAGTATAAGACTGTGAGTAATTGTCCCTTAAAAAGCTTTGAATTTCTATTTTCATTCTTTCCTTCCCTCATTTCACTTCTTATTTCTTAATTTCTTTCTTCATCACAAGGGCATAAAAACAGGAAAAACTGCTTTGTTTTATAGAATATCGGTTGTATTGGACACCTGATATCGTCCGTGCTTGATATGTATGATTAATAATAGCGCAGATTTAGAGGCCAAAATTTATGTGATACTCGTCTTGAAATTGCGATAGAGAGAGAGGGACTGAGCCTAAAAATAACAAAGTAAGATTGCCCTTACTGTAAAGAGAACCTGCAAATTAGGTGAGTCTTCTCTAAAGGGAATTAGGTAATTTGTTGCATGAAAATTAATTAAAAGAGTTATTTAATGCTGCAAATATTATTTTAGCTAAAAGACACCAGCAAAAGGACACGAAAACAACACTTATATGTGGCGCTGGTACTAAAATTCCTATAGCTCTATCGTTATTTCAATATTCTGGATACTGGAGCAATGTTGGAATGTTGGTCCTTTTTGACTTCCATACAACAATAAAACCTTGTGTGGTATACTTCCACAGGTGCCAAACATTTCTCCGCAGCATCGGCTAGTATGTGTTTTTGAACAGGGATGACATAATGTAGAAACTTCGTTAGAGCCGTATATGAGAAAATCAAGTAGAATAAGATTCGGCGGTATGGCTCAGTAATAACGTAGTGATCGCCGAATATAATTATATATTAAGAAGGCTTATTAAATTGAAACAACAATTGTAGTTTTATGTTAAGAGGTAGCAGTGTAATACTAGCTTAGACAGAAACTCTTGTTAGAGAACATATAGGTAACTCACTAAGTAAATCCTCCAACGTAAGTTTGGCCGCCTCGGTAGCGTAGATGGCAGCGTGTCTGCCTTACGTTCAAGAGGTCCCGAGTTCGAATCTCGGTCAGGGTGAGTTACCTGGGTAAGGTTTTTTTCCGGGGGTTTTACTTTATCCTTAAAGACGAATGTCGGGTAGCTCTAAGCTCTATGGACCCTGGACACATTTGAGCATCATTTCACCCATTTCATTCACCGTCCGATATGACTTAACGTTGGCGGACGTAAAATTACAACAAAAAACGTAAGTCATATTGGACGACGGGCAGAGATGTTAGAATACCTACTACCATAGGGTAAATGATGTCCAAAGCAATCTAAATCCTTGTTTCAATTCCCATTCCAAATCTATGACATCGTAGCACCGAAGTAAATATTCTTAACTCGTTTGTTTCCTCGACCAAAACTATTTTTAAAATATTTATATCCATCACCAAACTAGATTGGTCTATCATGATCCCTGCGAAAAGCTCATACATGCCTTAATTTGTAACAATAGCTGGCTAAAAAGTGATTCGTATCACATTTATGTTTACTGTATGTATTTTTTTTAGTGGAAATCCCATTCATCAACCCATCTTATATCTACCTACCAAAAATAGAATGTGACACGCCACGGTACTACGGACATCAGAAGATTTCTAACTTAGTTTGTTCCTAAAAATCAAATGTTAATGCCTAATTAATTCTCACATATTCAGAACATTGCTGCTAAAACTGTCCCCCTTCATTCTCAACAAAAGCAACAGCTTGTTTCCGTGAGGAAAACAAAAATATTTCACACACACACGCGCACTCAAATTTCTTAGTCAGATAAAGGCCCTAAGTTTGTTTTGTACACCTTTTTCTGGGCAGTAGTCCACAAATATATTCATTAGCAACCTGTAACTATAATCTAAAGCCATCTGCTTAGTTTTAGCCACAGGGAAGAAGGTTTTGGGGGCACACAGAAGCTTAAGGAGCCCCATTGTCTTTAGAAATTTATCACTGGCATTTTGTAAGCTTTCACTTTTACTTTCATTAATATTACGAAGTATTTCAAGTACAGATTATAATATATACCCTGTGATGTGATTCTTTATATTAGTCATTCCAAAGAAAATTTTCCTGTCAAGCTTGGACTCTCCTGAAAGGCATATTGATTAGTTTGTGGTTGTTTTGAATGAGAGCTTCCGATTAATTACTTTTCTAAAATCCTTCCTAAAAGAAAAGACCATTCACTGCAACTTTTAATTTCCTGTAATTTGATAACTGAAAAGGCTCCATTATCAACATTGATTACATCCACCTTTTTTAAGCCACCTCAACAATAGACTAAAGGACAAATATTTGACAACACGGGTAGACGACTTTAGATGTGAAATTAGTTGTTTATGAAGATTTGTTAAGACATGTCTTTCATTTCCATTGTTTGTATTGCGTTATTTGAAGAATACTTAATAACAAATCAGCATCAAGTTTGGTTTTGTGACGTGTTTGTGCAATATCAGGCAGAATATAAAACGAGCATAGGTCTAATATTAAAATATATCGAGAAATATTTTGTTTTCTGTTATAATTCCAGATAATCGGTGTGCTAGTATATGAGAGTCTGCTTTACCATAATTCGTTGGTAATGTCATACATTATTTTGTAAAAATATGTTAGAAGGATGCATTATGTTTAACAAATATTCTATAAATAAATAACAACTGCGTCTTTAATCATGCATCACCATTGTCATCTGAAATTTTCACAAATAATACATTTCGTATTTCAGTACGTGCTTTTCATCTAGTTTTCTATTTTGTGAAGGCTTTGCATAAATCCTCCGCAGTTCTGTATTTTTTCAGAATTCGCATAGCTCTTAAAATACGCACATAAGCCCTTCAAATGTATTTGAATATATGAATTTAGTGAAAAATGGCATAGGAATTTTACAAAAATTTATCTAATCAAGATTAATGCTCATTGTTATTGAAGAATTTTCAATTTCTACAATATTTTGTATATTTTATTCGAAATTTATCTACCATTATGTCTTAGCAAAAAAAAATTGAGTCTTTCGCATCATAACTGGAGTGCGACGCTACATTAGTCCTAGAAGCCATAGGTAGTGATGTTTTCCGAAAACTGCACTAATTACATTACCTATTCTTTGTATGTGCAAAACTAGGAGTACAGTATGGCCTATATATACATATTTTGGAAACACTTAATGCTTGCTCAAAGTAATATGTGTATTAAAACATCTGAAAGTGGTCTGTGCAAAAAGCAGTAAAAAGAAAACTTAAATCAATAGCATGAAAATGAGTGTGACATAGTTTTATTTTGTAACAGTAAAATTAATTTGCATTTTCTTGTTTGAGAAACTCGCTATTAATATTAGTCTGAGTGTTGTGTCTTGAAGGACCAGTAATATGCACATTTCCTAGTGTAACTGCCCCTTATTTAATTATTTTGTGCTATAGAAAACTAGTAATGAAAGTGAAGACTTCCTTTAATGTTATGGTTTAGTTTCCTGTTTTAATTATATTGTGACTGTGGGTTCGTAGAATTAAAAGTCCAATTTGCAGAAATTCAAGATGTTCTTTATTTCCGTAGAGATACACTTTGGTCAACCCTTACAGTAGCAGAATTACGTAACATACACAAATACAATGCTCAAGTTCGTTGGCCACAAGCAAAAGATTTCACTGAACTTACAGTTCAATTACCACTCTCTCATTATGACTCTGTTTACAACTACTCCTCTGGCGCGTCGCGATCACTTATATATACCTCTTTTCGTATTTCTAGAATGAACAAGACGGCACCAGACAAAACACGAACTTTCCAGACACCTAACTTTATCTGTTTCGGCATGCCTTTATCTCCACGCTACACTATCTGCCCCTTTGTGTGCGTCAAGCTGCGTTATCGTAATAATGGATTCGCGACAGTATTTTATACGCCTCATAACAAAAATTGTCCTGTCTGATTTAGGGAGAGAGTCTTAAATCTGCAGAGCATGATAGCAAAATTTGGAAATAAAAGCCTTCAGCGAGCAAGCTATGAAATCTCAATATCAACCTTTTTTTTTTTTTTGAGAGAGAGAGAGATAGGTGGATAGGATACCTCCACCTGGACTAGGTAGGTGGTAAAGCGAGAATAGGATATGATGGCTATTTCAAAATGCATAGATTCAGTAGGTACTGTTCCATTGTCTGTAATGCCCTTTGTAGGTTGCAAAAGTATACCAACTACAGCATTGTCTCTTTCTGGCTTCTGAATAGATCTGATATGGAGAGCAGAACAAGACTCCGGATACACGGTTAATGTAATTCCTTTTTACATGATTCCAATTACACATCACGAAAACCGGAAGCCATTCGTTGTCACTGTCCTCAATATGAGTACCGCCGGAAATAGGCTCTCAGTCATCTGTTTACGTATTAATGCATCCAATGCATTATTCATGAGCTCCAATTATTTGTTCATAAAACGGTTACAATATGCGTCCCTCTTTACTCCAGTATTGGTTTATCACTGCGGTGGTCGATTGCAATTATTGTTCTCTAAGTTCTTATCCTTTGTCGAGCTTCACGAGTTATATTAGCAGAAGCTAATACACCATTTCAATATTGTTCTATATCAAACTTCTATAACATTTTCCTTTCATGAAATTAAATTGTAATCCATCACCACACAATTTATACCAGAATCTACTTTAATTTTTCGACTATATGAACAATATAAAACCAAAAGATGCAACATACAACATAAATAATTGACAGTTTATCTGCAGTATTTCAGAGTCACGCCAAATCACTTGTTAAAAAGGCAGTGAGTGCACTAACAGATCGGAGAAGTTAGCAGCCTGCTTTAAGTTTTTGCTAGGAGAGTGGCCAGTATTTGTAATCATATAATCATATACAAAAATTATTTGGGAGATTTAATTCTAGGCTTGCGTAACATAAGTGGAAACTTAACAATTTTGAGTGAAGCGGCATGGAGCTTCACTCAAAATTTTTAAGTTTCCACTTATGTTACGCAAGCCTAGAATTAAATCTCCCAAATAATTTTTGTATATGATTTCTTGTTTCAAATATCTTCTACTGCCGTAATTTCAAGGTAGCTTTTGGCATAAGATGTTCGATACCTCGCTTTAAGTAGGTAACGTTTATTTTCTATAAATTACTTATATAAAAATAAAAAATGTTTCACTATGTGATTCAGTCTGATTAAAACGACCACATTTAATATTTTCTAGGCATTTTATGATACTGCAAGTTTTACACTGATTGAATGCAGTAATGTGTAATAATTATGCGGGATACACCACTTAGTTTTCTTTGCTTTCCCCAGAAGTGCCCGTCTCGGTAGCCTGGTGCTAGCGTATGTGCCTCACGTTCAAGAGATCCCTAGTTCGAATCTTGGTCCAAGTGAGTTAGCTGAATAAGGTTTTTTCCAGGGTTTTCCCTTATCCTGAAAGACGAATGTCGGGCTACTCTAAGCTCTACGGACCCTGGGCTCATTTGAGCATCAATTCGCCCATTCCATTCATCGCCCGATATGACTTAACGTTGGAGGACGTAAATTACAAAAGAAAAAAAATCCCCAGAAGTGTGCCTCAAAGGCTTCAGTTTATCATAACTCTTAGAATAACTTAGAATGCAAAGGAAGTGCTGCATTGGATCAAAAATTAATTATCATGATTTCACAGTATAACCGAATTATCAGGTCCCTTTATTCACGAGCAACCAATAAGAACTACTCGCGTGCTTATGTTTGTTTCGATGTACATGTGGGTGTATGTCTGTGTGTGTGAGCGCGCGCGCGCTGACGAGTGAGAGAACAACTCTAAAAAAAATTGCTAAATACCAAAATTCATATATTGCAAGTGTCTCCACTGCCGTATCATTATTCGTAAGCAGCTATCCGATAGTGCGTTAAAAGACAGTTCCAGTTAAATGCACGGCAAAGGCGTGAGCGGACTTGGTTGTGCTCAGGGCAAAAAGAGTAAGTTCTCAGGATTGGACTAACCTGTGTAGTCCGCTCACACCACTGCCGTGCGTTTAACTAGAATTTCCCCGTCGCGTTCTACAACTGTTCCAACGCTCCAAGGGATATCTGCTTACGCGATGGACGGGGCAGTTAGACCATCTGGTGTAAAGCTGGCACCTTTCAAAGGTTGCATGTCGGGAATTTTATCAAAACAGTAGTTTATGGATAAACCTTCCTTTCACGTATTCTTTTGTCTTGTCACAAGAGAATCTAAGGTTTCTGTAAACAGTTTGATATGTTCTCTTCCTTCCGGTGAAATGTATATAACTGGGAAACCAAATAAGAATGAACTCGTTCACATGCTGAACTCGTTGAAATATACTATATCTCAAATATTTTCTCCCCTTCGTTATGCATTTCCTAACCATTCTTTTAATATTTAAGTTCGCTTCTGGGTGAAGCTTAATGAAGCAACAGAAAAGCCTCAAAAATACAAATAGTTGGTGGGCGGAATTGGAAAGAATGATATTAAAGATAGACATGGGAGATCTATGGAGAGCAGAAGAGACAAATTATAGCGGTTTTTGGAAGGAAGTGAGAACTAGACTACAAGACATAGATAGACACGAGGTATGGGAAAGTATAGAAGAAAAGAAATCTTTGAAATTTTATAAGCAATTAAAGACAGAATGGGGTAGGGAAAAATATATAGATCAATGTGGCAAAAGTGTAAGAAAAGGCATAGCATGGATGAGAGTAGGAATATTATACTTAAAAGGGCTGAGAAGTAATGAGGTAGGAATGTGTGAATTTTGTGGAGACGAAGAGAGCACTGTTCATTACTTAATAGAATGTAAGGAGCTAAAAAATTACAGAGAAAAATATGGGATAAGAAATGGGACAGTGTAAGTAAAGAGATATTGGCGGTATGCATGCTAACGGGGATGGGAGAAAAGAAAAATAGATGTATAGGAGATTTCTTATATAGAATAAGAGTACACCAAGCTTCTCAGGAAAACCAAAGGCTTATAGCCAGGGGACCTAAGTCAACAAGGTCAGAAATTTCATATACTTTGTCATGAGATTGCATGTTTGAAAATGAACGCCTGTTTTGTTTCATTTTGCTTCTTACGAGTGCAGTACTAATAATATTTAACTGCAGATATAATACTTGAATATTCCTTTATATCTTAGATGTAACTAAGCTGGTATTACCACAATTGAAGCATTATTTATGACGCTATACGTAGAAGTTCGCCACTGTAACCATCATTCAGGCATAGTCATCTATGCTTGATCACTCAATTTTGTCTAAAGAAAACATACACAGTAATCTGTCTGAATCTAGAACAATCCTCTTAGATACCTAAGAGAGGCGATAAAGAGAGAATCCCTCTATGAATTTCCTTGCGCCAATCAGCAGCCTAAGAGCGTTCCGTTAAAGTATCTCTCTCTTTCTCGTCTCCAACATGTTTACAATAGGATCGTTCCAATTTGGAACTGATTATATCCAAATCATTTTTGTGACTGCAAGTGAACGTTCCTGATTATATAAACCCATCTGGCCCCAAAAAAGCATTTGCCTGCGCGTATTCAGATTGGGTGATGGGAAGGGCTTAGTTGGCTTGGCTTGATGAAGCCACTGCAAAGACGCCCTTTGTGTGTTGTAACAATTAAGGAACGCGTACCTCCAAACCGGTGTTATTTGTTCAGAGCTGAGGCTTCAAGTTGTCCGCTGCATGCATTAAAACAAAACAGGCTATGGGACTTACGCCGACTGCTCTCTCTCTCTCTTTCTCTCTCTCTCTCTGTCTCTCTCAGTCTCTCTCTCTCTAACCTGACTGCAGATTTTAGCGAGGTTCGTAATGTGTTACTTTCTTCATCTGCTTACATTTATACTGTGCGTACTCGGTCGATAATCCCACGGGAGTTTGATGCAATCCGCACAGTCGAAAAGAAACTGAAATTCGACGATATTCATATGAAAAAAGCAACGGTTCTTTACTTAATGCAAAAATATCGGGTTACAGTTTCAGGTGTTCTCACCAAAAGTCTTCCTTCGAAGCGTGTTTCTACACAGAACATAAGGAAATATTATGCTACGAGCCAGAAGAAGTAAATTTTAAATTAAAATTTGAACTTGAACCTCTCCAATATAAAATATATTATGAAAGCTGTAATTAAAATGTACTGCCAAAACATCTTATCCTTGGTTTTATTTAATACTGAATTTTAAAATCTATTTCAGAGTAGCTTTTTATATTTAAGCACTTTTGGAAAATAAATTATGCTGTTTTATCTTTTGACGTACCTAGAAAATACAACGAGAAAAATAATAATTTTTATTCTAGTGTTTGTAATGTTGCTTAGTTTTTCAAATACTGTCAGTTGACGAAAAATGTTATTGCTGTCGGAAATATATCTGTGCATACACAGAGATGAAGAAAGAATGAGAAAGACATAAGTTCCAATACTGAAAAGGTCATTACAGTGAATCAGAACTCAGATCTATCCTAATGTATTCTCTGGGTTTTATGACATTTTTTGTCAATTTTACTAGGCACTAAAATCTAGGCACTAAAAGGACTTATAGAAATGTTCAGTTACTACGTGTTGCTGAAGTTTTAGTGATACAATTCCACAACTCTCGTGTTTAATGGTTTTGCGGTTTATTGCTTAAGTGATCCCTAAATTAACGCATTTTACCTGTGATCTTCCACAGCTATAAAAGGCGTGAATTCTGTCAAAGTTCTCTAAAATAGGCAATTGGCAAACAATAAACATAATTTTCATAATCAGGTCATTGATTCATAAACTACCTCTCCACTACCTTGCTAAAAACTAAATACTTTGTTTGCCAACAAACAGCATATCACAAAGTAACCTTTTCTCTTGGTAATAATAAACGGTGCATTGAACAACTGTTTTCATTAACCACATTTTAATTGAATTGTTTTTATGTTATTCGCTTTTTCCTCGTCGTATATTTTAAAAATCATTATGGAGAGCGCTGTGTGAAGTATATGTTTTGTGATGAGAGTGTTGAAGTAGTATTGGAATGAAATAATACAAAGCCACTGTTAGCAATTGATTTCTGTGACTAAACACATTATTGTATATTGAAGAACACGATTAATAATCACGCGCCTGATAATTTATCAAGTCATGTACCTGTTGTTTGCTTTAAAATATATAATTCGCAATTCCAAGAGTAGGCTCATCATAACTCAAATTTAAAAAACCCGAGGGCTGGCTATCATTTGCAGAAACTGTGTGAGTTGCATAGTAGATAACCTTTGATGTAAGTACCTTAACTCTAAATCACAATAAAGGGTTTTTAAACACCTTGATCCGTACACCGGGACATGCAAGCAAGAGGTGTCTTCTCCATTTAATAGCGTTGTTATCATTTCCCCTTATACGAGAAAAAGGCTAACATAGAAATAATTAAACGATCATGACTGTTGTGGACTCCTTATATACAAGATGTAAGTCATATAAACTAATGTTAGATGAAACAAAGGATAAAAATGTCACTCCATGCACATCATTGTCTCTGCACTTCTGGAGAGAAAGTTGAGTAAAATATTCTAACCCGTTTAGATTTTACTCTCAGTTTACTAAGTTCTCACTCACTTCTTCATATTTAACTTCCTTAGTTATACCACTGCGGTGGTGTTACGGGAATCTTTGTCCTCTACCGCTTATACCATTAGGCGTAGGGTTGAGGAACCTCAACTCTGGGTCAGATAAGGAAATCCAGAATGCGTGATCAATCCGATATCTGGAATGAGAATGAAAGAAGTAGATGAAAGGATGATGGAGCAACAGGTGGAATGATGGCGGGAGAAATCGGATATCCTGGAGAAAAACCGCCTCCAGCACCGTGTTGTTTACCACTAATTCTCACTCACTTCACTAATATTAACTAGTTCAATTTTCACTCTCACTTCACTTTTCTTCTCTACTTAGGGCCATAGGTAGTAAAATACGCATGAAACAACCTCTTCCACCTTTAGGTTTACTTGCTAAGGAATCGAACATAAGACTTGTCTAATCTCTCACAGTAGAAATATTTACTGTACGTTAAAACTATCGCTGGAACTCTGCTTGGAGAACAGCACTGAATAACCAGCACTCTATGTCAAATCGATAGTAACTATCTCCTTATCAGCATTCTTATAGAAAGACTTCTACAACGGGATACGGAGAGAGAAACGGTTACAGGGCAGTCATGTTTTCACTTATAGTACCCTTTCTGAAGTTTACGGTGTGTGAAAACGCTATTCCTTAGGGTTATCTTTTCATCCGGCCAGTCGGTCGGTCGATCGGTCGTCGCCTTCTACCGAGTGAAGCCTATAGCTGCCAATCAAGAGACCAGCTGGATAACTATAAGAGTTACAGTGTTTGCATTAGTCTAACTAATTTTAAATTTAGTTTTGTTTGGTGCGCAATCCGTGCGCTTAATTAAAACTAAACTGATTAAGATCAAGAAGTATTATATCCCTGCATATTTAACAACCTCTTAAAAACAGTTTTGGAGACACTGGGTTAGAATTGCGCACTTCCTACGACAGCAAAAAATTATGAACATATAGATCAGATTTTGCTGAACCTTTTAGCAATGACACTTTATCTAAATATGTACTGTATGCCTTATATTCTTTTACCAACATAAGGACACTCACAAAAACCCTGATATACTGTAGCATAAACACCTGGGGAAAATATGAAATCTTCACAAATTTAATTCAACATTTTAATACCAAAATGTTCTGTTCATAATGTTACGTAGTAGCACTCAAACTATGAGGTCCACGTTATTTGTTCAAAAGAATGTGCTATTCTACTAAGTTATATATGACATATAAACATTTTAATTAATAATAGCAGAAATATCCATCAGAATGTTGCTTTATTTAATGTTCATCATCTGCGGTTTCGTTAGATTTCTTCCCTTAAGGCAACATTTCTGTGTTACATGATATACAAATGCTTTACAAAGTTTTGGTTACAGTCAAATTATACAATAAATCGCCTGCAAACATGTGGTCCCGAATTGCCTGTTAGTACGGATGCTCATCGTTCTGTTGGAATGTAAGCACCACAGAACGTTTTATTTTACACAGTTTATGCTACTGATACACTTTTCTCGATGGTTCCCTTTACTTTTAAATTTTGGCACCACTTTCTTTTTAGTTTTTTTCCGCATAATGGCGCTCGTTTCTCCAATAATTAGAGCGGTTAAACGCAACTTATAAAAGGCACTCCCCTCCGTGTCAATATATGTCGCTATTCCACTAAGTTGGAAAGTTTGTTGTCGAATAAAAATCTGATTAATTTTTAGACTAAAAGGTGAAGCTGGCTCTCTTATTACAGTCAAATTTTGGCGCCGTCTTTGGTCTTATTGTCGTTGAGAATAATTGGAAGATAATTACACGAAAAGTTGATTTTACTGTGGCATTTAATGAAAATATGGCGTGCTTGTACTAATACAATGTAACAGTCATTGTTCAGAAAGAAGCTATTTCCGAATATAACTGTTACATAATAATGAAGAATCCTGGAAAATGCTATATAGTGGTGAAGAATATATATGACGATAGTTGGCACTACAGGCCATGTAGGCCCTTGACCTCCCTAACCACCCTCTTCCATTCTACTCGGTCCTCTGCATTTCTTCTCCAGCCTTTAACCCCCAACTTTCTCAAGTCATCTTCTTCATCCTCTACCCATCTTTTCCTGGGTCTTCCTCTTTTCCTTCTGCCATCCAGCTTTCCTATGAATTACTTCTTAACTACACTGGTTTCCGGCATTCTCTGCACATGGCCAATCCACCTTTTTCTTCCTTGTTTAATTTTCACTACTATATTTGGTTGTCCAAACAGGCATTGTAACTCCAAGTTAGTCGGCATTCTCCATCCGTCCAAGCCCCTTATTGCTCCAAATATATTTCTCAAAATCTTCCTTTCCCACCGTAATAATTACTTTTCTTCTCTGGTTGTCAACACCCAGCTTTCTGAACCATACATTATTATTGGTCTTAATACAGTTGTATATATATTTTAATTTTAGTATTCCTGCTGACGTTCCTTTATTTAAACATAAACATCTGTTACCACTTGCTATTCTTTCTTTAATTTCCAATGATGTTTTAGTATCTACTGTTATTATAGATTACAGGTATTTAAATGTTTCCACACTTTGGTGTTCTTTCTCAAGTAATTTAGCTGTAGGTTCTCTTCTTCTTGCTTCCCCACCACCTCCCATCTTCATATATTTGGTTTTACTAACGTTCACTGCCAATCCTAGATTTTGTGCTTTCTCTTTCAACACTACATAACTTTCCTCAAGAGCTCTTTTATTCCTTGCCACATCGTCAGCATATGCCACTATTTGTACTGATCTGGAAAGTATGGCAATTGGAAGAACAAATATATTAGTAGTTATTCAGATGAATAAATTGAGGTGGAAGTGGTACGTCTGTCCATAGTTTAAGGGATGATTCTGCACTTAAGGAAAAGTTTTAAATAATTTGTTTACTTGTGTAATTTAGTGCAGTATTACTTTGCATTACCTTGCCCTTTAAAAGTGTGCTTAAGGCAACGGATGACATTTCGGAAGAAACTGAATCTACATCTTTTTTGAATGATTAAAATCATGGAATTGTAACTCTGTGGTGTACTTAAAAACATGCTCCTTTTCGGCATGTGGCATTATTAAGGGTAATTGCTTGCCACGTACTGCAACATTTCTAACCGGTTTTTCCCCCTCCAATTTTCCTCGTCTCCGACTATCGCACTATCAACTGACACGAAGTGTGTGGTGTAGAGAAGTCAAAACGCTGTTGAGGTCACTTGTGCTATTGCATTTATTATATCGAAAAGTTCTCATTCTTAAGCAGACCAAATCTTCATATATTATTTCTATGTAGCAACTTGCAAAAACGCGAGATAACGATCTGTAGATAGATTCCCTGCTACTCACTCGCATCGTATTGAAACGCTTCGTAATCTTCCGAATGTATTTAGAAATACGGAATTTATTCTTTATTTAAAAAACGAAATAAAATCACCATCTTTTGAAAAGCTAGTAGAGGAATCTAACATTTCGAAAACCTCAGCTTGGTATGCCACTAAAGTTTTAAAGTTAGAACGCTGTAAGACAGCTGCAGTTCAGGAACCATAAGCACGTGATGTGACGGTACTTAATTTCCGTAATTTAATATTGGACAATGTTAATGATCGCTCATTTGAGTTTCATATTTTTTATTTACGAACAAAGTATAGTTTTATTTCCATGGCTATGAATAATTAGTGGGTGTTAATGCAAATATTCATAAAAGTGTGAGAGATTTGTAGCGCTAAAGAACATCGTTTTCAGTATCTTCTATGTCGATGGTGGGTAAATATTGTAGTTTGTATGAGAATTTAAGGGGCTTCGCTGGCAAATATGTGCCCGTAAAATTCCCATTAGGCTGACAACGCGTCCAAGCGAAGGTTCTGTATCTCTGTTAATACTGGATATTGATTCATCCCGTCCTTGTCCTAAGTCATGCTTCATGTTAGTAAGGTCATGTTTCTGGTAGATAGGAACATTATTTATTGCTTTGTGTTGATGTGAAACTAAGCGAGGTAGTGCGGTGGAAAAGAAAGAGAAAGGGGAAGGAAGAAAAAGCAATGTCACTTGTGAAACTTTTCACAAACCGGTAATAGGTGCTTAGGTTTTATGGTATGTCGAAGGAACACGCAGAGCTTGGGAATGAAGCCAGAATTTATTAAAGTAAATTTTGCAGCAGAAAGTCTCCAGATCTTGTTCAAGACATACAAAAAGTGATAAGTTAATATTCTGAGAGAAGACTATATATATATATATATATATATATATATATATATACCTATCAGAAATTATTTATACGAAACATATATTTGGCGTCTCTGATATTAACAAATAATGGAGAAGAAGTTTACCACTTTGATGCTCCCAAATGAGTTATTTTTTGAACATATGACAATTATGATGCATTCAGCTACTTTAAAACCACCGAGCTGGATGTCTCAGGCGGTTTCGTCTGTGGTCTGTATTAGTGAAGCACGAGTTCGATTCCCGTGGCCGACCTACCTGACCCATGGGCCCTTTCGGGGGGTTTTCCGGGTATCTATGTGATTATTGGGTAGGTTAATTACATCCCAGAAATTTCCTGTCCCTCCATTTCAACTCCATTATCATTTCATATCATCTCTCATCTGGTGGTCTCCTTCAAGGTAGAAGTGTCGGTGAGAATCTCGGCGGTGCATGATGGGATGATATGCTTTGAGGAAAACACTTTCACCTCCAGCGGGACGGACTTCAATCTCCGAGTCGGCCTAGGCGGCCTCCGGTTTCCGAACCGGCCTCGTCACTGTTTCAGGGCCATGACAGATGGGATGATGATTGTCCTAAGCCCACTGCCGGGGAGTTTCTATCTGGTAAAGTTTAGGAACCTCGCTCTCTGTACTCTAGTGAGGCATTGGGTTCGGCCATCCTCTGTCTTCTCTCACCTCATCCTCTTCCGGGAACGCTCCACTTGGGGCTTAGGTACAGTAGATCTAGTCTAGTCGACATGCCGAATCCCCTCCGAATAATCCACTACTACTACTACTACTACTACTACTACTACTACTACTACTACTACTACTACTACTACTACTACTACTACTACTACTACTACTACTACTACTACTTTAAAACTGCGCAGGTATTTAAACCAGGGACAAAATTTCTTAACCATTACTGCGTCAGGACTAGAAGTCACAGGCCAGATGGTGTTGACAAGTGAAGATATTTTGTAAAATGTGGCTTATTTGTATTTCAGAATACGCTTATTTGGGTAGATGATAGATGGCTGCTTTTTGAAGAATGACCTAACAACTTATGAAAACGTTTCAGCTACTGGCATAATTTTTTCGTTAATATCAGACCTAAACATTTTTTCTTATAGAATGGACCTAGCTTGCTATTCTTAGCTAATTAATTTGCTACTGAATATATCCTAAGGTAAGAGGCTTTTAATTTCTGTTAATATTTCAAAGAGGAAAAACAATTTTAGTCTTGGGTCGTATATGGAGCATTTTTAGGGGATGTATCTTGTTAGCTTTGCTTGCATTATTTATGTTTTATTTCTCCAATTTTCAACTGTAATAAAATTACAAAACTGAACTTAAGAGTATAAAACGCAGCTTCATCTAAGATTGTATTGTTACTTTGCTGTAGTCGCTGCCTCTGAGATGTTATGTCAGCCCTTGTTAAAAGTGTTGGTTGGTGGTGATGTACGTGGTTCCAGAAGAACCTGTACAACAAGTGTCAGAAGTTAAGCATGATGCCAACGGCGCTATCTAGAAACAGAAAAGTGTTCGCGTGTTAAGATAAAGTGGAAGATAATGGCGTGTGTCCGAAACAGCACGAGACATTTAGACGCCGAAGGTCCCCATTACATCTGAAGCATATAGCTTGCTTTCCATGTCCTTGCCCATATTTTTTCTTGTTTATTATTTGATTCTTTAACTAGCTAAATAATTAAAATATATTTTGCTTTTAATTAACTCACTTCGTTTATAAAAGCTATGCACAAAGCCAAAAACAACAAAAGAGAGTCAGATTTGAACATTTAAAGCACAGCTGTTTATTAATAGGTAATTTCTTTAAGTAAGCTAATTTTAGAGGCAGCATTATGGCTTGGAACATGTTAAATTGTTTTTCCACACTCACAATGTATAGTGTAAGATTCGAAAACTGAATCAGATTTGGATAAAAAGATTAACACAATCGGGATGCATCGCGAAAGTTCAACTTTCTGTCTTGACGCTATATCTAAGCTTTATAGGCGACAACATTTCGTAAAGATATCGCTCCAAGATATCGCGTGAGCTTCTTGGTTTGATTCGCTGGTCACTCTGAGCTTTTTTAGTTTTCCCGGCAGGCGACTACTGGGGTGGTTTCTCTTCTACCACGAATTTCCTGTCCATCATTTGCTTTCATCTGTTTCAGAGCTGAAGGACTAGACAACGAGCGTTCGTGTATTACGGCTGGACGGTGCAATTTGTGTTCTGGAAGGGTTTCTCACTGGCTTCTGAAGGGACTTCTAGAAGCCCGTTTCAGGGAACTATCTCGATTGCTTGGGGAACTCCGGGTGGCGCGGGGCTTATTCGGTTCTAGTTTGAAAGGAATCGTTAGGGGTCCCATCCTTGTCAGCGTACACCGAATTCTGAATCAGATCACCAGGTCTTACTATGTACCAAGGACAACTGCCAGATATAAATGTCAAATGGTTGGAGAGGATTTATACGGCAGTACTAGAAAATAGAATGTTACATGGATCAGAGGTTTGGGGAGTTGATGAGGCTTGGAGAGTAACTGATAGACTGCATAGATCCTTTTGTAAATATATATTGGGATTACCAATAGCATCACCTAATGGGGCAGCACAATTGGAACTAGGCAGGCATTCTACTAAAATTAAAATCTTGTCAAGGGCAATGAAATATTTATACAGAATCACAAACTTGGAAGATAGCAATATAATCAAAGAATGTTTTCATATTCAAAAGAGAAGTAACTGGGGTGGGTCTTGGGCACATAAAATGAATGACGTGTTGAAGCAGATAGGTATGGGTCATTCTTGGATAAATGCAGAGTATGGGTGTAGAGGCTTCTGGAAAGAAGTTAAGCTAAGATTAGAAGATATTGACAGACAAGGCATTTTCGCCAATACAAGTGACAAAAGCTCACTGAGATTATATAGATAAATAAAAGCAGCCTGGGGGAGGGAAGGATATATAGATATATGTAGTAAGTTAGAGCGAGAAGGTTTTGCTTGGGCGAGAACAGGAGTGAGAAACTTGAAAGGTATAGGTCAAGAGAGGGAGCTATATAAATGTCCATTGTGTGAAGAAGAGAATGCAGATTTCCATTGTATATTGAATTGTAGTTGAACAAAGATATGGAGAGAGTAGGCTTGGCTACGTAAATGGGATAATTTTGGGGGTGAAGTAGTAATTAGAAAAATTTTGTCAGTAAAAGGGGAAAAGAACAGGAGAAATATAGGGAACTATTTAGGGAAAGTTAAAGAGAGATGGCTAAGAACAATTAAGAGAAAAAAATGTAGAGTACGATAGGTGACATGGCAGAAAGTGTAAAAAGGAGTAGAGGGCCTCCAATACACAAAAACCTAGGGTTAGGTGTATGGGGACCGAATTATTATTCAATGGTGGGCAACATGATAGGATTTTCAGGATTTAGGAATATATGGCATATTTCAGTGTGGATTTTATAATTGTAATCTTGATTTTGTATTTCCATTTGTTGATGTAAAAGGAAAGATGAGATGTACCAAGGGTTATGTGGGAACACAACCAGACTTCTACTTCCTACTTATCCTGCTTTGTTTACAGTTAATCTAGGTTTTTCCCTCTGTCTACTATTATACGCGTCAAACCTCCTGCATACGGCATTAACCAACAGTCGCTTGACATTACAAGGTTATATGAAAATGTTGCTTCTTTAATTGTTTTTTTTTTCTAGAAATAAATAAAGCAAATATTAGTTTTGTTATTCGCTTTTGAATCTGGCACTCAGACTTTTGCATTAAGTACTCAACTGTAAGTCTGCTTTTCGTACTCAGTGTGTAACCGGGATTTTGTTTGAATTGAAATTTAAATTAAATTCTTCTAGAAAACCGGATCAATTGAAGTTCTGTTTCAAACGCGAATTGTACTCAGATTGTATTGAAATCCTAAGACCGTTACAAAATAACTAACTCGTTTCTGTGTTTGAATATCCTCCATTAGGTTTTCAAACTAACGCTTTGTTGTTATATGAAAATAATTTCATACTTAGACTGCTTAGTTCTTCAGATACATATAGAAAAAAACTAGTCAAAAAAGGATGGAATCGTAATTATGACGGGAAAAGTACTCAGTTTGATTGCAACACACAGATGTAATATTGTGACTTCGTGGGTTCGTAGAATTAAAAGTCCAATTTGCCGAAATTCCAAATGTTCTTTATTTCCGTAGAAATGCACTGTTCAATTCTCTCGTAACAACATTTCATCACATATACACAGGCTACCAAGGTTGATGACAATAACAATCAGCTCTCGTTCACAGCTGTTTACTGTTTACTCACGACTCGCGACCGCCTCTTGGCGAGTCGTCGCCTTCTTAAATACCTTATTGATAATTCTAGATATTTCCGGAATAATAAAGAACCCGAATATTCTATCACCTTCCAGAAGCGTAACTTAATATATGCCGGCAAGTCCTTTAGCTCCATGATACACTATCCGTTTGTTATTTATCGGCGCTATCGTTATCTGCCAGCTCTTTGTGTGCACTAGCCGCGCTGTCGTCGATAACGGCTTCGCGACAATATTAATGAAACCAATCAATGGTTTAAATAAGTCCTCTATTTTTCTTTCGTACTCTATAAATGGAAGATATTTTAATGAATGATTTTTAAAATTTCTTAAGTAATGTGTGAGTTTTAAATGCACAAAGAACGCCTATGAAGTAATTTCAGGGGAAACTTTTATTTGGGGGGGGGAATTAAATAACCTAAACAATAACTACCTAAATAACCCATATAACTCCTCTGAATAAATTAAATATATGGTTGAGCTCCATCATGGCAGTTTTGAACCTGAGTTCTCCGCAAGTCTTGCAGAATGACAACTATAGTGTCACCAGGTTGTTTTGGGAAACAAATTCCTAAGTATCAGGAACATTTTCATACATAAAATGTAGATGTGTCACTCTGATATCTAGATTTGCTTTCATTTTCTTTTTCTTTATTTCAAATTTAGGTGTGCAAGTAAAAATGTTGAAAAGTATGTCATCGTGTTTATTTCGGAATGTGTTCCGTGTAAGGTCCAATGGGTCTTCAAACACTTGCCGATGAGTGGAAATAACTGGGAGTGACTACGTGTAATTTCGGTCGGATTTCAGGTGGAATGCTGAGCATACACAAGGGATGCCTGACATGCATGCTTGTGAGGTCACAGCCCTACATTCCACCCTTACTGATATGCAGCACCACAACCACAAGAAAATCTGATTGGTAACATTTTTATGGCTAACCGATACTGTTTCCATTACCAGATGTGTAAGTGTTAGGATTACTGTTCTAGACAAAGCTTACGGGAAATACTTTGTTCTTTCTTTTCTTGGGTGATCCTTAATAGTTCACCACGATAAAAACCTCAACATTTGAATCTCAGGTAGAGCGCTAGGTAATTATGCAACCACCCGTGTTATATTCTCTCTCTCCATCCCCACATTTTTTAGTTGCAGACGCTACAGGATCTCTCCATATTAAAGCCCTCTAGTGGTATCTTAAGTTTTTGGCTATGAATTTTTTTTCATTATTATTATTATTTGACTTTCGCTCTGCAAAACCTCTCACTCAGTTTTGTGTGTTTTACCAGCCATGCAGCAGTAACTTGTGTAAACCGCCTTTGGATGTAAATCCGAACTTAAAATAACAAGCGAGACTAGGTTTCTGGCTCTAGAGGCGTTCATTTATTACACATGTCTACAAAGAGTTACTTGCAACGATGAAAAAGACTACAAAGTAATTAAAAACGTGATAAAGGTGTGTATAAATAGTTCATCATACATGCAAAATGTGAATAAAGTAGAAAGAAACTGGCACAAAACGGAGTATTGATAAGTGCTGATACAGAATATCCGGGTTATCGTTAAAAATATTTTATTTTGTGGAATGTTTCCATTGCCATTTGAACTATTCTCTAGAAAATGGTAACTGGCTCAGAAATAGCACACCTATATGGCTCAAAATATATAATTTCCACAAAGAATGTTCCGGGCTACTTACAAACACCAAAAACTGATAAAAGGTAAAGATGACATTTTGCCATCCAGAATAAATTATCAATTCGTATGAGCACTATTCCTTGTATTAATATTGGCACCTTCACACCTAAGCATTTTTCAAGGTCGCAGTTTATGTCTCACCTGTAATAAAATAATTAGTGCTCAGAACAAACACTTTCTCACATTAAAGCATTAGCAAAAGGTATATGTTCAGAATTTTTTTAATTTCGTTTAATTTAACCCTTATTTAATTTTCAGGGAACAAGTACGGCATCTGACGTCTTAAAGTAAGACATAAATAATATGTCTCTAGTTTCTGGAATAACTTGAGTCTGTCACCAACAACTAGTTCTGGAAGCATATAAAATTATTAAGTTGATAATAAACTAGAGACAGTTTGGCACTAAAAAATCATTTTAACTTCTGCTGCTACCTTAAGCTTTCCTTCTTTGCGACTGTCTCATTTATATTTTCAAACATTTTTTGCTGTTGTAATATACGTCCTCCAACGTTCAGTCATATCGGACGGTGAATGAAATGGGTGAAAGGATGCTCAAATGAGTCCAGGGTCCATGGAGCTTAGAGTTACCTGACATTCGTCTTGAAGGATAAGAGAAAACCCCGGAAAAAACCTTATCCAGGTAACTCACCCTGAGCTAGACTCGAACTCGGGAACTCTTGAACGTGAGGCAGACATGCCACCATCTACGCTACCGAGGCAGGCTTTTCAAACAGTTGGTCTTTACATAAGTCAATTGATGGAAATTAATCATTTCCTCACACTAGCCATATATAGGCTAAGGTGTTTGATAGTTAAGAGTCTACTTGAAAAATTCAATGCCATGCCCGGGATTTGAACCACGGATCTCCTGGTTTCCGTCCAGTCGCTGTTACCCATTGAGCTACCATGGCCAACGTGTCGTTATGGCATTAAATTGTCCAATTGACTCACATATTATATTTCCCGGTAAACCACTAGGGGCCCTTGTATCCGAGATACACCGTTTGTGGCGACTTACCATCGTAAGTATTTAAATCCCAGGCTTCATCATCTTTTGAAACACGGATCTCCTGGTTTCCGCCCAGACACTCTTACTCATTGAGCTACCATAGCCAACGTGCCATGCTGACTTTAAATTCTCCAACTGACTCATGGGTAAGAGCGACAGGACGGAAACCAGGAGATCCGTGGTTCAAATCCCGGCCAAGGCCCTGAATTTTTCATGTTGACTCTAGCTACCAAAATGTTGGTCTTCTATTTTAATTTATGAATGTAGCAAATGTTTGATTCAATGTGCATAAGAATCATTTTCAGTCTAAATATAAATTCAAATTCTCTAGTGCATATAGGTTACCTCCGAACGAGGGTTCCTACGAAGCCAGCTATTAAAAGGAGAAGTAGGCGTGGTAGTACAAAAACTTTAAATCCCTGGATACACTTACGTGAGAAATCTTAAAAAGTTTACATAATTCGTTCTTGTTTGTTTCCTAAGTTTATAATTATCACATATTACAAAATGGCTATACGCAAGGAAAATTAAAGACATGTCTCTCTCTTTAATGATTCTAATACAGATTCAGAATAAAAGGTTATGTGCATTTCTTGAATATGCATATGACAGCCAGCCATTTCGGAAATAGCCTTTAAGTGCGAAGAGGATTCAAAATTAAATAACAGTTCTTCTTTCAGCAGCAAACATACATATGTCAGTAATTTGGATGAAGCTTTCAAGTTGAGAAATATTACTTCCTTCTCTGGCTCAGAAAATAAATGTTATTTTAAATCCCTTTGAAATTTTCCATATTAAAAATGCTCGGAATCTCTCACTTCACCCAACTTTTGGCCAATATAGGCAAAAGTTTAATGGCCCCATTTTCTTAACATTATTCGGGGTTTAATCTGATTCAGCTCTTGAGCGAACGAGGTTACATGAAATAGTTAAAAGTATGGATTTCGTGTGACGTATTACATTTATATGGTAATTCAACTGTTGAGATGCTAATTCGTTCCTCATTACGTGTAATTTTACTTTGATTTCTTTTTCCCCCTTTTTATCCTTATAAATATAGCACTGTTAACGTGGAAGCCCTAAAGATTTAATAGACAGAGCAAGATAGCTGCACGATAACTTGTGAAGCTTGTATGCCGTGGTTGGCGTGGGGTCGGTTCAAATCCCGCCAGGGCCATAATTCCACCCTCACTGGCGATTTCTTTTTTCAGTTTTTTCTCAGTCCTCATAACTGGCACATGCCTGAGGAGTGCTTTGAAACGTTTCCAACACTAAGTTCCTCTCCTAAATATAATTTAATTGCATGTCATATCAATGCTCACCCCTGCGGTGCCGTTGAGCAGTAAGAGCGGGCGTTGAACACTATCCCAACAAAAATTCAAGGGAAATAAGTCACTTCAGTTGTTTTCATTTCACTGCTAAAACAGATTAACGTTTGCTTAAGATGTTTTTTCAAAGATTCTCACTCACTCTCACTCTGTGTGTATGTGTGTGTGTGTGTGTGTGTGTGTGTGTGTGTGTGTGTGGGTGTGTGTGTGTGTGGGTGGGTGGATGGGTGGGTGGGTGGGTGGGTGGGTGGGTGGGTGGGGGTGGGTGGGGGGTGTGGGTGTGTCTTTCTGCAGAATTTTAATTTCAATAATTTTTCTGACTCCTACGACAATCACTGGCTCTTGTGCTTTTGGTTATGAATATAATCGAACATTTTCCAGTGCACTGAAAGATTTAGAGCCCTAAAAGTATGGAGATAAGTGGTCTGCGATGTGTCTTAATTCTGGAAGTTTGTAAAAAGAATGTGAAGTAAGAATCGTTTCAGTATTACATTAAAACATGATAGAAATGTTATGTAGCCGTGGTTAACCAAGATATACATGATTTTATGTAAATCTGTATTAATAACTAAAAATATTGAATATTTAGTGGAGAAGAAGAGGTGTACGGTCAATTGGTCACGTGGTTATGTGGTTTATTGCTTTAGCTGTGGCCTTTGGTTTTGTGCGCTTTATGAGTTTGCCTTTCAGGTATCTACATAGCTGTGGTCACCATTTTCTTTTGGTAGACGGCAATACTGCGTTTCATGAATTTCCGAGATAATTATTTTCACTTAAAAAAATAGAGAATAACCTACGATTATGTACCGGGGGAGGGGAACTCGTGCCTTGCCCCGCGCGGATCTTTTTTGCTTACAACGCTCAGGAGGAACGAATGAGGCGAAATAGTTTCAGGAGGCAATAGGGTAATAGGCCACAGGCAGGACGACCGACAACGACGCTCAGAAGCTATTAGCGATTCTAACTTGAGGACCCGGTTACATTGGCGAGCTACTCAATGAGGCGTCCCTCTGGCGGAACCCAGAGCACTCGATCGATCAGAGGTGACTCAGAGATGACTGAGGAACTTTCCAACGAAAAAGTATCTATGTCATTTGTCCAACAGATATGTCACAGTCCCTAAAAGCACCTGAAATATGGAAGGAGAAGCAAAATAACAGCAAATTGGGAAATAAACTTAATGATAGATAAAATCCACCCCGATAGTCATCTTGCCACCTAGGGAAAACCAGAAAAATCAATGTTAAGAATGGTCGGCTCCAGGAATCAAATCCAGCTCCTCACACTTTATAGTGGAGGCAACTCTTCATATTAGGCTAACATGTTTATATTTGATAAACACGTATAATAATGACGAATTATTTCTGAAACAATTTAGTCAATTTAGTAGTCAATTTACCGACATAACCCATTACTAACCCACAGTAGTATTGATATAGGGTGATACCTGTTTTATAAAGGAATATGAGGGGGAAGTAGTAAGCCATGTACCTAAAGCTGTTGGAACATACATATATTTTTTGGGTTAATCTCCAATGACCTCTGTCGTCCTTCCTTCCTATCCTCTGGGAAAAATAGCATATGGAATAATTTCAATTACTACCCAAAATAATGTCAGAATAAAATTGCGTGAAAGGACCTTTTTTAAGGAATTGAGTTTGAATGCGAAAGCCAGAGTTTAAACATGAACTATATATCAGCAGATTTAAAGTCAATCGTTTGTAATAAAATTCTAAAAGGTAATTGCAAAGCCCCATCTCAATGTATCGCACACTCGCTATATATAATCCATTTTCTAATTAGACTGGCATGGCAACTAGAATAAGAAAGCGAATCCAGCTCCTATCACGTGGTTTACTCCACGTGAAGAAGATATTCTAATTTAATCTATGGAAATTAATCATTTCTTCACACTAGCCGTATACAGGGTAAGGCTTTGCATAGATAGAGTCAAACTTTAAAGTTCAATGCCATGGCCGGGATTTGAACCAAGAATCTCCTGGTTTCCGTCCAGTCGCTCTTAACCATTGAACTACCATGGCCAACGTGCCGTCCTGACATTAAATTCTCCAACTGACTCATAAATTTTCCCGGTAAACCACTAGGGGCTCTCGTATTCGAGATACATCGTTTGTGGTGACTTACTATTGTAAGTACTTGAGTCCCAGGCTTCAACATTAAACTTTTATTATTTAAGTTAATTGTTGTAAATTAATCATTTCTTCACACTAGCCGTATATAGGCTAAGGTTTTGGATATCTAGAGTCAAACTTAAATCCCAGCCATGGCATTGAATTTTTCAGTTTGACTTTATCTATAGCTATTCTAATATATATATATATATATATATATATATATATATATATTAGATATATATAATATATATAATATATATATTATATATATAACGTTAGATATGAATCAATTTCTTAGGGGATGAAAATAGAGTATGTAAAGTACACTAGATGTCTATAGCTTTACTTGGATTCCTATTCGTATGTACCCCTTGACCATGGTGACGTGAAATTTCCCTTTATGCAAGGCGGCTTTTGCTTGCTATGTTTAGATTAGATACCAACCATCCCCATAGTCATCTATTAAGTCTCTGAGAGACGTCATTTACTATCAGTCGAGTGTTTTCTCTAAAATGGAAGTCACGCCATTATAATATTTAGAGTAACATTTGCATGTGCTTGAAGTACAGACTGCCTAAGAAGTATCTTGAGCACATGATGAAATGCGTTAATACATCTCATTTATTTTAAATCTAGAAAGAATGGTTCTATATTCGATTTGCTCATTCGTGGATGAAGCGTTCACCGAGTTACCTATACTCAAGCTCCGATAATTAGGTCACTCCATCCTTGCGCTCAGCAGAAAACAAACTGACGTCATTTAGAAATCAAAATGTCTGGAAATTGCTGTAGTGCGGGTGCATAACTCAAAAATAGAAGGTGCAAGAGCGCGAGGGTTGCCCTCTATGACTTCCTTATTTTATGTAAACAAGTGGATAAATGTATTACAAACTCTGTAAATGATACACCGTTTTTCATGACCTTTGGAGGCAATGTAGAGGATGCATTGGCCTTTTGAAGTAAACACAAATTGCTTTCTAGTTTTGTATACCTGGTATAAAACATGACCGGATTGTACCTTGAAGCAACCGAGCGGAATGACTCAGAAGGTTTCGTCTGTGGCCCGCACGTGGGAGGCCCGGGTTCAACTCCGGTCGCTGACCTGCCTGACCCATGGATTTTCTCGGGGGTTTTCCCGAGTCGCCAGGCGAATGCTGGGTGTTTAATTACATCTCCCGAATTTTCTGTCCGTCCATTTCATCTCAATTATTTCCTCTTTCATGGAGAAGTGTCGGCGGGTTTCTCGGCGTTTCATGGCGGGATGATATGGTCTGAGTAAAACTTTCTACTCCGGTAGGACGGTTTCCGGTCTCTGCGTTCACTTTGGTGGGGTCATATCCGGACCGCAGTCGGGTGAACTGCTTGTTGTACTGGCCTGCCGGGGAGTTTCCAACTTGTTAAGTGTGGTAATCCTGCCCTCTGCATTGTCGTAGCTCCTTAGGACGGACGCCCTCTTTCTTCACTTGCCTCATCCTTCCTTCCGAGTATGCCCCACTTGTATCATAGGTACAATACATCAAAACTGGTCACAGTGCCAAATCGCCTCCGTACCGTAATCCAATCCAGTACCTTGAAGCACTGTCACATCGTTTGTTAATCATAAGTATGATACGATATGTATTCTTAACCTTTGACTATCATTCAGAAGAATGCGTTATAATGGTTTTTATTTTGATTTATATCTACCACAGCTAAAAATATCATCATTATTGTCATACTTTTTTTTTTCAATTTATACCCCGCCTTTAACTGCAGTGGTCATATCGGCGGCCGTTCTCCTCTGCGACATACCGATGATCTTAACTCTTAAACTTTAAGTTGCATCATTAGATCACGCACATATTCGCACTCTCATTCCTACTTCCAGACTCTGTGAAAGCTCGGAAATTAAACTGACTGGAGACAAATTCCCACCCCCAGCCGGGAATCGAACCCGGAACCCCTCATACGGCAGGCGTTCTACCGACTGAGCTACGGGGCCACCAATTTTACATCATCATCATCATCATCATCATCATCGTCATCATCATCATCATCTGTCTGCTTCGGTAGCGTGGAGGATGGCGTGTCTGCCTCACGTTCAAGAGGTCCCGAGTTCAAATCTCGGTCAGGGTGAGTTATATGGATAAGGTTTTACCTGAGTCTTCCCTTATCCTTACAGACGAATGTCGGGTAACTCTAAGCTCTATGGACCCTGGGCTCATTTGAGCATCATTTCATCCATTTCACTCATCGTTCGATATGACTTAACGTTGGAAGATGCAAATTACAAAACAAAATTATTATTATTATTATTATTATTATTATTATTATTATTATTATTATTATTATTATTATTATTATTATTATTATTATTATTATTATTATTATTATTATTATTATTATTATTATTATTATTATTATTATTATTATTATTATTATTATTATTATTATTATTATTATTATTATTATTATTATTATTATTATTATTATTATTATTATTATTATTATTATTATTATTATTATTATTATTATTATTATTATTATTATTATTATTATTATTATTATTATTATTATTATTATTATTATCATTATCATTATCATTATCATTATCATTATCATTATCATTATTATTATTATTATTATTATTATTATTATTATTATTATTATTATTATTATTATTATTATTATTGTTATTGTTGTTGTTGTTGTTGTTGTTGTTGTTGTGGTGGTGGTGGTGGTGGTGGTGGTGGTGGTGGTGGTGGTGGTGGTGGTGGTGGTGGTGGTGGTGGTGGTGGTGGTGGTGGTGGTGGTGGTGGTGGTGGTGGTGGTGGTGGTGGTGGTGGTGGTGGTGGTGGTGGTGGTGGTGGTGGTGGTGGTGGTGGTGGTGGTGGTGGTGGTGGTGGTGGTGGTGGTGGTGGTGGTGGTGGTGGTGGTGGTGGTGGTGGTGGTGGTGGTGGTGGTGGTGGTGGTGGTGGTGGTGGTGGTGGTGGTGGTGGTGGTGGTGGTGGTGGTGGTGGTGGTGGTGGTGGTGGTGGTGGTGGTGGTGGTGGTGGTGGTGGTGGTGGTGGTGGTGGTGGTGGTGGTGGTGGTGGTGGTGGTGGTGGTGGTGGTGGTGGTGGTGGTGGTGGTGGTGGTGGTGGTGGTGGTGGTGGTGGTGGTGGTGGTGGTGGTGGTGGTGGTGGTGGTGGTGGTGGTGGTGGTGGTGGTGGTGGTGGTGGTGATTATTATTATTATTATTATTATTATTATTATTATTATTTAATACAAACGCGAAAAAATTTCCGCAACTGAAATATCTTTGAAACTACCAAATTCAATCTTTAGTTAAAATAGAAGTTGTCCCATAATGAAGTAGCTACTTTAAGCAAATGCCACCGATCAACTAATATCCAATACTATTATACAATTATAGTAGAAAGACACAGAGGAAAAATATTCTGTTACCATAGCACCCATTAACAAAAATGATGGTTTATTTGTATAGTTTTGCAGACGTGATCACATACAAATAGCTCTTATCTATAATAAATTCTAGGAATAACTGGAGTTGCCCTCTTTGGCTTAATATTAGAACGCTCTTCTATTATACACCAAAACATGAACGGCAGAACTCTTGCCGTCTTTTCGGATGAAAAGTGGAAAGACACTTCTCACTTACTAATTAATTAAAAGCAATTCTATACGGTGCCAAACAGATCCGCTTATTTGGATAGGGCTCCATATGGGTTCCGTACTATGTTATTTTTGAGGGAAGTTACGGGAGACAAGTGTAGGATGCTATCCTACTGGGAAGCCGGGAAATTTCCCGTGGGACGGACTAAGAAGACCGCGGCGAGCCGATATTTATGTTACAACAACAACATAAGCGCAGAGACATATTATAGAAACAAAGGAAACAGATCCACACTGCGCGATAAGGTGTTTGTGCTTGAGACATTTAACGAGCTCTCATCAAGGACACGCAATATTTCTAAGGAAGTAAACCAATATCCATACTTTCAGCTTGAACGTTTATAATGTGTCTGCCAACACGCTCTCGTGATACATACATGCACTGTAAAAGGTTCATGGAAGCAACATTATTTATCCTACGATATTTGAAATAAGGCATATACACTGCGATTCATAAAAATCCGAACCATTTCAATAGGTCTTAATTTCCCTTTGAAAGCTCGTAGAATTTAGAAATCTGTTTTAATGATCTCGGTGTCTTTGGGAGAATAGACAAGACTGACAATTGTTGACAATTTTCTTTGATATGACTGTAGACACTGAAGTTTATATGGGTATCATTAATACATTTGTAGAGCAGCTGGATGATATCGAATTTTGTGAAGTTTTTTTTCAGCAAGACTGAGCAATGTGCCATACATCTAATGACACCATGGAACTTGTAACTAGTTTCTTTGATAATCGAATAATCTCAAAAGGTCTGTGGCCCCCCAGATCCCCTGATCTAACCTCACCGGATTTTTTTCTTGTAAGGGTATCTTAAAATAAAGTGTAAAAGAATATGCCACGGACAATTTATGTTCTCAAGGAATCCATTCGAAACGAAATAAGTAACATTGTCGAGGATACTCCCCGTGAAACTTCAGAGAATATGGTGAGACGAGTACAAACATGCATAGATGCTGGTGGCGGACACTTCCAACATTTTCTCTGAGATGTAAATAGTGTAATGTGATCTCCCAATTGTGTATTATATTCTCCCAAAGTTGCATGCGCGTCCTACTATTGGCCGCGCCGTGGCTCAGTTGTTAGACCGCTTGGTTCTCACCAAGGCGGCCCGGGTTCAATCCCAGGCGACCGCAAAGTGAGATTTGTGGTGGACAGCACGGCGCTGGGATGGGTTTTCTCCGGGATCTCCGGTTTCCCCCGCCATCTCATTCCACCGGTGCTCCATCTTCATCTCATGTGTCATCAGTGCCCTCGCCTGCGGTGCCGTATGTAGTAAAAGCGGGCGTTAAACACTACACTACACATGTCCTACTATTGGTTCAAAAGTTATGGCCTATTGAAGTGGCAGGCGATGACACTGATGATACATCAGATGAAGATGGAGCACCAGTGGAATGAGATGACGGGGGAAACCGGAGATCCCGGAGAAAACCCACCCCAGCGCCGTGTTGTCCACGGGATCGAACCCGGGCCGCCTTGGTGAGAGCCAAGCGGTCTAACCACTGAGCCACGGTGCGGCCTGAAATGGCTCAGGTTTATATGGATTACACTATACATTTCTTATCCAGGAACTACTTTCAACTACATTCTTAAGAATTACACCATATTAGACCATCCAGATCTCTAAATTTGATGAATTGTTTACTAATAAAAGCTTCTCCACTCAACTCACAAACGTTTACAGTAAGCAATATTATACTTTCTGCTACAGCTTTCTCATTGGCAACCTCAGTAAGAGGGTATAATGTACTGTCTGCCCACCACAAGAAGGCAAGCGGAGCCAGAAGAGAGAGAGGGGCTTGAGCTGTTTACCTCTCTGGTAGTGGATCTGTTTACTATGAAATGAGTGTATGAGAGTGCATATGAGTCACCCACGCTGCCATATCTAATGCTTGTTCAATAACTGCACGATATTTATTATGCATGGGTGAGTTATATGACAACACTGTATTTTAAATGAACGTAGCATTTTATCATATCCAGATGGCGCGCATAAATATCATGTGTGGAGAAAAAGTGATTACGTTACACATTCCTGTCTTGCCTTCTTGTGTTGGGTGGGCAGTAGCCGTACTGTAAACTGGCATTTTCCAAAAAGTTTAATTTTTCTACTTTCTTAATTTTGGTCACAAACAAAACTTTGTCTCTGTGTATCTTCCTTTATCCAAAAGCTACTAGATTTGTATCTTACTACGCTGAATTTAGTAGGTAGAAACTGCACACAAATTTTAAATAGTTGTACTATTGCTATCCGGAAACTTCTCACCAAATTTTTTAAGCTATTTTCAGTCATTTTTGGGGAAATAGGATGTCTCTCATAAATGTTGAGATTACACACTTACAAAAAAGGTACCGAGCGGGATGGTTCAGGAGGTTAGTTTTCAGGTTTACATTTGACACGTCCTAGCTGTATGACTGTTGAGCTAGTCGCCCTGATTTTCGTTCTTTTTTCGGTCAAACTCAATTCTGTCTCGCCACGAGATTTTCTGTTAATCCTTTTCTTTTGTCCTTTTCATGAAATATTCATGATCTGTTTCACTTATGCTTTCCTGCTTATCTGTTGTTTCTGTTCATTTATGTTTTATACAGTAAAAACACACACACACACACACACACACACACACACGTGTACAATCACCCATGTCTGAAGTGGCTGTCTGTCTGTCTGTCTATCACGGCAGGCATTCCGGCACTGCAACCGAGAGCTTATAGTGCGTCGGACACCATGAAGAAGGATGAGATCAAAGTACTCTACAGGCGGCCAGAACCTATCGCAGGCGGTACTGCAGCCGTGGTAGGTCCCTAACCATGTCCAAAGTGGGTCTGCAACCCGCGATGGAAATTGAAAGCGACCACGGCCTTGAGGACCGACATACGTTTCACAGTTGTAGAGCCAGGCACTGCCGTAAGCGGTAGATGTGCTCCCAGGAGAGAGCCTTTCTTCTCTGACCCATCTTGACAATGGCTGAACCTGCCCGTGAGAATGGGGCACCGAGGAGACGGCTGGTAATACGTAATCAGTCTGCAAAACATGATGGGCACCCGATCTGCTACCTTTCGTACTTTCTCGCTCGATTCCTTCCTTCCTCCCGAAAGTTTAATACGGCCAATGAGCTTAGGCTTACCCGTAGAGCTGAAATTGTTCTTTGTTTCTAACCCAAACGAGTTATACAAAAGCTGCGTTTCTGGAAGAAATATATTTTGAAGAACTGGTATCTAAATGTACGATATACACTACGGAATGAGAAAAATATGTCCCACTAGATAAAACACGATAACAATGGACTCTACTCCAGCTAATGAAGGATACAGTCACCAGCCCCTTCTTCCTCCTAATAAGACTCGATTCATATCTAACTTTAGCCAATCACGGGTGTCAAAACATCTTTCTCACGTGGAGTAAATCGCGTGATGATAGCGGTTCCACGTTACATCTGTGAAAGCCTTTGTACGATGTGACTTTTACCTAAGAAATGCACTACAAATTTATGCACGCTCTGGATAAGCAATAATTTCTTATTAAAAGTGGGTGGCTTAACTGTTAAGGTATAGCAATAGGCTTACAAGTTAGGTTAAGTATTCTTTATTATAACGTATAAGAATTTCCAACGGATTTATTTGTCTGGTAGTTTCGTTTGAATTATTTATTTTTAGTTTGTATTTATTAAGCTTGCTAGCTCCCCACCCCCAACTTACCAAGAAGCGCTTCTTCAATTGCACCTTGTATGCCTTACCTATGGGTTTAGCTTAAATTATAGAATTTTCTATTTCCTTTTTATAGTTATATTCTTTCCTGGAAATATGTTTCTGATATGCTTAGTTAGAATGTATTTGTGAAACCAGAAACAAAAAGACTGCCTTTGATATCGGTTTATAGCATTTTATATCTCACTATCCTGATATACGTCCACCCAGCAATTATCTTCCGAAAATTGAGCTGCGGGAGCAGGACAGAAGCTGCGAGTTGTATATAACACCTCTTGAAACCAGAGATAAGGAAATTAGAGTTTTTTGATCTTCTGATAACATCCCCTACAAACCAGAGTTGAGATAAGGGATGGTGTGCATAAGCACTGGTGACGAATACACAGAATCTCCAATCCAGATATAATAACTTCCTTTGTTAGTTGTGAAAGAAAGACAATTATCCTGTGTGGGAAACGTTGCAATGAAACACAAATTTAATGAGTTGAGAAAAGAAAGCAGTTTTTTAATGCTAGCTTGAAGGAAGGTAAAATATGTATCTGAAATAATCGGAAATGGAAAAGGTATAAATAGTATGAGAAATTAAAGTGTTTCCTTTAAGTTAATGAGCGCTATAGGTTTATTTAGGTGTTTTTTACGTATGTGGACTTGAGATTCAACACGAAGTCAGTGAATATTCCATTTCAAACTGCTGCGTTGCTCAATCAGGACTTGATCCCAGAATCAGGTGAAATGAGCTACAATAAATATGTTTACCAAAGTGATTTAAGCAATGAAAACGGATATAATAATAAAACATTAATATGTAATGCTATTCGACATCTCTCCCAGAGACTTTTAAATTTTACGATAAGAATAAATCATACACAGAAAACGAAAATACGTTAATTAGAATGCATTTGATCAATAAGCAAGTAGGTAGAAGAATAACCGTTTGCAGTCATGGATTAAACAAGGCTGGGTACAGAAAGTCACCAACTTCATTGCACCTGCTAAGAAATAAATAATAAAGGCATTTATTCAAATGTTTATCTTCATTAATATGACGTAGGGGAAAGAATAAACGCTTGTAATAATTGTTTGTACAAGAATGAGTACAGAAAATATGTGAGTTTTAAAATTTTGGGATCATTCTGATTATCCTATGTAGTAACAATAAATTGATATCAAAACGGCATTTTCTTTGTTTCGGATTCCTCAACTACACCCTATTACGCCTCCCTTCCACATTCTCTTGTCCTACTCCAATTTTATGACATATTTCAACCTGAATTACACATAATTTCAGCTGTTATAAATGGTCTTGTATACATTTTAATTGATTAACATTGTAAGTGTGGAAAAATCGACACTGTCTAAAAGAAAATCTAGCAATAATGGTAAAGAGATAAGGAAAACTTACTGGAATGTAATGTAAAGATACCTCTTCAAATTCTTGAAGAGTATGCGATTGAGTATAACCGACTTCACATGAAATGCGGCATTCAAAACTGCATTATCATTTAGAATTATTGCACTCTGAAGCTCTTCTCCATGTAGTTCGATTGAGAAAACTTGCCAAACCACCACTAACTCAATATAAGGAGAAACAAAAAAGGGAATAGATCTGATTTTGAAACTAGACAGCTAAAATAGATCGTTCCAGCCCTTTGTTGATTGTTCGTACCTAGGGCAGACGTGCCAGATTGATTGCCTGTGATTGCATTTTGAATTCACAAGTTACCTTTCAGCATGTCTCGTCTGCCCTAAATAAGAACTGACAAAGGGCTGCAGGAATCTGTTTTATCCGTCTAGTTTAAAAATCAGCTGTATCTACTCTTTATTGGGTCTGTTCCCTCCTAAATTGAAAGTAGTGCTGGTTTACATCTTGAATTCTGTGGTCTATCTGTCTGTGCGGTGCCTGAATCTCAAAATGTAAAATGTTTAAAATAAATAAATACACCACTGTACTCAATTCTACAAGTGGAATTGCTGTGTATGTGTCATTCCAACACCAGCTGTGGAATAGTCAGTTCAATTTGTATTAATTTTACCTCCTGCTCTTCTTGGTACCCTAGAGAGGGAGGGCTGCAGGATCATACCTGAAGACTTCCAGAGATGTCACTCATTTCATCTTCCATTAAAGGGATTCCATAATCATTGAATGTAATATGTATATTCTATAAAGTTTCATTAATCTTGTGGGCAAAATTCCCTAAAATGGCAATCAGTCACTCAATATTTTCACTGTTAAAGACGAATATATAATGGAGCGAGAATTTATTCGTCTCCAGTTTAAAAATTGCACCTGCTATGATAACGTAGAGAAAAACATAATATTAAAGTGCAGAAAGAATAAATTATTAAACAGTTTGCATGTTTTAAACGTCCATACTTTTTATTTAGTTGATTTCGAAAAAAAAAATTAAATTGTGCCATTTTTATCAACTTGTTCATGTATGATGTATACAATGATATTTTAAATGTATTTATTACAAAAATGTTACATGCCACATATAAACTGAGAGAGAAATACGAGGCACGTCCAGGAAGTAAGTTCTGTTTGGTAATAAAATTAAACTGTGTACAGGTACAGAATAATTATTTATTGCACAAAATTCTACAACTCTTAAAATACTTTTCCACATAACTGCCGAAATTTTGCAGGCATTTGTCATAGCGAGGCACAAGTTTTTGTATACCTTCTTCATAGAAGTTTACCACCTGTGTCTTCAACCAGCTGGAAACATTTTCTTTCAGCTCTTCGTCATTGTTGAAGTGTTGACTACCAAGGAAAGATTTGAGATGCAAAAACAGATGAAAGTCGCTAGGAGCGAGGTCAGGCCTGTACGGTGGGGGGAGTGGTCAAACACGTCCAAGCCAAATCCCTGTTGGATGTTTTTCGTCGCATTTGCAGTATGTGGTCGTGCGTTGTCGTGAAGAAACACAACACCTTTTGATAACCGATAAATTTCAATTGCTTTCACTTTCCTAGCATTCAGAAAACGAATCAGAGATCTGATTTCACAAGCGGCGGAATTTTCAATCAACACCGACATTGTAAACAAGCACAACAAAGCGTACGTGGCTGACAGCGATCTCACAATTGCGCACGTTTCTTCTCCTTGATACAGAGCGTCTAACGCGCATGTGCGGAACTGCGATTGCAGCGCTGCAGCGGAGATAAATTGAAACAGAACTTACTTTATGGACGCTCCTTGTAAATTTGTGAAGCAGCAACTGATTAGTTAATGAGGAATTTTGGCATAAACGTTGGTGATGCTTGACTCAGACATTTTCTCTCGTCAAATAAATTCAGTTCTCATCAAAATTTCAGTTATTACATAAACAGCTTTTTGTTCAGTGGATTTAAATAATATTGTTACATCCCATGCTAAAAATTGAAAACTGGTTTATTTGTTTTTAATAAATTAAAAACTGCTGAAATAGATTCTGTTGAAAAATACTAGAACACCTGAACTCAAGAGTGTTGGTTTTTTTCTGTATATTAAAAGTAAGAATTTTGTCTTCGTTAATTTGGCTGCAAGAGCTTTCCTCAAAGGGCGAGAAATGCTTCCTGAAGTCACCCATTTCTGTCTATGTGTCGGCTTCTTTCGTGATCGTCTTGTACTTCTGCTTGGTTTCATTCTTCTTCTTCTTGCCCTTAGATGGCATCTGTGCGGTGTAACATATCAGTGGTCTTTTGTACTTTTCGAAGCTATACAATTTAGGGTACTAGGTCCAAAAAGCATTTTATGTATATTTTGGCGTAGATTTAATGAGAGATATGGATTGTGTTGAATTGTATACCACAATGCAAAACAACAATATTCTCTTCTCAACTAGCGCACAAAATCGACTATGTTTAAACAGACCTCGTGAAATGTTCCTTTCATAAAACGACTAAATAAATGTCAGCTTTGATGTATATGTATGAGAAATATTGGCATTAAGCCATAAAAGTGATGAAAACTGTAGGATGCTAAAATAATATATAAATTATATATTAAATAAATAATAACCAATATAAAACAATTAAAATTATAATTGTTTCTGAATCTCTAGCTGTAACCACAACTACTCAATCTGCAACTATAATTTATTCTTGGTGAGAACCAACTCTGTAAACATCCAACAATCTTCCACCTCCAATCTGCAGTCTGGGAACATTCTATTAAGGTATATCTATCTGTCTCCTTCTCGCATTACATACATTTACAACAGGATCGTTCCAGTTTGAGACAGATTACAATGCTAACTATATCATAAAGAGAGCCAAAACCCACACGTTTCAAATGTTGGTTTATGTATATGGATGTATGCCATTTCTATAAGCTACTACTTTTTCGCTTATTAATAGAATAATCCTAAAAAGTTAGTTATATAAAATACTTTAGGCCCTATATTAAATCCAAAACGCAATATTTAAAAGGAGCCAGCAATTTATTAATACACTCCTGGAAATTGAAATAGGAACACCGTGAATTCATTGTCCCAAGAAGGGGAAACTTTATTGACACATTCCTGGGGTCAGATACATCACATGATCACACTGACAGAACCATAGGCACATAGACACAGGCAACAGAGCATGCACAATGTCGGCACTAGTACCGTGTATATCCACCTTTCGCAGCAATGCAGGCTGCAATTCTCCCATGGAGGCGATCGTAGAGATGCTGGATGTAGCCCTGTGCAACGGCTTGCCATGCCATTTCCAGCTGGTGCCTCAGTTGGACCAGCGTTCGTGATGGACGTGCAGACCGCGTGAGACGACGTTTCATCCAGTCTCAAACATGCTCAATGGGGGACAGATCCGGAGATCTTGCTGGCCAGGGTAGTTGACTTACATCTTCTAGAGCACGTTGGGTGGCACGGGATACATGCGGACGTGCATTGTCCTGTTGGAACAGCAAGTTTCCTTGCCGGTCTAGGAATGGTAGAACGATGGCTTCGATGACGGTTTGGATATACCGTGCACTATTCAGTGTGCCCTCGTCGATCACCAGAAGTGTACGGCCAGTGTAGGAGATCGCTCCCCACACCATGATGCCAGGTGTTGGCCCTGTGTGCCTCGGTCGTATGCAGTCCTGATTGTGGCGCTCACCTGCACGGCGCCAAACACGCATACGACCATCATTGGCACCAAAGCAGAAGCGACTCTCATCGCTGAAGACGACACGTCTCCATTCGTCCCTCCATTCACGCCTGTCACGACACCACTGGAGGCGGGCTGCACGATGTTGGGGCGTGAGCGGAAGATGGCCTAACGGTGCGCGGGACCGTAGCCCAGCTTCATGGAGACGGTTGCGAATGGTCCTCGCCGATACCCCAGGAGCAAAAGTGTCCCTAATTTGCTGGGAAGTGGCGATGCAGTCCCCTACGGCACTGCGTAGGATCCGACGGTCTTGGGGTGCATCCGTTCGTCGCTGCGGTCCGGTCCCAGGTCGACGGGCACGTGCACCTTCCGCCGACCACTGGCAACAACATCGATGTACTGTGGAGATCTCACGCCCCACGTGTTGAGCAATTCGGCGGTACGTCCACCCGACCTCCCGCATGCCCACTATACGCCCTCGCTCAAAGTCCGTCAACTGCACATATGGTTCACGTCCACGCTGTCGCGGCATGCTACCAGTGTTAAAGACTGCGATGGAGCTCCGTATGCCACGGAAAACTGGCTGACACTGACGGCGGCGGTGCCCAAACGCTGCCCAGAGAGCAGCATTCGACGGCCAACACCGCGGCTCCTGGTGTGCCCGCTGTGCCGTGCGTGTGATCATTGCTTGTACAACCCTCTCGCAGTGTCCGGAGCAAGTATGGTGGGTCTGACACATCGGCGTCAATGTGTTCTTATTTCCATTTCCAGGAGTGTATAAACGGCAATTTTACTTGTAACCAAGATCTGTAAAAATATGTATATTATAAAGATTTGTTAACTATCTACAATATTCCTAATTCGTTCTATTGACAAAATTACATTCGATGTTTATCTGACAACCCACTTGTTATTTTTCGTTACTTCGATATTATTTGTGTACATAAACAAGGTAGACACTAAATTCTAAATATATTATTTTTGCTGCCTGTTCACCATAGGAAGTGGTGTACTTCTAATTGCATAACTATATAAGCTAGGGGCATCATTTTGTAGTATTTTACTTATGCTTTAACTTTTATTAACCTCTAATACATAGGGTGAGTCAAAAAAACACCGACAACGCTTGGTATGTTGGTCAGGGCAGCACACTGATCACTTTTAGGAAAGACTCCTTGTCCGGAAACGCACGATTTGGATGCTGTAGAACGTCAAAGTTGGGGAACTGGTGTCCTAAGTGCATGTCTGAGCGGGCGAAAATCCACGTGTGCAGATCGAAGTCACTAACACACGTTTTGTATCAGCCTTTGGGTTGGAATAATTGCTGACCAAATCATTGGTCCATATCTACTTCCAAACAGACAAACAGGGCCGATCTACCTCGCATTTCTAAGAGACATTTTGCCCACCTTATTGGAGGACGTCTCACTACACATTTGGCAGCTAATATGGCTGCAACACGACTGAGCTCCAGCACATTTTGAGAGAAATGTGCGGAATCGCCTCAACGTTACATACCACAATCAGTGCCGTGATAGAGGGGACCAGTTCCATGGCGAGCACGATCACCAGATGTGACACCACTGGACTATTTTATCTGGCGTAGTATGAAAACCATGGTATACGCTGCTCCTATAACGTCTGAGGAGGACATTTCATGGGTACATAGAGCGATTACCATTCTTTGAAGTCAACCACACTTATTGGAGCATGCACGTGAAGCTCAGCTCAGCAGGTGTAGGCTCTGCATTGACGTAGGAGGTACGCAATTTGAGCCCCCGTTTTCAATTTTAAACCACTTTGTGCTGTATAACGTTTGTTCGTTGTATTGACGACATGTGGAGCGGACACTTTGATGGTCTAGTGCGTCCAAACGTGTGCTTCCTGACATGAGCTGTCGCTTGGAAAATGATCCGTTTGCCGTCCTGCAGAACATACCGAGTGTTGTTGGTGTTTTTGACACACCCTGTATGTCATAAAATATACACACATATATGAGAGAGAAGGACAGGGAGAGACAGAGTGTGTGAGAGAGAGGGAGAGAGAATTTTCCGCAATAACTGCAGTTATAAGAGCGAAGATGCTCATTTACTTAATGGAAATTAGATAAAGTATGAGACTGAAATTGTGCGGTAGATACTCTTAATGTGAAACCTCTTGCCTTAAAATGCGGAACTCTGACATTTTCAATCAGATTTTTTCTGCATTCCTTGCGCAAATACGACGAACTCCAACAATGTTTTACTGGCCTTCCTCTAAAGTGTTAATTCGTTCTGTCAGGTATAAGTGGCAACAAACCAAGGTAATTAACAGCACTATGCTCCTTGAAAGATGTGAGAGTGGTATAAAATCTGAATTTTTAAGGTATGTGATTGCCATTGTAAATTCGCAGCTCTTTCTTTGAAGCTTAAGAACGACATGGCTGAAGGGTAATGCTATCTTTTCGAGTTCATTTAGTCGATCTTGTGCAACGAAGCGGCGCATGCTAATTTAAAGAAGTGGACGTGGTTTGGGTCGATGTGTGCACGCGTTCCGCCACCTAATCTCGATTCAAGTCGCGATTATCTCGAATGATGTATGAATGGGAGCGGGGCTTCTGCTAAAAGGGTTCATTACTCGTTTCGGCCGGCTTTATGAGGACTTGGAAATGAAACATGGCGGAGAGGAAACAGATTTTACATTTCTCTCCCTCTCCGCAACTCGCGGTGGGACGGACGGAATGAAATAAGTTTACAGCACACTTGTCTGGAGTACGACCGAGTCACATGTTTTCAAGCAGTGCAAAGGAGGGCAACTTGCACGTCCGTTTCTGGCAGGGGTTAAACGCAGTCCGTCCTGTTAATTGCAGACTGCCCAGTACAAGAATATGGAAATGGGGTCAAGGTGGCCGGAGCAAGTAACTCGCCAGTGCTTTCCGCTTTTTGTGTATATTAGAAAACTTATTTTATTTTTAAGAATAAACGTGAAATGTTTATTTCAGTTAATTGCATATCTGCAGCTTGAACACTACATAATGCTTCATCCCCTCAGTTTGAATAACATATATCCCAATAAAGTATTTAGCGTTTAACATTGGCAACATTTAGCTACCTCATAATTTAGGACAAACATATTTTCTTTGGTTATGATACTTAACATGTTTCTAACAATTAGTAGGCTTAAATTTTCATTCCCATCACTATAAATCATTTGGATAACGAACAGAATAGCTCAGGCAGGTTTCGTCTATGGCCTGCATTCGAGAGGCCCGGGTTCGATTCTCATGGCCCACCTAGCTGAACCATGTTTTTTTTCGGGAGTTTACCCGGGTTCTCTCAGCAAATGCTGTGTAGGTTAGTTATATCCCCCAAAATTTCCGTCCCTCGATTTCATCTCCATTATCATTTGATATCATCTCTCCTCTAGTCCCTTTCAGAGTAGAAATGTCGGTGGGTGTCTCAGCGTTGCATAGCAGAATGATATGCTCTGAGTAAAACTTCCTCCTCCGGTAGAACGATCTCCGGTCTCCGAGCCAGGTCTGGTGCAGCCATTTGCGGCTGAGCTGCCATCTGCACTGACCTGTCGCGGAGTTTCCAAATGGTAAAGTGTAGGGAACCTGCCCTCCGCACTGTCGGGGCTCCTTCAGGCGACTGCCCTCTGTCTCCTCTTACCTCATCCTTCCTCCAGTGATGCCCCACTTGGGGCATAGGTACAGTAGATCAAGACTGATCGCAGTGCCGAATTAACTCGAGAAAACAGCTTCTCGAGCTACGAAATAAAGCTCAAAGGCTAATTATACCGTCTTCTTTTTAATAATGATTAATAATAGTAGTAGTAGTAATAATAATATAGTGTATATAATATATTATTATCATCATTATTATATTATATTATTATATTTATTATTATATTATTTTCCTTATTTTTACCGTTTTTATTCTTTCCGTTTGATTACTGTTTAGTTTTCTGCTTTTGCGTATTGTCTTAGTAAACACAGGTAAAGGTACTTCTGAAACACAGATTTTAAGTAAATTGATTCTCAAAACTGATGTTACATGATGCACGTCCTACATTTACAGAATGTCGAAGTTCCTGCAGAAATGTAAACAAGGCAAGTAATAAAGTTCACTTTATAATTAAACTGACGTCGCTAATAAAGTGTTCAAAGCAGTAAAGTAGAACCACCTCCTACCACGTGAATATTCCACGTGGGAAACATGCTGATATCCCTGATTAGGTGATGGTAGATATGAATCGATTCCTACCGGATGTGAGCATGTTAGCACCGAACTCTATTCCAGTCAAGAGGGATATGATCGAATCATTTATTAGCTGAAGCTTTGTTTATTCCATACCAGCTCGTAACCGGTTTAATAACCATTAAGTACATTTTATTATACAAAAATAAATGGTTTCCTTTATACAGGTTAGGTCTATTACAGTTGATTACAGCTTCCATGTGTTCATTAATTGCGAACAGGCACTGCCCACTGCTTACATTAACACAATATTGATTGAGTAAAATGGGGAGCTAATTCTTTTTATCGAGGCATTTTCCTCTTTGCCCCTCACTTAATTCATTGTGGAGCACCGTGAAAGTTTTCCTTCCCGATTAAATGCAAATGCCGTGTAATTTAACGTTAAATGTTTCCTAGCTAATTTTCCCCCTTTCTTCGTCAGTTTCATTCTGAGCTATGCTGACCACAGCAGGAGAGAAGCCATTTTGAGATTAATAACAGCCCTCGCTCTTGTTAGCGAAGACGTTTCTATTTGTTAAGCCTAAATTAGCATGTATCTGTTTCATTTTGTATGTAAGGCTTATAATTAGACATAATAAATACACGAAAACTTGAAAATTCAACAGCCACTTTAATATTTCTGTCTATTATACTAAATCACGGATATACATAAAAGTTGATTCAGATAAACATTACTTCAGAAACAGTATTACGTGTTAAATGACACTTGTTTTATGTCGTGCAGGTTAAGAATACTTCTGAAACGTTTATTCATAAGGGAAAAACTACTTGTTCACCTATAGATCTCTATTTCTGCTGTGGTAAGACTTTATGTGTCTCTTACGATTTCACAATTACGTGAAATTAAACAAGAATGAAGAGAATTTCGTGGATTATTAAACGTACCATGTCATTTCACTACCTTAGGATTTTACTACGGAGGTAATGCGCCCAAGTGGGACACCCCCGTGAGGAAGGATGAGGTGATAGGAGACAGAGGGTGGCTGTCCCGAGGAATCACGACAGTGCAGACGACAGGGTTCCTACATTTTACTTAGAGACCTTCCCCGGGCAGGCCAGGAGGACAACGGACATGCCCTCCTACTTCTGTACGGAAACAGTCCCGGCAGCCGGTCCCGAAATGGTCCCAGCAGCAGGTTCGGAGACTGGTAACCGACCTACCGGCGGAGGAAGTGGTTTTCCTCAGAGCATATCATCCTGCCATGCACCGCCGAGACACCCGCCGACACTTCTACCCTGAAAGAGACCACCAGAGGAGAGATGATATGAAATGATAATGGAGAGGAAGTGAAGCAACAGTGACCTGGGGAAAAAAGCGCGAAAGGTCCCATGGGTCAGGTAGGTCGACCACGGGAAACGAACCCGGGCCTCCCGAATACGCCTCTTCCAAACAGGTGCATAACATCTGGATGGTGCTCAGAGGCTTTATTGCAGAATGGTGCCCGCCGGAGGTTCCACCGAGTCTTCGGAGACTACAGCGGCTGGAATTCAGCTTTAAAATCATGTCACTCCAAAGATGTGTGATCTGGTTGGTAATGGGAACATTACACTGGATAATTCAGAAAAAAATCCTAGAAATGTGGCATTACAGAGAGAAAGGTTTGATTTCCTGCGAAAGGAACGCTGGAAGCTAATCACTTCTGGGCTCAGTGGTTCCATGGAGCCTTACATCACCCGATTTGAGCTCCCTTACACTGGTAATTGAAGTGAAAAATTGTTTTGAGACACCCAAGACACTACCCAATCCTCCGTTACCCCTAGACTCCCTTCTTTCCGCCCAATGAATGGAAATCCTCACTACACTAAATAAACGACAAAATCCCTGACCATTCCCTCAATAATATATATATATATATATATATATATATATATATATATATATATATATATATATTGGAAAAACCATTACATCGTTCCCATTGATGAATAATCAAATATATAAAATAAAACCTAGAACAAAATAAAAAATGCAGGCCACAGAGCAAACCGCCTGAGCCAACGCGCTCGGCTTCACTACCTTAAACACATAATAGTAATGAAAGTCTTCATGTCCATACCGAGTGGGATGCCCAGGTGGTTTCGTCTGTGGCCTATATTCTGGAGGTCCGGGTTCGATTCCCCTACCTGACCCATGGAATTTTTCGGGGGTTTTCTCGGATCGCCAAGCGAATGCTGGGTATGCCCAAATTTTCTGTTCCGCCATTTCATCTGCATTATCATTTCACATCATCTCTCACCTAGTGGTCTCTTTTAGGGTAGGCACTGCATGGCAGGATAGTATGCTTCTGGTTAAGGTATTGTGACTTTGTGATTTTGTAGAATTAAAACTCCAATTGCACAAACTCAAAATGTTCTTTATTTCTACCGAATTACAGTTGGAATACTTGCCGATTACATAGAATTACGTAGCGCACACAATTACAATCCACCAGTTCGTCTGTCACAGGTCCACTCCACACTCACAATTACGTACAACTCCTCTGATACACGTAAACAGTGTTCCAGTCCGTTCGCTAGCACTGCGCTCTTCACGGCTGCTCGCCAAGAACTGAACTCTCCTCCAGCCCGACGCGTCGCTTATATAGGACCAACTGGCCAATCTAGAAGGTTCCGGGTTAGATAAAATATCCTGGTTGTTCCAGAAGTCAGAGGGAGGGGAAATAGACGGCACAGTGGCCTGCGATACTCTCCCAAACATCCCCTCCGTTAGCGCCACAAGATAAATGGGTAGGCGTGTGCTGGATGCCTTCTGTCCCCCACTCAACTGTCAGTTGGTCGTGCCGTCCGATAATTGGGTGACAATATCCTGCTCCGATAGGATAGTTTCCGGTTCAGGACCAGGATAGATGGGATAACGGTTGTACGGGCCTACCGGGGAGTTTCCAACTGATAACTTATAGGGAATTGTAGTGCCGAATCCCCTCCATAGTACAATCCAATCCAATCCTTCATGTCCATATTTGATAAAACAGAAGACATTGAGAATTTCATCAAAATAATCAAATTTCAACATTAAAGAAACGACTTCCTCTGTCAAACATATAAACTAGTAGTAAAACGAAGCTTGTTATCACAAAACATTCCCAGTTGTTTCGGAAGATGCTCTATTGTCTTTTAGGTACCACGAATGGAAAAAGTGTAAATGTAAAGAGAGTTTTATAGTAACCGCGGAAAGGTTTAAGAGAGCTCTGAGGGCGGGCAGCTGTAACAGCGCAATAGAACGTCCGGGAGGCCGTGTACCAGATGAAATTACAATGTGTCGCACTGTACCAGCGCACAAGCGAGTCCTCTCATGTTTTTCTTTTATATCTTTTCTGCGATGTGGTTAAACAGCTACTATCCAACAGTACACACACAAAATGAAGACTTTAGGATGAGGTGTTCTTACAACGCAATAATTCTTCTCCTTTAACAAAGTCTTAACTTCCTTTACTCTATACCTAGAAGGTAGAGAAAATATTACATTCCACACAAAATTAAGATATAAAGGTTTCACAAGAAATATGCGTTTTGAGGGCATATAATCCAGAAAAACATTTAGAAAAAATGTCCATTGTGTGTGCGTGAGTGCCTGTATGGCTCAAATTTCGAAAATACAGGCAACTTCGTTTTGAAGTAAATTAACATACAAATGTTTGACATAAATATTTTGAAATTACTTATTTGATTTTTGCTATTCTTTTGTATATATAGCGTAATGTGTAATGAAGTTTTTAAGTAAATCTAAGTAAATAAAAAAATAAGCTTTCCTAAGTTTGCATAAACTACATAAAAATAAAGGATGGAGGGTAGATTAAGGTAGTTCTAACATATTATCGGAATGTTAGAAAAAGATCGAATGTGTGTGTGTGTGTGTGTGTGTGTGTGTGTGTGTGTGTGTGTGTGTGTGTGTGTGTGTGTGTGTGTGTGTGTGTGTGTGCGCGCGCGCGCGCGCGCAACAGTCTGTAAACAGGTTAACTCATAAACAGCTTGCTCATTTCGAGTTTTTTCGGAAACACATAGTAAAATCTTCTTCAGTCAGACAGAATAGTACAAAATTTTGTATAACGGGTAAACTGCAAGAATAAAAGTGGCGTTTTCCTTCAACATGGAAATTTGTAATGACCTTATGAATATAACCCTGGTTTATTCACATTGTGCACCAATTTCAACTTATTTAACAATTGTTTCTTAATAAAAGGTATCAATTTTACCCTTTAATGATTCGGTTATGTCATTAAAATACAAAACTTTGTCTTACATCAAACTTCTTCAAGGTATCGTTTATCATTTGTTAGAGATTTTCTGTTGTCTCTTGCCATATCATACAGTTTGATTTGTAAAAGATGATACGTGAAGGTCGTTTGTTTCTCCGCGTGGGGAGCTGAAGTGATGCCGAGAAGCAGGTAGCAAGTTACGCATATACCCTCTTTATCCTCTCAATAGTCGCAAACTATGAATAAGCGTTCGATGTTACACGTCAACAAAAACATGCCAATCTAATCTGTATTAGCCTATTTTAAGAACAAAAACAAAATCTCAATGCACATTCGCTACATTCACTTGTAGCGTCTTCACAGGCATCAGTACTTTTTAAATTACTAACGACTCTGTCAACTGAGATGTTCATATCAGCACCGCCATGTGCCGGAATTTTAACCCACAAGAGTTCATGGTCATGGTCCATGTCTTCGTGATAGTTCTAGTATTTTTCGATCTGTAGTGTAGGAAGGCGTCAACGACAAAAAAATGCGACGTGCCGGCATGACCAATAATAGAGTAGTCACCTTTTCCTATAGGTATTTTTGTGGTACTTTCAAGTGTGCCGTCAGTAGGTACATGCCTTTGAAGCAATATGGGTGGCGTTCACCCAGGTTTCATTCGACCACAGTATTTCATTCAAGTTCTTATTCCAACTTCTCTTAGAAACAAAACGCTTAGCGCTACAATATCTGATCTTTCGAGTATAAGTTTTCTGTTATTTATTTTTTGAGCTCAAGTCCTAAATCATGAAGGACTTTGTTCAAAGAGCTAAGAATTTCTTAAAATAGCTCTGCTTTTTAAGAGAACAAAGAAGCTTACGTGTGGGGGATGCCTCTTTCGGGTGTAATAGTCATAGATGTGCCTCCTTATGGCATCTGATTAAAACTATGGAGCTGCTCTTGGTCTTTGTTTCCCAGGAGCTACAATTCCTGTTCATGTTTCTCTTTAGATGTTCTAGAAACAGTCGCCTCACTTATTTTAAGGACACACACAATCCTTTTTCTCACTTGGTTTAAAGGAATAAGCGGTTCATTGTGAAGAAGCAAATTCTACTCTTCCTGTTCAAAGAATTTTCTAACACAACAAATTCTCCAGCTTGGCTGTGCAATGTAACACCCCGACCATTAGCTTATCTTTCTTGGGCTATGAATCCTCGGACTTTCTCTAATCCTATTGCCACTAAGTCTTGGATCCATAGTGGCGTATTTTAATAGTGTTTAACAAAGTAGGTTAAAAACACACAACGCCATTGAACGCTCTCTCAAACTCAGTTTCTCGCATACGGCTTGCGATAGCTGAGGAATAGGTGATTAACCAGTGTAACCAATGTGGCAGCCTTTGTTTACGTTTCCATAGCAACGACCTTTCCTTCCAAGCCCCTTGCATGACAGCTGTCATGAACCTTCTTTTAAAAATCAGACTGTAGTACAACATGAAATTTCAAGGTCAGCATATAGCATTTCGCTTTGAAATATGTCATATACATTTTGAAACAGTACTCTCCGCTCCTGATAACCCGTCATATGTCCAAAGTTAAATTAAAACATTTGTCAAGTATATATTATGTGTAAACGAAATCTTATATATTTTCACATGTTAGAAAATGTTGTTTCCCTTGTGAAAACTTGTATGTGTATCTCAAACTCGAAACGGATCCTCGGAAGTGTTTTGTTGAATAACAAAAGGCGAGCAGAGCAGTAAGTCTTCAGGGTTGCAAGTGCAGCATTATGGCAACATTCCGACAGGAGAAATCAGGTGAAACCTAAAAATATTAAGAAAAAGGTTATTCCCTAAAAAGACGCCATATGCATCCTCTCAGCAAATCAATTTAAAAATACTTCCCGAAAAAATGTAAAAAGTGATTTCGGCGGTTATGGTCGGCCAATAAGAGAACAGCTGCACCACGCTCTCATGTAAGCAGTGGTAGGGAAGTTTGTAGACACAGAATAAAGATAGAACGCGGGAATTTAGTCAGTCGCTGCCGTATACATGGGTGAGGAACCACGTCTGTTAGCGCGATAAGTTTGCGCTGAATTTTCCTCAGCTGCTCCCACAGACGCGGAAGTGAAACCACGTTTGTCAGCCCGAAAAGTTCGTGCGCGTTTATTTCGCGAGTTTCATAATTTACTATAAAGTCACGCGGGATATCGCGGATATAAGTTTATTGTTATAGTGCGGGTGAGAATTGTGGAGCCTTGTAGTATACGCTGACAAGAGCATACTGAATATAGTAGAACACTTTTAATGACGTAAGATCCGCATAAAGTTTGTCTTGAGAAAATTTGTAACCAAGAAAAACATAGTTAATTGCCATTAGACATGAAAACTATGTTTCCTTCTACGCCCAAGTGATCCACCCACACAAACCTGAACCTCAAGAGCACATAGCTTACAACCTAATCCTAAAACCTTAAGATTTAGGAGAGCTTCCAGAGCAGCTGCGGGCGTTTTCGTTCTCACCATCCTCACAGAGGATGACGAAGGCGATTACCAGAGTCAGCAGGTAAGAGCGTCCTAGAGAAGCAGAGGGCGCGAGGTGACGTCGTCTTCAGCGTCGTCAAGTGGATGACGTCAGCGATCAATCAAATCATTATCACGAATCATCGTCACCCGAGGGAGCGTAACTACGACGCTAAAACACCCCTTGTAATTTCGGTATCCCGTATCCCTCTTGTACATAACTGCCATGTTCAATCAAAGTAATTATGCAAACCTTTATCAGCATTAACAACAAGTAGACAGAAATTGGGCTTTTTTAAAATAATTCTTACAGAAACTGTATAAAACTATGATATTCAGTAGAAAAGTTAGCAAGTGTAACACATCAACAAGTTTTTGTTTATTATTACGCCCACCTCTCGTAAAAGGCGTATAGAACTTCATAGAGAAAGAACTAAATATACAATATTGTACTGACAATAGTAACACATTTTCAAATCATTTGTACTTTTCACGCACTGCTGGTACCATCCACTTTATGCACTACAAGAGATCTTGTTTATTTGGGTCAATGTATACATGTTACACAATGCGGAAATAACATAGCTGAACATTTCACGGAAAACAATTCTTTTATTTGTAACGAGTTCACAGTGCACATTATTCCAACGTTCATTTAATTCTGAGATGAAATTAATTGTGCATATACACGTTAATGTATAGAGTGTTAAAAATGCTAGTCTGTTTAACCGATGTAAACTAGTTCTGGACTAAACACGGAATTCCAGGCTGCCAAGGGGCATAAGTGCAGATATTTGTATTGGTAACTGAGAACAATACAGGGTGATCTAAAAGTTTCTTGACATATTCGTCAAAACAATGTTTTATGTCAAACCTTGTATTATATATGGAAAGTAATTATTACTGGATAATTATTACTGGCTCAGTATATGTAAATAAGGTGGTAACGGCACAGATTCCATCTTTGTTGCGTAGATCGAAGCATTTTTTCCGGCATAGCTGGCTTGATTGTCGCTATACGGTTTCTTAATTGCTCTACGTCGTTTACCTTCACCTAATACACTTTAGACTTGATGAAACCCCAGACAAAGAAGTCTAGTGGTGTTAGATCTGCAGAGCAGGACGCCCAAATTCTTGGTGAACCACGACCCATACATCTACCATGGTAAACTTTGTTGAGATGGTCATGAACAATGATGGCAGAATGGTGCACCATATTGCTGGAAAGCCTCAGTATCTTGTACTGCATCCTGTGCCAGCTAGGTTCCAAGAATTGTGCAACATGTCGTAAAATTACATGCATTATTCCACTTGCTGTTGGTTCCGCAAATATTAAAGGCCCATAAAGTTTTGTTTTTGTTATTCTCAGCCACACATTTATTTTTGCTGTGTCTCTCTGCAACTCTTGTATGACGTTTGGGTGTTCCTCTATCCAAATTCTACGATTATGCCTATGGACATGCCCAGATGTATCGAATGCTGCCTCATTTCTGAGCAACACATGTTACATGGCATCTTCAGTTTCAGTGGCATTTAATACGTCATCACTCGTATTATGGCGAGCTGCATAGTCTTCTGATTCAAATTAATGCAGTATCTGGATGTGATAAGTGCGTGATTCTTCTGGTAGATGCACCGGGACTCCGTGTGATGGCATCGCGTATCGTGCGCACGTCTTCTGGTGGTGTAACTGGCCTCTAACTAGGTGCCTCATCAACAACAGATCTGACCCTTTACACTTTCACTTTTGCATGCGCTGTGGCAGTTTTTGTATACCCTTGTCATAGCACTCTCCCGCCAAGTTGCGCAGGTAGCGCTCAACCTCGTTTTTCAAATCATCGTCGGTCTGGAAATGTGTTTCACTCAGGTGTGACTTCAAGGACTGTGGACTGTAGGAGGGATGGGTGAGGATGTCCCATCCGAACTGGGCCAGGAGATCAGCCGTTGCATGTGCAGTATGGGGATGAGCGTTGTGATGAAAAGTCACTCCCTTCCTCAGTATTCCTCTCCTTCGATTTTGAATGGCACGTCGCAATTTTTGTATAATCTCACAGTAGCTAGCGGCGTTTATTGTTGTGACGGTAGGCATAAACTCGCACAACAATACACCTTTTCTGTCCCAGAACACACTGACCATCGCTTTGCCGGCAGAAAATGTCTGTTTGAACTTTCGCGGCTTCGGCGAACCCGAATGCCACCACTGACGAGAACGTTCTTTTGTTCTGGTGTTGTGTAGTGCACCCAAGTTTCATCGTCAGTGACAATTGAATCCAACAATTTCTCGCCCTGTTCTGCATAGCGCTCCAGGAGTCGGTGGGTCGCTTCAACACGTTGCCGTTTATGGTCTTCTGTGAGCATTTTGGGGACCCACATCGCACACACACCTTGCGTTAATGCAAATGTTCGGTCAAAATCTTGTCAGTCGTAGTGTTCAAGGATAAGTTCGCACAGCTCGCGAACTGTCACACGCCGATGTTTAAGCATTTCTTGCTCCACTTTTGCAATTGTTTCGGCTGAAACCGAACGCTGTTCGTCATGGACGTCTGTACGTCCGTCTTTGAACTCTCTGACCCACTTTCGCACGTTTTTGACGTCCATACACTATGACCCATAGATTTCGCATAACTGACGATAAATTTCAGTGAGGGTAGTGCCCTTGGTACTAAAAAAAACGGATCACTGCACGCAACTCCCACTTGGCGGCGGAAGTGATAGGAAGCTCAATTGCAAACGGCTGCACAGTCAAGACTAATGGTTGCAACAGGTTCGTTGTGGTGGGAATTTGAAGAGGTGAAACCAAGCTACACGCCAATGTTGTCGGATGTCGCGTAATAGCATTCCTCACGGCTCCAACGCGTTGGAGATCTTATTTTACGGACAAGCCTCGTAGAACCTGGTTTCCTGAACTTTCTAGTGAATTTTTCTTGGACCTGCACCTATTGTCACCATAGTTTCCAATTACTTATAACACAAATGCATAAATTAACGATATGAGCAAAATGTCAAGAAACGTTTGAATCACTCTGTATAATGATATCAATATTTGCTTCATTTACGGACTCATAAGTTTTCTTATTATGGCTAATATGCAAGGACGTACCTCCAAGTAAGTGTGTCCCACACAGGCTACAAGTGCTTATTTGGCCCGAGAGAGAAGAACTCAGAGTATACCGGCGTGAGGTAACAAATGAACTGAATTCCAATATTTTCTACACAGTCAATGACCACATACTACCTAAGCCAGCAGGAGATGCGTACACGTGAATGCAAAACGCATAATCTACACTAAAAGACGTTGTTCATTTCGTGGTGCAGTTAACGACCCTGCAAAATATATCAGGTAGTAAACTGTCTGGTTGGTTTATGGGGAAAGTGTTAAGACAAGGAGAAAAAATAACTAACACACCAAAGTGGATACATATTAAGTTACTACATTATCAAAATATTTGCAGTTAGACCACTAACACCCTGTATATTCTAGTTGCGTATCCGTACTATTTACGAGACACCTAAGTTTCATATTACACATTTTGCTTCCCACTAAACGAGATTGAGGGCTGGCGACAAAGTGCAATACAAATTGGTTAGTATGGTTAAAAATATGTGACTGAATATTATTGTTCTGTTCACGAGTAGTAACTGTTACTGCAGTCTTCAGATATGCTTTACAAGTCCTTTTACACTATGCACATCTTTGAGTTTTACCATAGTTGCTTTACTTTTTTTTTAGTAAGCATCGTTGAAGTTTCATTCCACACTCTACTGCAAGGAAAAGATCGTGTGCGCAACTGGTATGTTTATAGTTAGCGGTTTGTCCGCAGCTGTTTCAACTCCATTAAAATATAATATAAAACTCTCAGAAAACTTATTACTGTACTTTATGCGTGTGTCTTGCTCCATAAAAGTAACCACATACAATTTGCATGTTCAACTACAAATCTGAAACTTCAAAGTTGAAACGTACAGTAGGACTCAATTTCCAAAATACACAAATTTTAAGTTCACTTTCTTCTCGGGCAGCCAGCCAGGTGAAAAGATGATTAGATATCAACGTTTCGGGAGTGTGCATCTCTCCCATCATCAGGATATTTATAAAATGTTATAACAACAAATTAAATACTAGATATAACACAACTATAAACAAACACAGAACACTATCAAAATTCGCATTACTGAACAAAAGACTGTTTTCAGTAAATTAAATGCCAGGTCAGGAGATGGCGTGAGTATAGAAAATTGTGTCAAAGAAACGTAACTACTTAACTTGATTATCAAGCTGTATTGTTCTTTGCTTCTTAAATCGACGGATTTCCATTTTAAGGCCGTTTTCCAAGAGGAGCTGAACTGAAATCCGGCTTGGAAGCCGGCCTTTCGTCGCCAGGAAAGCTTCAGGTCTTAAATTTAAAGTTATTGCCCTAAAGGTATAAGGATGTTAGGAAATCCATATTTAAATTAGGTATGACGAGGTCTTTTCAGTACTTTTTATATTTTATATAATGTTATTAAAATAACGCGACTTCTTGGAGACTGTTTAAAAATAAACGTTGCAGCAGACTAATGCATATTTTAAAGTTAAAAATAACAGGACCCTTTGTTTTTAATTTCTCTATCACTTATGCACCAGTGATACATAACCCAAACTAAAGTCTCGTATTCTATTTTGTCTAGAATTGCATGCTTGGATATCATTTTAATCTGAAAAAAAAAACATTTTATAAAAGATTTCCAAAGAGAGAGGCGGAATTCAAATCGCAAGGTCAGATGAAAGCCATGCTTAATGTTTAAGTTCCAGCCTCTTTCACGAGCGCGACAAGAAGGGTCTCCTATACACCTCATACCCTTTGGATGGAAACATTTTTCTTATTATTTCTTCAGAAATTAACAATTTTTTATTAAAATAATATGTTTGAAGTTCTGACCTGAATGGAATGCACATCTTAAATTTTGTGAATTTCCTGTGAACATAATTTACTTTTTACTCAGTTTTTTTTATAAATTCTAATTTTTAGTACATTTAAAAACTTGCTCATACAGGATGTAGCAAAAAGGTATATCAAAAATTTGACAAAACATTTCTTATGGATAGAGGATAAAAAAGTGCTATAGGTGGTCTGAAAAGTTTCGACCAATAAAGACACAAGACATTTTTTACACAAGTTTTTTCAGCATAGTCTCCTTGTAACTGTACACACTTCTCCTAGCAACGCTCCCATCTCTGTAACCCGTCCAAATAGTACTCGGCGTTCATCTCTGCAAAATAACTGTTCACGAAGGTGATTGCCTCTTCATGTGACGACAATTTCTGTCCTCCGAGCGCAATTTTCAGATGATGGAACAAAATGTAGTCGCTTGTGGCTAGATCTGGTGAGTAAGGCGGATGATCAAGCAGTTCAAACCGTAATTCATGGGTTTTTCGCCATCGCAACCGCTGAGGTGTGAGACGGTGCGTGGTCTTGGTGAAACAGGATTTTCTTTTTCTGCAAATGGAGCCGCTTTTCTGAAAGTTCCGCCTTCAGCCTGTCAAGTAATGATGCCTAGTATGCTCCTGTAATGGGTTTTCCTTTTTGAAGATAATCGATTAAAATAACTCCATGACTATTCCAAAAAAAGTAGCCATCACTTTTCCAGTCGAAGAAAAACAGTTTTTGCTTTTTTAGAGCCGGTCCCAGTCCACTGTTTTGACTGTATTTTTATTTCGCGCGTATAACGGTGTATCCAAGTTTCATATAAAGTAAGTAATGGGCGCCAAAACTCGGATTTATTGCGCCTAAACTGTGCCAACAGAACGTTGGAAATGTCCATTCGAACACGTTTTTGATCTAACGTAAGCAAACGCGGCACCCAACGCGCAGACATCTTTTTCAGGTCTAAATGTTTATTTAATATATGACAAACACTTGTTGACATTTTCATATCCTCTCTTTAATTCGGCGGTCGTCTAGCACCATTTGGTGAACTTTGCCGATGTTTTCATCGGTAGATGCAGGTTTTGGATTCCCGTACGTTCATCGTCTTCCAAGCTCTTACGGCCACTTTTAAATTCAGCCGCCCAAAATTTCACTGGGGTAAATGATGGTGCAGAGTCCCCATACACAGAATCCAACACATTTTGATTTGCGTAGGCGTATTGCCTTTCAAAAACAAATATTTAATGATACTCGATTTTGTCCATTTTCATAGATGTAATAACATAAACTCACTCAAACGACTGTTGCATAACAACTGAGCGTCCAAAATGGCTGAAACTTTGGTGAGTAACTGTCTACAGATGGACAGCGAAATTCACGCTTTTATTAAATTAGCTTAGTTAAAATAGCTTTTATTTACGAGTGCTGCCATCTTCATATTGAGGTCGGAAACTTTCCAGACCACCCTCGTGTATATATTGTTACATGAAGGTTTGGGGGGTTGATAGGAATTACGAAAGGTACAACAAGGTACAGGATTCGAAACCCGGTGCCGAGACCAAATGTTACATTACAAAATTACCAGGTTTTGTAGGGGTTTAAAACGTAAGGGATTTTACCCTCAACCCCATATAGTAACTGGGAGCGTAGCTATGGAGAAGGTAGAGCAGAAGAAACATCTAGTTCCAAATCAACTTAGTAACTGTATTCCAAAAATGCATAGCGCTTCTTGATGAGATCAGGGGCGCTTTAACAATTAAATATATAATGTCATAGTGCAACTATATCTTTAGAGATGCTTTGTTTATATGGCTGAACTTTGTGCAACTGACGAGATGTATGGACCGGTGCACCCTGCTGGCGATCTTACTCGTAGTAGCACTTTTAAAATAAACTCTTGTTAATATTTATGGAGCCATCCAACATAGAGCTCATCAGCTAGTCCCCTCTCAAGTCTCCCTGTCAAGTCCCTCGGGTACTACTAACTCAACCAAGCTTAAATAGGGGTCCTACCCAAAAGCCAACTCAGCAATTCCCACACTAGCTGTTAATTTCCTCCCAACTATTGTACCATATTGTGCAATCATTTTTTACATCATTGGGAACATGTTTGGACCTGTTACTGGCCACCTAAGCTTTATTTCCTTTGATCGGCAGGATGTGTGATTCATTGTTTACAACATTGAGAACGTGCTGAGGCCTGTTACAGACCACCTGTGCATTATCTGTCTTGATCAGCAGGATGTGTAATACGCCAGTCCAAAGTAAATGTTTTGCCAGTCAGCAGAATTTAAGCTTAATCGTCAACAAACAGCTTTGCCCAAACTCAAGGCACAGGAAATAAATGCTACATAACAATGATTATAGTAATTTCCAGATCTTCCTCAGCCTATACACGCAACAATATACATATAAAATCGGTAACCTATATGAGACCTTGCATATGTAAGAACCTAAAGTATAAGAGTGTACAAGGACATACTATTTGCAGAAATAGAATATCTAATGAGGTTAGAAAAACATTTATTTTAATTTTATTATTATGTAGGGTAAGAAACACATATATAATAAATTGAGAAAAAGAGCTGAAGCACCGTCTTGAAATAAAGTGTACATATTTCAGGATTTTCTAAAGCTGCTATAAATGTTTTTTAAAATAGTTTAGATCACCGGGTAAAATAGCTATGAAGCCACAGAGGCTTATTTTTAATTTATCTTGGCAACATGGGTATCAATCTTACGGAAAGAAACAACTCTTAGAGCCTGCGGATAAAACCAATGGGGTGTTGTGACTTATGAGTGGGTTTGTAACCTTAGAGACTGATTATAGTGTTTTACGGAGGCGACCGTAGTTAACCAACTCGTAAACAATAGCTTTATTCTGTCCAGAGGACGGCAAGCTTCATTTTATTGCGACCTTTTGGCGGTGTGTTCATATTAAGTAGGGACGAGTATTGTCTGCATTTTTCATTCACATTGCTCGACTAATTTTAAAAGCGACACGATGTCTACTTACTGTCGTTCCCTTTACATCATGATGATCACAACTGGATTCAGTAGACTGTAGTACCTACTTCTCCGTCCAACGCTGCTTTCAATGGTTAATGAAGGTTCTCCTTATTTCCAATTCTAGGAGTTGGGGAATGCTTTTAACTTGTTGGATGAATGAGTCAATGTGAACACTTTTCATAGTCCTGGACGACCGTACGTCTCACCAACGTTGGCGGAGCAAGGAGGCAAGAGGAGGTTTTGCTTTAATCTTTTTAAGAGAATATTCAAGAACTTTATGTATAAGTATATCTGCCCTCTACCAGATATTCTATCCTGAATATTCTCTATTAATACTGGTTAATATTAATAACATTATTAATAATATGTAATTATAAGTCAAAGCCAAATGTGGTTATTATTTATATGAATATTACGAGGCCTGTTCAATAAAGAATGATCCTAATTGTTTACGCTCATAATTTTTTGCTCTAAAATTCAATCTTATTATATTCTGTTAGCTTAATGTGAAACAAACACACCGCAGTAGTTTCATTGTTGGAACTCCTGGTTCCCGCCTGTGAGAACCAGGCAAGTTCACACATCTTCAGTATCGCCTACCGCTGCAGTGGAGGTAACACGCGAGGAACAATATGCGGCTTTGAAATTCTGCTTTCGTCTCAACAAATCTTCAGTTGAGGCCTATACAATGTAACAGGAGACCTATGGAGAGTCTGTTCTTCCCTACAGCACAAGTCGAAAGTGGTTTAAAATATTTAAAGAGGGGGAGACAATCAATGTCAAAGGAAGGTGTACCCAGTGCTCCAGTTACTGCTCTTACGGAAGAAAAAATCAACACTGCTGCTGCCATTGTGAGAGAGGGTCGACGAATTACCTTAAGATCACTTTCTGAAATACCGAACATTTCATTGGGTGCCACCCACACGTTGGTGACAGAAACATTACACATGAGACGTGTTTGTGCGCGATGGGTTCCAAGACTGTTGATTCCCGAACAAAAGAACATTCGCATGCAGGGCTGCATGCAGTTAAAGTTGATGTTAGAGGAAGATCCGGAGTTTCTCTCAAACGTAATCACTGCTGATGAAACTTGGCTACATCATTTTGATCCTGAGAGCAAACAGCAAAGCTCAGGTGGAAATCTCCTTCATCACCAACCCCCAAAAAAGCAAAAGTGGTTGCTTCTGCTGGGAAAGTTATGGTCATCTCATTCTTTGATATTCATGGAACGGTTTATTAGCATGTTATACCTGCACACACATCAGTAACTAGACAATACTACAGGGATGTCCTGAAAACATTTCAAGTCCATATCAGGTGCAAAAGACTACATTTCCGTGAAGCAGGCAGGATGCTGCACCACGATAATGCGCGGCTGCATATTACCAATGTTGTTGCTCAATATCTTGCAAAAATCAACGTGAAGTGCATTCCTCACCCTCCCTATAGTCCGGATTTAGCCCCATGTGACTTTTTTCTATTCCCTAACTTGAAGAAACGCCTTCGTGGGAGGCATTATCCATCATCAGAAGCAGTGCTGAAGGCTGCGGAGGCGATTTTGAAGGATCTCTCAGAAAATGGTTTCCAGCATGTCTTTGAAGACTGGCAGAAGCGCTGGGACAAGTGCATCGCATTCAGGGGAGACTATTGTGAGAAATACCATCAAAATTATGATGATGAGTAAAGGTACGTTGTCAAAAAAAATTGTTATCTTTCTTTATTGAACAGCCCTCGTATTATTTTTATGGTCACTAAATTTTTCAATCATTCCAAAAATTTCCCTATAATGTGAAATAAAGTGTACTGGACACAATTTACGTTCCTCTGTGTAAATTAATGCTCAAAATAATTGCTAAACAAATGAGAATTTTTGTGAATTTTTTAGCCTAGATTCCTGTTCTGTTTAGCAAGAAAGTTAAAGGCAGTATAGTTAGTTATTTCTTGTATAAGTATAATTTACTAAAAGTGCACATATGAACAAAAATATAGGGTAGTAAGACTTTTTATGAGTAATAGAATGGTATCATGGAACTAACAGCATATGTAGACTTCTTTCTCACTGGTAAATGCAACTCGGAACTGTGGATGTGATCTTTATCTGACTGCACTTCCGATGCCCTGCCAACTTATTCCATAAGTAATTAGTGTTTCGTTCCACCGAACGCACTTATATTGTGCCCGACTAGTACACTATCGCCAGCTTTGTTTCATGTTCAATGCCTCATTCGTCTGCTGGAGATTACTGAATGGTACGGTAATACGGATCGCTTATCTTGAAAAGTACAGTGCATGCCTGTAACGGTCAGTTTCCCATTGAGTACCAATACTAATTAGTTGAGATGGTATGTACACACTTTTCATGTAAGTTATATTTAATTTTTACTAAAGATTATAATGTTTCATTTATTCAGATTTCAATTAATTTTACGAAATACTCCTGTCATTATTCCTCATTTACAAATGATGCTGGTTACCTCAATTTAGTCTTGCTTTTCTACTCTACAACTTATTGCACGCGGTTTTTCCTCTCCTATATACTATGCTTCCTAAAAGAAGAATAAATTAAAATATAAAATGTAAGACAATACTCGAGGAAAAAACACTTTTATAATACGCAGCATTACTATAATAGAATTTCCAATGTTTAAATTAGGCATAATTTCAATCCGTGCGTATTATACATCCCTGAATTTTCAGAATGTTTAATACTGTATGTTTTATACTTAAGTATTGACAAAGACAATTGCATATTGTAGCCAAAGTCTAAAATAAACATTGACATTGGTGTTGATATTAATGCGGTTTATCTCTGTGCATGATAATACTCAACCATAAGTTCTGTTTGCAAACAGGCACACATAGACCAGAGCTGTTTATCAAGCAGCCACACTAGTGTTACCGCTTTTGGTACCGACTCGCAAACTGGTTCATGTGGTCGTTGTCTAAAAACAATGAGTAAAAAGTTCTGGAGTTTCGGTAATTTTTAAAGATTTGTAACGAATAGAGCTGTTAATTCAAAATTAAATTCCTAAAACGAGAATATTTGAAGACTTTAAGTAAGAAAACTAATTTACCTTCCTTCTTTTAATGCGTATATGATTATTCATTAATGATAAAGCTGCAACAATTCTAAAATAGTGTACCTGACTTACATTAATATAGAAATATATTCGCAGTCTATAGATAAAGCAGCACTAGTGTGCTAGAAAGGGGAAAAAATGTGTAAAAACGTGCATTTTATAACAACTACTTTTGACTCTCACAAGCTTAAGTGAAGCTTCTGTAAATGTAAATACAATATATTGTTCTTCTATTTAAAATCATTGTAAAAAGAAACCTTTAGCGCATTATAATTGTAGGTGTTCCTTAAAAGCCGTTTGTAGACTGTATATTTAACAATCATACAGCTAGAACATACAGAAGAGCTCGTTAACAATACCGGCTGCATATTTTGGAGTAAACATCTAAGAGATGTTTTTAATATCCAGACAAACGATGCACGATAAGGAAGGAGGAAAAGCAGAGATTCAAGATTACCTAAAAGAGTCTGCCGTTGTTAGTCTGAAAGGGAGATAACTTCATCTGTGACAGACTGAACGAAACCCGTTTGCTTAGCTTTATATTTATTAGATAAGTATTTAACTTAAATTCAGTAAATAAAATGTTAGTAAAAATTGTCTTACAAAAATATTTTTCCCTTTGAAATTTTAAGGTTGAGTAGTCAAACATTCCTGCAGAGAACATTTGTACAATATTTATTTGCTCTACAATAGAATGAAAATGGACGTACTTTGCATGCTACGCGAGATCTGCTTTAATGTACGATCTCATAATAATATTTTTAAACAAAAATTATGTACCAATTTTTTCCATTCAAATAGGAATTTCCTCACGTTCAAAAGGTCCCGAGTTCGAATCTCGGTCAGGGTGAGCTACCTGGATAAAGTTTTTTCCGTGGCTTTCCTTTATCCTTAAAGACGAATGTCGGGTAGCTCTAAGCTTCATGGACCCTGGACATATTTGAGCATCATTTGCCCATTTCATTCACCGTCCGATATGACTTAACGTTGGAGGACGTAATATTACAAAAAATATGAATTTTAGACTCCATGTTTAATTAATATTACGTGATTTATAACACTTTTCCTAGTAATTAGTACATTTTATGTACATATTTTGTACCTTGATATTACATACAAATGCAGACCTGGCAATCACAAATAAGGGGGTGAGAAGGTTTGATAAACAGATCACTGGAAAGAATAGGTAACCAGTCCTTGATGAAAATCTAGGTATCTGTTTCATTTTAATGTATTTAGTGTTCGCAACTATACGTTCTATAGTGGCAAAAGACAACTTATAGAATATTTTGTCAAGTGCATAATCGAAATATAGTGATACCAACACCTTGATTTCTTCAACGTCTAACTTGAATTGCAGTCACAGCATTCAGCATGTTACCATTGATTCAGGCGCCATGTCGCATTGTTGCTCCATACAACACACGAAAATATTTCAACCGACCTTTAAAATTTCATTGGGATTGTAATGTTCTGCCCTAACACAAACGGAATATTTTAAATAGAAAACTTAACTTCATGGTGAAAATTCTCAATTTCAAACGTTTCAAATCTAGATATAGACATTCACAGATAAACCATCTTCCCCTAATGATTTATTTCCCATATACTTATTAAGTTCAAGCTCACTTACAGGACGAGCCATATTTGTTGTACCACTCAGCGAAGAAAACATCCGTCTTCTCCATGCCGGTTGTTAGCGCTACAACTGAAGTCTGAGATAGCTAAGACAAATAAGTATATGTCTTGTGGATGGTCCTCTGGTTTGTAACTTTTCTACCAGTTGCATTGGTTAAACAACTCAAAGATTTACGGTTGTTCCATAAGTGGAACATCGAGCTGGGTTGGTCTTAAATACTGGTACGGCATCTATCCTTGTTCCAACCAGCTGTATCTTCAACAGCTGGGCCTTTGTACGTTGAATTTGAGTGTTATGCCCCATGATATAGTATATTGGTTATGATACTTAGTCACAACATTGCGTACGAAATGTCTTTATACTGCAATTTTTGTTTTCCCAAAAATATTTTCACAAACTTGAGTTATATTTAATTGGCAGTGGTCTCTTTCGCGGGACGCATGCTATGTTTTGAGTTTCATAGAGCAACAAATGTATCCATAATGATAGATGTGTTCTGTAGAATAGATATTCAAAGCACGAAGTTGTAACATAAATTGCAACATGATATAAATTCGGTCCAGTCTACTCGCAGACATATGCTGTCATACGTGTATAGCGCATTATTTTTGTTTTAATTCCCAAGTGTCACAAAGCTTTTGTTCCCTATTTGTCCTAATCAGGGTTAGGAATTTTGATAATTTTATAAGATATTTTGTAAGCTAATAACCCTAGGGAGTGATTCACTCAGAAAATGAAATCATTATATCTTCTGTGGAAAAAAAGAAGCATTCTATACGAGCATAGATCTTTATAATTTGTCGTATATACGAATTATTGGACGACTCACAAGGCTGTATTTTTAACAATACCTAATATGAATAAATTGCCATATTCAATTGCCAATTGAGGGAGAGAAGTTTGAAGTTCTTTGTTGTACTTCTTTAATCTAGTGAGAAACCACTAATTGCTTTGGAGAAAATGACTACCAACCGATCATAGCTGGTGTGTGATTGAGTTTGCACGAATAGACAGGCTGTAAGATTCGCGAGCATTTAGACGGCAATTTGGACGACCTATATATACTTGCCGCATCATTAGTTCGAATAATTCTATGACAGAGGATATATCTCTCATGAAAGAAAGAAGGCGTGGGAAGGCAAGGTATAAATATAGACACAATTGGCATGGCCATCCGGTTCACTTGACCTTACCGTTTGTGATTCCTTCCTGTGTAGTTACATCAAATATAGGGTTTACATCTTCCCACTTCTAGCAACGTTGGTGGAATTGAGAAAGAGCATTACCTCAGCCATCGAGAATATCACAAGGCATGCTTGAGAGGGTGTGGCATAAAAGGGATCACCGGCTGGACGTCTGGCGTATTACACATGGTGCTCACATCGAGTGCGTCCTGAGGTGAATACAAAACTTCAAACTTCTCCCTTTCAAGTGGTAGTATGATGGTTTATTTATGTTAAGTATTGGTGAAAATACAGACTTATGAAGTCATCCAATAATTTGGTCACCTCGATTTAGTATAAACAACCACAATAATATCTCTATAACCTAACTCAAGTGTTATTTCCCGGAAGGTATAAAACTTTAACCAAAATAGCAGTACAGCGTGTTTCATAGTCGGCATTCACCATTATCTATAGTGTAAACAGGAAAGGCCGCGCCGTGGCTCAGTGGTTAGACCGCTTGGCTCTCACCAAGGCGGTTCGATCCCAGGTGACCGCAAAGTGAGATTTGTGGTGGACAACACGGCGTTGGGGCGGGTTTTCTCCGGGATCTACGGTTTCCCCCGCCATCTCATTCCACCGGTGCTCCATCTTCATCTCATGTATCATCAGTGTCATCGCCTGCGGTGCCGTATGTAGTAAAAGCGGGCGTTAAACACTACACCTTGTAAACAGGAATATTATGGATATGTCCATAATTAACATGGCGAAGCAAACTAACGGCAATATTCATGTCTCTCAGAGTTTGAGAGTTAGGTAAGATGAAATGCGCTTCTTCAATTTGTATATTACAAATTTAATTTTTTTTATTAATTTTGTAGTTTACGTCCTCCAACGTTTGATCATATCGGACAATGAATGGAATAGGTGAAATGATGCTCAAATGAGCCGAGGGTCCATATAGCTTAGAGTTAGCCAACATTCGTCTTTCAGAATAAGGTAAAACCCCGGAAAAAACCTTATCCAGGTAACTCACCCTGACCGAGATTCGAACTCAGGACCTCTTGAACGTGAGGCAGTCATGCTACCACCACGCTACCGAAGCGGGCAACGAATTTAAGCATTACCATAAAATAGCTATGGGAAATTTGGTGCGTCCCATTTTGTATATAGTTTAATATTATAGCAGTCAGTCGTTAAAAATATATAAAATAAAGGCCCCAAAGTAATCTACCTACAACGGAAAGTGAAGACAAATACAAACGCTAATTACCACCAGTTACACATCATCATATTTTTCTTGGCGGTTATGATGATGTGTAGTGTTTAACGCCCGCTTTTACTACATACGGCACCGCAGGCGGTTTTCTTGGCAGTGACTCAGTTGTGTTCCGAATCAGGTGGTCTAGAATTTTTAGATGGCCGTTTTTCTAAACATGAATCTCTCTTGCCAACTCTGCGAAAATCATTTGGTTGTCATGTTGAGTAACCCAACTTGATCTCCGTGCGCCTCCGCCTTTGCGAGGGAATCGCATTGGCCCTTTGTATCCGTTATACAACCTGTTTATTTAGGCGTGATCGTTTCATGGACATTGACGATCCAATCTGTGAGATTAAACTTCACTGATTACACTGCAGAATGCACCGCCTCAGCAATGTCAGCATGCACTAAAGTTGTAACACTCTACTGCGCAAGTTCCGCTGTAGGAGAATATCTTGTATTGCGGTATCTTCCATGTGAGTTTATTTCTGATACCTCTTTGAGACAGAATGTACCTGACCAACCAACTCCATAGCTACTGCTCCTGTTCATTGCGTCATCTAAAAGTACGAGGTTTTACACGTTTTCATGGTTTTCTGTCATAGAAAATATAGTTGGGGTTGGCGATTTAAGAAACATGGACCGAGAAACCGGCCATGCCTGAGGTTATAGCAATGCGATATTGTACTTCATTTCGCGCAGTAATATCCCGCGTTTCATGGTAAAATAAAGGGCATACATCACTGTTAGATTGTTCGTGATTGTTCTAACGACTAAGAGACTGCATCATCACAAAAATTGCCACTTTCGGGCAACAATTCGAATACATGCACCAAGTTAAAGATAATCCTGATTTGCCAGTGTTTATCTCTGATGTATCAAATGTTTAAACAAATTAGGAGATAAAAGTTTCCTGCGTATTAAGTTGTATACTATCCATTTGTCCAATAGTTACATTAATAAAGTCCTGATGTCACAGATACAATTCCACAGCTGAAGGAATTTGAAATGATTTTCAATTATATCTGTCCTGTGAAACGTATATGCATTGGAATCACAGTGCATTTTGTTACAAAATTTTAAAATGATTGTGTCTAGCCACCCAAAATCTGATGAAAACAAAAACAAACTAAATCACTATGGGTGAAGTAGAAGAAGCACAATAGGCAGGTGCGAGCTATATGCTACCTTGAAAGGCCCAGAGATCAGTTCTCTAAACATGACCACCCTCAGATACATTTTATTCCAACAGTACTGCCAAGAAATTAAAATAGCTAACAATATAAGGACGGTTATGAAAAACCAAGAAACATCGAGCAGTATGTCCCTGTCCATAAGGGTTCTGTGTGCTCGAATGCAAAAGATGCAGCAGCTGGCAAACCTTGACACATTACACGTGTTGCGCGAGGTTTGTTTTTACTGGAAAGCAGTGTTGGCTTAGCTTCTTCGTTTAAGCTATTTGGTTTCAATTCGAATATTTTTCTCGTAGGTGTTTCTCTAAACGTTTTCCTTGCCATGAAAAGTGAATCCAGAAAAGTTGAGCGCTTCCACCTCCAGCTTCATGTATGTGTTCATTTCAACACTTATAGAGCGCTGATGGCGTACTATTTGAACGCCCTTAAATATGTCATAATTTCAGCAATAGGCATTCCCTGTCTCTATTCTCGTAACCATATAACACCCAGAGAAAGGAACCCAAGCAATAATTCACGCTCGACTGACCCAATTTATCGGCGATAAGACGAGTTAAAAGAAAAGGCTTTAGGTTTTTCGAAAGTCAAGCTCGACAGATCTGCCAGAATTAAAGCCAGAGGAGCGAATTGGATTTTTAACAGGATTGCAATTTACTCCTGATACGATCGCCTACAGAAAGGTGTGAATTAGACGCCAAACACGCTGGCACGTCACACCGGCAATTGAAATAGCAATCTGATCGCAGACTAGCTTCGGAAATTAATGGCTCCTTCGCGTGACGATGTCACAGAAAATTGGTAAATGTCCATGCTGACCGATGCGACGTCTGAAGTATCTGGAAACCCTTATCGCAACAAGTTTGCTGTTTTGCGTGACTGCACCACACAGGTTTCTTCTTCCCCAGAGCCATGTTAGCCCGGAATAAAAAACAAACGGAATCCATTGTGATCAAGACCTAACTCTTATAGTAAAAGACAGTACTTAAGCGTTTTGTCCATGTAGGAACCAGCAGCGTTATCAGTGGACGGACACTCCGAAGAAATGCTTTGTCAATATGAATTATCAACGACATCCAAACGGAATATGTTTCCTGGGATATATGACATTATAAAATAGGGAAAAGCAGTACAATGGTCTGGAAATATGAACAAATTTTAGTACTCAATAAATTTTATATACGTTTGTTTCAATAGATTATGCCATATATCATGAAGATAAAATCAAAAAAGCTGTCCCAAACATTTGTAATTCATTTATAGAATTTTTTACCTAATCATTGCGAAGTTTTGTAGATTAGCCCAGATGTAGTCTCACGGTGAAAGACAGCAGTTTAGTTCTTGGAAAAAATTGGATTATGACGCATGTCTTCCAGGTTGCAATATGTGTTTTTCATATCACTAATACGACACTAAGTCAGATAGTAAACTTAATACCTGGCAAAGCGTCCACGCGTATTTACCTTCGCTGACAGAGCGTCGCATTCGTTTGATATCTGTTTGTTAGAACAGGGAAATATTGGTAACTTGACGCACAGAATGTGAGGCAATATAAATGGAGCACTTGGGAGTTACATTTGTCTGATGTGAAACGTTACATGAGTAATTATTAAATAATACGAAAAAGTAGCCTTAGTAATGTTAAATGTTTAATTGTGTACCTACATAATTGTTTATTGTAATATGTTTAAATAATTCGATGGTGCTAAATAGCCCTATCTTCTGCAAATCCTATAACGGTAAAACAGAATAAGAGAAAGCTAACTAAATTAGACCCACACATTTGTTATAAAATAATTTCTTCAGAAATGTGAAATGCATGGTATTATAGCTAATTCTTTGGTGTGATCAATCTGTATATCAGAAATAATTTCTAAAAAGTTGATTTATTCAACTGGCAAAACCGTGATATCCAACATTTGGTCAGCAATTACTTGTTACTGAAAGATGTCTCATTGCCATTGTCGCTATTATCGTATACAAATCATCAAACGCTAGTTTCAGTCATCCATCTTTCCACAATTATCATAATCAATTATTTTCTCAGTTGCAAATAACTCTACCACTAATGCCTATTAGTCACTACAGCTTTTTATAAAGTGCTGTAACTACAGAAGGTGTATGATAATATAACTTTAATTTCCTGAAGTGTAATCAATATATAAAAATAGATGTTTCGTGCCTACTGATGTGTGAAGACATGAGCGGATCTGAATAGAGTGTAAGTACATACACTGACTCGTCGTGTATGTGTACGTTGGGCTTGCGTAAGCAATTCAGCAGCTTCAAATTCTTTCCGATACCTCTGGGTTAGCAAAAGACTAATATATATTCTAATCAGGACAGAAAGATAAAAAATATATGCATTTTCTGCACTTTTAAGAAGTGTTCCGTCTCACAAAATAACGAAAACTCCCCGATAGCAAAAATTTAACGTTCACGGATGCGGTGTAAATAAACTCAAAGTTTTATATACTCGTAAGAAGAAAGTTAAGGATCTGGAAACTTCCCTTTGCTATTTTCAAATCAGTTGGAACAAATCAAGTTTCTTCTTAGTGTAGTTACTTATATATCTTTAGGCAGGAAGTTCAATGATGTTAATTTATATTAGACTAAAAGAGCAGTGATGTAAGAAAACAGGTTTCAGTATGAGCATGAAGTGAACTATGTCATCATGAGATATGAAACATGTTATAACCAATTTCGAAATTAGATAAATTCCGAAGCTTGAGAAACTGATAATATGCTAGGAAAATTGAACAACTTTGCAACTCCATATATATTATTTATTCATTCATTCATTCATTCATTCATTTATTATTTAATATTTGACTGCTGGAGTTCGCCCACCGGTTCAAAATTCTTAGTGCTAATCAGGGAAGAACGATAATTGGGTGGCCCCTTTAATAATTTTGTGTAGAAGTGTCTATTTAAGGATAGTAGTATGAAAAACATGTTCATATACTATTTCTATTTACAGTTACCTGTTTCCTTTTCCAATCTGTCATTGAAACGCGATTGTTCTAATACCACTGAGCTTGTCCCTCTGATTTTCTCGGAATAGTGATTTTTGTTCTTAAATTTGAAACTGAATTTAGAAGAAAAGAATTTGGGGGATTAAATTAGGAGGGAAGAAGGAGAATTTTGTTAGGCGGCTGAAACAACTGACTGTTAAATTTATTTAACGATACTGAGAAATACCACTTTCATATCAATAAACCCGAGTTGTCTCAGTTTGTTTTTAATGCCACTAAATTTACAGAAATGAGTTTTGAGTACATATCAAATTCATCGTGTTGATAAATCAGTGAGCGTTGTGGCTGCTCGTTTTTAAAGCAGAAAACTAAAATAACGAATTATTGGGCTTGAGTATGATGAAGTTGGTACTGATGCTATCTAGAATTTCTTAATTGGTAACACGCATTGATGCCCACGGTAATATCAAACATTAGCTTCCACAGCTCGTGAATATTAACTATGCATTCAGATGAAATCCCTTCCCGGAAACTGGGCAATATCTGGTATAATAAGGAGAACTGATGGCACTAAAGTGTGGATTTATGTTTCCAAGAAGAGAGTCCAAAAAAGAATAATGTTGGGTTACAGCGCTCTCTGAACCGTTATTAAACTTTTACAGCTTGGCCTTAAAAGTGCGCCAATGCACATTTGGCTTTCCTTATTATCGGTTGATAAGCTTTCTCAGCTTTCTGCATATTATAAAATGTTTCTTTCAATAGTGTTTACATTACGTACTATTTAATTTCATTAAACTTTGTATTGATATTTGAGAGTAAATTAGAATTATATTAGGTGATGAATAATGAATTTAGATGGAGCTTAAGCGTCAAATAATAGTTTTGTTCATATACAAAAGTAATAAATAAATACTTTGTTATTTTTTGTAATATTTTCAGCATTTAAAATGTCACACACTGAATATGCATTTCCTTTTGTGCGAATCGTTAGACAAATGAAGAAAAATTATTCGACCTTTTGTTATCAATCTCATTTTAAAATTAATTAAATGAGTAGCCTTTCCATTCCGTGTGAGTCTGAGTGAGAAAAAGATAGGAAAAGGGAGAGAATTTGGTACTATCTAGTGAAAAACATTATAAAATGATTGATTGCTTTTAACTTATAAAGATAACTTTGAATTTCTTGTATAATCTCTATAAAATTACAGCAGAAAAGTCTGTGTTATTGTTACACGTCACAACTTTTGCTAATAATTCGTTGTATGATTTGTAGGAAGCACAAATGCGTGGCAACAACTGCAGCTGCTTTAGAAAACTTCTGCAAATTAGTTTTATTTGATTTAACTCGTTCTTTCCTTTTGGTTTAATCAGAACACTTTGTAGCACATGCAAATAAAGCCTTGCTTGCACTTCTGGACATTTTTCAAGGTGTTTGGGAATTTGAAAATGCTAATACACCTTGTTAGTACCTGTAGCTATTATTTTAAACAGTATCCATTGCTCTCTTTTTTTCAAACATCTGAAATGCATGCCTTTGGATTTGCCCGGAATTGGGCTCAGCAGGTTGAAAAGCGCCTTATTTCATATCGTATATGCTTATTAATATTTGGCCTCGTCCAGAACAAATGCCGGACTTAACCTAGAGATTAACTCAGTAACTCAATTTGCTCCCCTGATCATGGAGGTTTCAATTTCATTAAGTATATGGAAGTGGGGTGGAAGGGCTAAGCTAGCAGGTCAGCAGCATAAAAAAGATTAATAGACCCACATAAAACGTTCCACCTACCGCATGTGTGCAGGATCCCAAGCCAACCAAACGCGATAAAATGCTAGATGAACACCAAATTTGATTTACTAGTAGGAAAGAAAAAGGGAAGGAAGGAAGAAAGAATGACGAAAATGTGGTGTAGTGTCTGCGGGAAGTGGTGGCTGTATCTATCATGCTGTACAAGATGCGGCACAGAGGGAAGGACGCGCTTTTTCAACGTACTCAACTAAATACCTTTTTCCCCCTGGGGTAGCACATTAAATGTGCAGAAACTTGACCACCCTCGGCAGCTTATAAAGATAGAAAAAATGTGGGATGCTGAAGATTGCAGTTGGCCTTTGCGGTGAATTTCTTAACATCACTTCTCTAAAACTTAAGTGATTCTAGTGATAGTGCTAGATGCCCATAATGTATACTGCCGAAATTTTATATCCCTTGTGAAGAATATCTGGAGTAACATTTATGCTAACATAATGAATTGCATCGCTTTATATTCGCAAGTATTAATGCTGAAGCAAATATAATTAGGGATATTTATGTGGTGGTGAAGACTTTTCTCGTGGAGAGCTCGTTGTGTACTCAGAGGCTAATTGATGAAGAAGTGGGTTGTTCCTTATCAAGAAAATTATAAATGAGCACCTGGATGGAACTTAGTTTGCCATCCCCCATCCCCTACCCTCCGCTGTGGACCCTGGGCTTATTTTAAGCATCATTTCACCCCTTTCATTCATCGTCCGATATGACTAAACGTTGGAGGGCGTTAATTAACAAAAAAAAAAATCTCCTACCCTCTGGGTATCGTGTTCTCTATTAACGGAGGCAGAGAACTGAGTGGGCGTGTGGCAACCACGTCAAGTATTTTAGGCTGCCAGCCATGGAGAAAAAAGGATGAAGGCGTGAATAAGTACTACGGGGAATGTGAGAAAAATAGAAATTGCTAGAAGCACAATAAAATATCTACAGTAATTTTAAACGCACAGTGTATAAGTTTTAACAATATACGTTTTAAGTAACGACTAATTTTTCAAGCGCTTTAACGGAAAGCTAAAGAAGTTCCGTTACATACTTGTATTTAACAGTCATCTAATTTTAAGATATCTGGACAAATTGAAATAAAGTTGACATTTATTTAGAATGAAGCAATGATATAAGACACTGTCAGATAAGAGATAAAATAATTGTTATAAAATTATAAGTAATGTTTTACAGATATACCTATATAAATTATTACTAAAAGATATACGCAATATTTTGTTGAAATATTACCGAATATTTTTATCTGCCATTATAATTTTAAGGCATTTTAAGCTGGTATCCAATTTTGTTAACATTTTAACATTTAACATTTTATTAACATTTTGTTAACATTTTTATAACATTTACTTAAGTTAAGATCTGAAAATTATTTCAATTATTTTAGTAGTAAAAATAGTATCTAAAAATGTTGAATTAGAGTGTCAGATAAATTCGAATCTCCATTGTTTTAATGGACGGCTGCACTAATGTCAGACTATAAACGCATTGCCCAAAGGGATCCGATATGGACAAGTGCTAAATAAAACTACACATTCAACTACACTGCACTCTATTTCCATACGTAATTGTGTTTCTCCACACAAGGTTTCCTCAAATAGAATGCTGTCTGTGGATCGGTCAATTGTTTTGCAAGCTGTCACCTACTGAAATTTCGAAATGCGGACCTTTCCGAACAGTGATGTAAAGTCGAGCAGTGCTCCAATAATGTTAAAGTTTAACATTATTTAAGTAATTGGAATGTATTGAGTGGTGGTAGAGTTTGAACGCGGAGATTTTGTGACACGTTTCTTCCAGCAGATGAGCATTTTAACACTTGCAGATTTTCGTATAAAATTATGCAATAACTTAATAATAAATGTTTAAGCTGCACTAATGATGTGAGCTAGATGTAGGTGTTATTTCCTTTATATTTGTGACAGATCTGATTTCAACTAAAACTGAGGGAGGCGCATCCTGCTTTAAGTTTTTCTTACTAAACAGTACATTAACGTATTTAAATGGTATTGTTAACATTGAATACATGGCAAATAAAATCTACATAACCTTCTTGAAGCGTTTTAAAAAGTTCATACCGCCCGCCGTTATCTATGCAGGTTGTGACAGACCCGGCATCCAAACAAGTCATAGATAAGAAACGCACAGCGGAGAGGCATTGAAACCGGTTGCCCAGAGAGGAACAAAAAATACTTATGAGACATTCGAAAATGCACAGCTATTTACATCATTATGTACAACATACAAATTCTAATATTGCACTTACGGGTTTGTCTATGGCTAATCTTATTATTTAAATAGACACATTGTGGCAACACCCAAGCAATTATAACTCGGACTGTAACATTTCCTGATCGAATGTAAAATAATATCCAAATAATAAATAAAATTAATTTCTTAAATATCTCAAGACTCTTACTAGACAAAGTGCCAAAGCAGGAATTTTACTACATATTTACTCATCTGCGGCCATATTAATAAAAACAATAGTGTACCCCTGAAGCCTTTCAAATGAAAAACTCATTCTATGTCCCGTAAAACAAGATTTAGTTGATTGATAATCTGTTGCAAGTTCGTTAATGATTTCAGCTAATTTAGTTTCTCGATCTGGCTTCTCTTTTCTTTTTTTCGTGTTTGCTGAAGTATCCCACCGAAATGTAAATGTAAATAATTAAGTAAATAAGGACATGAATAAGTACACTTCTAGAAAACACAATGATTGTACAGCAAATTTAGTTGCTCATCTTTGAAGCACAACAAAGATGTTATTCGAATATCTTCCTTCCTACCAACGTGCTCTGTGCCATGCAGTTACACCTGTTTTGCAGTAATGAGTTGCATTCTACGATGAACCTTGCCCTTGCTAGTAGCGCTGCTTTGTGTAGCCATACCTGTTCGCTCTTACACTGCTCAAGGAAATCGGTACGAACTTCCTAGCTCTGGTTACATCACCAATGTAATGCAGATTTTGTGCGAAAATGTCAGGTTGTAACAAATTAAAGCCTATATAGTAAGGCATATTACATACTGCCACGAATCTTCCTATCATTTTTACTCATTTCATTCTTTACGACTGCAGAGCTTGACACAACGTGCAGTTCTGTGTGGCGCTTGCGTGAATGTACTATAAGGAGGGAATTGTTTTTCCCTGGTACAAAATCTTCTGCCAAAACCTATCTGTCCAAATAGAGGGATAAAACGTTAGGGACCCCGTTGCTTTGAAAATTTTACCAACAGATCTCATCGTTCCATCTACTCTTTAGACTCGTCCCTTTCTCCCGGAGGTTAAGTAGGCATAATAGTCCGGCTAATTCTGGACACAGTGCTAAAACCCTCATCCACTTCTGAATCCAAATCCTACAACCTCTAATGTTTAGTGATAGATGGTACAGTAGGTTTCTAGTCAAAATATTTCCTTGCTTTTCAGAATGATATTGTGTTACCCAATTATAAGCTTGCGTGTTTAAATTTTTATAAATACATAAATAGAGAACTTTGTTCAATACAGGCCTAATTCATGGGCGCAAATGCAACGTATTGCACTACGTGCCAAATAATTACATGATGGTCTTTTACCTAAACATCGTTTCTCTGCTCTTTCTTATTTTTCCACTTATTCTCTTAATCGAAGGAATATAGGATCATGATGCCAGTTGCCTCACAAAGTTTTGAAAATGTACCAATATTTAGGGTTATTTCATAACTGATATCCCGCATCTTCTATAGTTAATGTCGGCCTTTTCTCTGCGATTCATTTTATGCTGCACGGTACGTAAAGTTTTTGTTGACTTGCAAAACTAACAGAAGCCTTACAGACTTAACACAGCATCCAATGGTGCAGGAGCCTGCCATGCCACTTGTGGTGCTACTATATCTAGGTTTCCATGTCACGTGCTGGAATAAACTGTTGCTTCATGTTTACCCATTTGGGGTTTGTAGGATCCAACGACGGTGTTTAGGGTGTTGGGTCTAAGCAGTGGATATGCCTTTTGTGGAAGTTTCTTGCCTGGCGACGGCATAGACTGCCCAGTCAGGATCCGCCTCCCAATGAGCACTGCCAGGAAGTTAGACGTTTTTGGGTGGGATCGAGCTACGTCAGAGGACTTTCGACTGGAAACATTATGGGCCTGTTCATGCTTGCGCCCACCGTTATCCGGATCTGGTCAAACTTTAGGTCTCACTTCGCATCCCTCCCTCACAACACAAAGGGCCGAGAGCCTACGTTCGGTTCGGTGGGTTCCTCGGTTGGTACGCACCTTTACCTTTTAAAACTAATAGGCAAAGAAATATTAAAACTTATAAATGGATCCATTAGGTACAGCAGGGATGGGCTGTATTCTTAGATGTCTATAAATTCTAAGCTAGCCCATTTAAGAATAACTCTTACAGTTCCTGCATACATTTTAGCCTGGATAAACAGATGAGTGCAAGTCCTTTCAGTTCGAAGATAAATTGTTATATTAGTCTGAAAGGAAGGATATCATTTTATCATTTATGAGACAAATTTAAGATGTGATATATTAACAAGGTATAAAAGAAACGCTGCGAAATAAACGGAGGAAAACAGAGGGCAGTACTGTCAAT